>JAIVFI010000027.1:0-608176 GCA_025558095.1 Hyaloraphidium curvatum | reverse complement strand
ACCTAACCTAACCTAACCTAACCTAACCTAACCTAACCTAACCTAACCTAACCTAACCTAACCTAACCTAACCTAACCTAACCTAACCTAACCTAACCTAACCTAACCTAACCTAACCCTAAGAGGCGGTGCTTGTTCGCGTACTTGACTTGGAGTTCTTGGGCGTGCTCGAGCTCGATCTGCGCTTCCGCAGAGATCTCGGCGAGATGGCGGGTAAAGTCCTCGGCGGCGGGTGCCTTGGTGGGCTCTCGACGCGGGAGGAAGTCGAAACGGGGGTGGAAGCCGTAGTTGAGGAAGTAGGGCGAGGATCCGGAGGCGACCGAGCGCGAATTGTTGATCGCGACCTCGCAGAACGGCAGGAGGTCGGCCCAGTCGTCTTGGTGATACGAGATGAAGTTCCTAAGGTAGGCTTCGATTGTCTGGTTCTTGTTCTCCGGCATGCCGTCGGTCTGCGGGTGAAAAGACGTCGACATGTTGAGACGGGTTCCGAGGGTCTTATGGAGCTCTTGCCAGAAGTGGGCGACGAACTTGGGGTCACGGTCCGACACAAGGACATCGGGGAGTCCGTGATGCCGGTAAACGGAACGAATGTAGAGATCGGCCACGTCCTTCGCCGTCACAGCCTCGCGGCAGGCCTCCAAGTGGGTCTGTCGAGATCGTCTGTCCACGACGACGAGGATCGAGTCCCAGCCCCGGGATTCCGGGAGCTTGGTGATAAAGTCCATGGAGATTGAGCTCCAGTTGCGCGTCGGGATCGGGAGCGGGTACAAGTGTCCGAACGGGGCGTGACGGGGTGCCTTCGAGCGCGCGCACAAGTCGCACGTCCGAATGTAGGTCTTGACGTCCTTCCAGATCGAAGGCCACCAGAAGTCCCTCGAAATTAGGTCGTGCGTCTTCGCCGTGCCCAAATGTCCAGCGATCTTGGAGTCGTGACGGGTGCGGAGAACCTCTAGCTGGAGCTCGCGGTTCGGTAGGTACAGGAGTCCATTGCGGGTCAGAAGTCCCTCCTCCTCCTCCCAGGAGGCCGTGTCCTCACGGCCTTGGGTCGGATCCGAGGCAAGGGAGGCGCGAATGGAACGCGCGAGGGGATCGAGGTCGAGTGCTGAACGGAGCCGGCCGAGAAAGTCGGAGGTGCCTGCGGCGACGGAGACGGAGCTAATGACGTGCTCAACGTCGTCGTCCTGGGCGGAAACGGGGTGCACGAGGGGGCGGGTGTTGACGAGTCGCAGGGGGTCGTCCGGGCCGAGTTGGAACTCGGGCCGACGAGACAGGGCGTCCGCCTTGCCGTTCTTGCGTCCTGGGCGCACGACAAGCTGGATCTGGAACTGGGAAAGGTACAAGGCCCATCGGGCCTCGCGCCGAGACAGGGTACGGGTCGAGGTCAGGTACTGCAGATTCGAGTGGTCAGTGAAGACCGTAACGGGATGTGGAGAGCCCTCCAGGTAGTGCCGCCAGCCTTCAAAGGCTTCGTAGACGGCAAGAGCTTCCTTGTCGAAGGTGTCGTAGTTGATCTCGGCGTCGTTGAGCTTCCGAGAAAGGAATGCGACCGGGTGCAAGTTCTTGGGGTCCATTCCGGGCTGCGAGAGTATCATGCCGATGGCATAGTCCGATGCGTCCGTCTCCACGACGAACGGCTTGTCAAAGTCGGGGTGGGCGAGCACCGGGGCGGAACAGAAGGCGACCTTGAGCTGGTCGAAGGCTGCGGCCGCGGCCGGCGTCCAGGAGAACGGGGAGCGAGACGAGCTGCGTGTGAGGTCGGTGATGGGCCTGACGATCGCGGCGAAGTCCTTGATGAAGCGGCGGTAGAACTGCGCGAAGCCGAGGAACACCTGGACGTCGCGCACGGATGCCGGGGCTTGCCAGTCGAGGATCGTCTGGATTTTGGAGCTGTCCATGCCGATGCCGGTCTCCGAGACAACGAATCCGAGGAATACGACTGAGTCCTGCTCGAATGAGCACTTTTCGAGCTTGCAGAACAAGGTCTGTTCACGGAGGCGCTGGAGAACGAGGCGAACATGCTGCTCATGGTCGTGCGGGTTCTTGCTGAAGATCAGGATGTCGTCGAGGTAGATGACCACGAACTTGTCGAGTACGTCGCGGAAGACGTCGTTCATGAAGTGTTGAAAAGCCGCGGGGGCGTTCGTGAGTCCGAGCGGCATGACGAGGAACTCGAAGAGGCCGTAGCGGGTCCGGAAGGCGGTTTTCCACTCGTCACCCTCGCGGATTCGAACGTTGTTGTAGCCGACACGGAGGTCGAGCTTGGTGAAGATCTTGGCGTCCTTGAGGCGGTCGAGAAGCTCGGAAATCAGGGGCAGCGGGTACCGATTCTTGATCGTGATCGAGTTGAGGCCGCGGTAGTCGATGGCCACCCGAAGAGATCCATCCGGATTCCTGAAGAAGACGACGGGCGCGCCGGCGGAACTAGTTGACGGGCGAATCCATCCCTTCTCGAGCTGCGTTGCCAGGTACTCGCGCAGGGCCTCGAGCTCCTTTGGGGAAAGGTTGTGGATCGACTTGAACGGCGGTGTTGTCCCAGGAAGCAGGTCGATCTCGCAGTCGTACGGGCGGTGCGGAGGGAGCTTTGTAGCCTCTTGCTCGCTGAAGATCTCCGCGTAATCGGCGTACTTGTCGGGCAGGATGCCGGTAGCTTTCGGCGGGGGCTTGAGGTCGGCAGGGAGTACGATGGCAGCGTAGACGAAGTGACCTTGAGCCTCCCGGGCGAAGTCTATGGCCGAGAGAAGCTGAACGTTGACAGGCGCATCAGAGTCCGCCTGGGTCGTAGATATCAGGTCCACCGAGGTCCCGTCGGGGAACAGCAATTGATCCCAGTCCGGAGACGGCGTAGCGCTCTTCGTCTTGAAGTAGGGCATGCCGAAAATGACGGGGCGCTCGGGGGAGCGGATCAGGGTGAAACAGATCTGGTCCGTGTGTTGTCCGATGGCAACTGGGAGCGGAGCCGTCTCGTAAAGGGTCTCGACGGTGCCGTCGTGGATGGCATGGCCGTCCACCGCTTGTACAGTGCCAGAGGTCGGGGCTCGGCGGAAGGGCAGTTGAGCGCGCCGACAAAAGTCCATGTCCATGAAAAGTCCAGTTGCTCCGGGGTCCAGAAGAGCGGAAACAGGTAATTGCCGGTGTTTGAAGCCAAGGGTAACAGAGAATACGCGCTGAGGTTCATGGCGACCGATGGTCGGCTCGTCCGACGAGCTGTCGTCATGCTCGGGAGTGTCCAAGTCCTCCTGCCTTACCCCCGAGAGGCAGGCAGGGTCTGTCCGTTTCCCGCCGGTCCGGTCTTCGGGTCCGACGAGGCGGGGTTGGGGGTCTGGGTCGTGGTCGCCGAGAGCTTGTGCTCGCCAGCTTCGCGGGCCTTGCACTCCCGAATCCGGTGTCCGGGCTTGCCGCAGTAGAGGCACAAGTCGGCGGCGATGCGGCGCTGGCGCTCCTCCGCAGTGAGCGGTCCCTTCTTGAATGTTGTTGCACCGAGATCCATGGGCGCCGGACCATTGTTTGTTGAGGGCCTCGGGTAGCTGAGAGGCCGGCTTGGCCCAGCTTGAGGCCGAGATGCTGCACGATCCTGCTTCTCCTGCCGGCGGCGGTAAAGCAGGTCGTCGGAGTTGATTGCTTGCTGAATGAGCTCAGTTAAGTCCGCGGGCTCGAGGCGGTTGAGGAGGTGGTCGAGCACATCGTCCCGGAGGCCGGTGCGGAACTGCGACATGAGCGCGCGGTCGTCCCACTGGGTCTTGACGGCGAGAAGCTGGAACTTGGCGGCGTAGTCGGCGGCCGAGCCCTTTTGCGCGAGCTTCTTGATAGCGGCTTCGGCGCGGCGGGCTTCGTCGGCGTCGCCGAACATGGCTTTGAGTCTTTCGACGAGCTCGTCGTAGTCGTCGAGGATCTCGTCGTCACCCTCGAGCAGCGGCGTGAACCATTCGAGAGCGGTGCCCCCGAGGTAGCTGCCGACGAAAGTGGTCTTGCGGCGATCGTTCTCGAACGCCGTCGGGTGGGCTTCGAAGTTGAGCTGGACTTGGGCGAGGAACCCGCGGAGATGGGTGCGCTTCCCGTCGAAACGGTCGGGCGCTGCCACCTTGAGCCGGATCTGCGGGGCTGCAGGTTGCTGCTGGGCTTGGAGTTGTTGAACGACAGCGAGCAGCTGCTGGTTGAACTGGTGCTGCTGTTGGATCTGCGTCGCCATCTGGGCGAGCATCTCGTTGGGGTCCATGGTCGGGTCGGGATGTCGGGTGTCGGGGTGAACGTTCGGATAATGTCAGGAGAGGCCGTGGGAGGCCGGTCCTGGCCTGCGGGATCGGGAGAACGGGGAGACGGGGTACGGGGGCTTGTAACTCTATCCGAACGTTCGGGTTGTACAGGCAAAGATCTATCGGTTTATATAGTCCGGTCCGCGCCAGCGTGAGGCGTAGGTGCGTGTGGCGGAGCCAGGAAGAGTCCGGGAAAGCCTCAGAACCTTCCAGGGTGGCGTAGTCCCTGACAATGGAGCGCATTGACGGCGGAAGTGTGTCGAAGTGGCATCTGAAAGGTAGAGAGAAACTCCTCGCGAAGCGAGATCCACGAGGGCGCAATCGTCCCGGAGCTGCTCTGCTGGGCAGCAAACCAGCGGAGCGCATCGCCCTTGAGAAGCAGACTGAAGAACGTGATCTTTTGGGCGTCCGAGGCAAGCTCCGGCTTGAGCTCGAGCGCGTTGTCGACCTGCATCATGAAGTAACGGGTGCGTGCGTGATCGGTCCCGTCGAACTTGTCCGGGGTAGGCACGTTGATCGGTTTCGCGGTTGGGGCAGCAGCGGCGTGCTGGGGCAGGAACCCCATGCGCGCGACAGAGCCGACAAACGCGTCCGTGAGCGCAGCGGCGGACACCGAAATCGGAGCAGACAGAGGAGCGTGCTGCGCGACGTGGGTTGCTTGGGAAGCGCGGTAGGTGGCGACTTGGGCACGGATCGGGAGCGCGATGAACTCGGGCTGAGCGTCGCCGAGGGCGTCCAAGAAGCTGACGAAAGCAGCACGCTCCTGCGGCTCGAGGGTATCAAGGAAAACCCTTTCGCGCTCGATAAGGACTTCGACGGGAGTCTGGGGGTCCGGGGTCGCGGAGAGGAGATCGCGGAGAGCGTCGGCGCCAGCCATGCTGCACCGAGGGTGAGGTCACGGGGAACGGGAAACGTGGATTCAGGGTTGGAACGTCGTCAAACTGTCAGGACGGGGCGCGGGGGACCCGTAAAGACCTGTGTTGACGACGTTGAGGAGTCACTACACAGCACTGCGCCTAGTCTTCCCTCGCCGGGGACCACCGTCCCCCTTGCCCCGACGCCGGCGCGTTACACAAGCTTGGCGTGGCTCCGGATCTCGGCGTCGGTGTAGGCCACAAAGCTGCAGCCCAGGACGGCGGCGCAGCCAAACATGCGGAACACGGGAGGTCCCAGAACGGCGGGCAGTATCATCCCGCTGTCCTGCACGTAGCAGCACACGCCCAGGCCCGTCCCCGAGTGGGTGTGGGCGCCACGATTGGGCCAGTCGTCCAACAGCGAAATACCGGCCTGTGCGGCTCGCTCCTCGACGCGCGCATGGAGCGCCGCCCGTTCTGCCTTCGGTAAGCGATGCTTGTTACCCTTCAGGTGACCCTCGATGTCCTTAAGGAGGATGGCCCCATGGTCGTCGCACAGGAGGAACCCCCATTGGTGAATGAACAGACGACATTCCATCAAAGCAGGATCGTCTAGAGGGGATGCTACTGTCAGGGAAGCCGATGGCGAGCCCGAGCACCAAACGTACCGGCCCCAACGAGGTCGGGGTGATCTCCTACAGGCCCCTCCCACGGAACCCTGTCACCCTTGAACTTGACTGGGGCCGTTTCCGTGTTCCGGTCGGAAGGAGGTCCTTTGCACTTCCGCCCGTGCTCCCGCGCCCGGGTGGTGTCATTCGAGGTTTTGCCGCAGCGCGGGCAGTGGTAGACGCCGTCGGCGAACCGAGCCTGAACCGGTGCCACAGAGCCGGGCAGCTTCAAGCCCGCCGTCCCGTGGAACCGCTTCTTGTGGCTGACGGCCTCGTGCTTGTTGTGCGGCCCCTTCCGCTTGCAGCCCTCCACAGTGCACGTGTACTCCTCCTGGCCGTCCTTTCCCACCGAGATGGTGAATCCCGCCATTCCTTTCGGCCGTGCGTGGTGCACAGTGGTCGAACGGCCTTCCGCAGAGTCGGCGGCTCCCACGCCCGTCACACCGTCACCTTCGGCGGTGACTCCGACGCCGTCGCCACCGGAGGCCCCGATGCCGTCAGCTGCACCGTCGCCGTCATTGTCCTGGCCGCTCACTCTCCGTTCATCGTCTTTGTTCCGAGCATCTCCCCAAGCACTCTCCCTGGCGCCATCGTCGTCGACCTCCCGGGCCATGGGTGGGGGGGGGCAGGGGGCGCGCGTGGCGGCGGGAAGAGGGCAGTTCCACGCGTGCGACGCATGCGGTGTCATCACGACTCGCCGCTCTTTGTCCGCCACTTTATGTTATGCGGCGTGGCGGATCAGTTCGCGGTGCGCTGCCGGGCTGTTCAACTTGCGAGTTGACCGACGCCTGCCTCGCCGCATTACGGCCGCTCGCCCGTTCCGCACGGTTTCCCTCCACGGACCCTTTTCTGCGGACCCGGACGCCCCCGTCCCATGCCGTGCTGCGGCGGCGGAAAAGGCCCTGCGGCGTAGATCTCTGCCGTTCAAGGGATGAGGACGGGGCAGGCGCCGCCGCCGTCGCCGGGCGGGTCGTCGTCTGGCGGGGAGGACGGCGGGGCGGGCGGGGAGGAATTGGCGGCCGACGAGCTCTCGCTGGCCGAGTCGCGCGACGCGGTCGACCGGCGCGCGCTCGCGGACCGGCTGCGGCGGCGCGCGGACGCCGACTTCTCGCAGTTCGCGCGGTCGCTGTCGCCCGACGCGCTGCGCTCTCTGCCGGTGCCGCGCGCGCTCGGGCTGCTCGCGGCCGCGGGGGACGTGCTGCGGCTGCTCGCCAACGACAAGGGAGTGGCTGCCGCCGTCGCCGAGCTGCGCAGGGAGCTGGCGCGGCCGGCCGGGGCGATGGCCGGCCACGCCTTCCGCGGCGCGCTCGAGGTGCTGGAGGACGCGGCGCGCTCGACGGACGACCTCGGGAAAGCGGGCGAGCTGGCGGAATGGGGCGTCGAGAGCGCGGCCGGCTCGAAAGAGCCCGTCGCAGAGGCATTCGGCATGCTCGAGCACGCCTTCCACGCGCTGCACTTTTTCCCCAACGCGCTCAAGAGCGGCCAGCCCGAACACGTCATGGCGTGGGAGCGCGGCGACCGCAGCGACTGGGGCCGCGACTGGGACCGCAGGCACGACAGCCTGCCGTCGGAGAGGGAGATCGCTGCGGTGGGTCGCCTCGCCGAGCGGCCCTCCCCTGCTGCTGACCCATGCCCGAACAGGCCACGGCGCTCTTCCTCCTCGCTCACCCCGTCCTGTCGCCCGCGCAGCTGCCCCCCCGCGCGCCCCCCGCCATCTCCGCCGCCGTCGACAACCTCATCCGCACCGGCCTCGCCCGCACCCAGGCCGCCGACGCCATGTACGGCGCCGTCGTCGAGCACCTCGCCAAGGGCGCGTACCCCGCCCCGGGCTGGAACCTCGCGCACACCACGGCGCGCATCCGCGGGGCCAACCCCGGCTGCGTGGCGCTGCTCCTGGCGCTGGCGGACCGCATCGACGTCGAGGGCAAGGCGGACAACTACGTGCGCCGCCTCGAGGACCCCGCGGGGGGGCTGCGGGGCATCCTGCGCCGTCTGGTGGGAGCCGCGCGGGGGAGCGAGTTCGTTTCGCGGTATATGGCATCGGACAGGCACAAGGACGGCTTCGTCGGAGGGCAGAACCTGGACGGGTGGGCCGAGTGGGCGTGCAGGCTGCTGCGCGACATCGAGGGCGAGTCCGGGGGCGCAGGGAAGCTGGACGAGCTGCTAGGGAGCGGGCCGGCGTGCCCTCCCGCGCTGGACGGGGAGTCGCTGGGGGTGCTCCTCGAAGGCGTCTCGTCGGGGGCGCCCGGGGTCGGCGGGGAGCAGAGGCCGCGCACGGCGCAGGCCAGGATGTGCGGGAGGATGATGGCGGTGCTGCTCAAGGAGCTCGGCGTGGCGGGGATGCTCGGAGGGGCCGGATGGAGGCGCATTCGCGGGGAACCCGAGGGGGCCGAGGCCGAGGACCCGGGAACGGCCGCCAACCCCGCACTCCCATCCCCCTCCTCCTCCTCCACCCACCTCGCCCTCGGCTTCCTGCACGCCCTCGCGCAGCTCGCCCGCTGGGCCGCCGCCCGCGGCGACGCCGGCCACGTGCTCGCCCCCGCCTTCGCCTTCCTCCGCAACCACGCGCACGCCGACCCCAGCGTCGAGCACGCCCGCCTCGCGGCGCTGCGCGCCCTCTTCGACGCCGGGTTCCGGCCCCCGTACGGGCCCGAGGAGGAGGAGCGCCGGTGCGACGGGTGGGACGCGTTCGCGGGCATCCCCGGCGGCGGCGGCCGGGCGGCGCAGCGGGGCCGGCACGCGATCGGACCCGGGAGCTCGCCGCGGGAGTACTCGGACGCGCTCGACGCGCTGCCGCCCGAGCCCAAGGGCCTCTCGAACCTCGGCAACACGTGCTTCATGAACTCGCTGCTGCAGAGCGTCTTTGCCGCGGGCGGCGTGCCCCTCTACGAGCAGGCCGCCGACGGGTCGCCCACCAAGAGCTTCCTCCGCGAGGAAGCCATGGCGTTCGCGTTCGGCGCCTTCCGCCGCGAGCGCCCCCTCCCCGCCGGCGACCCCACACCCCTCGCGGCCCTCGGCCGGCTCTTTTCCCTCCTCGCCTTCTCCTCCTCCCCCGTCCTCACCCCGCGCGAGTTCCTCGAAACCCAGCCGGCGTGGATCCGCAGCGGACGGCAGCAGGACGCGGCCGAGTTCATGAAGCTGCTCTTCGACCAGGTCGAGACGGACGCCAAGGCGGCCGGCGCGGGGTACCCGGACCCGCTGCGGCACTTCAAGGGGCAGACGGTGACGGCGGTGCGCTGCGAGGGCGGGTGCGAAGGAACGTCGTACCGCGCGGAGGAGTTCACGGACCTGTCGCTGCCGTTCCGGGTCGAGGAGAGGGAGGTCGAGGAGCGCCCGCGCACGCCGCCGCCCGCGCCGCTGTTCCCCGGCCCGGGGCGCGTCCTGGGCACGGGGTTCCTCCCGCGGCAGCTGCCCAGGCGCGGGTCGCCGCCCGCGGGGAGGGGGAGGGAGCCCGACGCCAGCCCGCCGGGGGAGGTGCACGAGATCCACCTCGAGGGCGGGGAGAAGAGCGACGCCGACGGGACGGAGCTGGATCCCGAGGGCGCGCAGCCCGGGGAGGGGGAGGGCAAGGCGGCGTGGAACAGGCCGGTTGAGGAGGACGGGGGCGAAGGGTACACGACGAAGGAGGGGTCGGACGGGAGCGGCGCCGCGGTGGACGGGAGCGACGCGGGCGGGGACGCGAGGACCGAGGTCGAGGAACAGGACGAGCTCGCGGGCGTGCAGGGGGGCGAGGAGAACTGGGAGCCCAGGACGCAGGACTTTGACTTCCAGGACGCGGTGGAGCAGCTAGACGCGGACGACGCGGAGGCGGGCGAGGGGCAGCGGGGGCTCAAGGGCGGGCCGCAGTGGGACGTGTTTCCGCTGACCGAGGACAAGGGCATGGGAACGCAGCCGCTACCGGAGGAGCCCGCGGCCGAGGACATCGTGCTCCCCGACAGCCAGGAGCCGGGCGGGTTCATCCGCGACAGCCAGGATCTGGCCGCGTTCATCCATGAGGACTTGGGGGCGGCGGACGACGGGCTGCCCGGGCTGGGCAGGATCGGGCTCGCGACGCCGGACCCCGAGGTGCCGCCGCTGCCGGGGATCGGAGTGCCGGGCAGGTTCAAGACGCCGCAGCTCGAGGCACCGCAGCCCTTCTCCTTTGCCAAGGCCGCCGCCGGCGACGCGCCCCCGCTGAGCGCCAGGTTCGAGGCCGCCGTCGAACCCGCCGCGGCCGCCGCCGCCGCCGCACCTGCGCCCATGGTCGCGCCGCCGGTGCGGAAGCGCAAGGAGCGCACCTTCCACCCGACGCCGATCCAGGAGATGCTCGACTCGGTGCTGGCGTCGGAGCGGCTGACGGAGCAGGAGGGCAATGCCTACTCGTGCGACCGCTGCGGGCGCAAGACGGACGCCACGCGGACGACGTACCTGCAGCGGGTGCCCAGCGTGCTGATCGTGAGCGCGAACCGGTTCGAGTACGACCTCGCCATCGGGCGCCGGAAGAAGATCGCGTGCGAGATCGAGGGGGACTGGACGGTGCTCACGGCGACGGTGCTGGCGCGGGACGTGGTCAAGGAGCAGGCCGAGGCGGACAAGGCGGCGGGCAAGGCCGGGGAGGAGGACAAGTCGGGCTCGGACGGCAAGGCAGCGGTCACATCGGACACTCTGCCCAACGCGGTCGCCCTCACGACAGAGGACGTCGAGATGGCCAACGGCGAGCAGGGCGGGCAGGTCGCGGACATGGACGTGGTGCCCGAGACCCCGAGCGCCGAGGCCGCCGTCGCCGACGCGCCCCCCGCCGCGGCGCCGCTGGAGTTCGTCACCGTCGACTACGACCTCTACGCGGTCGTCTTCCACTCGGGCTACTCGGCCGACTACGGGCACTACTACGCGTTCGCGGTGCAGGAGGGCCAGGAGCCGCCCGCCGCGGCGGCGCGCACGAGGCTCAAGGCCGAGACGGCGCGCCTGTCCTGGACCAACTTCAACGACTCGTCGGTGCGCCGCGGCATGACCCTCGACGACGTGCTCGCCGAGGCCTCGGGCAGCGACACGCCCTACATCCTCTTCTACCGCCGCCGCGACCGCCCGCCCCCCGCCGGCGCCGTGCGCGCGCCCATGTCCCGGCTTGACCTCGCCGCGGTGGCGCAGCACGTCAAGGCGCACGACATGTCGAGGCCGCTGCTGGGGATGCGGGGCCCGTCGAGCCCGCGGGTGGCGCAGGTGACCAAGAGGGCCAAGATGGGGTCGGACGACGAGGACGAGGGGGGCAGGATGGGGATGCGTGACCAGCAGCAGATGCCTCGCTGGGGGTCGTGATGGATCTTTGGGCACGGGGGTCGCTTCGGAATGGATGGACGCGGTTCATAGAGTCACGGTGGGAAAGAAAGACGGCAGAAAAGCATGGAGACGATACCCGAAGTCGAAGGAGCACCAATCATGTAGACTTGCACATGCATCTTCAGCTGAGCTGATCGCCTGCTGGCGATTTGAAACCCCGTTCCGCAGAAGGTCCGATCACGTGCAGTAGGTGCCCAGCTGCAGCCTCAGACCGAACGCGCGGAACAGCGTTGCACCGACCGTCAAACCCGCCAGCGCGAGGTTGGCCAGCGACGCCGCCGTGACGGTAAACCCCAGCACCTTGCCCTTGGCCGTCCCGCGGGAGAGAGCATCCGCAATGCTGCCGAGCGCGACGCGGTGCCGCTCCATGCGGGCCGCGAGCGCAGCGGATAACGTGCCAGGGGCGTCGTCGAGCCGCGGGTCCGCGAGCAGGGATGCGAGCGCTTCTGCGGCCGCGCGGTAGACACCCCCGACGTCCGCCGCGGACGCGTTGACGATGGCCATGGATCCGAGGTTGATCAGCGCCATGTGCAGGCCGTACAGGGGGATAGCAAATCCCCAGGCAGGGAAGCAGGACCTGCCGAAGGGGAACGAGCAGACCAGCGCGGCGAGGAGGGAGGCGAGCGACAGCGCGAGGGGGAGCTTAAGGTAGATGCCCTTGTTCCCGATCTGGTCGCGGGAATATTCGATAATGTCGGAGCCCACGCGGGCATAGAGCTCGGGGAGGCGGCCTTCGGAGGCGGCTGTAGGGATCGACCCGACCGTCCTTGCCGCTGACTTATCAGTTGGATCCTCCGCAGCGCGAGTTTCGACCTCGATCACGACGTGCAGGCCGTCCGTTTGGCGGCCCCTCCGCAGGCTTTCGGCGCACTCCCGCACGAAGCTTCCGCACGCGGCCGTGGCGGCGCGGAGCTGCACCCTGGCGATCAGTCTTACGTTCGCCTGGAGCAGCACGTAGCTGTCTCTCCCGGGAGAAACGGGAATGGTGACCGCCAGAGCGCAACAATGGGCGGCGAAGCATGCCGCGACCCAGGCATGGGCGTACAGCGGGCTCCCCGGCCCGGCCCAGAGATCCCAGAAGCAAAGGCAGACCATCGCGTACAAGATACCCGCGGTCAACACGTAGTGGAGCAGGAAAAAGGCGGCGACGCTGCGCCAGCCACCGCCGGCAAAGACGCCGAGGCAGGCGGGGCAGGGGCACGCCGCGGAGCGGGACGGTGAGCCGGACGTGGGCCGCGTCGGCACTTCTTCGGGCACCAGCAGCGGTTCCACCGACGCAAAATCCTGTGGCGGGGGGAGGTGTTGCAACAGCGGCGATGGGCCGTCCTGGCCACCTTTGGCACCGATGGTGCGGGCGCAGTACCAGGCCAACAGGGAAGTGTAGCCGCCCACGAGATTGGGATCGGCGGGCGATGCGAACCGAGGGGCCGCGAGTACGAAGTGGTGCGCCAGTGGCACGGTGCCGAAATTGACGAAGAGCGCGAAGAGGATGCCCGCGCAGGCCGTGGCGAATGGGCCGGCGGGGCCGGGCGGGCGGGCCAGGCCGATTGCGGCGAGCAAGGCGGGAGAAGTGGCGAGGAACACGACACAGCCGAGCATGAACGGCGCCGCCTTCTTCTCGGTGACCGTCATGGCGAGCCGGGCGCGGCAGAGGAAGGCGAGCGCGGGCAGCCCGGCGGCGTCGAAGATTTGGGCGGCATCCGCCTCCGACAGCGGCGGCGCACACCGGCCAAGGAGCGGCCTGTCGGAGGCCGTAGGCAGCGGCAGGATTGGCACGCCCGGCGAGAGAGGGTCCGCGAGCGAGAGGTGCCGCGGGTCAACGGTGGGGCCGCCCCGCCGGTGCCGCAGCGCCGCCGCGCCGAACTGGTCCGGCGGCCCGGCGAGCTTCTGCGGGAGACTGGAAAACTCGTTCGGGTCCACGGCCGCGTGGTCGTCGGCCTTCATGTTGGTGCTTTGGGGCCGGTGAGTCGGGGTGGAACTTGGAAGCTTCTGCGGAAGGGGATCGGAGGCGGCGGGGAAACCCGCGGCAGAGACGTTCGGTCATACACACCCGGCACTCCAATAATGTGATGACCACTCTCACCATACTACCGTCTACTCGTCGGCCCGGAACACCTCCTTGCCCCCCAGCATCGTCATCACCACCCTTGTCTTGAGAAGCTGCTCCGGCGCCGCACCCTCCGCGAACGGGTCGCCGTTCAGCACCACCACGTCCGCCAGCAGCCCCTCCTTCAGCATCCCCACCTTCCCATCCATATGACTCGCCCACGCAGAGTCCTTGGTCGCGTGCACGACCGCCTCATCCACAGGTAGCGCGTGGTGCGGTCCCAGCGGCGGGATCGTGGGGTCGTCGGGGTGCTTCCTCGTCGCGGCGATGTAAATGTTGGGCAGCGGCATGTGCGGCGCCGTGGGGGTGTCGGTGCCGAACGCCAAGGTCGCCCCCGCGTCGAGGAACTCGCGCCAGGCGAACCCCCGGGCGGCGCGCGGCTGCCCGAGCTGCTCGATCCAGTTGGACAGGTAGGCCGGGTTGCAGTGCACCGGCTGCATGCTCGCGGTGATGCCCAACGGGGCGAGCCGAGCGACCTCCGCCTCGTCGGTGTACTCGAGGTGCTCGATCCGGTGGCGCCGGCCCGAGGTGCCGTTCTCCTTTTGCGCCCTCTCGAGAGCGTCGACGGCGTTGCGCACTGCCTGGTCGCCGATGGCGTGCAGCGCGATCTGGATCCCCGCGGAGTCGGCGGCCAGCACCACCCTCTCCAGGCTCTCGCGGTCCCAGATGGGCTCAGCGTTGCTCCCGTTGGCGTACGGCTCGATCAGCGTCGCCGTGCAGGCGTCAATCACGCCGTCCGTGACGAGCTTGATCCCCGCCACGCGGAACATGTCGCTGCCCTCGGTCTCCTTGGCAAACCTGGCGGCCTCGGCGACCTGCGCCAGCTCCTCCTCGGGCGTGTCCCTGCGGTGGATGATGCAGTGCGCCACGACCCTGAGCGTCTGCTTGCCCTCCTTCTCGGCGCGCAGCATCGTCTCGAGCGCCGGCTTCTCGAGCGCCATCTCGACCGCCGCCGTGACCCCCGTCGAGTTGTACGCCTTCATCGCGGCGGCGAACCGCTTGGCCCTGAGCTCCGCGGCGCCGCCGTTGATGATCGGGAACGTGCTCTCAAAGTGCGCCGTCTCCACCAGATGCCCCGTCGCGTCGCCGTTCTCGTCCCTCACGACGCACCCGCCGACGGGATCCTTGGTCTCCCGCGTGATCCCCACCTCCTCCAGCGCCTTGGAGTTGAGCCAGCTCGAGTGCAGGTCCGACGCCAGCAGGTACACCGGCTTGTCCGGGAACAGTCCGTCGAGCATCTGCCGCGTCGGCTTCCCCCCCGGCACGGCGGTATATAGCCACCCCAGCCCGAGCACCCTCTCCTCGTCCTGGTTCTCGGCGTGCCACTTTCCGAGCACCGCGAGGATGTCCTCCAGGCTGCCCAGCCCGCGCAGCTGCGCCATCAGCAGGCTACCGCCCATTCCCAGGATGTGCGCGTGGCCGTCGACGAAGCCGGGCATGGCGACGCCGCCCTTCAGGTCGACGTGGCGCGCGCCGGGCCCGGCGCGTTCGCGGGCCGCGGCGAGGGTGCCGACGAACGCGATGCGCTCGCCATCGACGACGAGGGACTCGGCGAAGGGGGACGAGGGGTCGGAGGTGAAGATGCGGCCGCCGGAGAAGAGGACGGGGGGCATTTCGTCGGCTTGGGATGGGGGAGTTCCGGCCGGTGGGTGGCAAGTGAAGTCGATTCCTCCGGCCATCATCACGAGGTGCTCCAGCAGAGCCGCTCCCACACGACCACCGCGATCATTTCTCCGATCGAAGCATCCGCGCTCGATCCACCGGTGCCACCTGCGCACGTCGGCGACGTCCCGTCCGAAACCGCGGTACGGATCCTTGTCGTCTTCGACGCCCAGCACCGCGGCCCTCACGAAAGGCGATTTCGGATCGGCGCCGTGGTGCAGGAGGAGCCTGATGATGCCGCGGAAGCCGGCCGGGCGGCCGTCTGCGAGGACGACAGCGGCAGCAAGCCCGGCGGTGGGCGGAGGGCGCGGACCGAGCCGGGAGAGCAACGCTTCGCAGAGAACGGAACACGCGAACCCGGTGAAACTTGTCGCTCATGTAGCCGTCGATCCTTTCCGGGGCCCCACAAGCCTCCCCTTGCGGATCTCTTCGCGGTTTAATTGGGCTGGCGCGACTGCCATGAGCTTCTCCAGCCTCTCGGGCTCGTTGCGGAGCGCGGCCGCAAGGACCGGGTCGTGCGGATCCTCGGCCAAGACCTCCAGGGCGATTTTCGAGCTCCTCAAATTTGCCAGGCGCGCAGCAGGATTGTCGACCGTCGTCGGTAAGGAAGCGGTAGCCGCCATTGGGATAGGCTGGTCGTAGGAAGTCCACGGAGGACCGATGATTTGGCGCTAAAGGAAGCCTCAGGAACCGCCTATGTGGCTCCTTTCGCCCTTCCCAACCGCCCCATCCCCATGCCATTGTCACGCCGAGTTGTGAAGGATGCCAGCCCGGGCCGGCATCACCGTGACGCCCGGATGCCCCGGTCGGCGCAGTATTGATTCTCGGTTAGAGAGTCGCGACAGATCGCAGAGGACGACACGAGGAAGACGGATGGAAGCAGATAAGAGAAGAAAGAGCTGCAACGCAAGTGAGGACCGGACCATTCGATCCATTTGAATCGCGGCCGGGGTACACCTCACGTCCCCGCCCTCGCGCGGTCCCGCCGTCCCCCTCCATCTCCCCACACAGCACACCCGCGATGCCCGCCCCGTCGTCGCCCGACGCCCTCTCCGCCGCGCGCTCGGCCTCCGTCGCCGCCTCCTCCGCGCTCTCCGCGCTCTACCACAGCCTGGCGGCGCGAGCGCGCGAGCTGGCGGAGCTGCACGCCGCGCGTGACCCCGCGGAACGGCTGTCCGTGAATGGGGAAGGGGACGCGTCTCGGACGGCGGGCAATGGTGGGGGTCGCGTGGGGGAGGGAGGGGAAGGGTGCTGGGAGGAGAAGGCGCGGAGGGCGGGGAGGGAGCTGGACGCGTGCATGGCCAAGCTGGGGGCCGCGAGGGGCGAGGACAGGAGGGCGCTGGAATCCTTGCGCAACCTGCTTCACGGCACTGCTGGTCCGTCTCCGAGCCCCGCTCACCCACCGCCTGCCCCCCCGGCTGCGGACGACTCGGACGACGACCCGCTGACCTCCCTCTCCCCGCCCGTTGTGCCCCCCCGCCCCTCCTTACCCCCGCTCGTCCCCTCCGACGAGGCCAAGCACCTCTGCCGTGCCGCGGGCAGGCCGTTCCCGGGCTACGCGAGGAAGGCGGACGAGCTGGTGACCGAGTGGCTGCTGCGGTGCGAGGACGGGCGGGAAAAGCTGCCCTGCATCAAGGGGGACGGGGAGTTCAGGGCGGTGGGCAAGGTTCATTGGCTTCCGGTGCGTCGCCTGCGAGCCGTGGAAGGATGGAAGTGGGGAGCTGACGACGTTGCCCCCCCCCTGCGCAGGCCCGAACCGCGTTCGCCCGCCGCGGCCCCGACGCCCTCAGGCTCGCCAACGAGCGGCGGGGCAAGAACCGCGTGCTGTTCTACGGCTACCTCGGGCTGGCCCTGGGGAGGTTCTTTTCCAGCGTGGCGAGGAAGAAGGACCGGTGCGCGGTGCATGCCAAGAGCGGGACGGAATGCTACGGGGTGGCGGGGTACAAGCGGGGACCCGGCGCCCCCGAGGGGGACAATGGGGATGGGGAAGCGTCGTCGGAGGAAGACGGCGACGAGGGGATGGAGGACGAGGACGGGCTGATGGAGGAGCTGGGCGAGGCCGAGGTGGCCGACGCCGAGCCCAACGGCGACCCGGGGACCTGAATGGGAGCTGCGTTCGATACCATCCGCTGGTGCGATCTTGAATTCGACGTTTCGATGGCCCGATCTCGCCCGATTCGACTGGGCTTGGTCGCGCCCCGTGTGTGTAATGAGGAGCTAGCAATCCCACCGTACACTTAGAAATCCCCCTACGCCCCAAGAATCAGCTCCTCATCTACATTCAAACCAAAAGCGACCGGCGCGGGGGCCGGAGCGTTGACAGCGGCGGCTTCGGTGCACAGCTGAAGCCAGTGTTGGAGTTGGGCCGCGACGCCAAGAGCCCAGGCCACCGCGATCCGTTCGCGGAAGCGCCGCACAAAACGAGAGTAAAGGCCATCGAGGTCCACGGGCTGCCCATCGCGGCCGACGATCCCGGGATACTGGATGCGCCCCATCTCCGAGGAGAAGCGCGAGAAAGTGGCAGAGACAGCGCTGTACGAATCAAAAGCAAGCACGATCAGAGGGTAGAAGTTGGCGTTGAAGACGAAACGGGAGTAGTCCTTCCTGGCGGCCTCGACCCGCCGTTCGACTGCGTGGCCCGGGACCGAGAAGACCAGGCCCGTGTGCAAATGGGCCATAGAGGTGAGGGTCTTGATCTCGAGCAACCACCGTTTCCGGGTTTCGCGGTGCGTGATGAGAATGTCGCCAAGGCGGCCAGCATCCGCAGGCGTGGGCGGGGTGACAGTCTCGTAGCCATGCGCAAGGAGGTTTGGCGGCATGGGGTGCACGCGGAGGAGCGGGATGGAGCGAAGCGCCGCGCGGATGGCCGCGCAAATGTCGTCGTGACCAGGACTGAAGAGATCCCGGCCATAGCAGCCCGAGAACGCGTGCTCCCCCGTCAGCGACATGGCCGATCGCTTGCAGCCCCGCCGGCAGGGCAAGGAAAGACCAGGGTAGTCGGCCTCGTGCAGGAGCGGGAGGCAAAGCCGGAAGCGTACAAGTAAGCGGAAAAAGTTGTTGCGAATGTGGTTGGCAAGCAGCGCGGGAGAGGCAGTCAGGAAAGCCGACAGGCCGTCCTGCGCCTGGACGAGCCGCTTGCGGCGCTCCAGACCAGCGGAAGTGTCGGGTTGCAAGGCAATCAGAGCCGCGAGGCGGCGCTGGTCCTCGAGACGCGTAAGGTCGCTCTGCAGGCCGTGCCAGACCGGCTGAGCGAAGAAACTGGCGTCCGCAGGGAGCGTACGGCGGGCGGGCGCGGCGCCCACCGGTTGCCCAGCACGCGCAGCCTCGGCGTACGCTGCGGCCGTGTCATCCTCGACACGCTCAAAGGCGGGGCGGAGGGCCTCGATGACGGGAACCAGTTCCCGCACGTGCTCCACGCCCACACCCCGGGCCGAGGTTCGAAGACCAAGCATGGCGTCCAAGGGGCCCGCCGTGAGGTTGAGTGAAGACAGGTAAGCCGCCGAGGCCACCTTCTCCGATGACAGAAGCCCCATCCCCGAGTAGTGCAGACCCAAGAATACCTGCTCCCGCACAGTCCGACCCTCCACCGACAGCGGATCCAGATCCTCGGCCCGATCTCCCAGCAAGCGCAAGAAGGTGGTGAAAAGCGCGTTGTCAAGACGTCGAGCAAAGGGTTGGGTAACCGAGGGGGGGAGAATGCGGAGCCAAAACGAGAAGAGCTGGGTCACACAGAGACGGAGGAGGGAGTACAGGCCCTGGAGGGAGGGGATGTCGGCCGGCATGGCGTAGCCGAGCGCGGCGCGCTCGATTTCATCGAGAAGAGCGGCAATGGAGTCGATCTTGGCCGCGAGGAACGACTCCACATAGGCAGGGGTGCCGACCGGGGCACCTACCACCTTGAGGCCGCACGAGCGAGCGAAGTCAGGCGAGCCCGGGGCCGACGCCGTGGCATGCACCTCGGGGTCGGCCTCGTGAGGCGGGAAGCCAGCGACGCGGATGTTGTGGGCCGCACCGGCCGCGCGCACCCGCTCCAGCACGGCCGGGTTCGTCGAGAGCGAAAGCAGGTAGCTCTTGTCCGGGCGGTGGGTCATGCCGAGGGAAGAAAGGCCGTCACGCACCTCTCCCAGGACGGCCATGACCGAGTCCAGCGGCCCGACCACGGTGAGGTCGTCGAGGTACCCAAGGATGAGGCAGTCGGGGTGCCCAGAGCGGATGGGCCGCAGCATGCGGCTCATGGCGCAGGAGAAGATGGCAGACGACAGCGGGTCGCCCTGGATGTTGCCCTCGTACATGGTGATCCGGAAAAGGAGCTCCGCCGAGCGCCGGTCGCGGAAGTAGGCGTGGGAAGGGCGCGAGTAAACGAGGTTGTAGTACGGGATAAGCTGAGGCACCTGGCGGACCACCTCGCGCGCGAAGAGGCGGCGCAGCGTATTGAAGGCGTTCCTAGAGTCGACCTTCATGACGACGTGGTCGGGGAAGGCCGCCAGCCACGCGTTCACCGCGTGGGCGGTCGCCTCCGCGCCCCCGTCCACCCCGTGACCCAGGTCCTCCTGCTGTTGGAGCTTCCTCAGAAGAGCCTTGTGCCGCACGGCCAGGTACGAGCCCGCGAGCCGCGTGATGCCCTCCATAATGCCAATCGGCCGGAGCCCCCCCTCCGGCTTGAGCAGAGGGACGAGGATTTGATCCGTGAGGAGCGGCCGGAGCATGGGGGTGTCGAGTCGGCCAGTGCACACGCCATGCACCATGGCCGCCAGCGGGCGGAGCTTCCGCCGCGTCGCGTCGTTCTCGCAGTTGTGCACGATGAAAAGTTTGGCCATGCTGAAACCCGACATGCCGGCCCCCACGCCGT
Organism: Hyaloraphidium curvatum; assembly: GCA_025558095.1. NCBI lineage: Eukaryota > Fungi > Monoblepharomycota > Hyaloraphidiomycetes > Hyaloraphidiales > Hyaloraphidiaceae > Hyaloraphidium > Hyaloraphidium curvatum. The sequence goes on along the minus strand of JAIVFI010000027.1, from coordinate 588,470 downwards.
CCTTCTTCCGGCGCAACCGGGCCCAGATGTCCTCCAGGAAAGCCGCGTCCGTGTAGGCAGGGCAGGGCGCGGGCGCGTTGGGGGGCAGAGACAGCCGACACAGCGGCTCTCCCTCCCGCGGCCCCGGGTACAGCTCCTCCAGTTCCGCCTGAAGCGTGGGCGTGAAGCCAGCCGGAACGGCCTCCCCCGAGAGGGCCGCGGACGCAGCACCAGGAGCGCCCTTCAAGGCGGCAAGCACGATGGACTTGAAGAGCTGGTAGTTGAGCGGCCGCAGCCCGTCCCGCCGCGCGCCCCGGTTGACCTGACGGGCGGCGAAGTAGTTCTGCTCGTACATGTAGTCCCCCGACATGACGTAGCCGCCAAACGCAAGGTAGGCGGTGAGAGTGCGGTGCAGGTCGGTTTCCGGTGCCGCCGGGTCCTCGTAGGCCCGTTGGAAAGACTCGCTGGCCCGGAAGGCGAGCGTGCTCCAGGTGGTGGTCCGGTAGCGGTGCTTCAGCGGCTCCGGCGGCGGCGCCCCCGCGCCCCCGCCCGGCGGCGGATCAGGCCCGGGACCCCCGGGTGGACCACCGTCGCCCGGGTCGCCCGGATCACCGCCGTTGCCGTGCCCGCCAGCCGCAGCGTTGCCGCCCGGCGCGCCGTCGCCGCCTGGGGGATCACCGCCGTCCGGGGCGGCACGCGCCGCCGCCGCCGCCGCCGCCAGCGCCGCCCGTTGCGCCTGGCCGTCCTGCGGGGCGTCGGCCGCAACCCGGGCGGCCGCAAGGGCCGCCATCAGCGCGGGCGCGGGTGGCGAAGCACGGGGAGATGCCGACGATGCCGCTGGTGACGCCGGTCCCTCCGCGCGTCCCGTGGCAGCCGCCCGCTCGGCACGCACGCGGTCGAGGAACTCGACGAGATCGGGTGGAAGCGAAGCTAAAGAGACGCCGAGTGGCGGGTTAGCTGCGTCCGGGTTGCACGAGGTGTGCTGTCCAGAAACACCGGCACCAGAGGCGTTTGCGGCGTAGGGACGCCGGCAACCCCCGCACCGCGCTAGCCCCATGGCGCGCAACGCATCGGCAGACAGGCGCTGCATCGCCAACCAGTGCTCCGGGCTCCGTGTGACCCGAAGATGACCGTCCCGTTTGTTTTTGTTTGGAGTTGGCTGGAAGCGGCAACCATCAACCGGGCACGCATGGAGGCCGGGTTCAGCAGGCGCCTCCGCCATCGGCACATCGCCGTCGATGCAAGATTGGTGATGATGAGATAGAGCTCCGATGTTGGCGAAAGCTGCCGCGCAGCGGTGGCAGCTGTAAGGCAGGAGCGGCGTGCAGCTCATGGCGAATACGGTGGCGGCGGCGATGCCGGTGTCCCGCCGCCAGGATCAGCTACCGCGGACGGTGCCTTGTCCGACGAGATCTCCCAATCGTCGAGCGCATGTGTCCGCATCCAAACCTCCTGTGACTCGGTCAGGTCGCCCCCCGCCCTGTGCCAGGCCGCAAGCGCCGACCACGCGTCACCGATAGCATCACTGCCGCCGTCATCGAGGAGCTCGGAACCTGGCCATTCGAGGTGCGCCGGCGAACCGGGCTCCGTGTGAGCATACCAAGGAGGCAAGGTGCGCGTCGGAGTGGATACTTCCGAGGAGCTCTGCCCCCCCCCGGCCGTTGGTGCCGGCGGCGTGCCGGGGGTTGTGCGGGGCGGCGCAGGCGGCAGCTGCAAGCTCGGCACGGCGGTTGCAGCTGGGGTTTCCCACGGAGGATGGCCTGGGTGCGCCGAGAGCATGGAAGCGGCCGAAGCCGGGGCATCAGCGATCAAGATCTGCGATGACGAGGAGGGAGATACTTCCGAGCATGCCGCCCCTTTCCCCCCCGCTGGTGCCGGCAAGCGGGAGGAGCCGCGGGGCGGCGTGGGCAGAGTGTGACCCTCGGCCAAGCTAGGCACGGCATTTGGCCGAGGGGCCCCGGGGGACGCGGGGTCAATGTCGGAAGTCTCCCCTGCTGCCGCGAACGGCCTCGGAACTCGGTGAGACGTTGTAGATAGTGGTAGTTGGCGTACCGGTGAAGACTGCAAAACAGCAAAAGATGGAGGGGCTGACCGCGCCCGGGAGGTATCCGGACGAGCTCGGCGCCGAGAAGAGCAGCCCACTACTCGGCGTTGCCACTTGCTTGGTGGTGTTTTAGGCATTCAAGGACGGTGAGCCAGGAGCCGGCAGCAGGGATCCGGTTGACGTGGAGGCGGCCTTGGCCTGGGGGGAGCCGAGCTTGCGAACGGCCGCCTTGGCCTTCCGTTCCGCTTTGGCGGATTTGACGTCGATTTGCTGATACGGCTTGGCAACCTTGTCCGGGTTTGTCCCTGCCACATCCTCCACGGGACGGCCCTTGCCTGCGTGCTTGGGGCCTGGGGCCATCGTAGGATCACCAACCGCGGATGCCCCAGCGGCCTCATCGGCCGTGTGCATGTCTTCGCTTGGTGCCTCCGAGTTCGAACCATCGCCCTCAGCAGAGGCTTCGGAGGCGGCGTCGTTTCCACCCGAGGCCTCAGAGCCGGTGGCATCCTCCTCCATCGCAGATTCCGTGCCCTCCATTGCGGGAGCAGCAAGCTCCAGATCCTCCAGCGCGGTATTGGCTGCAACCTGCTGTGCAGCACTGCTGATGGCGTTCTCAGCGGCCAGCTGGTCGGCACCACCCATGTCCTCGTCCCCATCCTTGTCAGCCGGCTCTAAAATGGGAAGACCATGGAAATCCATCTTTTCGGCGGCGTCAGACTCCCCCCAATCGACCGAAGCACCGGCACCACCACCACCGAGTGCCGAAAACCTGTTGTGGGACGCCTTGGCCACTGGCTGGGCAAGAGCTGGGGGCGCAGAGCCTGCGCGCTTGCCGGACGGCCCAGCTGTAAGCCACTCGTTGGCCGCAGGGGCGGTGGGGGAAGCCAGATGCGGAGGAACGACCTCTTCCCTCAGGGGGGGCAGCCGCGGGGTCGTGGCGGGCTCCACCGTTGGGGGAGAGAGCCGTACGTTGGCCGGGTTGTGAATGCAGTCCGCCTCGTGCGCACGGCGTGCTTGCGGGCTGGCAAAGGCGCCGGGATTCATGCGGTTGAGACCGTCTGGGCAGTAAGCACAGTTGGTGCACGTGGCATCGTCACCGACGTGGCCGCCCGTGCGCTTGCAGTGGCCGCACTGTCCGTTGCTACTGTCATAGCGGACAGCTGGGCGAAGGAGCTTGTGCTGGAGGAGTGTCCCCCACGAGTCAAGGAAGCAGTACGAGGGTGGGCCAATGCGTGCTGCACGGTCAAAGAAGGCATCAACCCCGCACTGCGAGACGTCGAAAGTGACCCGCCAGAAGGCGTTGCTGTCGGTGCCCGAGATGGGAGCCGCTTCAATGACTTGGCAAGGGGCCCCATAGTGGTTCTGGAAAGTCGCGTAGAGGCGGGCCCACCAGTCCGGGCACTCGTGCACCGAACCAGGGACGATCATGGGCCCGATCTTGAGCTCGGCGTGCGTGTCCTTGAAGACAGGGTGGATGCGCAGCCGACGCGTCGGGCCGTTTGGGAACTTGACCTCCAGCACCCCCTGCTCCACCAAGGCGTTGATAGCGTCTGCCCCGTCGACAGCACCAACAACACAGAAGAGGTCCAGTCGCGAGTAACGCGGGTTGTAGCCTCGCGTCTCGGTCGTGAAGACGGTGGTGGGGAAGGTCGCCTTCGCCACGGCTTCGGCGACGACGCGCCGTCGGTCCTTTGGCACACCGTTGAGGTCGATGAGGCAGTGGGGGACAGGCCCAATGAAGGCCGGCGTGTAGCCCCGACCGTTGGCGTGCGGTTGCACCCGATCGATGAGCTTGGCGTAGTTGGTGGGCGCCGAGAAAGGCATGGCAGAAGCCAGATGCTCCGCCATCGCGCCGTCCGTGACACGAACAATCGGGCGGTCGGGCGAGGTGCGCGACGTTGCTGCGGCGAAAGAGCGAGACCCCAGGCGCGTGGCGGGGGCGGTTGCTTTCGGGAGACGATTCTGCGGAGCCGGCTCCTCCCGGGCGCCGCCGTTGGCGGACGCGGGGCGGATTTCAGTGGTCGATTCAGCAGCGTCCTCCTTAGAACCTGTCAGCTGAGCCGTAGCACCAGCGGGGGCCGGCGCGGGCTCCTCTGCCGCGCCAGGGAGGCGAGGAGAGGCAGCGACGCCGGGAGCGTGGGAAGAGTGGACGGGATTCGCAAGCGCCTCCGAGGAGGCCGCGGCGAGCGCAGGGGAGACCTTGCCATCAGGCAGGACCACGGGAGCGGCCGCATCATTGGGCCCCTGCCCTGTGTCAGGGGGGTCCATTCCGGGTAAATTCTCGCGCCCCCGCTCCAGTCTCAGAGAGCCTGCGGCACAGGGCACCGCGTCGGCCAGGCGGCGGCATGGCGTCCCCCACACCCGCGGCGTCCGCATCGGCGCCGTCGGACGATGCGGCCGATGTGGTGGTCGTGCGAATGGACGGCGGCGGCGGGGCGGGGCGGGGAGGTTTGGCGGGCGCGGGGGAAGCGGGGCGCGCGGCGACGCAAGAGGGGAAGCCGGCGGACCGTGCGGAAGCCGCGGGCGGGGCGGCCGGGGCTGGGCACAATGCGGACAGCGCGGGGAACGCGGCGGCGGGGGCGGGGAGCGCGGCGGCCGCGGCTTGGGAAGGGGGCACAGCGGCGGCGGACCCCGACGCCCCGCCGCCGGGCAGCCCTCCCCAAGCCGGGGGCGCCTCCGACACCGACACATTCTCCGGCACCGACGATTCGGACGTCTCGGAGGACGAGGAGGACGACGACGAGGGCGCGGCTGCGGCACCCCACCTGCCGCCCCACGCCGCCCGCACCGCACGCCTCAACTTCTTCCGCTTCCTCTTCCCCGCGCGCCTCTCGCCCTCCTCCATCTCGCTCCTGGTGCTCTCCATGTCGCTCACCGTGGCGCAGTTCGCCGCCTGCGTGGCCGTGCTCGCCGTGTCGGCCGGGCAGCAGTGCGATTCCCCTTTGCGGCTGTTCATCGTGCTGCACGTCGTGAGGGTCACCGCGGTGAGCCCGCTGGTGGCGTGGCGGATGACCCATCCGGCGAGGGGGAGGGAGGGGCTGAGCGAGGCGGACAGGGAGCGCGAGAGGTGGATCGGCGGTTGGGTCGATAGGTGGGGCGTTGCAAGTCCGATGGCTGCCCTTCTTTGCTAACTTGTCGCCGCCTGCCTTTCTCCGCCCCCCGTTGCACTCCCTCGCTTCGCTCGCGCGCAGGGGCAAGTCCGCGCTCGACCTGTTCGCCACGCTCTGGTTCGTCATCGGCAACTGGTGGCTCTTCACCTCCACCACCTGCTCCGAGACCTCCCCCGCCGTCTACTACACGTCCCTCGCCCTCGTCGTGTTCGGCTACGCGGTAATCACCGTGCCCGTGGTGCTGTGCGGCGCCGTGGTGTTCTGCCTTCCCTGCGTGCTCGTGGGGATGCGCTGGCTCAGGGTCGGGGACGCGGCGGGGCAGGGCGGGAGGGGGGTGGGGGACGACGTGCTGCGGACGCTGGAGCTGCGGACGTTCGTGCCCAAGCCGGGCACCAACCCTCGGAACTCGTCCTCCGCCGAGCGTGACCTCGAGCGCGGAACGGCAGCCACACCCCCCGCCACCCCGTCGACCCGGCGCCTGCGCCTCCCCACGCTCACCTCCCGCGCCCCCAAACCCCCACCCGACCTGGAGCTCGAACCCGAAGACGCCACGTGCGTCATCTGCCTGTCGTCCTACGAGCCTGGCGACGTCCTGCGGCGCCTGCCGTGCGGGCACCACTTCCACCGCGCGTGCGTGGACGAGTGGCTCGGCGTCGCGGGGAGGTGTCCCCTTTGCGTGAGGGGTGTCACCGAGGGACCTCCCGAAGAGGGCGAGCGCAGGCGGAGGAGACGGCGGCGGCGGCGGAGGGAAGCGGAGGCGGCGGCGGCCGGTGCCACGGCCGCACCGTCCGCGCCGGCGGCGGCCGAAGCAACGGTCGGCACCGAGCCTCCTTCCCCGACCACCCCGGAACGCCCCGCCACCCCGCCGACACCCACCACCCCGCCGACGCCCCCCGCTCCCGCGCCCTCCCCACCCCGGCTGCGCCTGCTCCCCTGGCGCCGGACCACCGCCGCCCCCTCCGGCGTCGTCCCCGCCGCCTCCTCCGCACCCTCCGACCCCCGCCCTTCGTTCTCCCCCTCCGTTCTCTCGGAAGAACCCCGCGCCTCGTTCGCGAGCCATTCGGGGAGCGCGCTGCTGGTGCCGTACAGCGAGGAGGGGACCGAATTGAGGGAGACGGGGAGCGGGATCAGCGGGCGGGAGGGGAGGGCCGGGGGCGATGTTTAGGGGGGAAGGTTGGGGGCTAGAGGCATGGTTATGGATCTGTGAATGTAGTTACGGAGGAAATGGAGGAAAGTGATGGACGGACGTTGTGGCTTCCAACGGCAGGCCGGCACACGGCACGCCGAGTCATCGGTCACGACCACAACATCCCACCAACCCCTCCTGACGGCGCCGACGACCTCGCTACCGGTGGAAGACCCCGAAGCGCGCCTTGCGAAGCTCCGCAGCTCGGCCGAAGCCGTGCAGATCGTCGACCCAGGGATGCTTATCCGAAGATGGGTGCCATCGATCTTGGATATCCTTCATTCGCGAGATGCCTGCCGCTTCTTAATCTCTGCCCACCTAATCTGACACCCGTCGCTATTGAATTTGGCTTGGGACCGACGCCAAATACTGCGCATGCATTCGCTCAGCATCTCCGCGAGACGTTCTTCCTGGTGGAGGAACGCCGTCCGGGCCACGGAGCAGGACTATTCCTGGCGATCGTTGAACGTTCCGCGACGACGGATGCAGGACGCCGCAGATTATTTGCAGAGCGCTTCCCTATTTCCTTCTCTTTCGTGTGCAAAACGGCTTCGTCTGAAGAGCGCTATGGTTAACACATCGAAGCGGGTATTACGGTGGCTTTTGGAGGGTCCGGAGATGCGCGCGGACATGCTGGAATACCTCACCCGCGGAGAGGAGCCCGGTTCGCTGCTCTCCGCCTTCTTCGACGACTACCGTGACTCGGCCAAGAAGTTGATAACCTCGGTACCCTGGGCTTATCCGATGCTGAAGTCGTTGCTTGTCGCGGTTCCTGGATATTTCCGGCGTTGCGGCGACCTCGGGCTTGATTTCCCGGGCCTCATCCCGCGCGTGCTCGCTCGGTCCCCCCTGCTGCGATCGGCCGCCATTGACATGGGATTGGGACCCACCGTGGCCACCGCTCCCCTATTCCTTGAGGACTTGCGAGACAGCTTCGAGTTTTATGAGCATAACGAGCTTGGGATTACCGGGCCGCTCTTCTAGGCAGAGGCAGAGGGGGAGGTTGGACGAGGGGACTGTCCTCCGTCGCTGCGCTCCGTCGTCGGCCCCTCGTGGCCGGTTAGGCCTGGACCGTAGGTCCACATCATAGAATGGAGTGTAGGGAATGTAGGCTGTAGGGCCGGCGCTCCGCGCAGCAGTTCCGTGCTTCGCACGGTCGGGAGCCTTTGGGGGGGAGACCCCCCACTCCCCCCATCCGGCAACAGGAGACGGGAGAGAGGAACGAGAGCCAAGGGAGCTGTCGCACAGGGAGACGTCATAAGGACCTGCGGTCCAGGCCTAACCGGCCACGAGGGACCGACGACGGAGCGAAGCGACGGAGGACAGTCCCCTCGTCCAACCTCCCCCTCTGCCTCTGCCTCTTCTTCGCCGTGATCAGTGCGGCCACGAACGATGCCACAGTGAAGCACCGCCTGTTCTCGGGGTCCTTCCCGGATTATGTCTGCCGGGTCTGCCATCCCTCGGTTTTCGACACAGCTTTAGCTCAGTTTCTCTTGGAACCGCGGCCCGGCCTCGTGGACGGACTTCTCGCGAATCAGACCCTGATCGACGAAGTCGAATTTGCGGGCGTCAGTTTGTGCCGCGCGTTGGGGTTCCGTTGGCTTGGCTTGCTCCTCGACCCCCCCTTGGCCGTCCAAGTGGCCGCGGCCGTCAAGTTCGCCTCCGGCAAGCCGGATGGCGACGCCATTGCCGGCTATGGCGGCATCATCCGCCTCTTCATCTACAAGGGAGCCGACACCGGCGATCCGTACCTGCGCGCTGCGGTTGGGATGCGGAGCACGGACGAGTTCAACCGGGTTCCGGGCCGCGGTCGAGGAGGTGCGGCACTGGCAGGGCTGGATCCGCCGCGGATCGATTGGGGGCTTGCCTTCGGAGCTCGTGGAGATGGACGCGCTGACGGTGTGGGAGCAGATGTACTGGGACGAATAATTCGGTTCGCCGGGGCACCCGCCGGGTTGCCACCAGGTTGCCATGGATGCGGCTTCGCAGTCAACACCGAAACCGGATCTGTTCATGCCGCGAGCCCACTTCCTCTCTCTATGGGCATGGTCCACATGCGATGCCGTCTCCTTCCGTTCGGCCCTCTTGCTCTCATCTTGGCGCCGTCGAACGCTGAGGATGTGCGTCCCCTCACTCAGTCTGCGCCACACCCCGCGAGTCATCCAACCCGCAAACAGGAATCTCCTCCTGGCAACGCGATGAATACCCCAACAGCATTCCGGAACACGCCTTTGACATGCCCCGGGCGCCGCGGCGCCCGCCCGGTCGTCCGTGCCGCGGCGCTGCTCCCCGTGCTCGCCCTCCTCGCCACCTTTCCCCGCCCGGCGTCCCCAGCGTCGTACTCCGGGCCGTCTCAGTACCGCTACCGCAACGTGACGGACGCGGCCACCGGGCTCCCCGGCTGCGAGGAGACGCTTACCTCGCACTGCTGCTGCGCCGCGCCGTGCGCCGAGGGCTACTCGGTGTGCCCCGCGCCGTGCGGGGCCGCGAACACGTCGACGGGCTTTCCGTACGCCTGCGGCGTGCACAGCAACGGCTTGATGGCCACCGCGGCGCGCTACGAGGTCAACGTGACGATGGTGGGCCGGCCGGGGCGCTGCGAGGTGGCCGGCGCCGCCTGGCTCGCCGTCGAGGCGCCCCGCATGCGGGGCGGGACCTGGACCGACACCCCCGTCGACCCCCGCTGTGCCGCGGACGCTGACTGCCCGTGGGCCGAGCTGAGATCCGCCTACGGTGCGGCGCTGGTCGTGGAGGAACGGGCCGGCGCGACCTACGCCAACCTCACGCTGCGGCCGGGGCCGCGCGACGACGTCGAATTCAGCGAGCGGTGGTGCGCCGTGGGCATGGGCTGCCCGTGGGACCTCGCACCCAACATCACCGCCCATGCAAAGCCCTCTCCCGACGCCGTGGTCGACCCGGGCGCGACGCCGTACCGGTGCCTACGTGGGGCGGCGGGGAGCGCGAACGTGCTGGTGAAGCTGGACGGAATGGGCCAGGTGGCCTGCCTCTCGAGGTCGTGGGGCGACCGCGAGTGCCTGCAGCTGACCGCGACGTGCTGCTCGATGTCCGACCGCACCAAAGCCCGCGGGCTGCCGTATCTCTCATGCGCCGACGTGCCGGCCGAGGACCGCGAGAAACCCGACGGCTTCTGCATGCGGGGCCGCGCTCTCCTCGCGGAGGCCAACCTGCCTAAGGTTGGCCCCGCTCCGGCCGTGCTGGGCTTCAACTGCAGCTATATTGGAGCGCCCGACCCCTCGGTCGACCCCGCCGGCGCAGGGCCATGGACGGCCGTCTACGTGGAGTACGTCTCGGCCGACCCCTTCGTGGTGGCGCGCCGGCACGCCGACGGCTACTCCTTCTTGATCCTGGCGGACCCGGCCGACGGCGCCACGATCTTCTTCCCGAACATGGCGTGCGCCGCGAACGCGGCGGCGACGGCCCCGGTCCGGGCGCCCTCGAGGGCGGACCTGCCGTTCGGCGGCAACATGCCCCTCGTCGAGGCCCTCACTCCCGAATCCGACAAGGGGGACTGGATCTGCGTGGATCTCTGCCCCGGGTCCGGCCCGTGGATGCGCGGCCGCCGCATGATGCGCATGGCCGTCTTCGAGAGCGTGCAGTACGTCGATGCCGGCTGCACCGTCCCGCTCTGGGAGTACGACCCCGAGGCGCCGGGCCTACACCCGTGCAACCCCACCGCCGCCCCGAAGGGCATCGTCTGCCCGCGCATGCTCGCCGCGGTCCTGGGCGGACCCCCCGCTCCGTGCGTCAACTGGACCTCGCCCCCGCCGCCGCGGGCGTGCATCCCCGACCCGGCGCGCGGGGACCGCAGGCTGTACGTGGCGGCGGCGCTGCTCCCCGACGGGACCACGGCGTCGGTGCCGCGGTGCTGGGGACGGAACTCGACGTCTTGCGCCCAGTTCGCCACCGAGAACTGCACCGCGCTGCCGTGGGACGATTCGTACGCGGTCGACATGGTGCGACAGGAGGGATACACGTGCGGGCCGGAGGAGGGCGGTTGGTGCCGCGTCGCGGCGGAGGCGCTGGGGCTGAGGCCCAAGGCGCGGCCGTCGGCGACCTCACCTCTCGCCGCAACTTCGCTTCCCACACCCTCGAACGGGGCAACCGGCTCCTCCGCTCCCCAGGCGACCAGCGCCGCCGTGCCGACGACGGCATCCCCCTACCCCTCTCCCGCAACGGCGTCGCCCCCTTCCCCTACGACCAGCGCCCCCCTCCCCTCCGCTACCCTCCGCCCGTGGACCTGCGTGCAGAGCTGCCGCGACAAGGGCAACGCCGTCCTGGTCCGCCCCGCGGCGGACGGCCGCCCGCAGTGCCTCGGCCCGGACGGCCGGCGCTGCTCGTGGTTCTCGGGCACGTCGGCGTGCGGGGTGCTCGCTCCGGGGGAGCCGGCCCCGGATGGGTCGCTCGACGTGGGGAAGATCTGCACGGACGAGGAGGAGGGCGCGGCGGGGAGCTGGTGCGGGGCCGCGAAGGCGGCGCTTGGAGGCGCGGAACCGGTTCCATGCCCGACGACATCGGGCACGGCCGGGGTCCTTCCGACTCCGAGGCCGTCGGGGGCATGGCTGGGGCGGAACGGGGCCGGTTGGTGCGTCGCATTGCCAGCTGTCGCGGCACTTGTGCTGGCGTTGGCGCCGTAGCGAATCGTATTCCCGCATTTTTGAATCGTATTCCCGCATTTTTCATCAAGCTTTTTTTAGAGGGGTCATCACCCGCCATGAGAGACTTCTCTTCTCCAGCATCGAACACTGAGTTTCGTGTGGTCCGATTGCGCAACTACGGAAACAGAGTTCGCCAAAATAAACGACACTCGGACACTCGGACATAGAGATTCAGTCCGAATCAGTCATAGGAGCTTCTGGCAGTGGCCTGACGGCCCTTCACCTTGGTTGGCTCCGCCTCGTAGAGGCGATTGGCGGCTTTCCCGGGTCGCGAACCACTGGAACCCATCTGTGACCCGCGACCTATCTACGATTCGACCGCCGTCCTGCCCTCCGGGCCCTCCATAGATAGTATCAATGGAGTCGGAAAGCTTGTTTGGGAGCTTTTGGGATCTTGAGTCGTAGCGGGGAACGAAGGGCCGGCGGCGGCGCGAGGCATTCCTCGCCGCGAGTAACGCCGGAAGCGAACGCAAATGATGCAAATAAGTATTTGACGCGTGCCAATGTGCTCGAAGATGCCGTGGCCTCTCTGAGCTTCCAGCCCACTCCACGCGCAGGTTCAGGGACTTCGGTCCCCTCCTGTCACTAGGATCAGTGCCGAAGCTCGTCCAAAGTGAAGGCTGAAAAATGAATCTATTGGCAGCGCTGTTTGGCATACTCGAAAGTCTGGCCGGGTGCCCTCCAGTCCTTCCGCGGACGCGGGTCTGAACTAGTCAATCCCCGGCCCGCGTTCCTTCGACATACCCGTCTTCCTCCTACGCGTAGAACCTCTCGTTACTTAACAGCGTGAAATACGCGTCACTCGCCGTCGGTAAGCGGCGCGGTCGGGTGATACAGTCAACCGCACTACACAAGACCGACTGCCGGCCACGAGGTCAAGGCGAATGCTTCCGTGCCTCATCCGGGGCCCAGACGCTTCCTCAACGAAGCACGGCACCCGAAAATCATGGTGGCGCCCAAGTATAGTGGGATCCGCGGGGATGCTCGAGCGCAGTTTTATTTTGGCGGAAATCTGTTTCTGTGGCTGGGCGTCCCTTCTGCGCCACACCCGTTGGAGTCATCCAAACCGCAACTTGAATCTCTCGAATCGCTCCATGGCCACCCGAATGACATTTCGGCGCTTACTCCGGACTTGCGCCGGACCACAGGGTGCCCGCGCGGCTGTCCGTTGCGCGGCGCTCCTCCCCCTTCTGGCTCTTCTCGCCTCCTCCCCCGCGCCCGTCTCCGCGGCATCGCGCTCCTCGCCTCCCCATTTCTCATACGAGAACGTGACGGACCCGGCCGCGCTCCTTCCGGGCTGCAAGGAGACTACCCACGTGGAATGCGGCGGGGCCGAGCCGTGCCGTTCCAGCTACTATATCTGCCCGGAGCCTTGCGGTTCCTCCGCCTTTTCGTCGGGCTTCCCGTACGCCTGCGGCGCGCCGAACAACTGGCTGTCTCCCACACGATATGTGTACGAGGCCAAACTGACGGTGGAGGGCAGGCCCGGGCGCTGCGACCTCCGGCAGCACGAGTGGCTCGTGGGCATGGCGCCGCTCACGCGCGGCGGGCGCATCGCACCTACCATGTGCGGCGTAGACGCAGACTGCCCTTGGGAAGAACTTAGGACGACTTACGGATCCGGGAACGTCAGCCTCATGGAGACCGGAGTGTCCGGAATCACCGTCGCCAACATCACCATCCGCCCGCAGTGGCCGGAAGACATCGCCAACCCCTTCCTCTGGTGCGCCGTTACCATGGGATGTCCTCCGGACCTTGCCAAGGACGCTCTCTTTGACGACGACGTGAATGCGGACTACCGATTTGCCGACCCGGCGGGTACGCGGTACGTTTGCCATCTCGGGGAGGGCGGAAACGCGAGCGTTCTTGTCAAGCTGGACGGCAAAAGGGATGTCGCTTGCCTGACGGCGAAGAGCGGTGACCGGGAGTGCCGGCGGTTGACCCCAGCATGCTGCATGCAGCTGGACGGGACCTCTGTCGGCCGCCGCGGGCTGCCGTACCTGTCTTGCGCGGACGTTTCCGCCGGGGACCGCGCAAGCCCGGACCATTTCTGCGCCCGTGGGCGGGCACTGCTCGCCCAGCGCGGGCCGCCAAAGATGGGACCGGCGCCAGACGTTCTGGGGCCTGGGTGCAAGTATGTGGGCGACCCCAACTACACCGCCAACATCACTGGACCCACAAACTGGATCGCGGCTACCGTCTTTTCGTTCGTCGATCCCACCACCTCTATCGTTGCCATCCCCTGGTATCTGGATCCTCACTTTTCGGACACGGCCTCCCTGGGCTTTACCGCGAGCTTTCGCGCGGCGCGCCACAACGCCGACGACTCTGTATCCGTCTTGAGCAGCCCCGCGGATGGCCTCCCGATACGCTTCGCCGGCGGCGGCTGCGCCGATTTGGCGAGCCGTACGGCGCCCCGGGACGCACCTTCGGTACCCGCACCGGAGTCCGAGTACCTGACGCTGCTCGAAAGCGTTTCCGGCGACCTGCACAAGGGATTCCCGATGTGCGTCGAAGGCTGCCCCGGATCGGGCCAGTGGATCCGAGGACGGCGCCTGAGGAGCTTCGCGCTGGTGTCGCAGTACCGCGAGAGCAACCCCGGCTTCCCGTCCTCGTACGGAACTCCGGTACTTTACCCGAACTCGAGCTGCACCGAGCCGATCCCGAGGCCCGACCCCACCGACATAGGCATGCGCCTGTGCTCGAGGCCCGCGGCCGACTCGGCCGGCGACCCCTGGGATCCGTGGTGCGCAAGGATCGTCGCCGCCGTCAACAACGAGCGGCTTCCGGGGTGCGCCTTTTGGACGAGGTCGCCGCCTGCCTGGGCCTGCGTCGCGAGCCCGGCCGACGGGGGCAACCATGTGCACGTTCGGCCCGTGAACGTCACGCGGCGGGACGGAACGGTGGCCGCGGTAGCGCAGTGCCTGGGGCCCGACGAAAGGAAATGCTCGTGGTTTGCGGATGCTAAGTGCAAGACCTTGGCGAGGAACGAGCCCTTCCCCGGGTGGGACGACCGGTTCGACGGCTACACCTGCGGACAGGAGGAAGGCGGCTGGTGCCGGCTGGCGGCCGAAGCACTGGAGCTGAGGCCGAAGTCGACATCGACCGAGTCCGTCAGTACGACCACGGCGCAAACCACGACGTCGGCCGCCACCCGCCCGGCGGATCACCGAGCGCTACCGCTACTTCCACCGTAACATCCTGGTCTTTGCCGACCTTCTTCTGCGTACCGAGCTGCCTCGACCGCGAGAACGAGGTGCTCGTGTACTTCCTTGCGGACCAACCCCACGCGCGGTGCCTCGGGCCCGACAACCAGCGATGCTCCTGGTTCGCAAAGTCGTCGAACTGCACCGTGCTCGCCCCGGGGGAGCCGCAGCCTGATCTGGCGTTGAACGTGGGCAAGCTCTGCACGGACGAGGAGGAGGGTGCGGCGGGGAGCTGGTGCCAGCGTGCGAAGATGTTCCTCAAGGGGAACTTCACGGCGTGTCCGGCGGTGGTAACTGCGCCGGCGAGCAGGCCTTCCGGTGCATCGCTGCGCAGGAGTGGGGCGGATTGTGGAATGGTGGTGGCCGCCTTTGGAGCCCTTCTTGCTGTGTAATAGTTCAGCAAGGGTAACGCCCAAAGAAATCGAGGCTCGGGTGGGACCTCGGTCCCACGCGGCGCGAAAACCCGTGCACAGCCCAAGCCCCATTCTCGAAACCCTCTCCAAAAGCTCGACCGGCGAAGTTCTCGAGCTGCTCTGGTATAAAGAACGACGGGGAGCACACCGACAACCAGCAATCCAACGCCAATCATGACTCCTTCGCAAAACCATCCCGCCATCTTCATCCTCTGCGCGGCGCTGACCCTCGCCGCCGTGGCCACGATCGCGACCGCCGCGCCGGTCTCCCTCGCACCGCGCGACGACGCCAACTCCACCGCTCCGCTCTTCTGCTCCAAGACATACTACTCGGAAAAGAACGTCACGGTGCGCACGCGCGGCACCCTCCCCTTCCCAGACCCGACGCGCTGACGCCCGATCCCGCACCCAGCTCTGGGTCACCGAATACTACCAGCCCGAGAAGCGCGTCTTCAACGTCACCCTCGTCGGCGGCGGGGGCGGCGGCTCGTCGCCCAACGCCCGCGGGGGCGGCGGCGGGAGCACCAACTTCTACCTGACCTCGGCGATGGGGAACACGTACGCGTACTGGTACGCCGCGGGGGGACACGGGGGTTACTGGAAAGGGGTGAACACGACGAGGTACGACGGGTGGGATGGGGAGGTTGTCAGGCTGACGGTGCGTTGCCTGCGTTCGTCGCTTCTCGTGCCGCGCCGTAACAACGACGACCCCGTTCGGCAGAACATCCGCTTTGGCCAGTCGGACACGGTCACACTAAACGTCGGAGGCGGAGGAGGCGCCGCGAGCGTCGGCTGCACGAGCAAGGAGCCCCCGCCGAGCTCTCCTCAACCGGAAAGCGCCTCGAGCCAGCCCGGCTGCCCGATCGGCGCGGGCGCCGGGGGCAGTGGAGGCTACGGCGGGGGCGGAGGCGGCGGCAGCAACGACTCGGGCGGCCAGGGCGGGGAAAGTGCGGGGCCGAGGATCGGGGGGGCGCCGGGCGGGGACGGGACGGCGGGCACGGTGCAGATCGGCGGCAACGGCGAGAAGAAGGGCAGCCAGGGGGGTTACGGCATCTTCGGCGGTCCGGCGGTCGGAGCTGGCGGCTCGGGAGGTGGATCCGGCGGGGGCGGCGGCGGCGGCGCGCAGCCGGGGGCCAACACGGGCGGCAAGGGCGGGGACAGGGGGAACACGGGGGCCGCGGCCGCCACGAACTCGCCCGTCTCGATCCCGGGGCTCGGGTCCAAGGATCTGGGGGACTCGCCTGGGAACGGCGACCCGCCGCCGCTGGCGGGCAAGGGTGGGGCCGGATCGCACAAGAACGACGACACCATCCCCGTGGTCGGCGGCAACGCGGGCATCGCGATCCTGACGTACTGGAGCCCGGACGGCGTCAACTGCCCGTGGGGTTAGCTGATCTGAACTTGAATATCAAAGCGTGATCCGTCGTTTGCGCTTGCCATGCTGTCGCGCAGTGCGCTAAGGGGTCGGGGTGGGTGGCGTTGCGCAGCACTCCGCCCCGCGTCTCCCAGATACGCCCCTTTC
This sequence comes from Hyaloraphidium curvatum, assembly GCA_025558095.1. Lineage (NCBI taxonomy): Eukaryota > Fungi > Monoblepharomycota > Hyaloraphidiomycetes > Hyaloraphidiales > Hyaloraphidiaceae > Hyaloraphidium > Hyaloraphidium curvatum. Next base: position 572,334 of record JAIVFI010000027.1, on the reverse strand, counting down.
CGATCCCTCCGGCTGCCTCCGGCGCTTTCCCTGCCCTCCGCCATGTCCTCTCAGCCCTCGTTCCCCGACGTGCAGCGGCTCGACGGCCGCACGGCGCCGCTGTCCGCCGTGCTTGCCGCGCTGCGCGACGACGGCTGCGTGATTGTCGAGCACGCGATAGCGCCCGAGGACGCCGACGCCATCGCCGCCGAGATGGCGCCGCACATTGCGCGGGCATCGCGTGGCGGCGACGCGTTCGCGGGGCGGAACACCGTGCGGTGCGGGGCGCTCGCCGCGCGGTCGCCGGCATTCAACCGCTCCGTGCTGGTCAACAAGGTGCTGCTGGGCGCCGCGGACGAGCACCTGCTGCCCAACTGTAAGCGGTACGCGCTGCACGACACGCAGGTCATCAAGATCGGGGTGCGTTTCGCGGGGCGCGGGAAACAGGGTCGGAAGCTGAACAGGGTGTCGCCAGCCCAAGTCGCCTGCGCAGGTGCTGCACCGCGACAGAAACGCGTGGAACAAATGGCTCCCCGAATCGATAGAGCCCATGGTGGCTACGTTGTGGGCTTTGAGCGACTTCACGTGGGTGCCATCCTCGCCTGCGGCGGCCTCCGATTCATTCGCGCCCCCTTCGCGACAGCAAGGAAAACGGCGCCACGGCCGTCATCCCCCGGTCGCACCGTCGCCCCCTCCTCGACTTCATCCCCGACCCCGAGGGCCGCGACGTGCGGTACGCCGCCATGCCCAAGGGCTCCTGCGTCATGTACCTCGGGTCGACGATCCACGGCGGCGGGGCCAACACGACCGAGGACCAGTGGCGCTTGGGGATGCACGTGTCGTTCAGCTTGGGGTGGCTGAGGAGCGAGGAGAACCAGTACCTTTCCGGTGGGAACTTCGAGCGTGCCGGACCGGAGCCTGGCCGGAGCATGACGACCCTCCTGCCGCCCACAGTGCCCCCCGACATCGCCCGCACACTCCCCCCCGCGGTCCAGGAACTCGTCGGCTACGGCCTCGTCGACCGTTCCCTCGGCTACTTCTCCCCGCCGACCGAACGGCACCTCCCCCCCTTCGAACTCCCCGACCCCTCGGAGGGCCTGCTCCACGAAATGCCCTACGGGACGGACTGCCTGGCCCCGGAGATGGCGCTGGGGAGGCGGCCGAGGAGCTGGAAGGAGCAGGCGGGGGTCAACCCGGGGATGGGGATCGGGGAGGGGACGAGCGCGCAGGTGGGGCCGGGGAGGAGGGAGGCGGCGAGCAAGCTCTAGGCGGGGCGGTGCCGGCCGGGGCGGATCGGCGCCGGCCGGGGCGGATCGGCGGCTTCTCTCGTGTCGGTGCAAGTGTTTCGTATGTGATCGTACGCGTTCCCAGGCCTGGAAGTCTCCCGCGCAGACAGATCGTCGATCGCGTCGCCAGAGTTTCGGCGCCCCCCAGGGCCCGGGCGTGACTCGTTCGCCTCCCCATTTCGGACCGCCAATCCCCTCGCACCGCGTCCCGATGCTCCGGCACGCCATCTCCATTTCTCCCTCCCTCCGCCTCCCGCAGCCCGCGCCCCCCACCGCGCCGCGCTCCCTCCGCGCGCGCGCCTTCTCCGCCACCCCCTCCCGCCTCGCCGACCCGAAACCGACCCCCGGGAAGGAAAAACCGCTCTACGACGAGCAGAAGCAGTCCGACTCGTGGCAGTACTCCGCCGACAGGGACCCGATGCTCAAGCTGAGCAAGGAGGAGGTGCGCCCGCCCCCGTCCTTCCAGCCGGGAGCGCGATAAGAGGTCTGACGGGCATGCAGCTCGACAAGATAAAGAAAGAGATCGATTCGGGGAGCAGGAGGGCGTTCAGCATCGGGTGCGTGGCGCTGCGGACGCGTTCCGTGGGAGATGCGCGGGCTGACGCGGCGCAACTCCCGCTGCCGTTCCGTTCCCCGTCGTGGCCTCGTCGAGGATCAGATACGGCGTCATTGGGTTTGGGATGATCGTCGCCGTGGGTCTTTGCAGGCCGCGAGGGAGCCAGCTCGGGATTTTGATCTCCCAAACGCTCGCCCAGCTGTTCGTCGTCTACATGAACCGGAGCTCGAAGCCTTCGGGACGCGTGGGGCCATCCTGAGGACTCGGGGAGCTGGCAGCTTGGTAGGAGAGGCTTTTTGGGATGCCGGGCTCAGCCGAGGGCTGGAGCGTGGAGGCTTGCTGCTTTGCGGACGCGCTTCTGGAGCACTTGGAGGGGCCAATTTCGGGACGTTTTCGCCTTTTGGGTTCTGCAACACTGATGTCCAAGCAATCTTGCCCCGCTCCGCGGCGTCGCTCCTCCAAACCAAGATGTCACTCGTCCCAGCACATCCCATACCGTCCGCGCCACCATGCCCCGAAATCCTTCGGAAGGCCGCCGATGTAGCCGTGGTTGATCCAGCGGTTCCAGTACCGGACCGACTCGATATCGGCGCTGAAGCCCGGGTAGGGAACGTCGGAGTTGCGTACGAGCACCACTCTGCGCACATAGAGGGCGGCGAGATCCACACGGTGATGCAACCATACACAGCCGCGGCGAAGGTGATCGCAGTGGCCAGGCCAAGAAACCCGGAGCGCCGGCGTTCTCCGAGGCCTGACTGAACGGCGTGCAAGGGCCGACACGAAGCCATGCCTCGTTCGTCCCATCGAGGAGGGGAACGGGACACCTCAGGATCATGCTGATCAAGCCGTGTTCCGGCGAAGTCCTCACCGCGGGAAGGGTGAGCACGGCGAGGGGTGACTGCCGCAGAACGTCGGGCCGTGCATCGCGGGACTTCGAGGCACGGAGAGCCAACGAGACAAGTCATGCTGGTCGCGTGGGGGAGGCTTGGCGGCGAACGCCGCCTCGATCATCGCGATCATGTTAGGATTCTCGTCGTCGAACAAAGTTATCGCGCTTTGCCCAGATGATCGCCTTGTGCGACCATCTTCACCCTATGAAGTCGGAGCGGAGGCGGTCCGTGCTGCGATGCTATGGCAATGCCCGACAGCGCAAGCGGGCCCGCTTGCGCAAGGTGCACGCTTGTATCTCATGGCATCTCGCGGCGGCCGATTCAACCGATGTCCTCCCTCTCCTGATTCGGTCGGCCGTCTGTGGCGCCGGCTGCACAGCGTCGGGAGAAACGTGCTCTGGACCCGCTGCGGGCGTCCCGCTGGGGATCTTCCGCCTCGTTCAAAATCACCCGCTCCCGGACCCGCGAATGCCTACCGAATCGCGGCACGGAAGAGCGGAAATGCCTTCGACAATCTCGGTGGCCTCTCTTGCGGCGCTGCTGCCCGGGTTTATCCTCCTCGCCGCCGCGGGCCGCGCCGCAGCCGCAGTCGGCCGCCCCTCCTTCCTCACCCCGGAGCAGTTCGCTGGCCTCCAGAGAGCCTATGCCCACAAGGACACCGGGCGCGCCGGCGGCGACCGCCTCGCGAACGTGCCGCTGCCCGCCGGGCTGAGGCGGCTGCCGCCCCTTTCGCCGAAGACGCTGCCGTGGTTGGTCGTGCGGAAGATCCCGCGCTCGACGGCCACCACATCGCGCACGACGCGGACCAAGTCCCTCGTGGGGGCGACCAGGAAAGCACGGGGGCTCCAGCGGCGCGGGACCGAGTCTGTGCCGGGCTACGTGCCGCCGGCGTGCCTCCCAGCGGACCCCAAGGCGAACCCCGGCCTCCTCGACTGCTGGCTCGCCGCGCACCCGAAAATCAAGAAGGCCCTGGCGTTCCCCTTCCCCACCGGCACCGGCATCGCGACCAAGGCCCGGTACTACGGCCGCTCCCCTTCGGTCGACGGGTGGACCGCCGCCCGCGCCGCGCAGCTGCGCGCCCGCTTCGCCGCCGCCTGGGTCGACCTCTCCCCGTCCTCCGGCGGCACCCCGCGGCGGATAAACATGACCGTCGGCGGCAACCTGGCCGACCCCAACGTCGGCGTGCTCGCCACAACGCTGTGGGACCTCCCCAACCAGGCGTTCGAGTGGTACACCCAGCACGCCGCCCACTCCCTCGCGGTCGAGATCAAGGGGCTCGTGCCGTGGACGCTGAGGGGGATGCCCGAGTACCAGATGAGGATGGTGCTGGACGCGACCCAGTTCGTCGGCTACGGGCGGCAGGAGCAGGGCGCCGGGCCCAAGGGCTTCTGGGTGGGCGAGAAGGAATACCCCTCGGTGACGCCGACGTGGCCGCGGGTCGCATGGGCGTTCCTCAGGACGGTCGGCTCCGTGGATGCCGCCAAGGCGCGGTGGTCCAACCCGAAGCACGCAATGAGCGGGGCGATTGCGGCGGTCATCGACTGGGGGCGGTACCACATGGCCCACATCGCGGGCGGGATGGAGTGGCAGAACGCGCGGTACTACTGGGGCCCACGCACCGCCTCCGCCGGCCAGTACATCACGGGCACCTACAACACCGATCCCCAGATGTCCTGGATGAAGGACTCCCTCCTCTCCTGGACCTACGGCTGCATCGGCACCACCTCCTTCCTCATGCAGATCCTCCGCGAGCTCAACGTCCCCGTGGTCTCGCACTACGACGAGCACGGCACCTGCCTGCACACGCTCCCCTTCTTTCCATACACGGGGCAGTACCTTTCCCACGGGGACGACCCCTACTCGGCCGAGTTCACGGGGTTCCAGGACATCGTCCCCCCGGCGGAGCTCCTGCTGATCGACCAGGTGTACTACGACAAGCTCCTCGGGACGGGCAACTTCACCCTCACGTGCAAGAACGTCGGCCGCCGCCCCGACGACATCGAGATCGTGGAGGGATGGCTGTCGGCGGGGACGTTCGGGCGGTACTGCTTCGACGTGGGCAACGGGCGGGGGCTGGGCGCGTCCGACGCGGTGCTGGCCGACGGCGCGGTGGCCAACTCGTGGATGTTCAGGGCGGGCGGGAAGTACCAACCGAGCTACTCCATTGCCTACCTCAAGGTGCGTTGCCCACGCTCCGGACGGGACGCACGTGCTAACCCCGCCATCGGCGCAGTCGTACTACCTCTGGGAGATGCTTGAGTGGATGCGGAACGAGTACGGCTGCGCCGCGGCGCCCAACTGTTGGTCGAGCCCGTGCGACGACGGCACGATGCGGTGCGCGCTCTGCATGTACTCCTGAGGCGCGGGATCGGCAGCTGTATCTGCGGACGAAAATGAAGCCTCTTCGCCTTGCAGATTTATCCGCGTGTTCTCATCTCATTGGGCACCTCGAGGGTTACGGTTGGTGGAGGCTTCCGGCAAGCGAGACGCGCCGATTCATCGGTCAACCTCGGACCACTTGGCTCCTCCTGGTCCGCGATGGCGGCGGAGGCCGGAGACTTCCCGGGGAAAGACGCCCCTGCGGCCCGTCTGCAGAGGTTGAAGGGGCATTCGCTGGCGATGGTCGTCCTTTCGAAGGACCCGCAGGACCCCGTCCTGGCCGCGGCCCTGCTCAACGAACCCGAGAGGCTCGCAGGCCTGATGCGGATCGCGCCGGACGTGTTCAAGCCCGCGGATGTGCGGAAGCTGCGGAAGCTGAGCGGGACGCAAGCTTTCGCGGCCGATGAGCTCGTTGCCCAGGTCGACAAGGAGTTCTTGGAGTGGAGCTTCGCGACCTTTGGGGCCTTCGATGATCCGGTGGTCCTTGCTGTCTTCCACACGCTGAACCATCGTTCGGAGCGCGTCGTGCGCTGGATGCTGCAGGCTCCGGAGATCCGAGCCATTCTTCTGGCGCAGGAGATGTGAGGGGTGGCAGGGAGGGCGGGTATGACGCTCCGTCCCCTTTTCGGGGACTACAGCGAGCGGAGTCTCCTGCGCACCATGCCTTGGGTTTATCCAGCCGTGAAGGAGCTGCTCGCCGGCATTCCCGGATTCCCCCGGCCCGCCGACCTGGGTCTGCACTGGACGCCGCACTTTTTCACCCGCTCCGAGCTGCTGCGATCGGTAGCCGTAGATATGGGATTGGGACCCACCCTGAACAATGCGGCCCTTTTCGTGGATCGCTTGAAGGATGATTTCGACTACTACGACCACATGGAACGTGGCCACGCACCTAGGCTATTCCCGGCCGTCATCCGCGCAGCCGCCGAGGATCCGCAAGCGAGGCGGTCTTTGTTCTCCAATCTCTTTCCCGAGCTCATCGGCAAGCTCATTCACCCCACCTTCTTCGAGGTCGCCTTCGCGGAAGGCCTGCTGGATCCCCGCCCCGGCCTCGTCGATGCCCTGCTCGTGGCTCCCATCCCGCCGGAGGACGAGGATGAAGACGACGCGGTGGATCGGGCACTTCGTTTCCGCTCGCTCCGCGTGGTGCTCGGCCGGATCGGTCTCCCTCCGTCGGCCGCCCAGGTTGCCGCGGCCGTCGAAATCGCGGCCGGCAATCCCGGTCGCCGTCCCACCCCCGCTCGCCCCGTCCGCCGCCTCCGCCGCGAGGGGGGTAGGGGGAGTAGGTGCTGCGCCCGGGCTTGGTAGGCCAGGGTTCGGGGCACTTCTTGACAAAGTGGCTGGCGGAGCCGCAGCGGTAGCAGCCTTCCTTCTTGGGGGTCTCGGGTTTGGGCGTCCCCGTAGCCTTGGGGGCGGGGGCGGCGGCGGCGGCGAGCTTGGCATCCGCCTCCTGCTACCAGATCTTGCGGGCCCGATCCAGGCAGGTCTGCCATAGCTCCTCGTGCCACCGGGCAGGGTTGATCGTTTCGTTGTTGGCCATGGCGTCGCGGAAGTAGTGGTCGAAAAGGACGGCCGCCACGGGGTTGTCGTGCCACCGAATGCAGGAAGGGCGCGCCGGCGCGCGCGACAACCTCTACTCCGCCCCGCTGGCATCACGCCAGACCCCATCACCTCGACCTACACGGTCGCTACCTAGCAACCGGGCCCTCCCTCCGTGTCTCCCCGGCGCGAGTGAACCGAGGGAACCCTCGTCGGGCTCGGGTTAGCAGGTGGAGGCAACTCCACACACACAGCACACATCCAATCACTTAAGCGCGTCATCATGGCGTCCGACGCGCCGGAGCACGCGTTGGCACGGCTGGGCAAGCTGATGGCGTCCGACGCCGCGGCCGAGATCCTCTTCCGGCCGCCGCACGACCCCGTCCTCGCCGCCGCGGTGCTCAACGAGCCCGAGCGGCTGGACCGCCTCGCCGCGCTCTCCCCCGGATTCCTCACGCGGGAGGAGGTACGAAAGGAGCGGAGCAGCGGGGCCTACACCCGCAAGGCCGAGGTGCTCGCGGCCTACTACGACTCGCTCGAGTTCCTGAAGTGGAGCCGCGCAAAGTTCGGCCCCTTCCAGGACGTGGAGGAGATGATCCCCCAGTTCTTCCACGGGCAATCGGAGCGCAGCCTGCGCTGGCTGCTGGAGAGCGACTTGAACCGGGGCGCGCTGGTGGAGCTGCTCGGCCGCAACCCGTCCGTGCTGCTCGACATGCTGTTCGACGCCAACGAAGGGCCGGCGGCGCGGACTTTTGAGGACATGCCCTGGACATATCCCCTCGTAGGCAGGCTGCTGCACATGGTCCCCGGATTCCCGCAACCCGTGCAGCTCGACCTCGGGCTGCCCGGCCGGATCCCACACTTCCTTGCCTGCCCGGCTCGATGCCGCCCTTTGGCGGCAGAGATGGGACTCGGCCCCGCGCCGGACACTGCGTCGGAGTTCATGGATGAGCTGACCTCGAACTTCGACGAGTACGGGGGCTACGACCCTGCCAACGCGGCCGAGCTCTTTTTCGCCATCGTGGACTCCGCGGCCGATGACGCACCAGGCCGGCGAGATTTCGCCCTCAAGCATCTCCCCGCGGCCCTCTGCCTCTTCAAGAGCCCCCTCTTCTTCTCCGCCTCCTTTTCCCGGGGCTACCTCGACCCCCGCCCCACCCTCGTCGACGCGCTCCTCCTCTGGCCCGACCAGCTCGACGACGCCGACACCGTGCAACGCCCCTGCATCTTCCGCTCCCTGCACCTCGTCCTCTCCCGCCTCGGGCATCCCCCCTCCGCCTCGCATCTCGCCTCCGCGGTCGCCCTCGCCGCCGGCACCTCGGACATCGCGGCCGCCCCCGGCCTGCGGGGCGTGGTCCGCCTGCTGCTCCACCACGGCGCCGACACCGCGGACCCTTTCCTCCGCGCGGCGGTGCTCGGCCACGGCGCGTGCGAGAAGTATGAAGGGTTCGCGGCCGACGTCAGGGACGCTAGGTGCTGGGCGAGGTGGATCGAGCGGAGGAGCCTGCGGGGGATGCCGGAGGAGCTGGTGGAGAGGATCGCGCTGGCGACGTGGGAAGCGTTGTGCTGGGAGGAGGACCCGGAGTCGGAGGAAGGGGAAGAGGAGGAGAACGACGAGTAGCCTCAGTGATCGTCGGTCACGCGACACAACTGCCATGCATCCCCGATCCAGGTCTTAATCTGTTTTGACGGATCCATATTATTTAGCATCCCAGGTACGGCACCTGCTGACCCGGGTTGAGGATCTGCCATCCCCTGTAGCACCAGTGCGACCTGCAGGGCGCGCCCGGGCATCAGCAACGCAACTTAGTTCCTCGTTATCCACTTACGGGTCCATGTAGCCGCTCGTCTGCCAAATCGTGAAGTGCAGGGGGCCGCACTCGAAGAACGGGGAGCGGTCCGTTCCTGAGGCGGCCAGGCTCTCGCAACACGCCCTTGGCACCCAGATGCTGCGGGTGCAATGAGCTGGTGACCATCATGTTGCATTGGTGCAACCCACCAATCCCAGGAATTGGTCGACATGCAACCGATCTGCCCCGCCCCCGTACGCCGTACGGGGACCCACGAGTCGCGACCAGATTCGTCCTGCAGACACATGTAACCGCTTCCGCCGGAGTAGGATGGCCCGTTGTTAGGAGCTGTCCCGATCGGGATATTCGATTAGAGCCTGTGTGGTTCGGGCGGGCTCGACCCACCTTGGCAAGTCCTGTACGGAGTGCGATCGACCGCCTCGCGCGAGTAGCTCGGCGGACCTGAAGGGCATCCCGATCGGTAGCCACCTCCTGCGTACATGGCCGCATCGGAGCTGCCCTTCGAGGAACCGTCGTCGTCGCTCCCGCCCCAGCGGCAGTTGGGGTCCCTCCCGGCCACGCCGCGCTCGTAGGCCGTCATGTCGTGGGAGGCACCTTGCTCGACTTCGCGGTAGGTGCCCACGTGACGGTACCCCACGAAAGTGCCGGGCATGTTGGTGACGGGGTCGGCGCGCCCGCCCTGGACGTTGACGTAGCGGTTGTACGAGGCGACGCCGGCGCGGCCGAAGGCGGCTACCCAGTCGTCGTCGCCGACCTGGGGCGCGCCGAAGGTGACAATGCGCACCTCCGGAACACCCCACCGGGCATGCACGTAGCCGTCCAGGGTCGCGATTGCACCACCTGGTGGGTTAGGTAGAAGAGATCAGCGGCCGAGAGCGACGGAAACCGCCACGGATACTTACCGAGAGAGAATCCCGTTATGAGCGTCCTGAAGTCCATGAACATGTTCACATGCATGGCCGAGCGCTCCTTCAGCTCGTCGAGCCACCCGCTGTGCACGCCGCCGCACGGCCCTTCGAGGTTGCAATCGGCCCTGAAGATGCCCAGAATGTTATCAGCCCAATCCTCGCTGTCCTCGCTGCCCTTGAAGACGATCATCTGCCAGCGCGCATCGTCGAAGCGGTACACGGCCGCCTCGTCGTTGGCTGCGACACGGCGGAATTCGGCCGTGCCGCAGGATCCGTCGGAGGCGGCGAAGGTGAAGGAGAGGCTCCCGGTGCCGAAGTCCCGGTTAGCGCGGGCGGCCATGTTGTCAAAGTTGTTTTGGTTGAGTTCGTAACCTGCGCATCTGTCGTCAGGAGGGCGCCGTCTGTCGGCTCGGCGAACGGACTTAGTTCGACGGCGCGCTGCCTCGCGGTGCGGGGCGAAGACGGGGGCTTAGACGCGGCGATGGCGAGGAGGATTTCGGTCACGTTGACCGCGGCGGAGGGGTCGCGCCGCCGGGGGGCAGCGGTGGGGGCAGCGGTCGTCCCCACAGCGACCAAGATGAGCGCGAGGCAGGCCGCGAGCATCGCGCCCAGCGGGCGATAGCGGCTGAAGGAGGACATGTTCGCTTTCCGCGACAAGACGTAGCGGTCGCGGTCGGGTGTGAGAGGATCCCTCAGCTGACGTAGGCCATTGCAATCGGCGGTCCCTTGGCTCCCTTCCACTGTCACAGTTCGCTGTGCCTGTCACTCATCCACTCATCGGAGACGAAGAGTCGGTCACGCGTCGACTACACGTGATGCGCTCATATGAGCCTCCTTCGTCGTCCCTTCTTTTCAGTTGAACGGGACTCGCCATTCCTGGATTCCCCAACCCATTCATTAGTCATTAGGCGGGTTTCTCCAGTGCAGAACTGTGATGGACCCTAGACTACTCACTCGCGTTCCACCACCTCGGTGAACTCCTGGCGCCTTGGCCTTGCCTCCGCGGTCGTGAAGGACGGCAACGTCATCCTGGGCACGCGACGTCGACGGTGACCCCCACCCCCGTGGCCCGCAGCACCGTCCACAACCCCGCCAGCACCGTGAACACGGTTACCAACCCACCCCTCACGGACCCGAACGACACCGGCACGCCAAAGATCCTCGCGCGGTACGGATCCAGCTCCGCGAAGGAGAGGAGGAGATCCCTGTGCCCGCGGATGGCGGCGAGCAGCCTCGTGCGGGAGGCCGGCACGCGCGCGGCGAGGAGGGACAGCGAGGCGGCGGCGGAGCGGTACCGCGCCGCGGCGCGGTCCGGCTGGAGGTTCTTGGCGGCCACGGCGGCGGCGGCGACCACGAGGATGTACAGGTTTCCGACCAGCGAGGCGACGTAGGCGGCGGGGATGCGCGACCCGGCCGCGACGTTGGCGACGAAGCCGATGCATTCGGCCATGAGGGCGGTGAGCATAATGCCGCGGCCGGCGTCGAAGCCCTCGTCGACGGCGCGCCAGTCGGCCAGGAGGGCGCCGTGGAGGGCGATGTACGGCTCGGCTTCCAGGCGGGTGAGGTCCGGGTCCTCGTCGGCGGAGCCTTCGTCCGCCGCGCGGGACAGCCGCGCCAGGAGGCCGTCCAGACAAAGAACCGCGGCCCTGTGCCGCCCGCGAAATTCCAGCATCACGGCCAAGGCGTTCTGAAACACACCCGGCTCGATCAAAATGCTGAGCTGGAGGTGGACAAAGGCGGAGGCCACGAACAAGGCGCACAAAACGGCCGACCAGGTGTGCGACCACGTCTCGGTGGCGAGCGTGATCGCTGGCGTCCAGACGAGGAAAATGATCCGCCCGCAGTACCGTCACGAGAATCAAATGCACCACGACGGAAATGCCGGTGAGCGACGGCAGCGCACCGGCACAGGACCGCCGGGCACAGGGGCAGAGGTCGTCTCCGTCCCTGTGCTCGAGTAGAGCGCCAGGGCCAGGCACAGCGCGGACCGATTCCGAGTCTTTGGCATCGCTAGATGCCTGGCGGAGTTGAATCCAGCGTGCAACATCGGCAAAAACGTGTCCATCCATCCCCTGGGGCTCCGCTAATGCCTTGTCCGGCTTCCCCCGTGGTTCGGGCTCCGGGGATCCTCCTGTCCTTACCAACCCTACCCACAGGCGCCACCTCGTCACCGTAACTGTCCAAGTGATCATGATCAGGCCCAATCGTGCCGTCGCTGCGGCCAGCTGGCGCGTGCCGAACCGCCCGTCGTTGAGCAACCAAAAAAGCACCATGAGGCCGACCTGCGGCAGGTCAAACGCGACCACGCGCAGCAGCGCGCTCGAGAGCACGCGGCGGAGCGGCCCCTCGATCAATATGAACGTGTCGAGCGGCGGCGCCGCCCGCAAAGCGTTCCGCATGGCCCGGGGAGACAGCGGGTCCGAATGGCGGGCGGCGGACGCGTCGGCCGACTGCACCGGCGACGCGAGCCACGCCGGCACGTCGGGCGGCAGCGGAGGCGTCGGCGCCGGGAAAATGGCGAGCCATGCATTCGGAGAGGGCGGCGTTGCGGGCCATTTTGACGGGATCCCGCCCAATCCCTTGGATCTCTTTGCCACTTGCTGCATTCGGTCCGAGGACTGACGATCCTTTAGACCTGGGAAGGAACGCGACTAAGCTACATCCTGCCCCTGCGGAGCCGCAGCCGACCACCGTAGAGGGGCGGGAACACGGCCAGCCCCGCCGCACTCGCTCTTCCCGTCGACGTGGAAACGGAACGCGATGGACGAAGCAAACTCGAATCGATTGTCCCTCACGGAGGCCGAAACAGCGGCGCTTTTCCCGCTGCGCGCGCCCAGCGGCCCCGCCGCGTTCCCGCACGGGCTCAACGACATCGCCGGCGAGAAGGGCGAACCGAGCGAGCCCGACACAGCGCCGCCTTCCGTCGATGCCGTCGTGGCGGCGCTGGCCCCGCTGTCGCCAAACCTGGCGGGGCTCGTGCAGTTGGCGTGGACAGCGGGTCGTTTGAACCTCGCGGACCTCCGGGCAGCCGCCATGTTCAGCCTAGCGACCTCCATTTCCATTACCGCTGCTGCCGCGCTCGCCTTCAAGGTCAATGACGGAACGTTCCCCGAGCGCAACATTGCGGCTTCGGTCAGCGGCGTCTCTGTCTTCTGGGTCGTGACAGTGGTTATTCAGATCGCAATCTTGCTCGCCTTCGCCCCTCCTAAGTGGAGAAGAACCGCTGGCGACGGGATGGCCGCAAACCTGGCGGGCGCGCGCAACTGGGCGCGTGCAATCAAGGCCGGCTCGGCCTTGCTGGATCATGTGGACGGAGACCCCGCCTGCCCTTGCCGTTCGTGCTGCTCCGGTGTTGTTTCGTGGATGTTCTGGGAGCGCATTCTCCGCATTGTGCCCTTGCACATGTTGGGCACCTTCTTCTTCGTCACCATGACTTGGACCACCGTGGTGCACTTTGGTCCCGTGTTCTGGGGAGCGTGGTGGGGCATCCTCGTGGGCACCGTCGCGATGGTCGCCGGCGTTCTCTACAATCTGAGCTCGGTGCTCTATCGCTGCGCGGGGCCCAGCCCAGCGGAGACTTCTCTGTCGACACGGATCTACTTGCGTGCCAGCTCGCGCGCCCTCCGCGACTTTCTGCAGCGGTCACAGAGGCGCCTCCTCGCGGGCACCATCCCCGCCAGCTCGGACCCTTCTGGCCCTGCTGTGGGCGCACCCGAGCTGTATGCCATCCTCCACCTGTCCTACAAGCGCCGTTGGATCCTCCACCGTCGCTTCGCTTTCGGCTCCAACCCCTTCATCTCGCTCGCCGCCTGGCCATGCCCGCCGCCGGCCTGGTAGGCCTCTTGGCCAACCTCGCCACCGGCGGCTGCGTGTGCCTGTGGACCGTAATGCTGTTCGTGATGGTCATCTACGCCATCGTCGCGGACTTCGTGGTGTTCCCGGCGGTCAATACCCAGATCGACGCGCTCACCCTGCTGTATGCCGAGGCGCGGTACGCCCTGCGCGCGATGCTCGCCGAATCTGCTGCCCTCCCCCGCATTCCGGCCCGTCTGGCGGCCGAGGATGAGCTTCGCGCGCACGCGGCGCTGCTTGCTACGTTTTCGGACGCCGGCGGGCTGCGGGCGACCTTTGTCGGGGTGCCGATCACGTGGGGGCTGGCAAAGACGCTGGGAGTTACGCTGATAACCCTCGGTGTGGCGCTGTGGAGCGTACTGAGGGGTGTTGGGGTTGTGTTCACGATCGAGAGCGTGTGCCCGGGATGATCTGCCGGGTTTGGGAGCCGGACAGTGCTTGGGCGGAGGCCGGAGAGGGCGGAATGGAGGAGGCGGTGGACAAGTCGGTGGAGTACGTGGTGAGGGAGAGCAAGGGCACGTGTTCTCTGGACCGTCGAGCGTCACGGCCTGCTCTTGGGGAGGGCTTTGCGGCACAGCCTGCTCTCGGACCGATGACTGGGCGGTCGAACTGGAGCTGAAATCGGCCAGCTTCGTGCCCGGGCACTCGAGCTGGTGGAAGCTGGGTGCGACCAAGGCGGCCAGCGAGCGGACCCCCCAGGGGGCGGAACCCACCACCGGCGACCTGCTCGAGCAGTACGGTCACTTCGGGAAGCACAATGAGGTGGAGGGGGCTGGGAAGGAGAACGCGGTGTGCGCGCGCACGGAGTGGGTCCCGCGGCGGTTTCGCACGACGCCTGGGCCGGGCCGGCGGCGTGCAGCTCCCGGCCAATCCCGCCTACCACGCCAAGCCCTCTGACCAACCTTCCCACGCCCGCCAACCCCCTCGTCGCATCCCCCACCACCGACAACCCTTCCAGCAGCCCCATCCCCTCCCGCCCCCGCACCCCCCCTCGTCTTCCGCACGCCCCGCGCCCCCTCCGCTCGCCGATCCTCGGCCCGCTGAAGAAGACGATCGCCAAGCTGCACCGCCGCGGCCCGGCGTTCCGGAGGAACGACGCGAGGTGGAAACGCTGGGTGCGGATGCGGGCGAGGGACGGGGCGAGGAGGGAGAGGGAGGAGGAGGAGAGGGAGAGGAGGGCGGGGATGGGGCGGTGATGTGTGTTCGGCGCGCCGATATGGGAGGACGGGTACTGATGCGGAGCGGAGGGAGGACAGGACTCGTTGAGACTGAGAGATGATTGGAACCTGTCCTGGCGGTGGACTTTGTCGGGGATCGCCGGCACCCATCCTGTCGCTGCGGGCGGCTTTTGTTCGCCGAGACTTCCGGCGAAGGTTCGATCCACGAAGAAGGTTCCAGTGTCCCCCGACCGCATCGCGTTCCATTGTCGCGCTTTACGACCCTCCTGCGACAAACGTATGGCCTTTGCACCCACGCTCGACGCGCTCCTTGCGCTCGAGCCCTCCCCCGGCGGCGCCCGTCCCGCCCTCCGCGCGCGCTTCCCCGCCGCGCTCGCGAGCACCGGCCGCGCGGGCGAGCCGGTCTACGGCGGCCTGACGGTCGCGTGGGGTCTGCGCGCGATCCTGGCGGCCGCCGGGCCGGCCTTCGCGCATCCGGTGGCGGTGCAGGCGGACCTCGTGGGCGCGGCGCTGGCGGGCGACGAGGGCGAGATCGCCGCGGAGGTCGCGTTCCGGTCGAAAAAGCAGTGCGTCGTGCGCGCGACGATGGCGTCGGTGCGGACGGGCAAGGTGTTGGCGCTGTTCCAGGGCCTGTGCCAGAGCGAGCCCCCGGCACGCGGCGGCCTCGCGCTGGACCGCGACCTGTCGCTCGAGAGCGCGCTGAAGCTCGCACCTTCGCTCACCAAGGGGCCCGGGTCCGGCGTGCGCGGCTGGCTCGACCGCCTGGCGGACGCCAAGGGGATCCCGCGGGTAGCGGCGGGGGTGATGCACTACAACGGTTTCGTGGCCATGTCGGATGAGGCGCTCGGGCTGGCCGAAAAGATCGTCAAGGGGGAGTGCGGCGCGGAGAGGTGGGAGGAGGTGAACGAGGCGCCGTGGATCGCAGGTACCGAAAGCGACCGTTGCGCCGCGCATCGGTCTGAACCCCGCATGGCTACAGAACCGCCCATCTCCGCCTCCCGCGGCCTCGACGCCATCGTGCGCTCCCGCCTGCTCCCCACCTCGCATCCCCTGACCCTTCAATCCCCGCCCCCTCCCGCAGGACGCAGCGTACCTATCCGACCGCGGCCCGGCCTCCTACTCGGGCCGCCTCCTCGCCGCCTCGGCCCTATTCACCGCCACCACCTCCGTCTCCCTGCATTTCCACGGCGCCGTGCCCGCCGGCTGCCGGCACCTCTACCTGCGGTTTAGGGAGCACGCGTGGGCCACGCGAGGCGGCGCGGTGGGCGGGATGGAGGCAGAGGTGTGGGCGCCGGACGGGACGCTCGTGCTGGTGGAGAGGCAGACGAGGGCGGCGGTGGGCAGGGTTCCGGTCCAGGCCGCCAGGATGTGAGCCCATCCCCTCGGGATGAAGAGACCGGCGAAAGTTTTGCAGGGTACGATTTGGCATTGCATCGCACGGCAGCTGCCGTGCAGAACTAGACTGACGACGCCTCCCCCACGTGGATCCCCCGTCCCGCCCGGAGCATCGCCGCCCTTGCCCCCAACGCCAGCTCCACCGCCTCGGCCCCCGATTCCCCCCACCCCGTGCCGCGCCTCCCGCCCTCCTCGGGAACCAGCTCCCCCGTCATCTCGTCGAACCGCACGCGGACCCCGCTGGCCGACCTGCGCCGGGCGCAGGGGGCGACGAAGGGGTGCGCGAGGGCCGCGGAGGCCGAAGGGCGCCCCGCGGGATCCGTCCGGAGCATGCTGCATATGAGGTCCTCGAGCGAGCGGGAGATGCGCGCGCTGCTGGGGAACAGCCAGCCCCCGCTGGATATGCGGGAGTAGAGCTCGCCAAAGGAGGAAGAGTCTCCGAATGGGGTGCGGCCGCACGCCAGGAGGAAGGCGATGCACCCTGCGGCGTAGACGTCGACCTCGGGGCCGTACCCCTTCCCGGAAACCAGCTCGGGGGCCAGGAAGTACGGGGTGCCGACGAGGGTCTTCATGCCGGGAGCGTCCTCCCCGGGGTTGGAAACGAAGCAGCCGTCAAAGTCCGCCAGCACCACCGACGAGGGATCGTCCTTCCTTCGGAGCAGGACGTTGGCCGGTTTCACGTCCCTGTGGGCGATGCCGCGGGAGTGGAGGTGCGCCAGGCCCGAGAGGATTCCGTGCAGCACGGTCCGTGCAGCACGGAGCGGATGTCGCGTTCCGGCAGCCTGCCCACCGACGAGAGGTACGCGTCCAGGTCGCCGCCCTCGGCGAGCTCCATGACGGCGTAGCACGTCCCGCTGGTCTCGAAGAAATCGTACACGCGGAGCAGGTTGGGGTGGCGGAGCGCGGCGACGGCGGCCAGCCGGCGCCGGAGGGCCGCCCGGTCGCAGCCGGCCGCCGACACCCCCGGCGCGGCTTTGCGGCACGACTTGACGGCGACGGCCGCGCCCGTGCGCCTGCACACGGCGGCGTGCACGGTGCCGGACGCGCCGGCGCCCAGCGCGCGCACCAGCGTGAACTCCTTCCGGCGAGCGCGGCCCTCGGCGACCACCAGCGAGCGGCACGCGCCGCAGTCCCCGCAGCAGCAGGACCCCTCCGAAGCGCCGTGCATGTCTGCGGGGCCCCGGTTTCCTTCACGGAGGCACATTGCTGTGTCGCGGGTTGGGGCGATTCGCCACCCGGAGGCGGGAATCGACGGGGGCGGAAAGACTTCAACCAAGGGTGCGGCAAACTTCCCGACGGATCGGACGCACTGGCGTGCATGGAGCGGCGCCGGGCTGTCCGGCTTACGATCGGAAGACGGTGCTTCCTGCAGTGCGATGGGCACTTGCGCCGGAACCGCAGCTTCCAACTCCAATTAGAGCCGACCTTCGGCAAAGCGGCGGAAGCGGGTCATCTGGGGTCGGCCCCATCGCCGTCCCCATCCGAACCTCCGGGAGGCGCCGGCCGACTGGACCTCCAAGGGGCGTCCGTGCTTCGGATTCCACGCGGCTAACCCCAATCCGCTCCTCATTTCGGCCTCCGCGGTGCGGGGGATCGGCTCCGAACGGATGGCTGTGCTGACGGCTTTTTCGGGCGGGACTAAAGCGCGGCCCGACCGAATGGGGCTAGCAAAAGTAGGGCTGCCGGAGAATTTCTCCATCGGATTCCCTTCATTCGGACGTCTGCAGCGCGGGAAAGTCGCCGCGCCCGCAACCGCCCCGACCGAGGGCTCTCGCACCGACCCGGCGGGCCCGACACCGTCGCGGAACCCGTCCCTGCCCCCGAGCTCTACGTCACCCTCCACCTATCTTACAGGCGCCGGTGTATTCTCAGCCAACACCTGGATCGCTCTTGTCGTCCTCCCCGTTCCCGCCATCGGTCTGGTCGGCCTGGCCGCCAACCTGGCCACCACCGGCTGCGTCTGCATGTGGGACCGTGCTGCTCTACGTGTGTGTGGATGCTTTCGTTGTGGACTCGCCGTGCTGCCCTCGGTCAATTCGCAGATCGAAGCTCTAACGCTGCGAGGAGCCCCCACCAGCATCCCCGCCCGCCACGCGATCGAGGACGAGCTCCACGCGCACGCCGCGTTTCTGGCCACCTTCTCTGGCGCCGGCGGGTGGCGGGCGACCTTCGTGGGGGTTCAGATAACGTGGTGACTGGCCAAGACGCTGGTCGTCACGCTGGTCGTCACGCTGGTCGTCACGCTGGTCGTCACGCTGGTGGTCTCGCTGGTCGTCACGCTGGTCATTCTTGGGGTGGCGCTGTGGAGGGTGCTCGGGGGAGTAGGCGTGGTGTTCACCCTGCAAAGCGTGTGTCCGCCTCCCGCTTGACGTTGGGAGGCTTCTCGAATGGGGCCGGGGTGCTGTGCTGACGATGGGTAGGGGTGCCCTAATGGAATCCGTCGTCATGTATCCTCGGCGTACCTTTGATTAATTGACAAAGACCTTTCGGACGAAGGTCAATCCGGTGGTCCGAGCTTGGTGTAGGCGGCCGCGCCGCCAGCGGGCTCGCCCCGGCAAACAACACACATTGCTTCCGTCTCAACCCCCATTTCCCGCCGTCGCCCGCTTTTCCCGTATCATAAATGGCCAGAGGACAACGTGCCCAACGCCGCTCGCGGGCATCGGGCGCCTCCCCGACCGATGCTGGCCCCGGGCTGGCGGACCTCCCTCCCGAAGTCCTCTCGCGAGTGCTCGACTTCCTGTCCCCGCCGTGCGCCGCGGGCCGCGCCCCCTTAGCAGACGGGTTCCCTGAGCGCGGCTGCTCGTGCGGCGGCGGTCGTGCGGCGCTGCTGCCTCTGCTCCGGACGTCGAGCGCACTGTTTGGCCACGTCGCGGCACGCCTGTGGGGCCATCTCGCGCTGGAGGACCTCGCCCTGAACAGTGCGGAAAACCTGTCGGAGCCAATTTCTGAAGAAGACGCGAGGACGGTGGAACGCGGGGAGATGGTGCTGCGGGCTCTGGAGTCGCCTAGGGGGGCCACGTACGGCGGCTTGGTGCGTCGCCTCTCACTCAAGCTGCCCGAGGGCGCCTCGATCCTCGCCCGCCGCCTGGCCGTCGCCCTGCCGCACATGCAGCACCTCTCCCACCTCCTCGTCTTCCTGGCCGTCAGGTCGACCGCCACGCTGTGGGGCGCCAACCCGGACCTGGAGCGAATCTGGGTCGCCGCACGCTCGCTGCCCGGCCTCAGGGGCGTGCGAATCCCCGCGCTGCCGCCCGCCGCCGTGTTTGCCCGCGGCCTGCGGTCGTGGCCCGAGCTCGAGGCGCTGCACCTGCCCGACGGCAGCGTGCCGGCACAGCTGGTACCCGAGCAGGGGTTCGGCAAGGCGCTCGCGGCAGCCGCCCCCCCTTCGCTGCGGTCCCTGCGACTGGACGGCCGGATCCCGGGGTCGGACCTCGCCAAGCTGATCGACCGCCTCCCCCTGCTGGACCACCTCTCCCTCGGCGTGCCTGACTGGGTCACGCCCGCCTCATGCGCCGCCGTCGCCAAGGCCGCCGCCCGCCTGCGCAGCCTTTCGCTGGTGATGATCGTGCAACACGACTACGCGCCCGAGATGCCGCGCGAGGAGATCCTCGAGGCGCTCTGCGGGCCGCGGCTCGAGAGCCTGACGGTGACGCACTTTCCGCTGGACGAAGAGCTCGCGAACGCGCTAGGGCGTGCGCTGGTGCGGTGCCCGAGGCTCACTGAGCTCCGTCTGCACCGGACCAAGCCGTTGGTGGGTAGTCTATTCCGTCCCGGTCCGGATCAGGTGTGCTGACCCCCAGCGCCCCCCCGCCAGCTCGTCCCGTTCCACGTGCCGCCGCTGCCCCCCACCCTCACCTCTCTCTATCTCGGCCTCCCCCTCCCCGATGGCCTCCTGCCCCCCATCCTGGCCCAGCTCCCGGACCTCGCCTGCCTAGACCTCGCCGGCTCCACGCTGTTCGCCCCGGACCTCGTCGCCCTCTCCGCCCACCCCACCATCTCCTCCCTCGGCCTCCACGCCGGCACCCGCTTCCGCGGCCGCGACCTCCGCGCCATGCTCCGCGCCACCCCCCGCATCACCCGCGTCGCGCTCGCCGCATGGGACCACCGCTGGGACGCCTTCCGCCGGGAACGCCGCGGGGCCGCCGAGGTCCTCCGGCTCCCGGTCCGCCACGACCACGACGAGCCCTGGCCGCCGCTCGCCGACCCGCCGCCCGGCGATCTCCCCGAGGAATGGCACCTGTCCGACGGCGGCCTCGCCGAGGGCGTGCTCGCGCTCGGCGGGGCGGTGCAGGCCCTCGGCAACGCGACGCAGGCACTGGTGGGGCTGGTGGCGCAGCTGCTGGAGCTTCCGCATTTGGGAGGGGGGGAGGGGCTGCAGGAGGCGCTGCACGGGCTGCAGGCGGCCGCGCAGGCCGCGCAGGCACCGCTGGGGCTGCCCGCGGCGGTGCAGGCGGCGGAAGCGGCGGAGGGGATGCTGGGGGGAGACGAGACGGAGCAGGACGAATGAGAAGTTTCCGTAGAGCGGAGCGGACGCGGATCGAGGGGCGGTTGGAGTCAGAACGGTGTTGACTATATTGACTCGATTCAGTCCTACCCCCGTCCCTCGCCAGTATCCCACCCACGGCTCCCACCCCGCACAACTCGTTGCGCCTCCACCTAGAACCCGCGGGTGTCCCGCTCGCGCATCCGTCACGCCGACCGCGGGTCCGGGCCGGGAGAGCGTGGCGGACGCAGGGAGCGGGTTGGAGTGTGGTTCCTCGTGCCCCGCAGTCCCCGCCGTGGGTTCGCGCGGAGTGCGGAAGTCAACGGGCGCTTAGTCCGGTGCGGCGACGGAGGGCGACAGGCGGCGGGGCGGCGGGCGCGCGCGCGCGGGGCGGGGAGAATGAACTAGTGAGAGCGGAACGGAGGGCGGGAGGGCGCGCGGGCGTGCGGCGGGCCGGTGATCCGGGGGGGGGGGAGGGAGGCCAAACAGCGTTGTCGCGTGATGGCGGGGCATCGCACCTCTCCGGGGCAAGCACACTCCGGCACATGTCTGACCAACAGCCAAGAGTGCCCGGGTACGACGCAGGCCGATTCCAGCTCGCGCTCGAATTGTCGTTCGACCGCCCACTCATCGGTCCCGGGAGGAGGCTGTGCCGACAAAGCCCTCCCCAAGAGCATGTAGTCCGTGACGTTCAACGGTCCAGAGAACACGTGCCCTTGCTCTCCCTCACCACGTACTCCACCGCCTTGTCCACCGCCTCCTCCCAATCCGCCCTCTCCAGCGTCACGCTCCCGCCCGCCCCCGCGTACATCCTCGTCCTGTAATGCGCCGCCCCCACCGCAGCGGCAAACTGGGCGAACCACATCCCCTCGCTCCCGTTGCCGCTGAACCCCTCCACCGGCTTGCCGAATTCCCACCCGGGGAGCTGGTGCCGCATCATCCACGGCACGGTGATCTCGAGGAGCACCGAGCCCGGCGGGAGGAAGAGGCCCCAGGAGAGGCCGGCGCCGTGGACACCGGCGAAGATGCGCGAGCGGAAGGCGGTGAGGAGCTGCCGGTCCGGGGGGAAGGGGGGGTCGAACGAGGCAAGAGCGGGCACGACGCGGGCGCCGTATCGCTGCTCAAGGGCCGGGTTGAGCTCCGAGATCCAGCGCAGAGCGTCGTGCGGGTTGGTGAGGTTGCGGTCGGGGTTGAGGGGGTTGCGGAGGAGGAGGGTGAGGGGTATCAGACTCGGGTGGCACGGGTATCGGAAGGGCGGGGAGAGTGGGGACCCGGGGGGCGGTTCGAAAACGGTCCCTGACGGGAGGGAGGGCGGGGGTCCAGGGAGAGGGCGGAAGGGCCTGCGCAGGGAAGGGTGCAGAACGGCTCGGCCGTCGGGGAATGGCTCCGCGGGGAACGGTCCCTCGCCAAAGACCAGCCCGCGGTAGTGCTCCACCAGCATCGCGTTGCGGTACGCGACAAAGTCGGAGGGAAAGTATTGGTTATGATGCCGCATGGTCGGGTAGAGTCCCCACACGGAGTGGGCGAAACAGGCCGGGGCGTCTGGCACGTCGGGCGGGACGTACCGGTCGATGCCCGCAGACCTGTTGAACGGCGAAGCCTCGTCGACGAGGATGTTCCTGCCGGGGTCGCGGGCCACGGCCGAAAATAGGAAGCTCATGTGGCGGAACCAGGTGTTCCGCAGGGAATGGTCTGCGCGGTTCAGCAGATGCACGCGCAGGTCGGCGGGGTCTGCGGGGAGTCGCACCTCGGGGAAATGGCTGCGCACGGTGCGGTGCAGTGCGATCGCGGCGTGCACCGCATGGAACGTGTTCTGCAGCGCCGAGGCCTGGGCGACGGCGAGTGCCGGCAGGATCCCGGGCGGAGGGGAGGAGCCGGGCGGCGGCGGGCTGCCGAACTCGAAGAAAAGGCCGAGTGGGTTGTGCTCGCCCAGGTCGCTGCAGAACTGCGCGAACGACGGGTTCCGCAGGCCGCCCAGCGCGGCGCGTACGTCCGGGGCCGCCCACGCCGGCGGCGACCCGGCCGCCGGAAACACCGTCCGCGGCCGCGATGCCGAGCCGGCCGCGCCTATGCACACGTTCGCCAGCGCGATAGGCCGCACGCACGGCGGGTGGGGCGCCCACGCGCGCAGCATCGGCAGGCCGGCGGACCCCCCGCCGGGCTCCCCCGGGGGGACGTCCGGCGCCCGCATCCGCCCCAGCACGATCGTTGCGGCTCCAATAATTGGGGCACCTGCCAGTATCGCCGCGAGCAGCCCCCTCAGGCGGCGCATGGGGTTCACCACGGGCCGGTGTTTGTGGTCATGTTTACGTCTGCCCGCCCGCACGTTCGATGCTCAGGATGCCGACCACGGAGGTTGTGGGCGATCCTCACGAGCAAACAGGATCAAGATCTTTGCGGAAAACGGCGCGCGACCTGGAGCGCATTCGCTCTTGGTGATAGCCGCTCGGAGACCAAAACACATCTATAGCCCCCATCCGTCGCGCCTGCGGGACTTGTCGGCACGTACGCTTGAGATCGCCATGCAACGACCCGTCGCTAGGACCCGTACCCACGGCACCTCGGAACCCGCCCAGGATCAGTTGCAATCGACCTTCTGCCTGACGAAATAGTTGGACGCGAACTGCGTCGTCGGCGTGCACGTCCCTGTGAAGCACTTGCAGTAGTACGGCAGGCCCACTATGTAGGAGTCGCTCGTCTTGCCCGCTCCCACGCACGCCGCCTCACAAGCGTCGAGGCTGGCGTACTGGCTCCCGAAGAAGTCGTACGACGAGGGGACACCATAGCTGAGTACCTGGCCGTCGCACCTGGTGGCGCTCAGGTCGTTGTCGCACAGGGTGGCGGCGTACTGCGGGTCCCCGGGCGTGAGTGGGGCTGCGGATCAGCGTGAACATAGGGTGAACGCACCCTGCGGTACAGCCCCTTGCGCGACGTGTGGGAGACGCAGGCGACGTGCTCGACGGGGGCGCCGGGGTAGGCGAACTCGCTGCCGTCGGAGGGTCGTCCATCAACGAGGGGACGAGGGAGAGCGGCGTGGAGGATCCACATACCAGTAGAGGTCCTCCGCGCACTCCCCGCAGCTCCGCTTGAACACCACGGCGACGTCACTGCCCGCGGGGGACGACACGGCGGCGGGGGCGCTGCGATGGTACAGGGATTAGTGCCGCGGCGGGCAGGGTCGTCGGCGGCGCAGTCCCCACGCGAGGGCCGGCGACGCCGTGGCGAGCGCCGCCAGGACGAATGCGATCAGGCAGGCGACGGGCTTCATTGTCTCGGTGTTGGCTCGGCGGGCGTGGGAGGGCGACGGGGGCGGTTGAGGCCCGGAAAGCTGATGGCGGCGCAATTGGTTCAGGGCCTTGCGGTTGACGAGCCGCACCGCATGCCGCCTCGGCGGCCCGATTGCCATGCGTATCCGGCCAGCGAAGTTGCTTGACCTGTGGTACGCCGCCACTCAAGTCACATGCACCCTCGACTCGCAAGCTTCGTCGCCGCTCTGGAGGCACCGCACATGACGCTGGATGCGATTTTGTCGGCGCGGCGGCAAAGTGGTCCCTTCCCAGCCGCCATTGTTTCCACCCGTGCGAAAAACCGCCCACGCCTCCGCGGTCTCTCCGCCGGCCATCGGCCGAATGTCCCGGCGAGCTCGCACGGTCTGTTCACCAACCGAATGGCCGGATCACCTCTGCCCCGTGCGGACGAGACGGCAGGATCGGCAGCAAGAGGTTCGTGGCTGGTGACGGTGCAACTTCGGGCCTTGCGGGGCGAATCGAAGGCTTCCGCGCGGGCGGACATCACGCCCGCACGTATCGAATTCCAGACCCAAACCTTGGCACCCAGCGCGCGGTTCGCCCTCACCCGCCGCCTTCCCCGGCCGCAAGTGCGCACCGGCCGTGCATGAAATTCATTTGGTCTCGAGCGGGCGCACGAGAGCGCTCTGCTGTCGTCTATCGCGGGACATCCGAGCTCCGGGGGAAGCCGTCGTCCCATTGCTCCGCCGGTCTGCCCGGATTGTCGCCACGCGCGATCCGCGGTCCCCGTCCTGCCGTGGCGAACATCCCCGATACCTCGTCGTGCGACTTTGCTGCCACCAACGCCATCGCCAACAACACTCTCGCCTTGCATGGCGGCTGGTCGCCCGCCGGGATCCACCCTCGCTCTGCCATCCGCCTCGTCGGGACGACCCGTCCGCCGCCTGTCCGTGTGGACTGCACCACGATAACACCCGCATTTGCAGCCTCGTCCAGGGCTTCTTCCTCGGCGGGGGACGTGCCGCCCGGCGCGAAACCCGCGGACACTATGCCCCTGGCCCCGGCGGCGACGAACGCGCGCACGGCGGTGCCGTCGCAGCCCGCGTACGCGTAGCTCACGTCGACCCGCGGCCAGCTGTCCAGCAGAGCTGGTAGGAATCCGAAGGAAGGCCTGGGCTCGGCTCGTCGGAAGTAATCGACGCCCCTGGCGTCGACCAGGCCGAGAGGCCCCTTGCCGGGCGACTTGAACGCCCCCCTCCCCTCGGCCGACGTCTTCGAAACGTCCCGCGCGGCATGCACCTCCCCGTACATGACCACCAACACCCCCCTGCCCTCGGATCGCGGGTCGGCAGCCACCGTGCACGCTGCAAGGATGTTCCCCTCCGCGTCGCCCCCCGCCGCCGAAGCCGGCAGCATCGCGCCCGTCAGCACCACCGTGCCCCAGCCGGCATTGTCCACCAAGAGATCCAAGAGGTACGCGGTTTCCTCCATCGTCGCCGTCCCGTGCCCCACGACCATACCCGCCGCGTCGGGGTGCCCCGCGCGCGCGTCGGACAGTTTGCGGCACAAGGAACTCCATTCCCGCGGGCCAATCGCGTCCGAAATCAGCGGTGGCACGTCGATCGGCACTACCGCGACGCCCGGGAGCAGGGACAGCGAGGTGAAGCGCGCGACGAGCGCAGACGAAGGGAGCAGGGAGGATTCGTAGTCGTGGAGCTGGAGGGGAGAGGGGGCGAAGGAGGCAAGGGTGCCGCCGGTGCCGATGAAGAGGACCTCTCGGGGGGTGGAATGGGGTGCCTCAGACGTGGGGAGGGGCTGGGATGCCATCGAGTTGGCACGAAACCCTCGAACCGATGTTTGCTTGTCGGGTCGCGGGTCTGCCGACGCGACGACGGTACGTGGGAGTTTGCGGATCTCCTATCGGGCGCGTTGCCCGGGGCCTGCGCCTGCTTAATGGCGCGGTCTCGTTCGCTTTAGGGTGCGCTGTTCCAGCGTACGCAGACGAGCGGCAACTGCACGGTCTTGCCACCTAAGAGGTTGGCCTCGATTGGCGGATCTCGCGATGCGTGATCGACCCTGGACGATACAATTAGCTATGCTGCATTCTTGAACTGCTTCTGCGCCAGTTTGGCATCCCAGACCAGGCTCCTCGCGGCTCTGCCGGCCTCCCTCCCGGCCTCGAATCCCGCCGTCTCCTCCGCCTCCTCCTGCGCCTCGGCGCGGATGACCTCGCCCACCGTCCACGTATCCGAGTCCCTGAACTCCAGAAACCGTCTCACGACGGTTTCCTCCTCCTCGGGCGTCAGCCCCGCGCCGTCCTCGCCCGCCGCGTCCCCGACGCCCCCGGGCACCTTCGCCGCCGCGCGCCTCCTCCTTTCCGACGCCGGCGCAAAGAGGTACCGCATGTCGTGCTTGCACCCCTTGGCGAGCTGGTACACGCAGTCCAGCGCGCCCGCGAACGGCTTGGTGAAGAGCGACTTGAAGCCCACCGCGAGGCCAAGCGGGATGCCCTTTGCCGGCCCGCGCTCGAGGGCGAGGAGCACAGGCTGTGCCTGCATCGTGAATAGGGGGTAGAAGAGCACGACCATTGCGCAGTAGGCTGCGCCAGCGACGGCCCAGGCGGAAGTCCACAGGGACGGCCCGAAAGTAACGATCGCCGTGTAGCACAAGAAAACCCAATTCATCCCGCCGGCAAAGGAAATGATTCCTTGCGAGACGACGGCGAACCTCGTCGCTTTGCCGGGCAGGTTCCCCGCGCAAGAGGGTAGCGCGCACGGGCATTGCCCATCCGCAGCCACGTGTTCCACCAGGGCGCCCCCCTCCTTGCTGCGGTCGGCCGCAGCTAGCAGCTCGCTCCATCGCGCAAAGCCCGCGAAGGTGTTGTCGTCGCCGGCGAGGACCAGCGGCGCGAAGCCGTCGTAGACTGAGTCCACCCTCTGGACGACGCTCACCATCGTCAGCAGCAGGAAGGTCCACTGGGCAACGAGGACGCCGATCACACGGCCGGTGGAGAAGCGGCCGTCGTTGAGGTAGAAGAGGGACGCCCCGCAGGCCGCGTTCGCGGTGCAGATTAGCACGCAGCTCGCCGACAACGACCCGCGCACGGCGGGGAACGCGGCGATACGCACGGCCACCAGGCGCCTCAACGACGGCCACGGCGCCAGAGCGCGGAGGAACCGGCGTTTGTCCAGCGGCTCGGCGGCGCGGAGGTCGTTGAAAGTCGGGTGGCGCCGTATCAGCGGGCAATCGGCGGAGGAACCGTTCTCAGAAGGGCTGGTTTCGGCCGGGAGACACTCGGCGATCTCCTCGCGCCAGCAGGCGCCGCTCCTTGCCGCGGCGTGACTCCGATGGCGGACGGCGCTCTCCTCGGCGCGGAACTCGCGCCGATCGCCCCCCCGGTCCGCGACTTTGCCCCGCGGGAATGGCTCGCGATCCTCCCCTTCCAAGCAAAGACGGCGCGCCCGCTGGCACCCTCGGCGCGCCGCGTAGCCGATCCCGCAGCCGCCGCCCGCGAAGCTGATCCGTTGACGGCAACGGCGCTCGCCGTCGTCCTGGCGCGGCACCCGCTCCCCCTCGCCGTGTTCCGCATCGAGCGGCTGACAGACCCGTGGGCGCGAAAGGGCCTTCTGCGCGGGACGGCTCACACAGCCGCCGTCTTTGCCCTGTTCGGCAGCATGTGGGCCTTTGACTGGGCGGCCGCGTTCGGGCTGCGGCAGATGCTTGGCGGTGCGTAGTCCGTACCCGCAAGAGCAAAGCAACGTCTGATTCGGTGTCCCGAAAGCGACGACGGCCGTGGCGTTCGGCTATCTTGTTGGGGCCGTTGCGTCCCTTTTGATTATAGGGGCTGCGGGAGGCCCCAAAGAGGTCGAGGAGCACTCTTCGAATCTTGATCTCCACCCCTGGTCAGGGTTCGCGCGCTGGGCTCAGCTGCTTCCATCTCATTCAGAGGAGGACGGCGAACGCGGGTCCGCCCCCTCTCCTCTGACTGTGCACGATCCCGACGACCCGCTCTGCCCTTGCCCCCTGCCTTCGTGCGCCGGCAACCTCCCCGACAGGGCCGCCTGGATCCAGGTCTTGTACCGCGGCACCCTCGCCGTCGTCACCACTCTGGTGCAGGTGCTGATCGTATGGACGCCGCTCGTGTACTTCGGCCCGCAGCTCGCCGCCGCGCCGTGGGGGATCTTCCTGATCGCCCTGCCTCACGACGGCCAATTTCGCACCTTTTTTCTGGTGTGGGATCGAAGTCAACGTCGCATCCATTAATCTTGCAGTGCGGTTGCAGCATCATGCCATGCAAATCGCGCTGTCGTCCTTCCTCGGGCGCTGCGAAGACATGCTGGGGATCTCCCCTTCGAGCGACCGCTGCGCTGCCGGGCACAATGGGAATGCTGATCCCCGCGATGTGGTCGGCATCGCCGAGGACGCCGCCATGGTCGTGCTCTTCTACCCGCTCGCCACGATACTAGCGCAACCCTTCTCGGTACCGCAAGCCGTCGAGATCAGCCTGCGGCTGCAACGCCGCGCCTGGCTCTGGCGGTCTCGGACGTCCTCGCTTCCCTCGACTCCCCGGACTCGTATCAAGCAAAGCTGGAGCTTCTGGTGCGCCTCCAAGACCAGCTCCTGGAGAGCTGGAGGGCGCGGGTGGCTGCGCTGGAAAGCGGCAAGCGGGACATCCTCAGACTCGGCCTCCTGGAGATCCCCTTCATCGTTCTGAACCTAGTGGGTGGCCCCCGCCGGCATCCACCATCAGTTCCGCGTTGACTTTGCTCCTGATTGGCGGCGCCATCATTCGCCACACGCAGTTAAACCGAGTTCAGCCGGGGCTCGCCACACACGATCCGTGCGCGGGGGACACCCACACAAAGGCCCGGTTCCGCCTTCGCCCCGAGGCTGCGACCGCCAGCGCCGCTTTCCACGGCCCCCTGCGCGCAGACCGCCTTCCCCCGACCGTCCCTGTGCCGCAATGGCGTCCCGCGGGGTCGCGGTCATCGACCCCGCGAACCTGCCCTTTGACCCCGAGGCCCTGCGGGCCCGCTACAAAATCGAGCGCGACAAGCGGATCCGCAAGGAGGGCGCCCGCCAGGCAGGTCGTCGCCTTTGCCGCAATGGGGCCCGCCTGACCGGCGCCCGCAGTATGTCGAGATTGCCGGGAAGCACGCCGCCCTCATGCACGACTCCCACGTCGCCGGGCCGCCCCCTGCCCGCGCTCCCCTGACCGACCACGTCTATGTCTGCATCCTCGGCGGGGGTTTCGGTGGGATGCTGGCCGCCGTGAGGCTCCGCCAGCTCGGGTTCGCGCCTGAGCAGACGCGGATCTTGGAGAAGGCAGGGGGCTACGGAGGGTGAGATTCTTATCTCCTCGCCTCGGAGCGATGCTGACAAGTCTTGGCATCTCTGCGTCTGCGGGTTTGGCCCTGTCTTCCACTCCTGCTGCGCCGATGGCCGCGGACGTGTCCCCGGCACGCCTCCCAACCATCACCCAAACATCCTGGGACCGCCAACTAACCTCTGGAAGGACTTGGTGGTACAATCAGTACCCAGGAGCAGCATGTGACACGGAGAGCTGTGAGTAGCTGCGCTCCGCCCTGTCCGCTCCCGCTGACCCCCAGCCTCCCCAGACATCTGTTGGTCCCTCTTGCCTGCGCTCTGATCCGCGCTCACCGCCTGCTGCGCCAGACCTTCCCCTGCTCGAGGAAACCGGCTACATGCCGCGTAAGAAGTATTCGGACGCCAAGGAGATGCTGGACCACACGAAGCGGATCGCCGACATGTGGAACCTTTGGGGCAACTCGTACTTCC
This sequence comes from Hyaloraphidium curvatum, assembly GCA_025558095.1. NCBI lineage: Eukaryota > Fungi > Monoblepharomycota > Hyaloraphidiomycetes > Hyaloraphidiales > Hyaloraphidiaceae > Hyaloraphidium > Hyaloraphidium curvatum. The sequence continues at coordinate 543,028 of JAIVFI010000027.1, read as the reverse complement.
AGACTGAGGTGGGCTTCCTCCGGCCGTTCCACACGGCACTCCTAACCTCGCCCCCTCCCTACCCCGCCATTCAGGTCAAGGAGCTCCGGTGGGATGAGGGCGCGTGCTTGTGGCACGTCAAGACGGACCGCGGCGACAACTTCACCGCCACCTTCGTCATCTCCGCCGGCGGCCCCCTCCACCGTCCGCACCTCCCGGGCATCCCCGGCATCGAGACCTTCAAGGGCAAGGCCTTCCATTCGTCCCGGTGGGACTACTCCTACACCGGCGGCGACTCGGACGGCAACCTGCACAAGCTCAAGGACAAGCGCGTGGCCATCATCGGCACGGGCGCCACATCTGTGCAGATCGTGCCGCACCTGGGTCGGGACGCCAAGGAGCTGTATGTCTTCCAGCGGACGCCGAGCTCGGTGGACGTGCGGAACGACAAGCCGACGGATCCCGAATGGGTCAAGTCGCTCAAGCCGGGCTGGCACCGGCACCGGATGGGCAACTTCGAGGCCAGCGCGGCGGGACTGCTCGCACCAGAGGGCGATCTTGTGCAGGACGGGTGGACCGACATCGCGAGGTCCATCCGGCTGGCGGTGGCAAAGGGGGACACCAACCTCAGCGCCGAGGAGATCGCGCAGGTGGGATATGCCGGGCCCGACGCGCCCTTTCACGGCTGATCCGTCGCGCTTGGGCAGCTGGCGGACTTCCAGAAGATGGAGCAGATCCGCGCGCGGGTTGACAGCATCGTCAAGGACAAGCGGACGGCGGAGCTGCTCAAGCCGTGGTACAACCAGGGCTGCAAGCGCGCGTGCTTCCACGACGAGTACCTTCCGACCTTCAACGTGGGTCCCACGGGTCGCCGCCTTTTTGTCGGGGTGCTCAGGGGTCCGCCGGCAGCGTCCGAACGTCCACCTGGTGGACACCGACGGCAAGGGCGTCGAGCGGATCGAGGAGAAGGGGGTCGTCGTGGACGGCAAGCTTTACGAGGTCCGTCTGCTCCGTCCCGGAGCGAGGCCAACCTGCGGTTCTGATTTCGGATTCCTGCTCGCAGGTCGACCTGATCGTCTACGCCTCCGGCTTCGAGGCCACCACGGGCTACGAGCGCCGCATCCAGTGCAAGATCCACGGCCGCAACGGTGTGACCATCGAGCAGCGCTGGAAGCGCGGCATGCGCACGCTGCACGGCCTGGCGACGCGGGAGCTTCCCAACCTCTTCTTCGTGCAGAACGCGCAGAGCGGGGCGAGCATCAACTTCCTCTACACCACCGATGCCCAGGTCGGGCACGCGGCGTGGATCATCGCCGCGGCGAGGGACAACGGGTGGAAGGCTGTGGAGCCGAGCGAGAAGGGCGAGGCGGAGTGGGTGGACACCATCACCAAGCTCAGCCAGATGAGGACCAAGTGGCTCGAGGAGTGCACGCCCAGCCGGTTCAACGGCGAGGGGGCCGGCATCAGCGAGAAGGGGCGGGCATACTCGGCGTACGGGAAGGGTGAGTCCGGCCCTCCGCGTCGGTCGTTGAGTTTTGCTGACGGGCCGTGGCGGGACAGGCATCAACGCCTTCATCCAGTGCTTGGAGGATTGGCGCAAGGACGGGAAGATGCAGGGCTTGGAGATCCTCCACAAGGACGGGACGAAGACCGAAGGGCTCGCGGAACCCGTTGGCAAGGCGAGGCTTTGAGGACGGCGTTGGTGACACGGAACATGTAGATCTCGTGGAAATCATGTTCAACGACCTTGAAACGTTCGGCGCACTAGGTTTACTTGTCATACCCCGCCGCCGGAACCCCGAGCCCGCTTCCCTCCTCTCCGCTCCCGCCCTCCTCGACCCCGTCCCCCTCGCTTTCGCCCTCCTAGCTTTCGCCCTCCTAGCTTCCGCCCTCCTCGCTCCCGCCCCCCTCCCGGCCCGAAAACTCCCACTCGTCTGGGTCCTCTTCCGACGACAGGCCGTCGTACGGCGGCGACTCCGCCGGCGCGTCGTCGTCCTCCCAGAGCATGTGCGTCCTCCCCCCCCTCTCCTTCTCGAACGCCTCCCACTCCTCCGATCCCCCCCCGACCTCGACGTCGCGGATCCGTGGGGTGGCGCGCAACATCGCGCGCACCTGCCGCGGGCCACATGCCCCTCGCAACGCCCAGGACCGAGAGGGCGGGGTGCGCGGCGGCGGCGGCGAGGTCGGCCGTGCGCACCGTGAGCCGGTCGAGGTGGAGCTCGGCGAGGAGGGGGAGCTGCGAGAGGATCGGGGCGAGGGAGCGGTCCGGGATGCGACCGGTGGGGTGGAGGTTGAGGAGCTCCGGACGGAAGCGGAGGGCGGCGAGGGACGGTTCCTGTTTGCGGTCGGGGGTAAGGCAAGGAGGAGAGTGGGGAAGAGTTGCATGCGCCCCGCGCACTCACGTCGGCATCGATGTCCAGGAACAGCGTGACCAGGCCCGGGGAGCGGGCAAAGGACCAGCTGAGCGCGGAAGCGGACTCCACGGTCAGAGGGAAGCCGACGAGGTGGAGCTCGGAAAGCAGCTCTCCGCCAACCGAGTCGAGAAGCCTTGCCTGGGACACCACCCGGGGTGCGAAGCGCACCTCGGGGAGCAGGTGTAGCTCAGCAACGTGGAGCCGCTGCACAGACTGGGCGATCACCGCGCACTCCTTGGCCGAGACGGTGTCGGCGACGGCGAGCTTGAGGTGCTCCAGTCCGGATGCCCGGCCGAGGATGCGGGCCAGCTCCTGCACTGGCATGCGGCCATCGAAAGCCAGGCCTTTGAGCCCCTGCGGCAGGGCCTTGGCGAGGTCCCTCCCAAAACCGAGGGCGGGCGTCTCCTGCTGAAGTCTCATCCTCCCCACTTCGAGCCACTCCCGCTGCGGCCAGGTCCGAACGCACTTGGCGAGCACGGCGACCGCCGGGGCAGGGGCGCTGCCGACGGCGCGCATCGGGCAGCGGCGTGTGGCCAGCAGCAGAGCCTCTAGCTCGTGGCTGCGGCTGCCGAGTCCAAAGTCCAGGTTGATCGACGACAGCCCCGTCATTTTCGGCAGCACGGTCGCCAGCCGCTGCGGGAAAGCCGGATCCGGGCCGCCTTCCTCCGAGCCCGAGCCGGGCCACAAGAAGAAAAGGCTGCGGACCAGGGACGAGTAGAACGCGCCCCGAGGTGACTCGAGCGCTGCGAGAATCCCACGGACGTCGCCGGTGCCCCGCGTGTCCCAGAGCATGATGTGACGCCAGAATCGCGGGGCGACAGCGGCAAACAGCGCCCGCGAAGCCGTCATGAGCGGCAACAGTCGCCACCCGGCGGAACTCGCACGAGTACGCGAAATCGCCGTCCATATCGAGCAGCGCATCGGCAAACTCCGCGTTGTCGGTGAGGCACGGCCGGAGGACCCATCGCAGGACGAGGTCCAGCAGTTCCGGCGGCAGCTGCTCCAGCAGGCACGGCTCATTCGCCCCGGCGAAGTGCGCAGATCCACCATGGACTGCTCTGCGTCGCGGACCCATGGCAGTAGCCGCCTGGAGACACGTCGAATGGACGGATTGGTTTCGGGGTTGGCTGCTTAGAGATCGACCTTGAAGACGGCCAGACATTAGAGGCCCAGTACCAGAAAAATCACACACACCTCGAACCGCCTTCGGGGCTTGCGGCGGAGAGGAGGCCTCGAACCGCGTCCGTTTAGTGGCCAGCAGCGCGCCGCCATGTATTCGGACGCGGAGCGGCGGCCGACGGGCTTCGCGAACTTCCTGCAGTCGCGGCTCGGCCGGCAGGTGCAGGGCGCCGCGGGCGGCGGCGGCGGCGGCGGCGCGCCCGACGGGCGGTGGACGCGCGGCGGCGGGCAGCAGAACCGCGGGCGCGGGCGGGGTCGGGGCCGCGGGCGCGGCGGCGCCCGCCAGCCGGAGCCCGGCGAGGTCGTGTTCGACGACAAGGACGGCGACGTGGGCATGGGCGGCGAGCAGCAGGAGGACTCGCACAAGAAGCGATTGTGAGTTGAATTGCTGGGACGGCGGAGCAGCTCCGACGGGCCCCTTCTGGTCTTTTGGGAGGAGGGGAAGGGGCCAGAGGGGGACCTTGCGGAACCTTGGCCGTCCTCTTGCTGGACTTGCGCCGTCTGGGACACGCATTGGGAATGTTTATGGGCATACGGGGCACTGGATCTCTTGATCTAGGGTCTCTTGCGGCCCCTCCTCCTTGTTCTCGGACCGTTGCTCACCAGGCCTTCCCGGATCCCCTTCTTCCCCCCGCCTCTCGGCACTGCCTCTCTTTTGCCCACGATTCCCTCAATGCTCAGCACCCCGTATGCCGCGCGCCCCTCGCGCGGCAAGCAACGCGTGCAGTTCGTCGAGAACCCCACCGTGGCCGGCCCCTCTGGCCCGTCGGCGAGCGCGGGCGAGATTGTCGCCGAGATCACGGGCTGGGACAAGGGCTCCGAGGCCGATCTCATCAGCTTCGTGCAGTCCAAGACGAACCCGGTCGTAAGGCTGCGGAACGTGGGTGTCGGACGAGACCGGTCGACTGTTGTGTTGCTGACCGAATATTGGCGATCTTCGAAACCCACAGATCTCCTATTCCGGCCCCCTGCTCCTCTCCCGCCTCCCCGCCAAGGAAGCCTTCGCCCTGCGCAAGATCTCCGGCCTCAAATTCCGCGGCCAGAAGCTCGTCATCTCCCTCCAACCGCAGGCCCGCGAAGGCGGCGGCGGAGGCGGCGCCGGGCTGCAGTCGGTCCTGGCCGCCTTGCGGAGCTTCGTCCGCAAGGGTTGGAACCCGTCCATCGGGATGTGCGACATTTCGTCGATGGGGGAGGATCCGGAGGTCAGGAGGACGGGGGTGCGGAACATCGAGGACGGGAGGAGGACGGGGGAGGCGATCTGCGCGCTGTTGGGGGAGGAGTGCCCGGACGTGGGTGTCTAGCGGCTCCGTCGCGGTCTCTTCCAGGCTGCTGACGTCAAGCTTTCTCTCCGCCCACAGCTGGTCTCGCTTCGCGCCGACAAGCTCGGCATGTCAACCCTCCAGCCCCTCGCCACCCTCCTCCAGCGCTGCCCCAAGGTCGTCAACCTCAGCGTCGCCCACAACCGCCTGCAGAACCTCGACGCCCTCGTCGCCCTCCGCAACGCGCCCCTGAACGAGCTCATCCTCGTGGGCAACCCGGTGCGGGAGCGGGAGGTGCAGAAGAACCGCACCGAGAGCGCGAAATGGCGCAACGACGTGCGCAAGATCTTCCCGACCCTGCGGATCCTGGACGACGCCCCCGTCGAGGACGCGGAAGAGGAGATGGAGGAGGAGGCGACGGCCGGGCCGGCAAAGGCGTCGGGGCTGCCGCTCGAGGTCAGACCGGGGTTCGTGGACATGGAGGAGACCAAGGCCGTGGCGGACGATTTCGTCGCCAAGTGGGTTGCTCTGCGACCTCCTGCTCCCCCGTTGCTCACCCTCGCGGAGGTTCTTCCCCCTCTTCGACGTCAACCGCAACGCCCTCGCCCCCCTCTACCACCCCGAGGCCTGCTTCTCCCTCACCACCAGCATCAACCCCGTCCCCGGCTACAGGATGTCCGGCCGCACGCGCGGGGACGACATGAGCGCGTGGAACCCGCGCGCGCGGTCGCTCAAGGCCGGTGGCGCGGCCAAGAAGGCCGCGCAGCTGCACCGCGGGCCCGGGGCCATCGTCGACGCGCTGAGGCACCTGCCGGCGACGCGGCATCCGGCGCCGGGGTCGCTGGACAGCTCGGTCGTGGACGCGTGGATGGTGACGCTGCCGGGGCCCGAGGGGCAGGAGCCGATCCAGGCCGTGTTCCTTACCATCCATGGGGAGTTCATCGAACGTGGGTGTCGGGGCGTTCGTGCGCACCAAGGTCCTGGTTTGAACCGCCTTCCCACCCACAGTCTCCCTCAACCTCCGCAAATCTTTCTCCCGCACCTTCCTCATCGCCCCCGCGGCCCCCGGCTCCGCCGCGGCGCAGGCCGGCTGGGGCTACACCATCCTCAACGACGAGCTCCACGTGCGGTTCTGGAGCACCAATCGCGCGTGGCGGGACGCGGTGGCAAAGGCCGCCGAGGTGCCCGCGCCCGTGGCGAGCAGCACCGTGCCTGTGGTCGCGCCGCCGGCGGCGGTCCCGCTGCCGGCGGTGCAGCAGCCCCAGGAACCGCAGGTGCCGGGGCAGACGGCTGAGCAAGCGCTGCAGATGAAGGCCGCCAACAACCTGGTGGGTCCGCGCCTCTCCCCCGCCACCACCATTTCGTCTAACCTGTTTGCCAGACGGACGCGCAGCACGCGATCGTCATCCAGATCCAGCTCGCCACGCGGCTCAACTACCCGTTCGCGGTGCAGCTGCTCGCGGAGTCGGCGTGGGACGCGGGGAGGGCGATGGAGATGTTCGGGGCGGCGAGGGCGGGGGTTCCGGCGGAGGCGTTCCTGCCGGGATGACGGGGATCTATTGCATGGATGTTTGAAGGGGATTCGTTGTGATTTAGCTGAAGCACCGACGACGATTCGGGACCTTCGTCCCCAACCCCCGGTCACCTAGAATCGAAGACACGTTTCCCCGGCAACGATATGGAGCACGCCCCGCATCCCGGCCCCTCGACATCATCGTGCACATCCTCTTCCATTCGGGCGCGCGCACGCGGTTCCTGGCCCGGGAATGCAGCCGCCTGTGGCGCGAGGCCTTCGAGCTCGTCGCGCGGATGCCCGGCGCGTGGGCGACCCTGGTCATCTGGCCGCGGTACCCGGGCATCGTGCACCCGGCGTACCGCGACCCGTACGCGGCCGCGCGCGAGCTGGCACTGCGGATGCCCCGGGGGTGCGTGCGCCTCGCGGACCTCTCCAATTCGGCGGAGGGCTGCTTCGGCCTCCTCAAACCCAACGCCGCCGTCCTCGACGAACTCGTTATCTACGAAGTCGACGTGTCGTCCTGCGCGCTGCTCGGCAAGTGGCGATTCCCGGCGCTCAAGGAGGCCAGCCTCGGGATTAGCAACCTCTGGTTCGACGTGACGGGCGACAGCGACAGCGATTTCGACGAAGCCGAAGACGCCGACCTGGAAGACCGTGACGTGCACGAGCCCGGGATGGACATGTGGCAGGCCGGCACGGGATGGGTCGCGCTGCACCGGTTCCTGCGCAGCGCCCGAAACCTTGAACGCCTCGAATTCAAGTTCGATACGGAGCTGCCGATGCCCGATGACCACCTCATGGTTCTCAGGCACGGTCGTCTGGTCAAGCTTAAGCTCGGACCCGATCTCGCGTTACAATGCTTCGAATCCCCGCTGGCCAACCTTCCGCGCCTGGCCATGCCGTGCCTGCGCATGATCTCCCTGACGGGCTTCTGCCTCGCGAACGACGAGCTTGAGATCCTCGCATTTCTCCGCGCCTTGGCATCGCTGGAGGTCGCCAGCCTGGACGTCCGCACCGGGCGGCGCCCTGCACTGCTCCAGCGGCTCGCAGCCCAGCCGGGCGTCTGCCCCAACCTGCGGATCCTCCGTCTGGGCTTCGACGGCGGCACATCCGGGGACGACAAGCTGGACAACCTCGCGGAAACGCTCCTCGGTTCGCGACCCGCGCTCAAGTCCGTCCTGTGCCGGGTGCAGCATCCGCGCGGTGCGGACCTTTGGGCAGATCCCCAGGAGGGCGCGCACGATGTGGCGTGGGGCAGGAAGCTGGCGCCTTCGGAGTGGCGGTTCGTGCGCCTCTGCTACGATTCCGACAAGGAGGCGCCCGAGCCCGGGCCGGCGCCGCACTCGGGAGCGGGCGGAGGGACGACCCAAACATAGATTCATCGGTAGTACGTACCAGCTAGATCATTGATACCGTAAGAGTTTGTATATGCGCATCCCGGCGATCACGAGTCCGGTTGAAGGGTCACGGCCGGCTGCTCGCCCGCAGGCGCGCTCTCCTCGGGTACCGCAAACAGGTTCAGCCCCAGCCGCTTCGCCACCTCTGCCACCGCCACCTGCGCCCTGACGCTGTTCCCCACCTCGTCCAGGGGCGGCGAGAACGCCGCGATCCCGAGCTTCCCCGGCGCGACGGCCATCACCCCGCCCCCGACCCCGCTCTTGCCCGGCAGCCCGACCCTGAATGCCCAGTCCCCCGAGCTGTCGTACATGCCCTCCATCACCATCTCGGCGAGCACGGGGGGCACCACGTCCCTGCCGACGCACCGCTTGCCCGTGGCGGGGTTGGTCCCGCCGTTGGCCAGCGTGGCGGCCATGGTGGCCAGGTCCGTGCAGGTGATCAGGACGGAGCACGCGCGGGTGTAGACGTCCAGCGCCTCCATGGGCTCCGAGTAGCAGGTCCCCGCCGATGCCAGGAGGTAGGCGATGGCGCGGTTGCGCAGGTTGGTGGCCGACTCGGAGGAGTATATCTCCTCGCTGACGGCCAGCTCGCGCCCGGCAAACGCCGACATGTTGCCCCTTATGAGGTCGAACCTCTCCTTGGGCGACGACGCCTCGACGAAGCTCGCCGTGGCGATGGCCCCGGCGTTCACTAAAGGCGACATCGGCCTGTCCCCGTGCATCTCGAGCGCGACGACCGAGTTGAACGGCATCCCCGTCGGCCGCGTGCCGATCTTGTCGCGGACGGCGTCGGGCCCGCGCTGCTCCATCGCGAGGGCGCACGTGAACACCTTGCTGACCGACTCGACGGCGAAGGCAAAATCGGCGTCGCCGGCGGAGAAGACGCGGCCGTCGGGGGTCACGGCGCACACGGCGAGCAGGTCCGCGGGGACCTTGGCGAGGAACGGGATGTACGACGCGTTGGCGCCGCCGGTGGCGGTCCGGGCGGCCGCGTGGGCGGCGGCGACCGCGGCCTCGATGTCGGCCGACGGGATGCCCATCGCGGGTCGGCGGGCGGAGAGGAGGATTGCCTCGTGCCGCGGGCTGACGCGTCGGCCGGGGATTCGGTCGGGGGTTCGCGGGGACGCGGCGAAGTTAAGGCAGAAACACTGCAGGGCCAGTCTAGCTTGTATCCGTCCATCCATCCATCTTATCAATCAAGAGGGAGCCCCCACGCGTACGCGGCCTCGGACAGCCCGTGCTGGAATCCACTATGGATTCTTATGGCGGGATCCCCCTGTGCGGCCCCGAGGGCGACGAAGAGCGCGAGCAGGTGGCCGTCCAGCGGATCCGGATGCGCTTTGAGGGCGGAAGGCTGGCCGTCGAACCGCACGATCGCGTCCATGTCGCCTTTCTCCATGCAGCCCGCGAGGAAGTCGTCGAACTCGGCGCTCTCGCGGAACGGCACCGCCCGCCCCGCCGCCGTCCTCCTCCGCTCCCGGGCGGCCTCGCTCCAGTCCGCGGCCTCGGCAAGGGACAGCCCGCTCGCCAGGTAGGACCGCCTGAACTCTTCCTGGTTGTGCGTGGCGCCGCCGCTCGAGACGACCGCGATCCCTCTGCCGCGCAGGGATCCGAGGGCGCGTCCCAGGGCGAGGTTGGCCTCCACCGAATCAGCGAGAGAGGGAAGCCGGAGGAGGGAGGCCTGCACCACGGGTGCGGGGCTCCTGTCGGGGAACAGGGAATGCAGCGCGATCCACGCGCCGTGGTCGAGCCCCGTCCGGCCACTCGCGTCGCGCGTCGCGATGCCCGCCTTTGTGAGTGCGTTTCTGGTTTCTTCTGCAAGGTCCGAGGAGGTGGGCGCGTCGTAGGTGAAGCCGTACAGGCCCGAAGCCGGGTGGTCGTGCGTGGTCCCCCAGGAGCCTGCTTCCGGCCCCGTCGCGACGGTGGCGGTGAGATCCTGCAAAGAAGACGGCCGGTGGACCCAGTGCGCGGAAACGACGACGATCCCGCGCGGCCGGGGGACGTCCGCCAGCGCTTTCGACAGCGCGCGGAACATGGCGCTTTGGGTGTCCATCGAATGCAGCGCCGTGGCGTGCGAGACAAAGACGGCCGGCGCACGCATCGCCGATTACCAATAGGGAAGGGAGACGCGTTCCCGCTCCGGGTTCGCGACTTTCGTAAGCGGTGTTGGGTGGGAGCGCCAAGTCGTCCGCCGCGGCCGTCCCTCCGAGATACCTCAATCCGCCGCGTCCCCGGAGTCATCGCCGTCCGCCGCGCTCGCGGCACCGCCTTCTTATCACGCTGTCGATACTGTGGACCACCTCTCCCGCCCTGTTACTCCCCAGGCGGAGTGCCGGCGGGAGTGACAGACCTGCGCCACCTGCGTACGAGAACGCTATGCGGCGGCGCTCGCGGACCTTCGTCGCCCTGCTGCTGCTCGCCTCCCTTCTATCCTGTGCACTATTGCCCGGTGGAGACGCCACCCCGACCGGCCGCCTGCTGGCCCGCTCCTGCGCGGAATGCCCAGAAGAGTCATTCTGGTCCGTCTGCCCTCCTTTGCTCCCGAAACCCCCGCTGACGGCTTTCCCCGCCCCCGTGCAGCGAGCTCGACCCCTCTCCTCTTCCGGCTCCGTGAGCTGCTCCCGCTATTCCTCCCGGCGGGAGCTCTACCGCCGTTACGCCTACGACCCCACCACCGAATGCACGCAGCGGAGCGACCTGGACCAGAGGCATTGGACCGGCACGGGTTCCGGCGGCCTGGACAACCTGCGCTGCCTCTCCGTGAACGGCACCGCGGGGAATTGGTGGCTCAACTACCACTCGGACGCTGCGTGCGCGACGGAACCGTTCGAGTGGCTTCCTTTGCCGGGCCAGACGCTGGGCAAGTGCTTCTACAAGGACATGCCGACGTCGGCGCAGCTGTTCACGAACAACTGCAACCAGCTGAGGTTCTGGGAGGGGAAGCTGGCGTGCACGGGGGGGGTTGAGCTTCATGTTCACGTCGACCAACCCGTACGCGTAGCCGCGGGGGGCCGCGCGGGACCGGATCGCCTTGCAAAGGTCGAACAATATGCATGTGGCCTGATGGCGAGAAAAGTCGCATCCCGCAGGCAGGTAACGATATTCTATGGATGTTTCAAGTCTTCAAGGATCCTGCTGCTTGCCACGGAACACCGACGTCGATCTTTGCTTTCGACGAAGCTGGTCTTGTACATGCCCTCCTCCGCCCTCGCCTGCGTGAGAATGCTATACAGGGCCGGGCTCTGGGACATCCTCGTCGAAATCGCTGTAGAACTGCACAAACTTCCAATCCGCAATCGTCAGCTTCTTGCCCCAAGCAAGGTCGCGGCCGTAATACTGTGCATCGAGTTCGATGGTGTCCTCGCGGTTCGGGCAAGGCACCCGGCAGAGGACGGATTCGAGCGCCGCGCGCGATGCCCGTTCGCGCGAAGCAGATCCCGACGGCTGAACGCGTTCGCCGCCAAGATGGATCCTCTCGAGGCCACGCGGCCACTGGACATTATCGTCCACATCCTTTTGCACTCGGACGCGCGCACGCGTTTCGCGGCGCGGCAGTGTTCCCGGCTCTGGCGCGAGGCCTTCGAAACCCTCGCGCGGATACCCGGCGCGTGGACCTCCCTCGCTCTTTGGCCGACAGATTGGGGTCTGGAGCGACCCGACTACTTGGATGCGCGCGCCGCTGCGCGCGAGCTGGCCCTGCGGCTACCGAGGAGTGCCGTGCGGCGCGCGGCCCTCGAGGACGCGGGTGACGCGTGTTTCGAGCTCATCCGAAAGAACCGAACTTCAGTCGAGGAGCTCAAAATGTGGAACCTCGACGTGTCCTTTGCGGCCTTTCTCGGAACGGTTGGTTTTCCAGCACTGAAACGGGCCAGAGTCGGGGTCGTCAACGTCCTGTTCAACATACCGGAGGATGATGACTACGACGAAGAGGAGGACGGGGACCTGCAGCACCACTATGCCAATAGTCCTGGGATGAACATGTGGCAGGCCGGCATGGGCTGGGTCGCGGTGCACCGTCTCCTGGGGAGCGCTCCCAACTTGGACAGCGTGACCTTCCAGTTCGACTCGGCGCTCCCGGATCCGAAAGAGCACCAGATGGTCCTGCGGCACCGCCGCCTCACCAAGCTCAAGCTCCAACCCGAGCCCGGGAGCGACGGCTTCGCCTCCTCCCTCGAACACCTCCCCCGGCTGGCCATGCCCTCCCTGCGCATGCTCTCCCTCTCCGGATTCTGCATCGTCTACGGCGACCTGCACATGGTCCACCTCGCGCGCTCCCTGCCCGCGCTCGAGGTGCTCGGCCTGGACGTGCGGACCGCGGAGCGGCAGGGCCTGATCCGCCGGCTGGCGCGGGATCCGGGGACGTGCCCGAACCTGCGCGTCCTCAGGTTGGGATACGACGGCGGCAGGATCTGGGAGGACAGGCTGGGCTGGCTCGCGGGGGGGCTCCTTGATTCGCGCCCCGCGCTAGAGTCGCTGCTCTGCCGCGTGTCCGGGGGTCACGACATCGCATGGGGGAAGAGGTTGGAGAGGGAAGATTGGGAGTTCGTGCGGTTCTACGACGACGACGATGAGGAACCGCCCGAGCCCCGCCCGTTGGACTTGCAGGGAGCCCGCTGAACGACCTTTCTGAACCAGTTGTTGGCGTCGCCTTGGCACGAGCTCATGATCTGCCGGGGGTGTCCAAGGAGTGCACTTGCCACTCGGTCCCGTGCGGGCCGGACATTCCCCCGAAGTGCGCGCGCCAAACCCCTCGGACCGCGTCCCTGCCACCGCGCGACTTCGGCTGCGCTAACCGTCGATCGCTTCTGGTCGAACGCACCCGCGATTCCCTCCTCCGAAGGTGCCTGGACCCCCCGAAACTCGGAGAAATGGACGCGATCCTGCGAGGTGTCAGGGTCATTGAAATCGCGGGCATCGGGGTGGGCCGGCTCCTCCCCGTCATCTCGAAGGAATGATCTTGCTCATCGTCTGTTTCTTCTGGGTAGCCCGGGCCGTTCTGCGGGATGGTGCTCGCCGACTGTTGGTCGTCCTCCCGCGATCCCCGTCGGATCAAGCTGACCCCCCATCGCCCCTTCCAGACGGCGCCGACGTCGTGCGCGTCGAGCGCCTGACCGGGTTCGACGCCCGGCCCAACCTGCAGCGGGGCAAGCGGTCCGTCCAGGTGGACCTCAAGTCGTTACGGGGGGTCGAGCTGGTCCTGCAGATGTGCGAGAAGGCGGACGTGATCATGGAGCCGTACAGGCCGGGGGTCATGGAGAAGCTCGGGTTGGGGCCCGAGGTGGTGATGAAGCGGAATCCCAAGATCATCTACGCGAGGATGACGGGCTTCGGGCAGGAGGTCGGTCCTCGAGCCCCCCCCCTTGTCGCTGCTGATCCTGGGCTTCGCACAGGGCAAGTACGCCAACATGGCCGGCCACGACATGAACTACGTCGCCACCTCGGGCCTCCTCTCGGCCCTGGGCCACCCCGCCGGCCCCCCGGCGACCTCGCTCAACCTGGTCGGCGACTTTGCCGGCGGCGGCCTCATGCTGGCCTTCGGCATCGCCATGGCGCTGTTCGAGCGGGATAACCGGAAGAACGGGAGCGGGAAGGGGCAGGTGATCGACTGCGCCATGTGCGACGGTGCCGCGGTGGGTTTCCGACCGCCCATACCTTCCAGGCCGCGGATTGACGCCTCCTTCCGGACAGTACGTGGCCACCTTCCTCTACCAGTCCCGCTACAACGGCCTCTGGGGGGAGCGGGGGACCAACGTGCTCGACTACGGCGCGCCCTACAGGTAGGCCCGCGGCGGCCCGCCCTGCATCGATCCGATCCCGACACCTTCTCCCAGCCAATCGTACGAGACCGCCGACGGCCGGTACATGTCCGTGCAGGCCATCGAGCCGCAGTTCTACGCCGAGCTGCTCCGCCTGCTCGGCCTCCCCGAATCCATGCGGGCGGCGCAGAACGACCGCGCGAGCTGGCCCGAGACCAGGCGCAGGATCGCCGGCGCGTTCCTCGGCAAGACCCGGGACGAGTGGGAGCGGATTTTCCTGGGGAAGGACGCGTGCACGGTGCCGATCTTTTCGCTGGAGGAGGTGCTCCCCGTCAGGGGCAAGAACGGGCGGGACATGGACCTGGCCACGCACGCGGCGGAGAGGCAGATGCTCGGCAAGAGGGAGGGCACCGACGGGAGCCAGCCCAGCCACGTGGGTACACCGCTGCATGCCGGCCGATCTATTGAGGGCTGACCGTCGCCGCGCCGTTCGCGCAGTGGGAGCCCCGTGCGGCGCCGAGGTTCTCGCGGTCGCAGCACATGCCCATCCGCAGCGCGCCGCCGACGGGGGCGCACACGCGCGAGGTGCTGCGGGAGTGGCTGGGGATGGGCGAGGGCGAGGTCGGGGAGCTGCTGGGGAGCAAGGTGCTCGCGGCGAGGTTGTAGTGTCACCGGAAACGTGCCCGGCCGTCAGAACACGTTTCCGGCCCCCGGGACCGCCCCCGCAGCAATCCCCACCGCCCAGCTGCCCAGAATGCTGGTTACGCCCGCCATTCCCGCCCTCATCCCCGTCGACAAGCCCTTCCAATCCCACCCCGCGCTCGCGACGGCGTGGGGGAGCACCACCGATGCCAGCACCGTCGGGACGGCGTGCAGCGCGTACGTGGCCATCGAGGAGCGGTCCATGGCGGATAGGAGACGGGATATGCCGGTGCGGATGCTCGTGGGGAGCGCTTCCCATGCCCGCGCGAGCGGGGTGGGCCATCGTCCGAAGAGCGACCAGGTGACGATGCCCACGCCGAGGAAGGGTTCCCATGCGGCGTAGGCGGCGGCGGCGGGGTTGAGCCCGCCGAAGGAGAGGCGGGTGAAGCGGGGGAGGTCGCCTGCGTAGCCGAGGAGGCCGAGCAGGGGGAGCATGGGGAAGGCGGCGAGGGAGAGGAGGAGCAGGCGGGATGCGAGGGCCGATGTTGTGGGGTCGGCGTCCGGCCCAGCGGGGAAGAGGACGTCGAGGTGCCGCCCGCCGATACATCCAAGGGCGTACGCGGTGATGAAGCCGGGGAAGTAGCCGAGCTGCCACTCCAGGCGGGAGCGCGCGTTGGCGAGCCAGGCGGCGACCCAGGGCGCCGGGGGTAGGCCGAGCGGGAACACGAGGCGGGTGAGGAGGGTGGCGGGGGGCACGATGAGGAGGTATGCGAGGGCTCCGGTGCGGACGAGCGAGGTACGTGTCGGGCTCGGGGAAGGCGCTTTCGCCTCGGGTGCGTCCTCGCGGTCGAAAAGCGCGCGGATGCCGACGAAGCCGGCCGAAAAGGCCATCAGCGCGAACGAGAACCACATGGGCCCCGCCGTCGCGCGGTCTTTGTCCCAGACGCGCCGGGCGGCCGCAGGCAGCGCAACGGCGAATCCCGGCAGCCATTCGCGCAGCGGGTCGAAGCGCACCAGCCCCGGCGACGGCGCGGCGAGCACCGCGCGCTCGGCATCGGCAATAATTAATGCAGCGGGCCGCACCAGGACGAAGTAGATGATTGCCGGCGGGGCGAGGCGGCGCGCGCGGTCTTTCAGGTACCCGCCGTTCCCGCGCTTCTCGGCGCCGCGGCGGGCAAACAGCCCCGCGAGCAGGAAGAACTCGCCCATGAAGAAGGATTGGTTGACGCCCGCGATGGCCGACAGCCCGGGGGACGCGAAGGCCGCCGGCAGCGACGGGTCGCGGAACGGCCAGAACCCCGCGGCGCCGTGCGAGACGTTGGAGTGGTGCAGCGGGACGAGCGACGTCAGGAACACGCGCGCGTGCGCAACCGCGCGGAAAGGCGCGGGGTCCGCCATCCTCGCGGGGTGGCGAGGAAGCGTCCGGATGCCCGGGACCCAAGTCCCCGTTCGACCTCTCCAGCTCTTATCAGCGTTCCAGGGATGGAGGCCGCTGTTCCTCCGCCTACGATCTGCTTTGTCGCTCACTTCATTGGCTCGGGCTCGACCAGGCGGTGTCTGGCGCGTCCGTGCAGATCCAAAACATGCTAGGATCCAGGCGGAAGGTGCTTCGGTGTCCCCACCATGCAGCCCACCATGCAGCCCACCATGCAGCCCACCATGCAGCAGTCGAGAGCTTATGCACGGACGTCGCGCAGTGGGCAGGTGTTAATGGGATGCTGTTTTTCAGTAGCGCCCATGAGGATGGACTCGGTTCCGCGGAATGCAGATTGCAGGACAGGAAAGCTTCGGATAGGTTGGGCACAGGATCGGAGGGTTCCTCGGCCGCGAGCCGTCCACAAGCAGTCCACAGATGGTGACGAAGCGGCATAGGGCGGCCTCTGTGGCGGAGAAAGTGCGAAGGAAGCCCGTGCGACGGAAAAGCACATCCCGACCCCTCGGACCGCTCCGAAGTGACCACGAAACCCCGCGAATCCCGAAACCGAATGCCAAAGACCCGGAAGCAGACGAAGAAGCGGCACCGAGGGTGCCCGGAGCACGCCCCCGACGCGCCCTCCCCTCCGACGACCCCACCCCCCCTCGGACCGCCCGCACCTGTCGCCCCGCGTGCATCTCCCGCCCACACCCTCCATTACCCCTCCTCTGCCGCGTACACCCCCTCCCCCGTGCCGCCGCCATCCCATCACCCCGCCGCCGCCATGCGCCCCCACCGCCCGCCCTCAACCCGCCCAGCCCGCAGCAGCCCCCGCCGCGCCCCGCGCTCAGTGCTTCTTGAGCTTGTACGGGTAGAGGTGCTCGTAGTGCTCGGGATGCCTACGGGCGCGGTTAGGACGGGATGCCGCGGGCGGCGCGGCGGCGCGCACCGGTCCCATGGGTGGATGCCCTGCGCGCGGAAAACACCGTCAGTCGCCCTCCTCCGGCGTCGGCCGGCACCGTACAACGTACCCGCATATGGTCGAACTCGCGGTAGATGAATATCATCATCCACGAGAAGCAGAAGGCGCCCAGCCCTTTGCCGACGGCCACCTGCCACCGCGGCGGGCGCGGGATCCACGAGGGGTGGTGCACGTTGTACGACGGGTATTGCGGGTCCAGCAAGGGCGTTTTGATGCCGTGGCCGTGGCCGCCGCCCATGGTTGCGAAGGGATGGAGTGTGGTGGACGCGGTAGCAGCCGTGCGGAACGGATCACCTCGGAGGGCGACCCTGCGATCTGCGACGGGGACGCGTCCTGGGACCTCCTCAACCTGCAACACAGTCCTCGAGAGCACAGAAGCGGTCCCACTCCGAAAGTTTACAACCGCGCCGCCACCACCTTGCTCCCCAGCAGCTCCCCGACCTCGCCCTCGCCCATCCCGAGCCATTCCCCGAGCACCTCCCGCGTGTGCGCCCCCGTCGGCGGCGCGCTCCGGATGGGCATGTGCTGCGACCGGGAGAACCTCGGCGCCGCACGGGGTTCCCACTGCAAGGGAAGGGACGGCACCGTCAGCCTCCCGATCGGCAGCCCGCAAACGACGGCGACCCACGTGCCCAGGCTGGCTCCCGTCCGTCCCCTCCCTCTTCCCCAGCAACCCCCTCTCCGCCGCATGCGTCGCCATTTCCGTGTCCCGGCCGTTGGCCCCCCTGATGGGCAGCACCTCCTCCAGCCCAAACACGGGCACGCAGCACGCGTCCTTCCCCAGGAACACCCTCTCCCACTCGTCCCGCGTTTTCAACAAGAAAGCACCGGTGATACGCCGCTTGGTCTCGGGCCAGGAGGGGCGGTGGTTCTGCGTGGCGCGCATCGAGTCGGGGAGGCCGAGCAGGCGGAGCAGCTCGGCGTAGAACTGCGGCTCGAGGGCCTGGACGGACATCCATTTGCCGTCGGCGGTTTCGTACGTTTGACTGGCGTGGAGCGGGGGGCAATGCATCAGCGCGCGTTGCTGGGACGGGGCAGGGGCTCACTTCCACGGCGGGCCGAAGTCCAGGAAGTTTGTCCCCCGCGGGCCCCACTGCCCGTTGTACCGCATCTGGTACACGACCGTGGCGACGTACTGCTCGAAACGCGCGGTGAGCTTCACACCGTGCCCGCCGGGTCCGAGAGTTACCCACCGCCGCACCGTCGCACATGGCACAATCAATGACCTGGCCCTTCCCGCTCCCCGTCTTCCTGTTGTCCCGCTCGAACAGCGCCATGGTGATCCCGAAGGCCATCATCAGCCCGCCGCCCGCGAAATCGCCGATGAGGTTGAGCGAGGTCGACGGCGGCCCCGAGGGGTGGCCGAGGACCGAGAGGAGGCCCGAGGTGGCGACGTAGTTCATGTCGTGGCCGGCCATGTTGGCGTACTTGCCCTGTTCGTCGCGTGGGTGAGGGGACGGCTCGGCAACGGGAAACGGGGACTCGCCTCCTGCCCGAAGCCCGTCATCCTCGCGTAGATGATCTTGGGGTTCCGCTTCATCACCACCTCCGGCCCCAGCCCGAGCTTCTCCATCACTCCCGGCCTATACGGCTCCAGTATCACGTCCGCCCTCTCGCACATCCGGAGGACCAGCTCGACCCCCCGCGGCGACTTGAGGTCCACCTGGACGGACCGCTTGCCGCGCTGCATGTTGGGCCGGGCGTCGTAGCCGACGAGGCGCTCGACGCGGACGACGTCGGCGCCGTCTGCGAAGGTGGGGGAGGTCGTCAGGCAGGTACGGAAGGGAGGCGGGCAGCGGACCGACAGTCCGCGAGCACCATGCCGCAGAACGGGCCGGGCTGGCACAGCAGCAAGTCAGCGCTCCGGGACCTTCCAACAGGGAGGACGACCCACCCCGATGCCGGCGATTTCGATGACCCTGACGCCGCGTAGTATGGCGTCCATCGCTCCGCGTTTGACCGGAGGCACGCGCGTCTGCCGGTTCCCGCGTGCTCCGACGGGAGAATCGCCACGGAGATCGGCGGAGGTCGACGGTTTTAGAGTGGAGCGGGAGTTTGGCAGCGGTGAAGGCGCGCCGGAGGTTGGCAGGGGGCAGCGCCGTTGACGGTTGGACGGGTGGCAAAGCTCTCCGGGATGGCGCCCCATGCACGGCAAGAGCAAGAGGCTACTATTTCGGCGTGACACGCACAACCTTCACGCCAACCCCCTGGCCATGCACTCGCTCTCGAAAATGAGCATGCGCCACAGCACCATCGCGAACGCGTCCGCGTCGTCCTCGAGGACCCCCTTGAGCTCGTCGATGATGTCGCCCATGCGGCCGCGGTCGCGCACCACGCCCACGGCAAACTCCACCATGTCCAGCGCGTCCTCGCCGACGTACTCGGAGATCTTCCGGGCGGCAAAGGGGCGGATCTTGGACGAGAGCATGTTCTGCAAGGCGTGCGACGGTCAGCCGCGTCGTAAACCGACGGCCGCCCGTTCCAGGCTCACCTCGTCGACCGCCTCCCACTTGATCTTCCAAGCCGCCAGCGCCTGTTGGTCCGACGGGAGCGACTCCGCCAGCTCCCTCTGCGCCTTCTTCCTCTCCTCCGCCGTCATGATCCTCCCCACATTCTCGTCCCTCCGCACCGCCGGCAGCCCCTCGATCCGCACGGGCACCGGCGCCGGCGCGGCCGCGGGCTCGGGCAGGATCCCGGCGCGCTCGGCCTCGCGGAGGGCCGCGGCCTCGGCGGCGGCTTCCGCGGCGGCCTCGGCGGCCTCCTCGCGGCGGTCGCGCTCGTCGAACTCGCGCTCGCGGGCGCGGTAGGCGAAGCGCCGGGCCCAGTACCGGTCCCTGGAAACCCATCGGTGGCACTGTCAACTCGTGCCTCGACGGGGGGGCCAGCACGTAACCCACCTATCGCGGAAGTACTCCTCCGTCCCCCTGTCCGCCTCGTAGTCGTCGTCAAACTCAGCCAGCCTCCGCAGCAGCCTCTCCCTGTCCTCCGCCTCCCTCCTCTCCTCCTCCTTTTCCCGCCTCGCCTCGTGCTCCACCCGCCGCGCCCGGTCGTACTCCTTGGCCTCCCAGCGCCGCTCCCGCTCCCGGAAGGCAAGCTCGGCCTCGTGCTTCCTACGCTCCTCCCTCCTTTTCTCCTCCTCCCCGTCCGAGTCCTCGTCGTCCCGCGGCGCCGACCCTCCCCTGCGGAAGCCCGGCCGTGCCGGCGGCCCGTCGAACCTCTGCGGCGGTCCCCTGCCGTATCCTCCAGGTGCGGGGCCGGCCGGCGGCTCCCACTCGCCCCTCCTCCTCCGCTCCTCCTCCTCCCGCCTGCGCTCCTCGGCCTCCTTGGCCTCCCGCTTGCGCTTTTCGTTCATCGCCTGCGACTCCCTGAATTTCGCGATCTCGGTCGTCACGACCTCCCTCGACTCGGCGGGAAAGTCCTCTGGCAGGTCGTCCAGCTCGCGCACGTCCAGCCCGGGGAACACTGCGAGCGCGGCGGCGGTCTCGGCGCTCAGCGCTGACTTCTGCTGCTGCCCGGCGAGGGAGAGGCCGAGGGACGCGGCGATCTGCGCGATGGCGTAGCGCGCATGGTCGTCCGCGGCTGGGTCGGGGCGGAGGGGGTTGGCGGCGAGCTGGGCGCGCAGCTTGGAATCCGCCTTGACCTGCACGGGCGGGAGGGCAACGCCAGTGACGCCAACAGTCAGAGCAGGGTGATTTTACAAGATCAGAAGAGTGGGAGGGCGTTTTCCAGGCAGGACACCCACGATGAGTCGCTTCCCCGCGAGCTCCACGCCCTCCACCGACTCGCCGGCCTCGCCGGTCCCGTCGCCGCCGCCGACAACGCGCAGCACGCGGGCGACGGCGTCGATCGTGTGAAACTCCGCGAAGCCGAACGTCTTTGGGCGGTTTGTCGCGGCGTCCTGCAGCCGCTTGAACGACGCCAGCGGGCCGCACGAGGCCAACACGCGCGCCATCGCGTCGTCGCTGACCGCCTCGGCGATGTTGCCGATGTACAGCTTCAGCGACATCGCGGCAGCCTCCTCGGCGGAACGCGAGAAACGGCACACGCGCAGCAAAGGGCTTGACGCTACACAACCGCTCCCGGATCTCGCGCAAGGCGGGACTTTTGGCCCCCATTTTGGCGGCGGTGAGCACGATGCAGATCGTGACGAACCTGCCCGCATCGCCCGGTTGGTCACGAGTGGAAGGGGTAGTGGAAGGGGGCAAGCCCTGCTGTCTTTACGTCCATGGAGGCCCACTCCGCTCCGCTCCGCTCCGTATCGGCCTCGCTCACGAGCTTTGTGCTTCCACTTTGTCTGACTGCCTTGCCTACCCCTGCTTTGCCGGTCCCCTCACCTACTTGCTAAGCAAAGTGCTTAGCAAGCAAGTAGCGGGAGAAGTCACAAAGCAGGAGCAGGTGAGGCCAGTGGACAAGATCGAAGCACAAAGCAGAGTAGCCCCGCTGGACTTCAGTCCAGTGGGACGACTAGCGGAGCAAGACGTGGGGCTTGCCCCTCCTTCCACTACCTCCTTCCAACGAGAGCGGTACCGTTGACTTGCGAACAAGCGAGGAGCCCAGCGGACGCGCGGTCGTGGTTGGACGCGGAGGTCGGATCAATGGTGTCTGACGTCTTTAACCCCTCAATTCTTTAGCATCGGTTGGGGGTGATGACGATGCGGTTCGAACCGGAGCGCTGGACTACGAAAACCAGTTTCCGCGCGGACACTCGGGCACTCAGACACTCGCGCGTCCCGGCGGATCCCACTAGGTTGGGTGCCGCCATGATTGTCGGTTGCCGCGCTGCGTTGAGGAAACTCCTGGGCCCGGGAGAAGGCAAGGAAGCGCTGCCTTCGGGGCCGGCAGCCGGCCATGTGCCCGGCGGTCGCCGATATCAGCCGACCGCGCCGCCACCCGGTGGCTATAACGCGTATTTTGCGCTGCCAAGTAACGAGAAATGCTGCGCGTTGGCGGAAGACGGATACGTCGAGTGAACGCGGGCCGCGGATTGACGAGCTACGAGTAGCTCAGACGAGCGTGCCCGGAAGGACAGGAGGTGCAGGAGAGGGACTAGGACAGATTTTCGAGCGTGTAGAAGGAGTCTTGCCAATAGATTCACTTTGTAGCCTGCACCTTGAACTCGAGGGCCGAGCTTCGGGGCTGGTACCGAGGTCCCCAAACCTGCGCGATACACGGCCCCTCGTTCCCCGCCTCGACTCGAGACCTTAAAAGCTCCCATACAAGCTTTCTGGCTCACTTGGAACCAAACATTGAGGCCGCGTAGGGAGGGGCGCTGGTCGAACTGCAGATCCGGCGGGGCCGACTATACGTTCCGTGCCCAGAACGCGCCCCCAATCGCCTCTACGAGGCGAGCTCAGCAAGGCACAGGGCCTTCAGGCCACGGCCAGAAGCATCCATGGCGGGTTCGGACTGAATCTCTATGTCCGACTGTCCCACGTTTTGTTTTGGCGGAAATTGGTTGCGGTGGACCCGCGAAAGACCCGTCGCACTCCGGGTCGTCCCCAGCTCCCCAGCGAACGCGCGGGCTGTCGGGAACCTCTGCTGCCGAGCGCGGAGGGATCAACTATGCCCGGCGACATGGCGGCCGGGGCGCCACGCCGCGGCCCGGCGCCGCTGCTCGCCGTCGCGGGCGCGCTTCTCCTCCTCGTCGCCGCGGCTGCCGCCGCGCCGCACAACATGTCGCGGCGCAATATTCCCGTCGACGCCGTCATCGCCGACCCGAACGGCCCCCTCAAACCCCTGTTGCTCAACAAGCGCGTCCTGCGAGACGCGCGGACCCCGCCGCTCTCGCCGCTGGACTACTTCGCCTACGACGCAAAGGCCAAGACGGGCTCCGGCAACTACGGCCAGGTGTTCTCCGCGGCACTCAAGGGGACCGGCGACCCGCCACGGAGCTTCGCCATCAAGCTGCAGAACGGCGCCAACGGCTGGCAGACCGAGGCAGCCGCCCTCTCCGACCTGAGCATGGGCCCCTTCTTCCCGCACTTCTGGGGCAGCTGGGAGCCGCACAAGACGGACAAGAAGGACCCCATGAAGCAGATGTACGGCATTGCGATGACGCTCGCGACCTCGGACCTCGAGAGGGAGATCGCGCAGAACCACAAGGCGTCGCAGCTCTTCAGCTCCGCCTCCCCATACCAGTACAGGGACGAGAAAGCCTCCCAGCGAAACTCCAAGTACATGGGGGTCGACGAGCACCATGCGAAGCACTGGATTGCGGAGCTGGCCCTCGCCATCGGGTACCTCCACGAGAAGGTGGCAGCGTGCCTCGGCACAACCTCGCCTCCTGCGCGGTGTCTCACGATCTGCATTGCCGCAGGGATACGTCCACAGGGACATCAAGCCCGGGAACGTGCTCATCGACGCCGACGGCCACCTCATGCTGGCCGACTTTGGCAACGTGATCAAGTCCGCCGAGATCACTGCCAATTGGAAACAGCAGCCCGTGGGCGGCGACATCACCGTGGCCGCGCCCGAATGGTGACTGCATGCTCGCGATGCGGCTGGTTGGCCGCTTCTGACCGTCCCCCCCTTTCCAAGGTGGACAAGGGATGGGACGGCAAAGGCCCGCCCGAACACGGCTCCCTATGGCCGCGGCGTCGACTGGTGGGCGCTGGGCGTGGTCGCCTACAGGCTTTTCGCAGGGGAGCAGGGGTTTGTCAGCAACGTCAACAAGTTCAACCTGGGCTCGTTCTACAAGAAGGAGTTCCGAAACATGGACGTCCTGACCAAGCACCTCAAGAAGGCGGCCCAGGACGGCCGCAAGCTCGAGGCCGACGAGCTGCTGAACCCGGCCGCGTTCAAGCTGATGCCACGCGAGGCCGCCAGTTTCATCAAGGCCCTCCTGCATCCGGATCCGAACGCGAGGCTCGGGCGG
Source organism: Hyaloraphidium curvatum (assembly GCA_025558095.1). Taxonomy (NCBI): domain Eukaryota; kingdom Fungi; phylum Monoblepharomycota; class Hyaloraphidiomycetes; order Hyaloraphidiales; family Hyaloraphidiaceae; genus Hyaloraphidium; species Hyaloraphidium curvatum. The sequence goes on along the minus strand of JAIVFI010000027.1, from coordinate 519,616 downwards.
TACAGCCGGGACAAGACAAAGGTCCAAGGTGGGCGGTGCACGATTCCTCCGTGGTCCGCCCTCACCGTGCGCTTGCAGGCTGGCGCGCGGTCCTGTCGCACCCGTTCCTGAGCGGCCTCAGCTTCAAAAAGTTCCTCGAAAACGCGTACAAGAGCGTCCGCTCGCACAACGACGCGATCGCCTGGGCCGCGAACGGCAAGCCGCCCGCGGACCCGCGCAAGGTCAAGGCCGACGGCTCGGCGGTCGAGTACGAGCATGTGGACTGCAACCAGAGCGGCGTGCCGACCGAGAGCGAGGAGAAGGCGTGCCTGCGCTTGGAGAGGGAGGATTCGGTTTCCCACAACCAAGGCGACGACGACGACGACGACGATGAGGAGGAGCAGGAGGAGAAGCCCAAGGTCGAGAGGAAGAAAAAGATCGTCCCCAACACCGCGTATGCCAAGCGGTAGCCAAAGGGGGTTAGCGTTATCGTTGCCTGCAAATGGTTTCGAAGAAAGTGCCGCCCCTCGATTTCCCTACACGCACGGCACCACGCCGCACAGCCCCGCCACGTCCATCGGCACCCACGCCCTCCCGACGTACGGGCTCTTCGCCCCGTCCCGCAGATCCGCCGCCGCCACCTCCCACGCCGCGGGCACCGCCTCGCCGCCCCACCCCGTCCACCCCCCGGCGCTGGCGGCGTTGATACCCCACCCGAAGAAGCCGCCGTGCGCGGGGTCCAGGGCGAAGTCGGCCATGAGCTGCCGGATCCCCTGGTCGTCGCCGGAGGAGCCGATCCCGTTGGCGAAGGCGCGCGAGTTGTTTGCGAACGCCGGGGTGCAGGGGCCAACCCCGCAGACGGAGGCGAGGATCGCCCGCGCGTTGTCGTCCAGGGGGTGCCAGTCGGGCGTGTACCAAGTGTAGGAAGGGAAGGGGAGCACCGCGCCCGCACGCTCGAGGGCGGGGAAGGCTGCCCAGTACGATTCGACGTGGATCCCACGCGGGGCGAGGCCGTTCTTGGAGAGGTACGCCTGCCACAGCTTGGGCACGGCCGCAAAACCGTCGACGACGCCTATCGGGACCACCTTGAGCGCGGATGCGGGCTTGCCCAGTGCGGCCCAGGCCGATCGGATGTTGGAAATCGCCGAGTCCGGGACGCCCCATTCCCACTGCTTGAGGTTGGCCACGTCGGTGCTCGCCGCGAGCCCGATCTTGCCGGCGACGACGGCCTGGTTATAGAGCTGGGTCGCCGTGTTGGCGAAGGTGCTGCGGGTGAGGGAGGTGTGCAGGAAGACGTTGGAGGCGCCCGTGTAGGTCTGGTTGATCGCGTCCCAGCAGTACGAAGGTGTACAGTAGACCCAGTTGTCGTTCGGCTGAACGACAACGACCTGGTCGGCCGCGGCCAGGGCACGAGCGTACGCCGGGGGCAGGCTGCCCGCGCGAGTGCCGGGCGCGCCGGCAGCGATCTTGTTCCAAAGCCAGAGTCCGCCGTAGTCAAAATCGTGGCCGACGATCAGCGCCGCGGCCTGCGCGGCGGCTTCGACCTGAGTCCAAGAGTCGGCGAACGACATGATTTGCAAAGGGAGGTACAGCCCGTGCAGAACCTCGGCGGTATAGAGGCCAAGCCGGTGCACGCTCGAGAAGACTACGGTCTTGGGCGACATCAGCGGCTGGGCCGGGTCCCCGGCCCTCGCCAGGGCGCCGTACAGCTCGTCGACGATGAAGGCCGTGGCGTTGTCGACGTAGTTGGAATCGGCCATTTTGGTGGGGTTCAGGAGCGCCTCGCGCGCGTCGCTGGTGGCGGCGATTCCGAGGCCGCCAAGGGCCGAGGCGACGCGGGCGGCGACAATGGCGCCGTCCTTGTCGGTGTTTCTTGCGTGCACGAAGAGGGCGCCGTTGACCGAGGCCGAATGCGCGATGGACCACCCGCCGGGCAGGCCGGTGCCTGCTGTGCGCGTCTGCGAGGGCGTCGGGGCGGCGGTGCTGAACGAAGAACATGAGAATTCGAGATAGGGAGACGCGAATTGCGATTCACTCACGCTGTGGTCATCGCGGGGGTCGTGGCGGTGGCGGGGCGCGAGCTTGTCGTGGGGCTCCGCGTCGCCGTTGCCGTCGAAGTGCGGGTCGTCGGAGTGCGGGAGGGCGTGCGCGTGCGCGTCGACGTCCGCGGCTTCATCGGGGTCGCGGCGGAGGTCGCGAAGAGAGTCGCGAGCACAGCGGCGGCGAGCAGCGCGGCGGCGAGGCGGGCAAGCGGGTTGAGAGAGCGCCGCCTGGCCATCGAGTCAGGGTTCAGCAACAGGCACAATGGAGGGAGCGCCTTCAGAGAATGGATTCGATTAGCGGTTTGTCATCGCCCGACGGCCCGCCCCGCCGCCAATTTGGGGACACCCATGGGAGCGGCACAGCCCTGGGCAGACCCCGGCCCTCGAATAGCGAGAACCACCTGCCGCAGAACGGACGGTTCCCGCTGTCGAGGGTCGAATCGGATGAGCGAAATGCGTTCTCATGTGCAGCCTTCAATGGCAGGGGGCGGCAAGCCGCCGTCTCCGCCGTTCGTGGGCTGCACTGGCTGGGTGCGGCGCGGACGGGTCGGCGACGTCATCGTGCGGCAACGGCCGACATCATCGTCCATCCAGGCTTTCCTCCCGACCCCAACACAACAGCCGATGGCTAGTGGAGCTGGAGGCAGGAAACGGCCCCTTCTGCAGTTTCCAAAAAGGAGGGGAACTAGCGACAGCGCCGGGCGTCTGGAGCCGTCTAGCCGTGCGAGAGTGACTTGCTGCGCCCGCCTTTGCCATCCTTTTGAGTTTCAATCAGTACTGCTTCTGGGTTCGCAAGTTGTTAAGCAGATCGATGACGCGGCCATCCGAACACGACCCGAAAGCTCTCGCCCTCGGCGAACGACAACAATGCCCGCTCCGAATCACGCTCTGCCGCGCAACGCCGACCTTTTGGCTCAACCCGATCCCGCGGACAACGCCCCCCGGCTTCCGAACGAACACCTTTCGATGGTCGCTCCCGGACGCCGGGACGGTGTAGCAACGACCTCGTATTCGTGCGGGCGATCTTGAAGATAGGGCTTCCAGCATCCCCAATAAATACAACCCAAAGGAACCTGATTCCCAGCATCTTCCGACAAGCGATCCCCGCATCCACGATCCGAGACCCTGGAAGCTTTTTCCCTGCTAGCAGGCGACGGGATCAGCACTCTGCCAGCGGTGCGCCTGGAAAACCCACCCCCACCATCTAGGCCTACTTCTTGGGTTTGGCCACGAACCCCTCCTCCACGTGCGTCTCGAGCCAGCACGGCAGCTTCTCCACCTCGGTGATCCACCTCACGATGTTGGGGTAGCTCTCCAGGGGCAGCTTGGACCACGCGTGCAGGTGCATCGGCGCCGCCACCGCGATGTCGGCGATGGTGGGCTCCGCATCGCCCGCGATCCACTTGCTCTTGGCCAGGCGGGCGTCCAGGATCCCGGCGAGCTTGTCGAAGTTGGGCCGCTCCTTCTCGAGCGCGGCGGGGTCGGTCTGGCCGCCCAGGAGGGGCTTGACGCAGTTCTCGACGAGGTAGACGTAGCACGACGGGAACCACGCCGAGGCCTCCCACAGGAGCCAGCGGTTGACGTCGGCGCGGGTCTTGAGGTCGGTGGGGTAGGCGGCCTTGTTGCCGACCTTTTCGGCGGCGTACTGCAGGATCGCGTTGGACTCGGAGAGCACGAGGTCGCCGTCCACGAGGGAGGGCAGCTGCGCCATCGGGTTGACGCTGATGTATGGCTCCTTCTTCTGCTCGCCGTTGAAGTAGCTGACGAAGACCACCTCGAACGGCGCGCCGATGAGCTTCAGGCCGGCGATGGCCTTGCGGCAGTTGATGGTAATGGGGTCCGCGTGGAGCTGCATTTCGTGGGGGCGGGTGGAGGAAGGCGCCGGGCGGGAGAGTGTCCAGGGTCCGGGGTTTGTTCACCGGGCGGGCGGCAGGGGCTGCGGCCTCGCAGTCGGGCGGCACGGGGGATCGGCGGGCCGATTGAGTGTCCTTCGAGGCGAGGGCGCTCGGAGTACGGGCTTCCGCGATGCTTCTCGTGGTGGGTGGGAGACAGGGCCCAGGCGATTCGATCGAAGCGGCGGGAACCGATTTCCGCCCGGTGCGTGGTCGCCGCCTGCAACCGCCGCCGCCACCACCGACAAGAAAAGGGCCGGTTTCCGCATTCGCCTTCCGGTGCCGTAACTGCTACAGAGGCAGAGGACAGCGCTGCACCATCCGGCCCCGCGCTCGCCGAGTGCCCGCCCCCCTGCCGCGCCACCGGGCAACTACCGCTCCGTGCGGAAAAGCCAGCGCCCCTCCCGCTCTCCCGCTCCGGGCCGCCGTTCCTCGAACTCGTCGGCTTCGGTGCCTCCCGGGTACCGCATCTTTTGGCAGCACTCGCTCAGCACCACCCTCCTGACCCCGAAATGTCGGTCGACGCCGTCATCAACTACGGCAAGGAACTCGACGGCCGCATCTACTACGACGTGGCCACCGGCAAGACCAACCTCGAGTACGTCGCCGAGCCCGTGGTCGTGCACGACGCCCGCCCCGCCCTGGCCTCGCTGTCCCTCGAGTCGCACGGCTTCACGTACCTGCGCCACGCCAGCAGGGTGAAGGACTGGGACTCGGAGGAGGAGATCAGGAAGGTGTGCTACCCCGAGGCCGTCGAGGTCGCGCTGCGCGCCACGGGGGCCAAGGCGGCGGTCGTGTTTGACCACACGCTGCGGCGGTCGTCGGCGAGGGACGGTGCCTTCGCGAGGGATCCCGTGGCGTTCGTCCATCTCGATTATACGAACTCTAGCGCTCCCAAGCGGCTCAAGGACTTCTTTGGGAACAACGCCGACCACGTGGGCCGCTGGGGTATCGCCAACGTTTGGGTGGGCACGCCCGGGCCGCTTCCCGTGTCTTCGACGCCTGACCTCCCCATTTCCAGCGCCCGATCAACGTTCCCAAGGTCGTCGACGTCCCCCTCGGCGTCATCGACGCCACCACCTGCCCCGCCACCGACCTCCTCGCCTACGACATCGTTTACCCCGATCGCGTGGGCGGCAACTACATCATCCGCCCGAACCCGCAGCACAGGTGGTACTACCTCCGCGACCAGACCCCCGAGGAGGTGTGCGTGTTCAAGCAGTACGACTCTGACGAGGGGAGGCTGCGGTACGCGCCGCATTCAGCGTTCACGGACGAGAAGAGGAAGGAGGGGGGTGGGTACAAGCCGAGGGAGAGCATCGAGCTGAGGCTGTTTGTGTTTTACGAGGACGAGCTGCCGAGGGTGCTGGAGAACCCGAAGCTCTGAGAGGGGGGACGGAAGTGGGACGAGTTGAGTCGTCGTCGAGTGATAGACCGCGCATCGGCCTGCGCGAGTGCATGTTCGGTTGTCGTATGAATTCATGTCTTGTACTGTACAGATCGTTCTCAAATCCTTCTCTGCTCATCGCTAGCTCATGATGCAGCCCTTGAGCGGAAACCGGTCAGCAGCGAAAATAAACAATTCTACAACTCGGCCAGCTCTTCCTCAGCGGCCGCATATTGGGAGGCCTTCAGCATGGAGCAGCCCGTACAGATCGTCCTCACTATCCTCGACGGCGCCTCCCCGGACCCGATCGCGGTCCAGCGCGCCGCCCCGGTGCCCGCCGGCGCCGCCTTCCTGCCCGCGAGCGCGGAGCCCATCGAGGCGGCCATCGCCCTCCTCGAGGACTCGATGTGGCGCGGGCCCGCCGCAAGTGCCACTCGTGCCGCCGGGCCACCGAGCGGAACCGCCTGAGGACGCCGACGCTGCTGACATCGGGCGCCGCGCGCGTGTGGACCGCGGCGACGTGCGGCCGCGATGTGTGCAGGGAGGTCATCAAGGCCGCGCTGCGGGAGCTCAGCAAGCCGGCGCCCGAGGACGTGTGCCCGGTGCGCGGCCGGTTCCGCGTGTTTGGCGCCATGCCAGGCCCCGACGGGCGCGAGCCGGACGACTTCGAGGCGTACGCCGTGCCGGACTTCGAGGTCTCTGCCGAGGCCTACTATGACGAACGCACGGAGCGCCTCGTCAACGTGCTGACCCTAATGCTGGACTCGGCCGAGCAGGACTGCATCGCGTCCCGGCCGCGGAGCTGCCTGGGCTGCGGCCTCGACGCGGACGGGTACAGCGGCACCCGGCGGCTCGAAGTCCGGGGCAAGCCTTACACCATGGAAGGCGACCTGTTCCCGCACTGCCGGGCCTGCCGCTCCCTCGTGACGGCGCGGCTGAAGCCGCTGAACCGGTCGGCGAGGCAGTGGTCCGCCGACGGCGCGCACTTCCCCGGACGCGGCTGCGAGGCGTGCGGCAAGCTGGTCCTCGGCACGGATCGTGCGCTGCAAAGGTGTTCGCGGTGCAAAACCGTGAGCTACTGCTCCAGAGAGTGCCAGGTGAAGCACTGGACCGCGCACAAGCCGGTCTGCCAGCCGAGGCCGGGCCAGAAGCCGGCGGCACCGCCGACGGAGCAGGGATAGGCGAACCGACAGCCAACATTCACATGCATTCATGTCACTGCTAAGATCCATCGTGAGCCAAACCGACCTACTAGACCTCCGTCGTGCAAACATCCAGGTCCTCGCCGATCAACCAGATGGCCCCCACGGATCTCCAGAATGCGACCTCCGAAACGTTGACGTCCAAGTCCCCGGGTTGCTCCGGAAGGATCACCAGACGCTCGAGCGCGATCTCTCGAAGCTTGGTCCGGATGACTTCCTCCTGCCAGCCCGTCGGGGCGCCCCAGCTCGTCGGAAAGCGGTATCCGCGGAGTACGAAATGCTTCAGCGCGGAGGCGCCCACCCAAGATCGAAGGATGGCCGTGGCCATGGAAATGTCGCTCTCGTTGACCTCCAGGCGCTGTACTCCCAGGTGAAGCAGGGTCTCCCAATCGAGGGGCGCGTCCGCGCGGTGCAGTACAAGTCTTGGAATACGCAGCCCTGGCACGTCGAGACCAAGGAGCGGCTTGACTTGGCTCATCTGATCGGTGGCCACGCTGAAGAGCTTCTTCCGGATGCCCGCGTCCCCGATCCAGGTAGGTCTGGAACTGAGGAGCCAAATGCTTTCACAGTGGAACCTCTCGAGGTTCACGGCATTCTCTGCGAGCATTTCTCTGAGAGGGCCCATGTCGCGCAGCCGCCGAAACTCGAAGTCCGGGATGTTCAAGGAGAGGGTAAAATCGCGCACGGACGGCGGGAAGTCTGGAGCGTCGTCGAGCCCACGCGCAGCATCTGCCAACAAGGAGAGCCGGAGCCACCTCAGGTTTGGGGCATTTCGGAGGAGCTTCCAGATCCGCGCGGTCAAGATCGAAGTGCGGCATTTCCAGTCCAGCACTTCCACCCCGGCGAGCACCTTCTCCAGGATCTCGAGCCTCTCCGTTGACAACGTGATGCCTGGCAGGAGCTTGAGTCTCCTCACGAAGCAGGGAGCTGCCCCCCGGCCAAGGTCACAAAAGCGTGCCAGGAGCGCAAGCTTCTCGGGGCCGCGTTCGTTGCCCGGTCCCAGCACGAGGTTCCGAACGAGCGCAGGGAGTCCGATGACGAACATGGTCTTGCAGGCCAGCATGAACTCCAGCAGCGTGGCCTTCCACCCGCGTCGGCCAAGGACCTCGGTGACCATCGACAACAGCTCGTTTGGGAGCGCAGGAGCGTCGTCCGCAGGGTCCGCGCAGGCCAAAGGTTCGGTATCATCGGTCGGGTGGTCGTTTGAAGCAGCCATCGGCGGCAGATCGTGGAGAAAGCGCGTCGGAGTCGTTTGAGAGGCTCTTACCGTGTCGACGACACGCGGATGCTCGAACGGACTGGCACGAAGCACGGCCGGGGCCCACATGAAGACGAAGAGTACATGTAGAGCCAAAGATTACTCGATGATCTCGACCCGCGCCTCTGCGTTCACCGACTGGTCTTCACCCGGAGTAGTCGCCCGGGATGACGGCCAGGCACCCGTTCCCAGACAGGTGCCAGTTGCAAAGCGCGGCGGCGTTCGCGCCGCTGCAGCACCTGCAGGGCACGGGAAAGATCAGCTCCCGCGGCCCCCGCCCCTGCTGTGCGGCCCACCTGATGCAGATCCGCCCCACCCCGGGCCTGGGGTTCCTGTCCGCCTCCCAGAGGTGCACGTACTGCTGCCACCCCGCGCAGAAGCTGCCGTGCGGGCTGCCCAGGCTGTTCGGGTACTTCTCGTCCGGCACCCCGTGGCTGTCGTACTGCCCGCCCCCGTCCTCGGTGTTGAGGATCTTGCCGTTGATCCTCGTGTTGAGGTTGAACAGGCCCGTCAGCTGGATGTACCCGGGGCCCTGGGCAAAGTGCAGCGAGATGATGAAGCCGGCGGGGATGATGGGGCGCCCGAAGTACAGGGCCAGGGCGGAGGTGCACATGGTGTGTGAGGTCATCTCCTGCTCGCCGATGCCTTTCGAGGGGTCGTCCGGGAACATCATGCAGTAGCTGGGGCGGAAGCGGAGTGTTTAGCGACCATCAGGGTGCCGAAAAGGCGCGGAGTCCCACTTCCGTTCGTTGACGACGGCGACGGCGATTGCCCTCTTTTCCGCGGTCGCGGGGCGCGTGGGGAACGCGACGCCCTTCTTGGTCGTCGTCTTGCGCTTCGAAGTCGTCCTGCGCTTCGACGTGGTCTTCCGCCGCGTCGTCAGCCGCCTCTTTGTCGTCGTGGGGGCCGCGGCGGCGCCCGTGGTCGAGGCGGGGTCGGGGTCGCGCGGGACGAGCGCGCGGACCGCCGCCGCGTCGGCCGCAGAGAGCATTGCCACGAGCACGATCAGCAGCGCGCAGAGCGCCGCGATGGGGAGCGCGCGGGGCATGGTTGGCGCCTGAGTCGTTCAAGGGGAAAGTGAAGCGCCACCTCGGCTGGTGAGCTGACCTTTTGGAGACGACCGAATCCCCGCCGGGAAAACCTGATGCGGGCATCGAGAGCAGGCGGACGCGGTGGATGGTGGATTAGCGAGAAGAGACCGCGTGGTTTCAAACCAGCCGCAGAGGGCAAAAGGTCGCAGTCAGCGAGGTCCCCCGCTCCCCCACGGACCCTAAGCTGACTCGATCATCGAGGACGCGGCGTCCCACATGGCGCCGTGAGGTTCCCTGTTTCTCAAACCCCAACGGTCATGCCATGCCAAGAAAGACTGGGCGGCGGATATTCAGAAGCGGAATGTGGGCCGCCCGGTCGGGCCGGCCCGCGCTGTGCAGCGGGTCTCGCATGAGGATCTCCCGCCCCACTGCTTCAAAGCTGTTCTCGCGGCCCGTTCCCTGCCCCGTCGAAAACGAACTTCCACGCCGACAAATGGGCAACGGCATCTCCAAGTCCTCGAAGTCCTCGAAGCCCGGGCTCGCCTCCATGCTCGCCGACGCCGCGCACGTGCTCCTCCGCTCCGACGCGAAGCTGCTCGCCAGCGGGCTGCCCGGCACCGCCGCCGTCCTCAGAGTTTGGGACACGGGCACGACGGTGAACGAGGACCCGATGCTCGGACTGCTGCTCCGCGTCTCGCCGGCGGACGGGACGCCGCCGTTCGAGGCGGTGACCAAGTGCGTCGTTAGCCGGCTCCAGGTAGCCTACGTCACGCCCGGGGCGGGGTGCGAGGTCGCGTACGACCCCGAAACCAGGACCAAAGTCGCCGTGCGGAGCTTCACCTCCCCGGGCGGCTCCCTCGGCGGGAACTTTGGCGGCTTCGCCGGCGGCGAGGCGACGCGCGAAATGTTCGCGGACGACAAGGAGGCCGCCGCCGCCGCTCTGAGGACCATCGAAGCCCGGAACAAGCAGGTCCGCGCTTCGGGGGTGCAGGCCCCCGCCAGGGTGCTCTCGTTCCGGACGACGGGGATCAGCGTCAACGGGGGCAACCCCTGGTCGACGATGCTCATGGAGGTGTTCCCTCCCGGGGGCGCTACGTTCGTCGCCAGCTCGCAGGGGGCGTTCGGGAAGGAGGTGCTGGCCAAGTTCGTGCCGGGGAAATGGGTCACAGCTGCGTGCGACGGGGAGGGCGGGGCGGTGGTGGTCAAGTCGGGGTGGGAGGGGGAGCTGCCGAAGGCTGCTTTGGCAGCCTGACGAAGGATGGAAAGGGCTCGACGGCCTGGGTGGGACTGCAGATGGCGGAATGGACGAAGAAGTTCTGTGCCAACAGCTTCAATTGTTGTGCCTCACAAGAGGGAGATGGTCACGAGCAGAGCCATCGCCGCGACCACCATCCCAGGGACGAGCCTTCCGGCCGGCGACCCTTTCGGGCACGAGTAGAAGTCGTAAACGGCCTCGTAGGGCACCTCTTTGACCCCTGCAAGCGCAGTGTGCGGTTAGAACAGCGGCTGGGTCCCTTGATCCGCGTCGACTGCCCACCGTTGACGGCACCGCTGCAGTTTGACGGCACCGCGCCGCCCTCGGTCGAGATGCGCACGCCCAGATCCATCCCGTACCGGTCGGCGACACCTGCGGGCACCGTGAAGACATTCCAACGAGCCCAGGTGAGCTGTCCCGTAGGCGAGTCGACAAAGACGACCTGGTGCGGATGCGAGGCACGTCAACTCCAGGAGGCCGTGGCAGGGAACGGCGCATCCCACGGTCGAGTAGTTGAGCGTCAGGTTGAACGCCCCCTCGGGCCCCGTGCTATTCAGCACGAACACGCCGTTGCCCGCCGCGTCGCCGGGGTAGATCCCGATCCCGGACCAGTTTGCCCGCAGCTCGGGGTACAACGGGCTCAGCGCGCCACCCTCGACGGTGACGAGGCCGCCCGAGAGCGGCTGCGCGGTGCCGTTGGAGCAGTTGAAGAGGCGAATTCCGGCGGCCTCGAGCCTAGCCACGGTTCCATTGGCGGTTCCGGGCACGATGTTCTGCGCCGTGACGCCCGTCGTCGGCATGTTGCAGGGCGCGCGCGCGGCCGCGGGGCCGACGCCGAGGAGCGCAAGGGCCGCGACGATGGCAAAGAGCCGCATCGTGGGAGGGCCGGATAGCACCTCCGGATCGCGATTCGCGCGAGTGAGCAACGGGGGACTGGGGTGGGTGCTGCGGCCGGGCGGCTTGCTCCCGCTTCCGCCCCTTTGCCACCCTGTCCGGCCAACCGACACTGCGCTCGGGGCCAAAGCGCACGACGGATGTTGAGTTCGACGCGTTCCTTCCTCCTTTTGGAACAAGCCCTCTTTTTGTCGCGTTCGTAACGTGAAACTCAGCGCCTACCCACTACCGATACAGTTCCTTACATCGTGGCCAAGAAGAATGGAAAAGAAACACCCGCGCACCCGCAAAAAACGGCACTGCGCCGACATCCAACCTGTACAACGGGCCGGCCCCCGCCCGTCACACGCACCCCGCCTGCTTGAGCACCCCCAGCTCCTCATCCGAAAGCAGCCACCCCTCTCCCAAGCCCCCGGGCCCGGAAAGCAGCCTGCCCACCACGCGGGTGATGACGTCGTACGCCTGGTGCATCTGCTTCCAGCTCGCCCCGCAGTCCTTGAGCCCGTCCAGGCACCCCTCCACGTCCTCGACCAGCTCTCTGACAGTCTGCAGAGCGCCCGCGTTGGCCGCCGACGGCGCCGACATGTCCAGCAGGCTGCACAGGCGGCGGATGGTGGCGCAGTGCGTCCATGCGGAGCGCAGGACGGCGATGCTCCACGCGGGGGGCAGGCTGCGCGCCTCGCGGCGGCGGTACTCGTCCGCGCCCACACCGGCGCCGGGGGCCGGGGGCGCCGAGATGAGCGAGCGCACGAGGCGCGAGATGGCGATGGCCTCGCCCTCGGCGCGGACGAAAGCGGGGGAGGCGAACCACGGCGAGTCGGGGGCCTCGACGTGGGGGAGGAACTCTCGCGGCGAGTGCAGCATGAGCGCGAACGAGTGAAGGAAGATGAGCACCTGCGTGCTGGATGCGACGACACGGATGAGTTCCCGCAACACCGAAACGTTCCGGCCCCCAGCGATACTCACAGCCTGTGCCTCCGCTCCCAACCCCACCACTTCCCAGCCAGCTCCTTGAGCCCCTTGCCGTCCGCCGCGGCATCCAGCTCCCGCACCTCCTCAGGCAAATTCTCGAAGAACTCCCTCAGCCCCTCGACCAGCCTCCTCCTCGTCTCGCGGCACAGCCTCTCCCCATCCCCGTCGCCGAGCGGCTCCTCGTATGCGCTGTAGCCCCTGGCCGCAAAGAGCTCCTGGCAGTGCACCGTGCGCGCCCAAAAGTCGAAGTTGACGGCGAACAGCACGCCCAGCCCGTTCTCGAGGATGCCGCCGGCCACGTGGCGCACCAAAGCAAGGCGGCGCGGGTGGCCGGCGGGCAGATCGACCCACGAGCACAGGTCGCGGATCGTGTGCTCGTTGCCCTGCCCGAGCAACTCGCAGTCCCCCGCCAGCCAGGCCTCCCTCTCAGCGCGGGTCTCGGGGGCGGGCGGGAGCGAGTCGAACAGGGTGTCGGGGCAGGGCGCGGCCATGTCGAGCCAGGGGAAGGTGCGCACGCTGCCGCCGGGGTTGGGGTACGGCGAGCAGAACGGCGGCCCGTTGGGGGGGAGCCGCGCGGGGAGCGTGCGGTGGTCGGGGAGGAAGCGCGGGTAGCTTTTGAGCACGTCCGACAGGCCGGCGTCCGAGAGGAGCATGGTGACGTTGGTCCGCGCGCGCGACTCGGATTCCAGCCAGCCCGCGAGATCACGAGGGTCGCGCGGGCCGAGGTCCTCGGGGAGCTCGCCGAAGCGGGCCAGCGGCTGGAGGCGGTACACGAGCGAGTGTACCTCGGTGTCGACGGGGATGCCCTTGCCGATCAGGATGGTGCGGGCGATCTGGAGGGCCTGGAGGAGGCGCACCGCGCGCGGGGGGTCCGAGTCGCGCGACGAGAGCAGCGCGGCGGCGTCGGCTTTCATCCGGCGGAGGCATTCGGCCTCGAGCATAGCGGCGTCGATAGGCGGCGGGCCGCGGGCCATCACCAGTCCGGACCACATCACGACCAGGAGCAGGGTTGGATCGGCGGTGCCGCGGCGCATGCGATGCTTGAGGGTGGGGAGGTGCGTGCCGATGTGGATGTTGGAGTGGAAGTAGGTTCCGTGCAGGTCGATCAGCGAGTCCGCGACGGGCACGGCGGGGAGCAGCTGCGGCGGGACCGAGGGGTACAGCCGGTCCAGGCGCACCGGCTGGACGGGCTGGTTCGCCGCGGGGTAGGGAGCCATGGGGATGGTTGCGGTGGGGGGCGAGCGGCGCACGGCGTCGGGGGCCGACATGCGGCGGGGGGCCGGCACGGGGTAGTCGTCCATGGGGTACGGCATGTCTGCCATCGATGCCCTACGCTCGGCGATCGGCGCCCGAGCGTCGTTCGAGGGCCGACGCGCTGGCAGCGGCATCGGGTAGCTCGGCTCCGCGGGGGCAATCATGGGGGTCGGGTGCGCCCAGCGCGCCTGCTGGCCGAACGGCGACCCGGGGCCCGAGGGGCCGGGCGGGGCAAGGGGCTTGACGGTGAAGTAGGACGCGAGCGCGGAGCCGGCAAAGGCGCCGTCCATCTCCTCGTCCTCATCCTCGTCCTCTTCCTCGTAGCCCATGTCCTCGTCCTCGTCCTCATCGGCCTCATCCGGAACCGGGTACCCATTCGAATGGCCGTTGGAATGGCCGTTCGCGTGTCCGTTCGCGTGGCCGTTGGCCGCAGCGACGAAACCCCCGGCGGGCGCATCGATGGGCATGAACGCCTCCTGCGGCGTAAAGAGGGGCGCGGATTCCGCACTGCCGGCGGCCGAGAAGGAGACACCCGAGTCGGCGGTCGGCGACGCCGACTGCGAGCTGCGGCGCCGCGGGCGGGCGGTGCGGCACGCGCCGTCGGGACCGGCGCCCTTTTGGTGGCGCTTGAGGGCATCGGAGCGGCTGTTTGGTGGCGAGGCGGGGATCAGCACGGACGCGGGACGGCAGCCGGGCGGTCCGACCTGAACAGGCTCCCGCAGAATTCACAGGCATGCTGGTTTGACTTGTCGTGCGATTTCTCGTCTGCACGGCGGGTTGGTAGTGAGTCCGGTGCTCGATCCATCGGCCGGCGGTGCTCGGGCCGACTAGTCGACCGAAAGCCGGAACCGGCCGATCGCCAAAATACCCACGCCTGCGGAGCTCGTAGATCCTGCCGAACGATTTCTGTTGCACCGATTTATTTTGGGGGCGGAACGGCGGGCAGGATGGGGTTGCCCAGGGATTGGGGAGCGGAGGAGGAGGCCACATCAGCACCTCCGCACCACGTTGGGCCTCGGCCGGCGCCTCCAAAAATGAGCCCACATTGCAGCCTTCGCAGCGGTACGTCTTTGTCGCCGGGTCGAACGCGGCGTCTCCCGCGCCCTGCGAGTTGCGGCGCGCCTTGGCCGCCGCCTTGGGGTACGAGCACTCGCCGGGCGCGCCGCGGCGCACGCACGGCGGGCACGGGTCGGCGCCGTTGCCGAGACAGCGCGCCTTGCGCTGGCCTGCGAATCCGCACGGTGCGCGGTGAGGGGGGTTGCGGCGCGGGGGACACGGCACCCACGGCACGGCGCGCACGACACCGCCGGCGCCCCGTCGTCGCCGACGCCCGGCGGCGCGTCGGCGGCCTCGTCGAGCGGCGTCATCGGCGGGGAGCGGCGGGGGACGTGGGCAGGACGGTGCCGGACTTTGGCGCAAGGCCGACCCCACCGGCGGCGGCGAGGCGAACCGCCCGTGGCGGAAACCACTCGCATGCACCGACCGATCCTTGCATCGATCCGTGTACCGCACTCGTAATCCCCGGTAAGTGATCTTCATCCAAGCGAAGCCGCTGTCGCGGATGTTGCGCCCTCCGTTGTACTTCGAGCCTTTCGACCCCTTCCGTCCCTCTCCAAAACTCGTCCAGAGTCGTCTGGCCGTCCGCGACACATCCTGCCGCCAAAAATTCGCGCCGGCCGAATCCCACACACGCCTCCCCCATATCCCCGACCTCTCGCCCGCGTTCCGAGACCTTCGAACGAACTGTGGCAAGGGGATCGGCCTCCGCAACCCAGGGTCCGTGGGAGACGGTCGAGGACGGGCAGTGAGAGCCGTTCCGACCCGTTACCCCGCAGCATGGGCCTCAAGTGAGGGTTTTCTGGAATTGCCGCGCCGGATGGGGGACTTTTCTGGAAGGGCCGACGGCGGGCCGGTCGGCCGACTCGGATGGCCGGCGGCCACCGGCGTTGCGCTCCCCGCCACACGGCGTGCGGATGCGGACAATCGGGCTGCTATGTAGGCTCTTGTGATTGAAATCCGTCGCATGTGGTGGCCCATCTGCCATCCTTCCCCGGTCGAACCACATACACCCGCTACGGCAGCCACGGCGATACCCCTCCCATCCCTTCCTCAAAGGCTCGGCACCTCCGCTCCCACCTCTTTCGCCGCGCTCACCAGCCCATCCCAAACCTCCTTGGGCACCGGCACCCCCTCCTTCATCCTCTTTGCTCTCGTCTCGGCTTCGGCATCCCCGGGGCACAGCACCCGTTGCGAGGGGTTGACCGACGGCGCCGCGGGCTCGGAGGCGCGCACGTATTCCGCGAAATCGGCCGCCTTGGCCGCGAACTCGGCCGGCGCGCCGATCCGCGCGGGGTCGACGTAGATCGAGAGCATGCCGTTGCAGTATGAGCTGCGGTACGGCGCGGCCTTGTCTGTCGCCGAAAGGGGGTCAGGGATCGCCGTGCGCCGGCAATCGGGAGAGCCCACCAAAGGTCGACGGCGGCGGCACGGGCCCCGAGGTCGGCGAGCCGATGAAGCACCCCGCGAGGACGTCGCACATGAAGGCCAGCGCGGAGCCCTTGTGCTCGCCAAAGGCGGTCATGCTGCCCGTGCCGTTCATGGGGTTGCGCGGGCCGCCCGGCGTGAGGGGTCCGTCTGGAGTGTTTGTCAGCAACATCCAACACACAGCAGCCGGATTACCCACAGAGCACCTCGGGGTCGCCAGAGTACTGGCCGTCCTTGGTGATCATGGACGTCGCAGGAACCGGCTTGCCACCGTTGCTGGCCACAAGGATCTTGCCCTCGGCCACGGTCGACGTCGCGTAGTCCAGCAGCAGCGGCGGACGCCCGTCGGGCTGCGGCACGCAAACGCAGAAGGGGTTTGTGGAGAAGCGCTTGGAGGTGCCCCCAAATGGCGCGACGAGCTGAATGGGGTGATCACCAGCGTGGTGGACGAACCGCCAAGAATGAAAGTGATCAGGCTCGCTTTGGGGCCCCGCACCGAAGCAACCCACCTCGGCCTTGCCGACGTTGACAAAATGGATGCTGACCAGCCCCTGCTCGGCCGCCATCTCGCCCCAGTCCCCCACCCTTCCCACGTGCCCCGCCTCCCTGAGCCCGACGATCGCCATCCCCGTCTCCTTGGCCTTTTTGATCCCCATCTCCACCGCCAGCGGCGCCACCGTCTGCCCGAACCCGTAGTTCCCGCTGACCATCGCGTGCGACGGGCCCTCGCTGATCACCGTGAGCTGCTGGTCCTTCTGCACCATGCCCATCTTGAGGCTCGAGACGTAGCGCGGCACGCGGATGATGCCGTGCGAGTCGTGGCCGGTGAGGTTGGCCGAGATGAGGTACCGCGAGATGCGCTCGCTCTCGGCTTCGGAGCAGCCGGCGGAGCGGAAGATGGAGCCGACGAAGGGGAGGAGGGTCGAGTAGGGGACGACGAGGTCGTTTGGAGCCATTTTGGGGAGGAAAAGATGGGACGAGGGTCCTTTTCCTCAAGAACCAGAGTCTAGGAACCAAAAAAGGAGCAGTCCTTGATCCAGGACCGCTATATACGCGAAGTGGAGGCTGGGAGACGTTTGGAGTTGAGGGAGCGCGCGGCAAGGGAACCGGCCCGCTGCCCTGGCCGCCACAAACATGGCGCCCATCACGGTCGAGGAGCTCGGCGCCTCGCCGCTGGTTGACTTCTTCGGCCGCGATGACAAGGTCGAGTTCCCCGCGAAGGAGCTCTGGAAGGACAAGCCGGCATACGTCCTCGTGATTCGCCGACCCGGTGAGCGGTTTCCGGACCTGCGGCGCGGCGCGCCGTGCCAATCCCGGTTCTCGCCCGCTCTTCGTCGTCACGGATATTCAGGCTGATGGTTCTGTCGGGAGGAGGCCAAAATGGTCGTGGGTGTCGGGGCGGCCGCCCGGGGGACAGTCCAGGGCCTTATCTTGACTCCGTCGGACAGGCCTCCCATAAGGAGGAGATCGAGAAACTCGGTTTCCGGCTCGTCGCCGTGCTTAAGGAGGAGCTCGGTGCCGAGGAGTTCAAGGAGAAGTACTGGTGGGTCCCCCCTCCGCGGCTTGCCCCACACGGACTCGCGTGTTAATCGACGCTTGCCGTCCTCGCGAAGGCCCCTGGAGCTCTTCCTCGACCAGGACAAGATCTTCTATCGCTTCGTCGGCGGCGGCGAGATCCACCGGGGCACCAAGGAGGACCTCGAGGACGAGGGCGTCAAGGCCCACCTCGAGGCGGCCTTTAAGGCCGTCGAGGGCAACATGATCGGCGAGGGCTACGTCATGGGCGGCACAGTCATCGTCGGCAACAAGCCCGAGAAGATCGAGTACCAGTACCTCGAGAAGATCTTCGGCGACTTTGCGCCCTACGAGGCCGAGGTGCTGCCGACGCTGCAGAGGATTGCGGCGTCCTCATGAGGACATACTGGTATGAGCAGGCGGGCGGATGAGGAGTCGCGCTGCGAGGCGCGTTCTGCGACTATGAAGCCACGGGCCGGAAAGCGGCGCTGCCGCGGGCACGGAGGCTGATATCGGACCGAGGAACGTACCGGCGCGCGGCAAATCGCCGCTGGCCAACACGATGGTAACCATCTAGGGAATCCTGCGCGATCTGTTGGTCCATCTCGCAACGGCACCGGAGTGTCCGCAACAACTTCGGGCTGTGCCGATTGTCGCGCTCCACCGCTCGTTCCTCCGCCTGTCCCAATCCCCGCTCCACGCGCGCTGCCCTGCTTCCCAGCCGCGAACATGACCGTATCGGGTGCCTGCCCCCGCCGGATAGCGGTGGTGGAGAACGAGGACCATTCATCGCCCACCTGGGCCGGCACCGAAGCGCTCGAGCTCGACGAGGTGGGCTCCATCTCCTGACCTGCGGACGGCGCTGACGCCGACCCAGGTGTTCGGCCGGCTCCTTTCGAAAGCGGCGGAGGAGGAGGGATGCGCCGTCGAGGTGGTGACCTACTGCGGGTTCGCGGGGGAGCTGCCCAGCCCAACGGAGCTAGCGTCGTTCGACGCTGTGCTGCTAACGGGCAGCACATCGATGCTCGCCGAGGGCAAGGAGTGGATGGAGAAGGAGGAGGAGCTCATCAAGGCGTGGCACGGGGCGTATTGCGAGGGCGGCGTCCCCCTGATCGCGGTCTGTTTCGGACAGTGGGTTGAAGCACGCCGACTAGACACTGTCGTTAGCTGAGGTGGATTCCGTGTCTTACAGCCAGCTCGTGCACCATGCACTCGGTGGCGCGGTCAAGGAGAACCCGAAAGGCTGGGAAGTGGGCCTGATCAGGGTGGATCCGACGCCGGCAGGACGGGCGATCTTTGCGCAGGTCGGGGCGCCGCAGGAGCACCTGGACGCCATCCAATTCCATCGGGTACGTCTGGATTGGCAGCGATCTTACCCGTGATTGATGCACTGGTGTTCACAGGATGCTGTTCTCGAACTCGCTCCAGGTTTCGAGCCGCTCGGGACTTCCTCGCTCACTGAGCACCAGGCAGCCTGTCTGCGCGGACCTGATAATAAGATTCGCTGTCTTACGGTGCAATGGCATCCCGAGGTAGGCATCCAGGGGATCGTGGTTGAGATCGAAAGATCTGATCGTGCCTATCCGATGCAGATTCCCTGTGGATCGCCATACGCCGAGGTCTGCACCGCCTTCTGCGTCCGCATGCTGGGAGATAAGTTCACCGAGAAGGACGCGAAGGACCTGGAAGCACGGATGAAGGCTGCAGGATGGTTCTCTAGCGGGAGCTTGAGCGTGGCCAGAGCGGTGCTCAAGATGGCTGCGGGCGAGATGTGAATGCTGTGCAGGCGGCAGGGGCATCCAATCGATCGGTTGCCGCAGTGGAGACGGCTGGTGGTTCGGATCGGGGAGCGAACCGGACCGCAGGGATTGGGGACGTGGGGAACCCCCCCCCCTTGTGCTCTTTTGTGTCATCATTCGAGGGACGCAAGTTTAATCACTTATCGGATCGAATGCATTTTATCGGGCCCCACGGCACGTCGGCGTGCCATTAGGTGACATTCGCCTCGCGCGCCGCCTGGCGTCGCCGTCACCACGCACTTCAAAGGGTGCCGCATCCCGCCCACTTCAAGGAAGTGAGTCAATTCCACGACTCACGGTGACATCATACTGGTCGCAGCACCATGGTTACGAGTCGTCAACGGCCACGTAACGCACGTGCGGATTGGTGCACGGCCAGCCCAAGATAGCGAGGTTCGAGCATCGACCCCAGTACCCATCCAGCGAGCCGTCCCCGGCGTTGCCATTGCCGATCAGGGACCAGGGATCCCAGGCATTGACCCACAGCGTGCGTTCCAGGGTGACGTCGTCGAGCGCCTCGAGCACGTTGGGTATCCACCCTCCGGTGAACCTGTGCTGCTGGAAATCGTAACCGGCGACAGTAACCCCTGCTTTTTCCAGCTCGGGGAGGAGCGGCAGGAACGCGGGCTCGAAGCATTCGCGGACAAAGTCATCAAACAGGGAGCCCGCGAACGCACCGCCGCCGACGTTGTACACTTGCAGGGTTTGAACGCCTTGCTCCCTCTTCAGCATCACGGCGGCAGCGGCGCACAAGCTCCACATTCTTTTGTAGGCCGCCACCACCTCTTCCGGCGTCGTGAAGATCTGGGAGTCGGGTTGCTCTGGCGAATCGTGCGCGACCCCGACGAGGCTGATAACCCAGGCGCGCACCCTCCTGCTCCTCAGCTGGACCGTCGCGCGGCACAGCACGGCGATGTTGGGCATCGGCCTCCCCGGCAGCGAGTCGCCGTACGCACCGCGCGCCCACCCGAACGCCGCCGCCATCTCGTCCTCGTCGTAAAGTCGGTCCATCCCGATGTTGCACGGCTCGCGCTCCGTCGCCACGCGCACCACGTCGGGGAGGGCGTCCGACGCGTGGTGGAGCACGCGCGTCGCGGCAAAGTCGGCGTCGTTCCACACGGCGGGCTCGAGCGTCCACGCGGGGAACGCGTAGTGGGGCTCGTAGAGAGCCCGAACGGCCGTGCCGGCCCGGTGAGCGTCGGGATTCCGGACCGACATCGCCGGTACTGTTGGCGCTTGCGAGAGACTGCACTCACTCACTCTGGTTGAGACACGTCGAGAACGTCCTTTTGACGAACTTCTGCCATACGAATCACTGTCCTGGCGAATCCCCAGGACGATAGAGAATGCCGTTGCCTAAGATAGATTCACATTCACTTCTTCTTAGATCAACGGCGAATCCGGGTCTCCGCCGGCAAGTCCGCAGGTGCCGATGCGTCCCCCTTGATCCCTTGCGTCCCGAAGAAAACCGCCCACGGTTACGCGCCCCCGCGGGATCAGGCCTAGCCATGGCCTCGACTTGGCATCGCACGAGCGGAGTGCGGCCGACGGACGCGGAATGGCAAGGGGCCGCACCGTCGACGCACCTGCAGGACGACGACGCTGCCGGCAAACAAAGGGCGAAGAGGACGGGCCCAGGACCGATACAGGGCCTCTCCTCGCTGCTAAGGGCTGTTCTTTTGTTCGTGGCAGGCGCCGTCATCGGTCCGCTGGTGGGATTCCCTGTCTCTCGTGGGCGGAATGCCGCGCCGGACGCGCCGTTCTCGACCTCTGGCCCGCGGCGGGGCATCGGATACACCATGATAGTGGACAAGACCTCGCTCGCCGCGGTTCCACGCCTGCTTCGCGCCGTTTACCACCCGGACAACACGTACGCGGTGCACGCCGACGTCCGGGCGGCAAATTCGACTGCCTTTGCCGAGCTGCGGGACTTGTCTCTCGCCCGCCCTACGTCAACAGTGTCGTCCTCCTGGCTCCGAGCCTGACGACCTACCCGGGCATGTCGAACCGATTGCCCGCTTTTGGAGCGACTCGAAATCCACATGGAGGAGCGCGGGGTGGACATTACCAACTTCTACACAGGTTGAGGTGGGGAAGGGGAGCAAGTGAACGTACCGTCGCTGGGCTCCCGCACCTCGAATCACTCTCCTACATAGACAGCGAAGTGCTCTGCGGATGCAGCTCTTTCGTTTCCTGAAGCGGCTCAATGTTTTCGGCAAGCGGCTCCGGTGCGTGAACGTCTCGGCGGACAGGGAGGGCTTTCGAGCGGACCTCAATCGTGCGGCACGCCGTGGACTAGCTCTTCCGCAGGAGGTCGGCCGCGCTTGGGAGGATGGAGAAGGTCGAGGTCGTGCTGCCGTCCCGATTTCAATCGGAAAAGCTTGTCTCGACGGGGATAGGGAGCTTCAAGACAGTGACGGTCGTTGACGAATGAATGATTCGTGTTCTAGAAGCTACAATCAATCAACGAAGAAGAGAAGCATTCGATCGTGATGTTGCGCCCGTTTCGCCACGAAAGCAGCTTCGCGTTCTGCCCAGCAAACCGCTCCGGTGCTCAGATGGTCCAAATGCTCGAGCTCTCCAGCTCCTGTTCGTTTGCCCACTTGACGCCCAGGGAATCCCAGTGCGCGCGCTCCGACGAAAACCCCTCGTTGCGGAAGACTACGATGAGCTCTCCAATGTCCGCCGCTGCCAGACGGGTCCTGATCCGCGCAAAGATGTCGTCGAGTCCAAGTGGGGTGCTGGACTCGTTGCGCCGTATCACGAAGCGTTTCACGGCACGAGGTGTTCCAGGCGCAAAGATGAGGCTCTGAAAATCGTGCTGCCATAAGGATGCGGTCTCCAGATGCTCGACTCCCAGGCGAAAGACGAGGTCCCAGTTGAAGAGCACGTTTGACCAGGAATCCAGACGGAGATGAGGAATGCGGAAACCTGGTACGTTTGCGAATGGTACGACATCGTCGAAGCCGCTCTTGATCGTAAACAGCTTGTTGCGGATACCAGGGCACGAGATCCAGTCGCAATCTTTGAGCAGCTCAACCCCCGCAAAGTGGAGCCTCTGGAGGTTCGGCGCCCGCTCCATGATCATATTCCGCAGCGCAGACGTGTCAGCATAGCGCCTTTGCCGGGCCGCCTTGTTCCAAAAGTCAGAAAGGGAAAGCACGAGGTCGCGAACGGATGGTGGGAACCGCGAAGTGCCGTCGAAACCTTCTGCGGCGTCCTGGTAGAGGGCCAGCTTCACCCATGTGAGCTCCCGGGCACCCTCCAACAGATTCCAAATCGTCTTCATGATCTTGGCCCCGTGCGACTCGTACTCGAAACGCTCCACACCGACGAGGATCTTTCGCAGCACCTTCAGCCTCTTGGCCGACCAGGTGATCCCAGGCGCGATCTTGAGCTTCTTGACGAGGCGCGGCACAGGCTCGCCGGCGTACTCGTATCCGCGGGCCAGCAGCTCGAGCTTTTCCGGTCCGAAACCTTCGCGCGGGCCGAGGACGAGGTCGCCCGCGAGCTCCCGCAGCCCGAGGACGTAGCACCGCTTGCTAGCCAGCATGAACTCCAGCAGGCTGTGCTTCCAGTTGCGGCGGCCGAGGATCTCCATAACCGAAGAAATGAGCTCGTTGGGGAGCGGGGGAACGTTCACGACCAGGTCGTCGGGGGAAGAGTCTTCGAGCGGAGCCTCCGCGTCCGCAGCGACGGTCGGCGGCAAAGGCGCGGCTTCTTCGGCAGCAGCGCCAACGCCTGCAGCACCCGGCGACCCGGTCATGTTGTCCGACATCGCAGCAAGAGTGAGGTTGAAAGGGTGGGGACGGGCGTCGCCGCCGCGCGTCGGCACCTGGCTCGCATCGATCCAACCATAATGCCCCGCACGGCGCCCGCATCGCGGCTCCTCGCGATCGCCGTCGCCGACGACGCGTCGGCATGGCGCGCGGCCGGCTTCTCCGTTTCGCCCGACGGCGTGTGCCGCGTGGGCGACACGGACTTTGTCCTTGCGGGCCGTTCTGCCGCCCCGGACGCGTCGTACCCCGTGCTGCGCTGGCTGATGTACCGCGAGGGCGCGCCACCGGGCGAGACGCGGCACGACGTGGCAGGACTGGACGTCCGCGTCACCGGAACCATGCCCACGCGTGCCCCGGAGAAGCACCCCAACTATGCCACGGGGGTGGACCACGCCGTCGTCCAGACGCCCCACGTCGGCACGGTCGTCGATGCCTTTTCGAAGGAGCTGGGGTTGAAGCCGAGGCGGAGGGGCGCAGTTCGGAACAGGCCGGGGCTGGAGTTTGCCTTCTTCCGCCTGGACGACGGCTGCATCATCGAAGGTGGGCTGTCTGCCTTCTTTTGGATCTTTTCTGCTTCTCAAGATCGCCACGCTCCTTCCAGTCGTCGGCCCGGACGGCTCGGATCCCAAGGTCAAGCCCCAATCCCCCATTCCCCGCCTTTGGGGGATCACCTTCTCAGTCTCGGACGTCATGGCGTCGCACGCCCACCTCTCCAAGGTCGGGGCCGCGCGCAAGCTCCGCAAGGCGGTGCAGGGCGGGCACATCTTCCCGCTGGACAAGGAAAAGGTCGGCATGGGGATGGACAGCGCCTTCATCAGCGAGCGCGGGGCAGATGTCAAGGCAAAGGTGTAATCGTTCCGTTCGGGCAATGGATGGATGTGTTGTTTTCGAGGCGTTCCATTCTCCTTTGGCCGCGTTGGCACATGCACATACTAGACATTCCGACAGAGACGAAGTTCGACGATCCAGCTCATGCCCAAACACCTTCATCACCACGCCGTCGTCAGCTCCCCCGAGTCGGCGCGGATGAACACCTCCACGCCCGAAAACACCCTCTTCATGTGCTTCTGCGGGTCCTGCGCCCCCACGATCCACGGATGCCGCAGCGCCTCCCCCGCCGACGGCCTCCTCGCGGGATCGACCTGAAGCAGCCCCCTCACAAACGAGACGGCTTCTTCGGAGATGGCGTTCGGGTGTCCGGCGGGGATGTGGTAGTCCCCAGCGAGGACGCGCCGGAAGAGGGCGGCGACGTCCGGGGAGAAGGCGAAGGGGGTCTCGCCAAAGAGCATCTCGTAGGCCACGCAGCCGAGGGACCAGACGTCCACCTTGGAGGTGTAGCCGGTGCCGCGGATCACGTCGGGCGCGAGGTACTAAAGTGGCAGCCGATTAGGGCAGTGCGACTCGCAAAAGGCAATTGTAACTCACGAAAGGCGTCCCGGTCAGCGCGATCATCATCTTCCCCGACGGCTTGGCAAACGCCGCCGGATCCAGGGGCCCGTCGTCGTACGACACCGCTGCCGAAACGGTCTCGTCAATGAACGCCCCCGTAAAGTCCGCTATACGGATGGAATCGAGGTCGTTCTTGCGGTAGAAGAAGATATTGGACGGCTTCAGGTCCCGGTGGGTAATTCCGTGGTCGTGGAGATATGCCAGCGTCCTCAAGAGCGTGGTCGTGATGTAGAGAGCTTCGTCCTCGGGGAGGTACCCGCCGCGGTCCTTGATGTACTTGCCCAGGTCGCCGCCCCGGCAGACTTGCGAGACGATGTAGAACTTGTCCTCTGTTTCGAAAAACTCCAGATAGACGGGAAGATGGGGATGGTTGTTGTGCTGCTTCATCGCGCTGATGCGCTGCCGGAGCCCCCGCTCGAACTCGGCCCTCGCGTCGGCCGCTTTCTTGGCCGCCCCGGTGAGCCGCCCAAACACCTTGTCGACGCCCTTGGGCAGCGGCGGCTTGACCATGCTCTTCACTGCCACCTTCTCCCCCGACGCCGCGAGCGCGATCTTGACGGTGCCCTCGGCGCCGCTGCCGAGGATCTTTCTGTCGGTGTAATGCTTCCGGCGGTGGCGTCCGTGTTCGTAGATTTCCGCGTCGGAGAGGTCCGGCCGGTGGTACGCGCCGTGGTGCGGGGTGGCGGCCGTCGGCGGCGGCGCGGCCGGCGGCGCCCCGCGGCTGCCCATTCCGCCGGCTCGGGGTGCGTGGTACGAGACGCTGCGGTTTCCGGTGCTGCGGCCGCAGAGACCGCTGTGACCGCGGGCAAGAAAGGTCAGGTTGTGGAGGGTTCGGCGAGGCCCAAAAACCGCAGGCCCCGCTGACCCGCCTCCTCAAATCCTTGGCGTTGCGCTGCGAATACCCCGGAAATGACCGTAGACGGAATCAGGGCCGATGTCACTATAGCATCATGAAGTGCCTCTCCGCGATCACACTGCAGATCGACCAATGGTGACGAGGATCGCAGGGAGAGGCGGACAACAAGAGCTGGCAGCTATTGAGCCCCGAACACTATGCCGCGAAGCATAAGGAAGCTTTAACGACGAAAAAAGGACGGATGGAGCTGATCGCGCCGTCGTAGCCTTGGATGAGGAGCACGAGTTCGTGGCAGTGCCAGGTGGCAAAGCGCGAACCACGTCTCCCAAACTTCCGGAGCTAAACGCACACGATGCCGTCCGCCGCGGCGATGGCCGGGCTCGCCGGTGCCGCGGCGGGCTTAGGCATGCTCGCTTTGGACCGTCGGTCACGTCGCTGAACGCGTTCCGAGGCCGCCATTGTTGACACTTTCTCGCAGAGCGCGTTGGCCTGTCGAAGGATCTGTTCCAGCTCCGCGTCGGCAAGAAGACCCAGGACTAGTGCGCTTTTTCCACCTCTCGATAGCCACCATCTGACGCGGGCTCTCCCAGCGTGGCCGCGCTCGTGGCCGAAGGACGGTTCAGCCGCGTGGAAGACTTCCTTTTGTCGGCAAAGCGGAAGCCCGAGCATCCCTTCATCATCTTCCAGGAGCAGCCGGGGAACGGACAGAACGTGGTCGTCACCTACCGGCAGGCGTTCGAGGCGTCTAACCGCCTAGCGCGCTACCTCATTGACGAGCACGGGGCCAAGCCGGGCGACATGATCGCGTCGCTGAACGAGAACACGCCCCAGTTCGTCCTGGTGATGCTGGCAGCTTGGCTCATTGGGTGCGGGGTCGCTTTCCAGAACTACCAGCAGGCCGGTGAGCTCTCCTCAGAGTTTCGACTGAAAGCTTCTCACTGCCTGGGTTCTAGGTCGCGTATTCACCCATTCGATCAACGTCTCCGGTGCCAACATCCTCGTTTTCGAACCCGTGCTCCAATCGCGGGTCGCGGACGTCGCCGACTTCTTCGCGGAGCGCGGCACCAAGCTCGTGTGCTACTCGGATCCCCCCGTCGCCTCCCGGTTCTCCTTTCCGTGCTCGTACGTGACCGACGCGGACCTCCGAACGAGGTACCCCGATCTGGCTGCGGCCGAGATCCCCCGCGAGATGCGCAAGGGCATCGAATGGGGCTCCGTGGCCGAGCTGGTTTACACTTCGGGCACTACCGGGCTGCCAAAGGCGGCGACGCAAAGCCACGGACGGCTTTCGACCCTCATCGGCATGCACTACATGGACATCTTCCGGGAGACGGACCGCATGTACGCCGTTGGACCGCTGTTCCACTCCAACGGGTAAGCGCTTCGCCTGACAACGCAAGAGGCAGGCTCACAGGCCGGTGTTCGACAGAGGAATTGTCCTTCACCTCTCCTACATGCTCGGAACCACACTCTGCATCACCAGACGCTTCTCGGCGTCCAACTTCTTTGCTTTCTGCGCGCAAAGTGAGTTTGGCCTCGGTACCAGGAGGCTTTCATACTCACTCCGAGTCCAGCTGGGGTGAACTCGTTTCCTTACGTGCGTACGGGTTCTTCCGTTTCCTGTGCTTTTGCCGCCTGCTAACGACCGGCTCCACAGGTAGGCGAGTTCATCCGCTTCCTCTGCCTCTCGCCTCCTTCGAAGTACGACCGGGCTCATCAAGTCCGGGTATGCACGGGCAACGGCGTCCGACCGGACATATGGACCGCCTTCCAGGACCGTTTTGGCGTCAGGGTCATTGAGCTTTTCGGGGCCAGCGAGGGCAACGTCTCCATGTTCAAGTGCGTGCCTGCGTTTGAGGGCCGCTCTGCACCGCTGACCGCTCTTCGCAGCTTTTGGAACAAGCCGGGCGCCGTGGGCTTCCAAGGACCTCTGATGCGCTGGATCAACAAGGCCGCATACCCGAGACTCATCCGGATCGACCCCAACACGGAGCAAATCGTCCGGGATCCCAAGACCGGATTCTGCATCGAGTGCAAACCGGGAGAGCCGGGCGAGTGCGTCGGGCGGCTGATCAACGACAACTTCCTTGGGTGAGTCGGTCGGCTACATCTGCATCAAGGCTGATCGCCGCCGCCTCAGCTACTATAAGAACGAGGAAGGTACGGGACTGCAAACCCTACAACGTTGCCCTCGTTGACGTTCTTCCTTCTTTCAGCGACCAACAAGAAGTTCCTGCGCGATGCGTTCGAGCCGAATGACATCTGGGTCCGGACTGGCGATCTGCTCATGAGGGACAACGACAACTTCTTTTGGTTCGTCGACAGACTTGGCGATACCTTCAGGTGGAAGGGGGAGAACGTGAGCACGATGTCAGTAAGCTCGCCATTCCAGTCGTGCTCCTGTCGCTGACTTCCTTGTCCCGGCAGGGAGGTCCGCGACGTCATCCTCAGCTGCCCCGTGGTTCAGGACTGCAACGTCTACGGAGTCACCGTCCCCGGCCGCGAAGACGGCCGCGCGGGCATGGCGGCGCTGATCCTCAAGCCCGAGGAGCGGTCGCGGAGGGACGAGGCCATGGTCGAACTCGGAAAGTACTGCGGCAAGGAATTGCCGGCATACGCCGTGCCTCGCTTCATGAGGATCTTTGAGACTTTCGAGGCGACGAGCACGGTGACGTTCAAGTACACGAAGGCGCAGGCGCAAAAAGAAGGTGGGTGATCCGCTCCCCGGCCACCACGAGACCGAGAGTAACGGAATCCGGTCAGGCTTCGACCCAACGACGCTTTCCGAGCCTCTCTACTTCTACGAGGAAGGAACGGGCTACGTGCCGCTGACGGCGAATCTGTATCGGACGATCATTGCGGGGAAGGCGAAGTTGTAGCCCACCGGTGCGCCGCTCACGTGTAGATAATGCCTTGCGAAATGCACTTCTTTGTCATGGACACCACCGTCCGGCGGACATTGCACTTTATGATGTCCGGCAGATGTGAGGCACCTTCGCCGACACGATCCATTTATGGGTGACCATCAGGTGCGGTCCGACCATTCGGTTGACTCTTCCTGCACCGACTATGCATGAATTTGGCCTCGATGATGCAACATTGTGCAAGTTGCGGTGGCCGCGGGCTTTTCGATCGATCCTGGCGGGGATTGTGTGCTTTCCGACTCGGTCGCCCTTTCTCCCCCCACGCGACAGTCCCCCTCCCGGTCGGAGACGCTCAGGCACGGGCCATGGAGCCTCTCGAAAGCGCGTCGAGCCCGTCGTCTGGAGGGTCGGGCGGAAGCGCTGCGTCGCCTGGCTCCTCATGGACGTCGGACATCGCGAAGCTCTTCTCGGGCACGAAGACCGAGATTTGTGGCACAGTTCTCCGCTGTGTGGGACTCTTGCCGCCCTCTGCGGACGTCGCTACCGGGACTGGTCGCTGCTCGCCCTGGGGAACCTCGGTTGGTCGTCTGCGGAGCGAGCGCCTCTTCGATCTCATTGAGCGCGACGGGCTCATGCAGGTCCTATGGCTCGCCGGAATTCTCTTCGTCTACTGCGCTGCCATGGTCGTCTCCTTTACCATCTATTATCGCCTTGAGTTCTCGTCGCTTTGGATCCCCAACGCCGTAGCCATCGGGTTTCTCGTCGGCGTGGACTCTCGGACCCGGCTTCTCGCACTCCCTTCGACTTTTGTCGCAAACATTGTCGGGGTTCGTTTGGCATGGCAAGCGGCTGTGCGTCGCCCTGACCTGTCCCTGACACGCTGCAGAACATCGTCGCCCGTACCGTCCGGCACTCGCCCAACATCGACGCCTCAATCTTTGCCATATCGGCCCTGAACGTCGTTCAATGCTTTCTTGTAACCAGCACGACGCTCTTTGTTGCTTCACTTGCGTCTCGAAGGCCCGGAGTCGAGCTGGATCTGACCGGCGCGTGGCACGTGCTTGCCTTCGGGATCGGAGTCGCTTGGTGCTTCGTCTTCGCGCCCATTGGAGCTGTGCTCGTCAGAGATTTGATCGGCGTACCTACGGGAACGTCCCTGTCTGGTCGGTTGCCCGCTTCACATTCCTCGCGGCTTCTCATTGTTGTTCCAGCCCTTGTCTTCCAATGGCTCGACGTCGGCCCCGTTTCGGTCTTGGCGCCGTTCATCATCGCCATGATTCGGACGCCGTTGAACCCACGGATGTTCTTTCTGAGCCCTTGGAAGGTGTCCGGCATGGCCGTCATCACGATCGCGCTCGTCGCCGTGCCTGTCGTGCTCCCGGCGCTCCTGACGAGTGGGTTTCTGGATGCCTCGTTCCTATACTTCCTTCACCGTCTTCGTGACGCAGCTTACACGATGGGGGCCACGATGTCGGGGCTTTTCCTGGCCTGGCCGTTGATCTCGATCGCCGCCCCGATGACCGGCCTCGTGGGAGTCACCTTCTGCTCCAGCGTCGCTGCGATGGCCACGCTGCTGGCTATCCCCTTCACGAGCGTGGCTTCTCCGATAGCTGGCTTGGTACCGAACCTCGTTCCCGAGTGAGTCTGTGTCTGGTCGGCGCGCTGCCGATCAACTCACGTCAAGTCGACCAGCCGCGTTTTTTGGGCCCAGATCTGCATCTTCATCATGTCCTTTTCCGCCCTAATCTTCAACGCCGCTCTTGTCCTGAAGGATCGGGCCCTGCACAACGTGGAGGAGCAGGTGGCGATCCGGACCGAGGAGCTGCGAGTGGCGCGGAACAAGGCCGAGGAGGCAGACAACAACAAGTCGCACTTTATCAAATTCCTGTGTCACGAGCTGGTGGGATTGTGCTGGGCTCCAATCGACCGCCGTGCTGATGCCCTTCTGTTCCAGAGGAACCCGCTCCACGCCCTGAGCAACCTCGTTGAGACCATGATCGAAGAGCGTGAGGCTCTCGGGCTCCCTACAAGCACGGGCTTGACCCCGGAGTCCGAAAGGTCGGAGTTCTTGGTGGGTTGTTGGCCGATCGTGTGCCCGCGCTCGCTGACAATGTCATCTCCTCAGGGACACTCGCGCACCTTGAGCAACCTCTCGAAAGTCGTTTCGGGCGCAAGCACCGAGGCGACCGACAAATCGATGGACTCGGACCCCGTCCACGCGATCCACCTGTGCACCTCGTACATGCTCGCCCTGCTGTCGGACGTGCTCGACGCGGCCCGGTTCCAGAACGGCGCGGTGAGGCTGGATTCGGCCACCACCGACCTGCACGGGCTGCTGGGGGAGCTGGGGATGATGGCGAGGGCGCGCGCGCGGGGGCGAAAGATCAACTTTGTCCAGGAGGTGGGCTTCCGCAATCGCAGGAACGGTCCAGGCAAGGCTGATCCGACTCGACAGATCGCGCCCGAAGTGCCGCGGTACATCCTCTCCGATCCTCTCAGGCTGCAGCAGGTGATCAACAACCTTCTCAGCAACAGGTCAGTAGGCGGCGGCGGTATGCAGCCCCGGATCGGCTCACGCCGTTTCCACCAGCTTCAAGTTCACGCCCCCCGGCGGCACCGTCTCCCTCATCGTCGACACCGTCCCCCGGGGCTCGTTCCGCAACCCCGAGGACTTCGCCCTCCCGGCGTACCGCGACGCCGTTTCCATCCCCATCCCCGACGACCCCGCGCCCCGCCCGAGCACCTCCCCCCCCCCGCCGACGCAGCGCCTCCGCGTGCGCTGCCTCGACACCGGCATCGGGATCGACCCGTCGACCCTCGCGACGCTGTTCCAGCCGTGGAGCCAGGCGCCCTCGACGGCCAAGGAGTACGGCGGTTCGGGGCTGGGCCTGTCGATCGCAGCGCAGATCGTCGGGCTGATGGGGGGCAAGATCGGGGCGGCGTGTCCCGACGCCGGGGGGACCGAGTTCTGGTTCGAGGTGCCGGTGAGGGAGTGCGGGCCGCCGGCGGGCCGCAAGGGGGGTGAGACGGTGGGCACATTGGCCGGGGCACAGGCCGGTGCGGCCGATCCGGCCAGGAAGGTCTCGGAACCGGCGGCCAAGGTTAAGGCGGCGGTGCGCGTCGCTGCTGCCGCGGAAAAGGTCACCACCGTCGTGGAAGAGCTGGCCGACGAGACCGGGATCGAGCTCGCCGAGCTGGCCGCCCCGGTCGACGACCTCAGCAACGGACCTGCAAGCCTCCCCCCATCCCCCGCAAGCCATACAGCTACCTCCGCACATCCCAACCTCCTCGGCACGTCGAGCATCCCCGCCACCGACCCCCTCCCCGCGACCGACCCCCTTCCCGACCCGCACCCCCATCCGAGGATCCTCGTCACCGACGACTCGGCCATCAACCGCCGCATCCTCGTCCGCATGGTCCGGCAGATCCTCGCGCGGCGCGACGCGCTGGGCGGGTGGGAGGTGGACGAGGCGCAGGATGGGGCGGAGGCCGTGCGAGCGGCGGAGAGGTGCGCGGGGTCGGGGGCGCTGAAGCTGGTGTTCATGGACCTGGTGGGTTCCTTGCCGCGGGCAGCACGACGGCGCGGGGGCTGACCGCGGGGAACGGGCAGGTGATGCCGGTGATGGACGGCTTCGAGGCCATCCGCCAGATCCGGGAGCTCCACGCCGGCCGCGGCGGCAGGCCGGCGCTGGTGATCGCGTCCGCGAACCAGTTCGACGCCGCGGGGGAGCTCGAGTTGGCGGGGGCAGACGCGGCGATCGCCAAGCCGTTCGGGAGGGGGGTGGTGGAGGGGCTGCTGGAGAAATATTGCGGGCTGCCGGCGGAGTCGCCGGCCCCGGTGGCCTAGTCACTTAGGGTATCGCGGGGCGGGATATCAAGAGGGCTGTAATGTAATCCGGATGAGCCTCGCCTCTGGAATATGGAGCCGGCAGGAGGGACCGTCGATTCCGCGGCGTGGATACAGCTCACAGCTGCCCGCAGTCCGCGATCACGCACGGCTTCAGGGGCCTGTCGTCCCCGTCCACCCTCTGCCCCTCGATCGCGCGGACGACTTCCATCCCCTCGACGACCTTGCCGAAGACCACGTGGGCGTTGTCGAGCCAGGCGGTCTTGACGGTGCAGAGGAAGAACTGAAGCCGAACGGTCAGAGCGAAGCAAGGAGGCGGGAGGGGGGGCAAGTACCTGGCTCCCGTTGGTGTTTTTCCCGGCGTTGGCCATGGACAGGATGCCGGGGCCGGTGTGCTTGAGCTTGAAGTTCTCGTCCTGCGCGGCGACAATAGTCAGCACCGCCAGGCGAATAAGAGTAAGGACCGCGAAGGTACCGGGAAGGTCTCCCCGTAGATCGACTCCCCGCCCGTTCCATCGCCGGCCGTGAAATCGCCACCCTGGATCATCTGCCGACGAGCACGCCCGACGACGGCAAGAACGCGGTCAGCACCCCGCGCCCCGCAAACGGCCGTCCGGCCCCACAAAGTCCTTGATGACGCGGTGGAACGCGCACCCCTTGAAGCTCAGCGGCTTGCCCAGCGTGCCCTTGCCCTTTTCGCCCGTGCAGAGGGCTCGGAAGTTTTCGGCGGTCCTTTTTCCGGTTCGGGTGAGGCGGAGTGGGCGAGGGGGGCAACGGGAGGGCTCACTTGGGGACCACGTCGGCGGCGAGCTATCGTCCGACGTCGAGAGGCGGCGTTGCGAGGCCGGGACGCGCGATTCGCGGGGAATGAATGGGCGGCCCCGGTCAGAGAGGGAGGCGCGTCGGCGCGGCGGCAGCGGCGCGCACCTCCATCACGATGCGGCCGGCAGGCTGGCCGCCGATGGTGACGTCGAAGAACACGCGCGGGTTGGGCATTGTGGTGCCGCGGGGTGGTTGGAGCGGGGGGGACTTCAGGGAGGGCCAGTTGGGCGCGCGGCGGCGGCCACGTCGGACGGGGACCCCTGATCGGACCCCAAGGTTCGAGGATGCGTGGTCGTGATCCCGATGCCTTCTCCGATCATCGTCCGGGCCCGAGCGTTGCCGACGTCCGCCTCCTTTTCGTGGTGGATCGCCGGCTCCGCGGCACCCCAGAAGCCTCCTTGTCGCCGACGCGACCGTTTCACAAATTCACCCCCAGGTTCGGATGGGTCAGAGACAATGGCAGGACAGGAGTGCTTCGCGAGCTGGAGTTGGAGGATGTGCCAGGGTTACAAGTACGATGATGGGGCAAGGAGGCGCCAGACGTGGACGGGAAGCCCGCCCTCGAGCTGCCATCCCGCCGACCGCGGATGCGTGCAATTCTAGGCTCGGTGCTCCGTTCACCCGCGAATCCTCGTCCGTCTTCCGGCCCGTGGTGGGTCGGCGGCCGTGGCCGACGTTGCCGGGGGAGGTTCCCGCCGCGACGGACCGGGTGCCCGGAGGTGCCGCGGAGCCTGCGGGATAAGTGCATCCGCGACCGCAGGCGTCGCTGGGCTTGCCGTGGACGGTTGTGGTCGGGCGGCATCGAACTTCGGGCGTTGGAAGGCCCGGAAAAGGGCCGCCTTCGAAACGCGGCCCTTCGGTCTCCACCAGCCTGCCCACGCGCTCCCACTTTGGCCCCGCCCTCTGCGGCACGCCGGACGATGCAGCCGGCGGGCGGCGGCGCGTCGGGCGGCGGCGGCGTGCCCGCGCGGGCGCCGTCGGGCGCGCTGGACGGCGGCGGCGCGGCGCCCTCGCTGGGGACGACCGCGCAGGGCAAGGAGCGGCGGCGCGTGACGCGCGCCTGGTGCGTCCTCCGCGGCACTCCTTAAACGTCGCTAACTCCCTCCTTAAACTCCTCTGACCTGCGCCGACCCTCCGACCGCGTCTGCGGGGTTCTGTCAATGTCCCCGAACCCGCCCCGCACCCCGACCATTAACGGCTTAAACCGCGCCGGACGCACCCCGCCCCGCCATTATTGTTCCCGCGTGCCAGCGACTCGTGCTCGCAGCGGCGGCGGCGGTGCGACGGGCTGCAGCCGTGCGCGCTGTGCGTGCGCACCAACCGCGCTTGCACCTACGAGAAACCGCCCGCAAAGCGCGGCCCGCGCAAATCCAACACGGCCGGGGACGACGGCGACGACGACGGCCGCGCGGACTCGTTCGACTCGTTCGGCAACGGCTCGTTCAACAACGGCTCGTTCGCCAACAACGGCTCGTTCGACAACCTCGACGGCGGCTACGGCGGCGGCTCGTTCGGCCAATTAGGCGCGCCGCTGGACAATGCAGCCTTCTCGATCCTCGGCGTGGTGCCCGGCGCAGTCGACGCCGTGGGCGGCTTCGACGCCTCGGCAGACAGCCTGGGCGACCCCGCCGCGCTCTTCGGCACGGCCTGGGACCCGTCGCTGCTCCCTCCGGACGCAGGCGGGATGCCCGACGCAGAGGCCATGATGAACTTTCTGGACCTGATGCCGGACCAGGGCCCGCCGGTCAACGATCCGGCGCTGGACGCGCTGCTCGCGCAGCTGGGCGCGCAGGACCCGGGCGTGCCCGACTTTTTCGACGGATTCGGGCATCCCGGCGCCAATGCGGGCACGGGTGGGCCGCTTCCGGGCCCTTCGGTTGCCGCCCCGCTGGGCGCGCGGCCGAACCCGGCGCAGGACCAGCTTCACCTCTTCGTCTCCACCGCCCCGCCGCCGCCGCAGCCCTCCTCCTCGCCCAAGGTCCCCCTCACCGCGCAGATGGGCCTCCTTCTCTCTGCACAAACGCTGCAGAACGCCAACGTCTCGGTACCCCAGCAGCACCAGCAACCCGCCGCCGTCGCGCGCGCCAAATCTGCCCCCTCGGCGCGCCCCGCCCCCCTGCCTTCCGTCCCGCGGCACCCCTCCGGCGGTCTGGCCCCCGTTCCCT
The DNA here is from genome assembly GCA_025558095.1 of Hyaloraphidium curvatum. Lineage (NCBI taxonomy): Eukaryota > Fungi > Monoblepharomycota > Hyaloraphidiomycetes > Hyaloraphidiales > Hyaloraphidiaceae > Hyaloraphidium > Hyaloraphidium curvatum. The sequence continues at coordinate 484,870 of JAIVFI010000027.1, read as the reverse complement.
CCCCCCCGAACGCCGTCTCGGCCTCGTTCGCGGACCAGCTCGCCGCCGCCGCCGCCGCCGACCCCGGGCTGCTGCAGCTGCTCCCCGCCGGCGCGTCCAAGCGCCGCCGCGAGGAGGACCCGCGGGACAGGCTGCCCCCCGCGCTGCGGGCGCAGCTGGATGCGCTGTTTGGCGCGGGGCCGATGGTCTTTCCGGCGGGGGTCGGCGTCGGGGGGGGCGGGGTGGTGGTCGTCAGGGAGCCGGGGCTGATGGACGATCTGCCGCCGCTCCCGGAGCAGGGGATCATGACGGAGCTGGTGGCGAGGTTCTTCGAGGACCTGTTTGTGGCGGTGGGTGGACGCGCGCGGCATCGAGGGGCATCTGCTGACGTCCTTGCCCCGGCCCGCAGTCGCCGATCCTGCACAAGCCGTCCTTCCTCAAGACGCTGTACCTCCGCCCGCCGTACCTCCTGTACGCGCTCGGCTCCATCACGGCGCCCTACTGCTCCCACATCCCCAACCGCCTCTCCCTCTCCCTCAACCTCCTCGAGCGCTGCCGCCGCCTCCTCCTCCCCGCCGCCACCGGCGCCGGCCCCAAGACGTGCGACATGGTGATCGCCATGTTCTACGCCTCCCTCGCCGCCTCGCGCAGCTGGCAAAAGGAGTACGCCAAGGTCACCTCGACCTTTTCCTCCCTTGCCGTCGCAGTAGCCCGCGAGCTCGGGCTGAACCTCGAGCCGGGCGACGTGGACGTGCAGACCCCCCTCGACAGCATCTCTGCCAAGCGCGGCGGCGCCTCGGGACGGCCGGCGCCGCCCAGCGCGCCGTTCGAGCGGAGCTACGGGCTACCCCGGTGGATCGTGGACGAGGAGCGCCGCCGCATCTGGTGGCAGCTCTACATCCTCGACCGCCTCTCGATGGCCGTCTCGGACCGCCCGTCGGCGATCGCCGAGGCCGAGTGCATGGCGAGGGTGCCGTGCAGCAACTACCTCTGGCTGAAGGAGGCGGATGCGGGGGGCGAGTACGGCGAGCCCGAGGACAGGGTGGGGTGGGAGGCGGGGAGGCTGCTGGAGGAGGAGACGGGGACGGTGTGGAGCGAAGTGGGGGTGTGGATCATCATTTTCAGGGCCGTGGGGGAGGTTTTTGGGCAGTACCACCAGGTGGGTTTCCCGTCAGTCGGGTTTCGGCGCCATCGGCTAACGCGCAGCCCAGTTCTGCAAGATCAAAAAGACGGACCCGTACGCGGACCCCGCCGAGGTCCGCCGCCGGAGCGAGCCCGGGGTGCAGCACCGGCTCACGCAGCGGCAGGAGGAGGTGCTCCGCCGCTTCGAGGCGGTGCGGGACCTGCTGGACAGGACGTACGACCGGCTGCCGCCCTTTTTCCACGACATCGACGCGGACCCCATCGGCTACGCCGTGGCGCACTGGGACCGGCTGCGCACCTTCCGCAGCGAGAAGCACCGCCCCGTGGTCCCGCACGGCGGCCCTCCCCCCGACCGGCACTCTGTTCTGGAGGCGCTGTACCTCCTGCTGATCGTGCACAACGCGTACGCGATGCTGCACGCGCCCAAGAACCCGCACCCGGCGCTGCCCTCGACCAAGAACTGGCAGCGGCACCAGCCCGTCCTGGGCATCCCCACGCCGCCCACGCGGCCCATCATGCGGATGGCCGCGGGGCCCGACGGCGCGGCGGAGGTGCTAAGGTGGTTCCCGTTCCAGGGCATGACCCAGGGCCCGTACATGATGCGCATGGCGGACGGCTCGCTGCCGCACGATTTCGGCGGGCTGGCGAACTGGCCGCCCTCGCCGGCGACCGTGTGCCACTACCACTGCTGCAAGGTGACGGAGCTGCAGCGCACCATCATGATGCTGGACGAGGGGCTCGTGTCGATCCCGGCCTTTTGCCTGTGGTCATCGGCCCAGGCCGTCATCTACCGCCTCCTGCTGCACTCCTTCACCATCGTCAAGGAGATCAACGGCTCGCTGCTCCGCGGCGCCGAGATGACCCTGCCCGCGGCGGTGGCGGCCATGATGGGCGACATCAACCTGCACCTGGCGCTCATGGAGAAGCTCTCCAAGCGGTGGCCGGCGGCCATGGTGGCCTTCATCCTCACCAAGCACATCGTGCAGCGCGCTCTCGAGGGCAACATGCAGGACGACGTGGACGGGGTGTTTACCACCGTGGGCGTGATCTCAGACCCGGGCAAGGAGAAGGTGGACGCGCTGATCGGCCGCATGGTGGGTCGCCCGTTGCGATTGGGGAAAAGACATTTTGCTGACCCGTACCTGCAGGAGGAGCTCGACCTCGTCGCGGATGTTCAGCTGGACCAGCCTCCCGCGCCGAAAAAGACCCCGTCGAACCACCCGAGCCCCGCCAGCTCGCAGGCGTCGGGATCTGGCCCGTCGTTCGGGTTCGGCGGCGGGGGGCAGCAGCAGCACCAGGGAGGCGGATCGCGGCAGCAGCCCGCGTACGGCGGAGGCTACCCGCAGCAGCCGGCCGCACCGGCTCCGGCTCCGGCGGCTCAGCCGGCCTGGGCGCAGCCCCCTCCCGCGCCCGCCCCCGCGCCCGAGCCCCTCGCCTCGCCCTTCCTGCAGCGCTCGAACCCGCAGGTGGCGAGGGTGCTCCCCGCCGTGGCCGCCAACGCGCCGCCGACGCCCGACCGGGACCTGCTGGCCGAGGTCCTGGGCGCGCCGGGGGAGGGCGATGCGAGGGCGAGGTACAACGCGGCCATGTTCAGGCAGCAGAGGGAGCACCTGCTGAGGATGATGCAGGGCGCGGGCGGATCGAAGGCGGGGAAGTGAAGCCTTTTGGAGGGCGGGCTCTGGGTCGGTCGTTGGGCGGTCAGCGGGCCGGGGCGGGTCTTCGCTGCGGGATAAGTTGTTTTGGTGTGCGTTCCTATTTCATGGTCGAATCGAATCGAGTGTGGCGGACAGTAGTGCTTGCCTCGGAGTCAGATTCCCGGTCCCGAGTGCCCGAGTGACGAAGTCGATTAGCCGGCCTTGCGTCCGCCACGAAACACGGAGGACGCGCTCGACCCCGCCCAATTCGCAAACGGGCGGAAGCTTCTCCGTTGCAATCGCGCCCCAATATGTCGCAGATCCAAGCGTCCCAGCTGCGAGTCGGCGACCGCATCGTGTTGAAAGGACGCGAATGCATCGTCGCGTCCGTCTCGGGATCGCGGACGGGCAAACCACAGAGCGGCCTCGAGAAGACGAACGTAGTCGGGAAGACGGCGACCGGGGAGACCGTCTTGGACACCGTTCCTTCGTTCCGCATGTTCGACACGTTCCCCGTGGGTTGGCTGCGGGCTAGATGCGGTTTGTTCCGGCGCTAAGAACCGCCCGGCAGGCCCCGCCAGCGTCAGGGGATGGTTTCGAGTCCGCACCGGCGCCTGCTGAAGCACCTGCTGAAGTGCTCGCTGAAGCGCCTGCGGAAGCGCCTGCTGATGGTTTGCCGGAGAATGAGCACGAGGTGCAGGATGCCCAGCCAGAAGGTGCCGAATAAACAATGATGGGTCCGGAGCGTCCTTCTTCTTCGCGACATGTCGCTCCTGGGTTGGGACGTACAGGTCAAGTCCCTGGATCCATGGCGGGCGGGAGTGTGTGGCGGACAAGTGAGTGAGTGCGTCCCAAGGAAGAAGTCATCGGGCCGAATCACGCCGGTACGTTCCCCTGCTCCTGGGAGTTTGCGGATCTCCCCCTAGTCGACGCCGGCGTAACGGCGTGGCACCGTCTGCTGTTGGGGCGGACTGTTTCAGCCCGCGCAGACCGGTTGGCGCGCTGCACGAATCATGAGGCAAACAAACTGCCCAGCACTCAATTCACACCAACCTGCATCGTGAAAAGCAGGTGCCGGCGCGCTGCCAACGTGGCGGAGTGGAGACGTTCCCGGCCCGACCTGCTGCTGTTGAGAATACGATCCTACGCACGGCTTTGAACCGACGGAAAACAACCCATGAGACATTCCTTGACCACTAACGACCGCCGCCGTCGGTGCCGCGCTCGGTGCCGCTCTCGGTTCTGCGCTCGCGCCGGGCACCGCGGCGACGCCGGTGCCGCACCTCGGCCCCCGGCAGCCGCCGCCGCCGAACCCGTACATCATCTGCTCGGGCCTCCAGCGAGGCGGATCAAAGGAGCTCGGCTCGGTCGACGGCGACGGCCCGACCGCCGAATGCCTCAACGTGGACTACTCGTCGGGCGGGGCCACGCGCCTGGTGTCGTGTCCCGAAGTCGGGCACTGCTCCATGGTCTGGCAGGGGCTTGGCCTGAACTTCGTCATCTATGTGGTGTCCGCGATGGTGGACTACAGGACCTGGTGGGAGATGGACTTTTCCGGAAACACCAACGTCACCTACCTGCCGTGGGATCGCTTTCAGGGCAACATGGCCTACTTCGGCGGCAGCCTGACCCGGCTCAACATGTCGAATACGGGTCTCAAAACCGAGCAGCTGCCCGCCTGGACGCCATCCTGCCAAACCTCGAGGAGCTGGATTTCTCCCGAACCAACGTCTCGGGCTACCTCCCCCCCATGCCCCGCAACCTAAAGGTCTGCAGGATGCCTCCGACAATGTGCTACCACCCTACGGCGCCCTGGGCGAACCTCGTCCCGGGAATGTGCACCGAGGGCCTGCCTGTTTGCGCGGGCGAAATGCTGCCGCCGCCGCCGCATAGCGCCACCTTCGTCGCCACCCCCGTGCGGCCGCACTGGGGCGACGTCCCCGATCCGCTCGAGGAGCACGGGCTGCTCCCCGTGTCGCGGGAGCTGGAGCTCCTGGCGGATTGGCTCGTGGCCCGCGGGCACGCGTTCTTGGTGCCGGACCGCAGCGTGATCACCGGGATCAAGGTGCCACCGAAGGGGATGTCCAAGACCGAGCTGGTCTTCAAGGATGGTCTGCATTGGCCGTGCACCGTTAGGATCGAGACCTTCCGCGGCCACATCTCGGGGTTACGCGTAAACGTGGATTGGTGGGGCTCCAAGCTCCTTCCGGCGTTTGTCCCCATGGACATCAGCCTCCCCGCAAACACGCTCTCGGAGCTGAAGCTGATGGGCCAGCTCGAACTGGTCAACATCAGCCTGACGGGCGATTTTCCGGCCTGGATCCTCGGCTTCCGCGACCTCGCGTTCCTCAGCCTGCGCGGCAACAACCTCACCGGCCTTGTGCTGGCGCTGGGCCAGCTGGAAGGGCTCGAGGAGCTGGACCTGAACGACAACCGCCTCGGTCCTTTCGAACCCTTGAACCTGAAGGAGGGCCCGTACTGCTACGCCGTCAGGCAGGCCGGGGGAAAGGCTTGCTGGACCCGCGACGCCATGTTCTCCTCCCCGCGGTGCAGGGAACAGATGGTCTGGTGCGGCGACGGCACTCCCGAGGACGTTCGACCCATGGGAGACTGGCGGTGCGCCAAGGCGGGTTGCTGGTTTGTCGCAGCCCGCGCGGTGTGGAGCTCCAGGTCGGGAAGGACGCTCCAGTGCCGCGAGGCGTCGCCGGGCAACTGCACCTTCTACGCTGATTCGGCGTGCACCGAGCCGGCGTCGGCGGATTCGGTGCTGATGACGTCCTTCAAGCCGCCCGTGGTGTGCTCGCAGCCGCAGCTCACTTCGACGGCGGGGGGGTGCGTCTGCCCCTGCTTGGACGGTTGGTGCGCCTCTGCGTGGAAGGAGTTCGGGGCCGCGAACGCGACCTTCCCCGCGCCCATCCCCGTCTGCCTCCGATCTTGCGACGACGCCGGGCACTTTGTCCCAGTGCTCCGATCAGGAGCCGCGGGCGTCCGCTGCGTCGGCCCGGACGCCCAGCGCTGCTCGTGGTTCCTGGACGCGGACTGCGCGAAGCTCGCCCCCGGCGAGCCTGCCCGCGCCGGATCCTTCGCGGCAGAAGGGGATGGTATGCGCGAGCGTCGACGGGGGTTGGTGCAAGGCGGCGCAACGCGCCCTGTTCGACGGGGTGATGCCGACGTGCACCGCCGCGGGGACGATGCAGACCGCTACGCCGAGCGCATCCTGTGCTGCCGGGAAATGGAGCAGGCGGGCATGGGCTCTTGGCGCGGTGCTGGCGATGGCTGCGGTGCTGTAGCACGGGCACGGGATGCATCGGCTGAGGTCTAATTGAAGGCCTCCGGAAGCAAGCGCTGTGGCGGCTTGCGATCGGGCACCGAGTGAGAGACACGAGGCGCCCCGGAGTCACCCGCTGTCCGGCCCCGTCGCAGAATAAATGGCGTCAATGGCACGGCGGGGAAAATCCGATTCGCTCTATGGACCGGCTGCCGCCGGGAAATGCGGGCGGCTTTGTTCGATCTTGGCCTCAGGGACGTTCTCCGTTCTCAGGGCCCAAACACCGGAACTCCGACCCACTCTGCCCGCGCTCGGAAGGGATGGCGCTCCCGTTCAATGCCATCGCGTACGCCGTCACCTACCCGCCGTGGCTCCTCGCGCGTTCGCAGCGCGAGGGCGACCCGCTGCGGCCTTTCCTGACTTTCATCGGCGGCATCGGCCCCGCGGCGGCGGCGCTGATCCTGCTCGGCCCCGGGCGGCGCGGCGAGCTACTGGATTCGCTGAAAAGGCTTCCGGCGCCGGATCCCGTGCGGGCGGTGGCGGTTTCGCTGGGGGTGCCGCTCGCGTTTGCCGGCGCCGGCCTCGCGCTCCACCTCTCGCGCGCCGGAACCGGCGACAAGGCCAACAAGCGACCGAGCGTGTTCCCGGATTGGCCCGGCCCGGTACTCTACCTCGCCGCCCTTCTTCAGGCCCCCTTCCTCGCCCTCGAGGAGCTCGGCTGGCGCGGCTTCCTCCTCCCCACTCTCCTGACATCCGGCTGGCGCCCCCTCCTGACCTCGCTGCTCGTCGGCGCCGCGTGGGGGCTGTGGCACCTCCCGCTGCTGATCCCCGCCGCGCGGCCGGCGGCCGAGGAGAGGCCCGCGCACCTGCTCGCCTCGGACTCGTGGGACCAGTTGCCGAGGCGGGTGGTGGCCTACGTCGCGACGCTGGCGGCGCAGTCGGCGATAATGACGGGCCTGCAGTTTGCGTACGGCGGGCAGAGCGTGGAGGGGGGGATGCCGGGGTCGCTGTGGCCGGCGCTCCTCTCGCACGCGTCGCTCAACGCCGTCTTTGCGGGGTTCAAGGTCGAGAGCCCGGGGGAGGCGTTCGAGGCCGTGGCGCCGGCGCTGGCGGTCGGTGCTGCGCTCGTTTGGAAGCTGCTCTAGCTCCGGCGTGGTTCCGGGAGGAATCAAGGATGCTTTCATGTAGTCGTCGTCTTGACAACAATTATGCCCAAGGCGGCGAAGTGGTACCTGGTGGCACAACGTGGGACTGTGGGTAGCCGCGCGAGTGAGAACCAGCAGGAGACGCAGAGTGGGAAGTGATGACTGCGGCCGAAACGCCGTGTGAGGATCGTGGCGGGAGCCGACCTCCCCCCCACCCGCCCCCAACGCCCACAGGTGACACCCGCGCCGCACGATGCACGGCACTTGGATCGTCTGTGTCTCCGCCGTGGTCGCGTTGGTGGCCGCAAGCCGGGCGAGCGCGATGTGGGACGGCGCGCGGACCGCAACATCCTCACTCTCACTCTCTGACCCATCCGCGCAGGCCCCCCATGCCGGTCGGGGGCGTGCCCACCTTCGTTAAGGATTGCAAAGCGTGCAGTCCGGAGGATTTTTGGTGCGTGTACCTGGCTCTTCGATCCCGGTCCCCGCTGACCCGCCGCCCGGACAGCGAAATCTCCTACCCCGGGACGCCCGAAGGCCAGGTCGCGTGCGTGAGCTACGCCCAGGGCAACCGGCACGGGCTGTACCGCCGTTACCTCGGGCAGGCCTGCACAGGGGCGTCCTACGCGGGGTTTGTGCAGTGCGATGCGCCTATACGGGCACGGGCTGCGACACGGGCAACGGCGTCTCTTCCACCGCCGGGGCGGCGGGGGCTTTGGGCATCTGCGTGCCCGACGATAACGGAGACCCGTGCTGCATCGACAAGGATTTCTTGACCGGTTTGAAGGCTTGCACCCTGTGCACGACGACGCAGAGCGATATTGCCCTGTTCACCAACACCGACCCGCTCAAGTGCAACGCGGTCACCGGCTGCATCGGCGCCGGGGAAGCTGGAGTGTGCGAGGAAACTCCGGTGATCGGCTACGCAGCGGGCTGCTGCACGGGCGGAACTTGATTCCCGGACGAGGCGCTGGGCCTTCTACACCACTTAAAGGGCGGTCTCGGTCTGCGCGGCTTGCCGGGGGCGTGGTGGACTAATGTGCCCGGGCGGCAGGGCGGGCCGCATTCTCCCGGACTGAAAGCGGAATCGGAATGGACAGGATGGTGGGCCTGTATAGCTCTGTAGTGTTTGGCCCTTTGGCTTCACTCGATTCACGAGCCTGGTCCGGAAAGCCTGCCGAACGAGCAACCAGTCCCGACGTCCACCAACGGGCTCCTGCCGCACCCCTGTCGCACCCCTGCCGCGGCCTAGGAAAAGAACCGCATCACCTCCCTCCCCACCTGCTGCCCCATCCGCGTCATCTGCCGGCCGGCCTCGATGATGTCCCCCGCCAGCGAGTCGTCCTCGTCCTCGAGGACGATCTTGGAGCCGGCGCGGCGGCCGAACTTGGGCTGGATCGAGGAGAGGATGGTGCGGGTGCGCGCGGGGGAGGTCTGGGGAGGCGCGTCGCGCTGCCCGAACGGGGGGATCCATGGTCAGGCGAACCGGGAACGGGGAAACGGGGAAAGCAGGTCATGCCCCACCAGGAAAGCCAACCGCAACCTGTCCATCGCCTCGCCGACCTCCCTGTCCGTCCACCGCACCCTCCTGATCCGCAGCTCGCCCTCGGCAAACTCGGAGTCGTACAGCGCCTCCTCCGACCCCGACTGGTCCGCCGTCTGCCTCGCCAGCAGCCTGAAGGTCTCCCTGTCCTCCTTCCACATCCGCAGCGCGTCAGGGTTGCCCTCCCCCTCGGGCAGATCCCCCTCCTCCAGCTGCTCCAGAAAGTCGTCCGAAAACGCGCGGCGGAGCACCCGCCCCAGATCGTCCAGGTGCGCCGCTCCCTCTGGCAGCAGCCGCGGCGGCACGTGCACCCGCCCCGAGCCCGGGTCCGCCAGCGGGTGGAAGAACGGCATGCTGAGCACCGACGCCGCGATCGGCCCCTCGTCGGGCAGCGCAAACAGCAGCCTGAACACGGCGCCGGCGTAGGGCGACGGCGCCTCCGCGGCGGGCGGCACGAACAGCAGCGCGTGCCACCGCTCGCCGCCGCCCGCCGGCAGCGCGTAGAACCCCGCGAGCAGCGCGCCGCGCAGCCGTCTCAGCTCGAGCGCGGTGCGGTACGCGCGGAACACGTCGCCGCGCTCGAGGAGCGCCGCGCGGCGGCGGCCCACACTGTCGGGCGTGCGCGGCGTCGGCGACGCGGACGACGGGGGGGCGGGGTTGGAGGGCGTGGCGAGCGCGTCGCCGGGCGCGGAGGGCGGCGGGGTGCCCGGCGGGGTGGCCATTTTCGTGTGGAGGAATTTGGTTGATGCGGTTGATTGACCTGGCCAGCGAGGCGTTCCCTGCACGGATTCCGACCTTTCCATCCATCCAATCTTCCTTGCAGCGTTGCACTGAAGCTCAAGCGCGCGGGGACGGAGTTCCCGCTCGTATAATGGTGGTCTCGAGGTGAAGTCGTGCCTCCACGGTGTCCAGGCTCGTTTGAGGCACCCCTTGCACTGATTTCGGAGCCGTCATCCAATACACCGTTGCTACAGGAGTCTTTTGATGCTCGAAAGTGCGGGAATGGAGTTCCCGTTCAAACAATATGTGCGGGCGCGAGCCGTCGAATCCCAAGGCGTCGGCGGCTCGGCGTCGGGCCGCGCGAGAACCCCGAACACTCTTCCCCGTTGCCGCACCACCGCAGCCGCCATGACCGTCGTCGCCACCTGCCCGTGCAAAGCGTGGGTCGGCCGACCACCCGGCCCGCATTGCGGCGGGACTGACGATCCGGACCCGCCGCTGCACCCCTCGGTCGACCGTCTCGGAAACCGTCTCCCGGAACCTCGGAATGCCGCGCCGTGCCGATGTCGGCGTTCAATCGCGCTCCCATAGCGTGACTTTGACCGCCGAGGGCGCTCCGGCCGCCTGCCTCTACTGGTGGGCCCCCCGCACCGCCCTTGGCCCGACGCCGGCGGGCCGGCTGTTTCCCCGACTTGCCTCGGTTCTGACACCTCGTGCCGCACGGCAGCCACTGCACCTCGTGCTGCAAGGCCAACTCGGCCACCTTCGCGGCCATCGGCCTGTTCCCGGCGGACAACGTCAAGATCGAGGGGCCGACCTCGGAGATGAAGGTCACGGACATGGAGGCCGGGGCGATCCGCATCTCGTGCTCCAAGTGCCACACGAGGATAAGCTCCAAGCCCAAGAACAACGCCCCGCTGCGCTCGGTGTGGGTGTCGGGACCTGCTTCCGGCGTGCGTGGTCGAGATGCTGATGTCTGCGGACCTGCAACGCAGCTACCCGATCACCTGCGAGGACAACGGTGCCAGCTGGTTCAAGCCGTCGATGGTGGGTGACCACGCCGCGCCAAAGTATGGATCCCCTCTTGACAGGATGCAGCACATCTATTGCGAGAATGCCGCGCCCTACCTCAACCCCAAGGACATCAACGACGGATTGCCCAAGTTTGTCGACATGCCGGCGGCGTTCGGCGGGTCGGACAAGCAGATCTGAATGGTCGGGAGCGTTGCTGACGGACTAGCCGGTCTTCCGATGCTGAAGCCGTCCGCAAAGGTAGTCGGGGCGAGCGAATAGGGCCCCGATGATAATCTGCCCAAACTTCTCTTTCCAATTCATTCCGCTATCCATCGTTGTTATCGGGTCTTTGGACGACCCGCATGTGGGGAGCCGAACTGGTCGGGAGCGCCTCTCAACGCGGCAACGACGAGTCGCCCTCTCAAATCGCCAGCGCACCTCTCGTCGTACACTCCCGATGCGCTCCCGACTCTGAGCGCCATGGACCACGTCGCATTCCATGCGGCCGACCGCGGCCCCGCGGTGGCCGGGATGGCCGCGTACTGCTCCGCGGTCCTCCCGCTCTTTGCCGGCGCTCCCCCGCTCCTCCCGCAGTGGGCCGAGCTGCGCGGGAAGATCAAGGGCTTCCTGCTGGCCGCGCAGAGCGAGGGCCCCGCGGATGAGCAGGAGCTGCGCGAGGACGTGCTCCAGTGGTGGCTCGGGACGGGGACGCGGGATGCGCCGGCGCAGGGGGGATGGGACGCCGTCCAGGCCCGCCTCGGGGCGTTCCTGCGGGGCGAGCGCATGCAGGGCGCGGGGCAGCCGGAGCAGCAGCGGCAGCCGACCCTCCCGGCGCCCGAGGCGCTGCAGCAGCCGGTCGCGTCGGGCCCCGAGGAGCCGCTCGTCAACGGGGAAGCGCCCGATGTCCCCGACTTCGAGATGGCGGCCCCGATTGCTCCGAGTCCCGCTCGGCAGGAGCCCGCTGCGCCTGCTGCGGGTCCGCCTGCAGCGGTAAGCAGCTCGCCGCCCGCCAAGATCGGCGCCAAGGTGGGACACCGTCTCCTCGCCTGGACCAGAAGACAAGCTCACGCCTTCCCAGCGCTCGGTCCCCACCGATTCCGGCCCCGGCGACGGGAGCCCCGCCAAGCGCCGCCGCGCCGCACCCATTTCCGCGGCACCCTCGTCGACCAGGCGCACCCGTGCCGCGGCGCCTCCCCCGGACCCATTCGAATCCGAAGAACCGGGAAAGACCATCAAGGGTCGGGTTCCCAAGGGTTCCATGAGCGTTCCGCTCGGCTGGATGAGGTTCAACCTTTCCGACGCTGCCGCCGGCGCCCAGTAGGTTTCTTCGCACTTTCTCGCACGCCGGTGCTGACGTTCCTTTTCAGGGTGGACTGGGACCTCCTCAAGGATCTCGGCCTCGCGGACCGCAAAGGGAACGACAAGCCCACGGCGAAAACAAAGTCCCTGCCCGTCTCGCTCGCCTGGCACCTCCCGCCGGCCGTCCGCCGCACTTCCCAGCGGGTCTGGGAGCTCGTCGTCGTGCGCGCCCCCCAGACGGACGGGAAGCCGTCGGCGTACCAGCTGCTCGACACGGACTCCGAGGCCCTAGCCAGGTGCTCCGTGGACAGGCTGGAGGGCCACAACGTGGGGCAGACCCTGCGTGCGCGTCACGAGGCGGGGTACGTCAGACTCGCGGGGGTGCTGAGGACCCTGGACGGCGACCTGGTGCTCGATGTTGGGGTCGTGGTCACGGAGAAGGCGTTCATTTACGGCGACGATAAAGAGGACGATGGCAACCTCACGCTCAAGATGGTCCCTGACGGCGAGCACGTGGGTCGATCCTGCATCAGCTTCGCCGCAAATCACTGACGTCCTCGTCGCGTTGCAGCAAATGCTCGTCCTCGCGGAGGAAATCCTGCACAACGATCCCTTCGGGTCCCTTGCCGCCGGAGACGAGGCCGACGCATACTACACCTCGACGCCGTTCCGCAAGTCCGCCAAGCTCGAGAACATCCTCGCCAAGGAAGCCGATCCGCACAAGAGGTGGCAGCTCTCTCGGGACAAGTTCAACATCCTCGAGTCCGTCCTGCCCCCCGCGGATTCGCCCCAGGCCTCCCAGCCGGCAGGTCTGGTGCCGTCGACCAAGCTGCGGCCGCACCAGCTCAAGACGCTCAAGTGGATGGTCGACATGGAGGACTACGACAACCACCCGGACGCGGACGTGCTGCACCCGGCGTGGCTCCCGCTCAACGTGTCGAACGCCAAGTGGGCAGCGGGCCTGCACTCGGACAAGGCGGCCGTGCCCATGCCCGAGGGCGAGACCACGCTGTACATCCACGAGGTCACGGGCACCGTCACGACCAAGCGGTTTACGGCCTTCAGGCCCGAGAGGGGCGGCATCCTGGCGGACGAGATGGGGCTCGGCAAGACGCTGCTCGTCATCGCCCTGATCCTCTCGAACCCGGACTGCGAGGACCGGAAGATCGACTTGGACCGGCTCTCGGATGCGAGCTACGTCCCTGCGGTGAAGACGACGCTCGTGGTCGTGCCCAACGAGCAGCTGCTGGACCAGTGGCTCGGCGAATTTGCCAAACACGCGCCGCAGCTCCGCGTCAAGCGCCACGACAAGAAGATCACCGCGATTGGCAAGGCGTGGACGATCGAACACAAGAAGAAGTACCTACAGGAGCTCGCCACGTACGACGTTGTCGTGGCGCAGTTCAAGAACACCGACTCGGCCGAGCTGTGTTCCGTGCAGTTCCTGAGGCTTGTGACCGACGAGGCGCACGAAGTCCGCAAGGAGAGCGCCACCACCCTCAGGATCCAGGGCATCGGCAGCTGGAGCTCGTGGATCGTGACCGGCACGCCCCTGGTAACGGGGGTCGCGGACCTCCTGGGTTACTGTACCTTCCTCGGACTGCACCCGTTCATGGACGGCACGGTGTTCAACGATTGCATCCTGCAGCGGTTCAGGAAGGCGGGCGAGGGAGACGACGAGGGCCTCGAGCGCGTGCGCGGCCTGCTTTCCAAGATCATGCGCCGGTACACCAAGGACGACGTCAAGGCCGAGCTCGCGACGCCCCCGATGGCCTCGGAGAATCTGATGATTGAGCTCAGGGCCCGCGAGCGGTGGTGCTACGACCGCCTTCGGAGGGCCCTCAGCGAGTTCTTGGCCCGTGCCGAGGCAAAGGCGAACGGGGCCACGAGGCTTCCTCGAAAGCCGGGCATGACCGTGAGGAACGCTGTCCAGGATCTAAAGAAACATGCGTCGCGTGAGTGAACTGCTCGATACCATGTCGACTTGGCTAATCGGACTCGTGGCAGTCTCGGTTACCGCAGCAGGACGCCCGCGCATCCGCATACCGGAGGACGACATCTTTCAGACGTACGTTGAGTTGCGCGCCTAACTGTGACTATGTCTCATGCTGTTCGTCGCAGCATGACGGAAGCCAACATTCTCGAGAATGCTGTTCCCTACGCCAGGTCCGGCCGTCTCACGGAAGTCAAGAAGAACGGGATCGAGGTGCCCGAAAAGTGCGACGACTGCCAAACCGAAAGTGATGCCATGGTCGTCACTTTCTGCTGCCTCAACGCCCGCAACTGCGCACCGTGCTACGTCAAGTGCCTCAAGGAGCAAGGAGAGCAGAAAAAGTGCCCGCTGTGCCGTGCCCCGGCCGGCAAAGACCGGGCTGCGATCCTCATCCACGACGAGGCGCTCGAAGGCCTGGGGTCCGTCCACGGCAACGCTCCCGAGGAAGACGACGAGCTCGTGGTCAGGTTCGGGAGCAAGATCCTCGGAACGGTCCGCGACATGGCATCCAGGTTCAACGCGGATGCCTCGGCCAAGGTGCGATCGATCGCTGAAGAGCTTTCTCTGCAGCTCATGCGCCCTACAGGCCATCGTCTTCAGTCACTTCCCCGAGGTGCTCGCGGACATGAAGGATGCGCTCGAGCTGATGGGCATTCAATCAGTCCTGTACGGATCCGGTCACGCTGCGGCGGTTGCCTTGCAGAGCATCCGCCACGATGGGAACGTGCGGGTGCTCCTCATGCCGATGCGCGAGCGCGTCGTGGCTGGACTCACGCTCACGTGTTGCAACCTGGTCTACCTCATGGAGCCTCCTCTGGCGGCCGCGATCGCGGCGCAGGCCGCCAACCGCGTGGATCGCGACGGCCAGACGCGCCAGCCGATCACCATCAACGTGCTCGCTGCCAACACCATCGACGAGAACGTGGTGGCATACCGCGCTCTCGTTCCTCCCACCGAGTCCGCCACCTCTCTCAACATCCGGGGCTGGAAGATGCTCATTGACGGTCACGGAATGTGATGATCATTGCAAAATTGCAAAATTGCTTCACTTGTTATACTGTGGTTCATGCCAACGAGACTGACAATGCCAACCATCTAGCCCGCGCGCCCGAGTCCCAGCTCCTCCACGAGCATCCACCCACGTCCAGGCCCCATGCCCGACAGCTTCGGTAAGCCCTTCGGCACCACGTTCACAATACTGGCAGCAGGTACCTCGATTGGCCGCATTTGCCCCGCCTCGGCGACCGGAGCCCGGTCGTCCTCTTCCCCGGCCTCAATCCGCGACCGGAGCAGTCCCGAAAGGGTGTCAGAGGCCACCGCGGGGAATCTGAAAGCTTCAAAGACTCTCCGCAAAGCAGCGACCCGCTGGTCTGCCGTCAGCACCACCGGGGCCGTGTACAGAACACCGGCGGCCACGTCCGCCACGGATACGGCGTGGATCGGCCTCTTGGAAAGCACCGCATAGAGGAGAGCCTGGTTCCACCAAACGTTCGAGCAAGTCGCCAAACGGCCCTCAATCTCCGTCGAAGGAACGGCGGGGCACTTGATTTCGATCAACCGACGAAGCGGGGCCGGTCCGGCAACAGGTTTCGCCAAGGATGGCCCTGATCCGGCAAGTGCTGCTGCCGCGTGGTCCTCGACGATCACGTCCGAGCGCGCACCGACGCCGACGAAAGCTCCGTCCAGCTCGGCGCACCTGTAGCTCAAGCTGTGCTCGTCTTCGAACGACAGCACGACGGGCAGCTTGTCTTTGCTCTTCCCGCGCCGATTCTTCCGCAAGCCCAGGTCCCCATTTGTTCGGTGATGTTCCCGCGCCAGCAGCGCCGCCATTCCCTCCACATTGGCGAGAAGCTGCGTGTAAGCCTCTGGCCTCACCGGAGTGTGCGCGTCCGACGAAGCCCCGCGACCTTTGCCCTTGGGGCCGGCGCCCCAGTATCGCAGCAACTGGGGACGCCGAACTTCGCCGTGCAGCATGGCGATTCCGAGTGCAAGCGACCACAGATGATCTGGCCGCAGGTCCCGCGTCGGCGTGTCCGGCGACAGGTAGCTAGTCAGAGCCGTGCGGAACCTCTCCTGCTTCACCAAAGAAGGCAAAAGATAGGGCACCCGAGACGAAGCCTTCCGCGATCCTGCCGCAGAGCCGTGCTCACGGAGCCTCTTGAGCGAGGCAAGCAAGTTCTGCCTACGAGCTTCGTCGCTGGGAGGCCTTCTCCCAGCGCCTCTAACATGGAACATGTCGCGAACGCGTGCCTCGGCCGACTCCAGTGCTTCCAGCCAACGCGCACGGGCGGAGCCGGCTGACTTTCGCCGATCCAGCTTCTGGTTCGCGACGAGCGCCAACCGATTGAGCTGTGCGTCTGCAGCAAGATTGAGCAGCGTGTCGTCGTCCGAGTAGCAGTGGCTCTTGGTTTCCAGGAGATACGAGTAGGACGCCGCAAGAGTGCTTTCCGGTGCCAGCTCCTGCTGGTCCTTATCATCACGCCGAGAAGACCGCCGATCGTGCTTGACGATGCGCTCGAAAAGGAGCTCTGCCAGGCTGCCCGTCACGGGCGCAAGCTCCGCATGGCGCGTGCGAGACTCTTGGTCCCGGAAAAGCGCAAATGGCTGGCCGAAGCGAACCTCGCGCACAGGAACAGAAGATGGGCCGTCTGGGGGGAATTGCGCCCCGTCGGTGTCCGGATCGCCTGAGCTCGCATCTTGAGACTGCAGAGCTTTTGCCAAAGCCAGATGCTGGTCGAAGGGGAAGGCGCGTTCGAATGTGGGAGCAAGCGCGCTTCCAGGGTCCCGTCCCGGAGCGCCAGGAGACCAACCAGGAACCAGATTTGACGGGTGTTCTGTGCGGATCACAACCAATGAGCAAAATCGCGACCGAGTGATTTTCCGCGGCCCCACCAAACTCTGTGGCCTGTGAAGCATCGATGCTCACGGTGACGATGTTCTTGATCGGATGATCTGTCCGCATGGGGCTCTTGGTGACGGGAGGAGTAAAGCGGCGCGGCGCCCCGGGCACAGACGAGACCGCTGCTGCCAGCTTCCGATGCAGCTCGGGCGAATGCGAAGGCAAGGCCCAGCTGCAGTACGCAACGCGGTGCGGGAGGCTGACACCGTCGTCCACGGTGAATCCGGCAACGTCGGGCCTCTCGCTGTCCAGATGCAAGTGCGAGGCGAGATAGGCCGAGGGGTGGCCGTCTCGGTACCCGATTGCAAGGTAGCGGGTAGACCGCGTGAGACCGACGTTGAGCAGAGAGGCGTCCACAAGGGCGATCGCCCGCCCGGCACGGTGTAGCGCGGGCAGAACCCCGCCCGAGGCATCCAAGAGGACAACGGCGCGATGTTCCTTGCCCTTTTCGCCGTGTATGGACACCATCGGGGTCCTGCCGTCGGCTGCGTCCTGGAGGGTGAAGTCGTTAGCAAGATTGAAGAGAGGTCTCCTCAAAGGAGCCAACGCACCCAATTGATGGCCAGGATCCCAACTTCGTCCCGTGTCCTAAAGTGGAGGGCCGCATCGGCCACCGGGAATCCACGCTGCTCGTAGAGTCGCGACAGAAGGGGCTGAAGCTGCGAAAAGGCCGCGTTGGCGTTCGTCGTCGTCGCAAGGACAGCGATATGTTCTGGCTGGAGCGACGGGTCATGATCCATGAGAGACGCGATGATGGCAACAGCCTGTGCCGCCACGATGTGAGAGGTAGTGTTGTCCCTGGCGACGGGGTGAACAAAAAAGAACGGCATCGTGTCTGGATCCGCCCGTCGCTGCTTCGGCCCGGGCTCAAGGGCAGCAGCCCCATACAGGGTCTGTATCGGCTTCATCACCGCGTTCACCAGCTTCAGATGGGTGTCCGGACACCGATGGCACACATTCAAGTCGAACCGGGTCGCGGAGGATCCCAGCTTCTCCAGTGACTTGGTCCAGGCGTCCAGCGCGTGCAGTCCGCGGGGCTGAATGACCTGCGGCCTGTTCCCGGGCCGTGGCACGAGCCCGTGTTGAAAACCATCGCTTTCCGGGATCTCGACGATGGAGC
The DNA here is from genome assembly GCA_025558095.1 of Hyaloraphidium curvatum. Taxonomy (NCBI): domain Eukaryota; kingdom Fungi; phylum Monoblepharomycota; class Hyaloraphidiomycetes; order Hyaloraphidiales; family Hyaloraphidiaceae; genus Hyaloraphidium; species Hyaloraphidium curvatum. Next base: position 467,113 of record JAIVFI010000027.1, on the reverse strand, counting down.
GGTCAAAGACAGTCTGCAGCGGATCCCCGACCAGCACCGTCCTAAAATCATGGCCAGCGATCATGCTCTGGGCCGCAAAGGCGGCCAGCAAAGCAACCTGCGGCGGCTCCAGGTCCTGTGCTTCGTCCACAAGCAGTAGATCGGCTCGACTGCCGTCGCACAGCAATGGTGCCGGCGGTCCAGTCCCATCGAGCACAGCGGATAGGAGCCGCTCCGTCTTGTGACGGAAACTGTCTCCACGGAAGCGGGCCAGACCCCATTGATTCGCACCAGCCGCGAGGCTGTAGTGTACCGCGGCATCAAAATTGGCCACTTCGACTGACGACTTTCCGTTCCGAGCGATCCAGTGCGACTTGCCCTTCCTTTGAAAGTTTAGATGCGGAGCGTCGCGGCGCAGCCGGCTCCGGATCTCCTCCGTCACGGACGAGATCTTTGTCAGTACGAGCACGTTGGATCCTCCAGCAGCTGCACGCAAGCCGGCCTTGACGAGGACCTCCGTCTTTCCGCTTCCAGCAACCGCCCAAACGACGCGATGCGAGGCCGGATGTTCGACTACTTTGAGCTGGGCGGCCGACAAGCGCGGCGCAGGCGTCCGAACGGGGCTCCTGGCTGCGGTGGCAAACCTGCGGACCCCGACCCGTTGGTGGAGATGCGCTTCGCAGGCCGGGACCGCGGCACAAGGCCGAGACAGCAGCCTAGCCATCGCCTCCATGGCAACACTCGCTGCCAGATGTCCGTTGCGGGATCCCCGGCACCATCGACCCTTTGCGAATGCAGGTGACCAAAGATCCAACTTCGACGAGGGGACGGAGGTCACGAAAGAGGGTGCGAGGCTCCACGACCGCGGCAGCGCGTTCTCCGAGACGCGATGCGCTTTCAGCAAAGTTCAAAAAGAGCTCGATGCCCCTGTAAACGCGGGAGGGACCGAGATCAAAGACCGAGATTGGTTTGTTTCGCGACGCGTCGACTAACGAGGTCTTCCGTGTCTCCCGCAACACATCGAGACGATGGCTGCGGTCTGGCGCGGCCTGGATCAGGCGACCCTCGATGCCGAAGTGTCACCGACGACGACTGTAACGCCGGAGGAGCTGGGCGAGGCGATGCAGGTGTACGGGGACCTCAGCGCGAAGGCCAAAGCCGAGCTGCCCACGCGTGCCGACGTTCGCTACGGACCCGGCGAAGGGGAGGTGCTGGACTTTCTCTCGGCGGGCCCGGGGTCGGCGCTCGCGATCACGATTCACGGAGGCTACTTCAGGCGGCTCTCGAAGGACTACTTTTCCTATCCTGCCCTCGGCCTGGCTCCGCACGGCGTTTCTGTCGCCAGTCTTTCCTATGGTCTTGCTCCGAGCGTTCCTTTGGCCGAGATGGTTCGGCGATGCCGCGCCGCCGTTGCCTTTCTCTACGGCCGCGCCGACGAACTCGGTTTCGATAAAACGCGCATGGCTGTGATCGGGCACTCGGCCGGGGGCCATCTTGGTGGAATGCTCGTATGTTCGGGCTGGGAATCCGAGTTTGGTCTTCCCGAAGGCGTCGTCGGGACCGCGCTGCACATCAGCGGCATATTTGACCTCGAGCCCATCAGGCTCGGCGCGCCGCAAGAGTGGCTCAACCTCTCCGAGTCTGACGTGGAAAACCTTTCGCCGCTGCGCCTTTTACCTTCGCGGGCGCGACTGATCATCACGTACGGCGAGACGGACACGAAGGAATTCAAGCGGCAGTCGGACGAGCTCGGGGAGCTCTGGCAACAGAGCGGGGGCTCGGTCCGGAAGATTGACATGCCGGGCACCAACCACTTCAACGTGACGCTGAAGATGACGAGCCCTGATTCCCCGCTGGTCACGGCCCTTGTTGAGTGGCTTTGCTGATCTCTCGCGACGACGGGCAAATGTGGTGATGGACGCCGAAAAGTGCGAATCTTGAAAGATCTCGTAACTGTAACTTCGCTATTTCCATTGAACGATTGCTAGAGGGAACATGGATCCGCTCCACTTGGCGAGTAGCAGTGATGATTCACGACACGGCAACGTCGAGATCGGCCTTCTTCCAGATGAGAGAACACGAGATCGAATGCGGTCAGCATTCGACGGAGCATTGTATCCATTTCTGAAGGAACTCTTGTCTTGCTGGCCGATTCGGTGCTCCGGCCATTGGTCACCGTCCGCGACGGTTGTTGGGGACAGGACGCCTGGTTTTAAGAAGCACATCCCCTCCCTGCCCACACCCCTTACAGCCCGCCGGCGAACCGCCGCGTCCGCCGCGATGGCCGACTGGTTCCGCGTGCGCGTGGGCGACATCGTGGCCGGCCAGCGGCCCATCGTCGCGCTCGCGGACGACCCCGTCGAGAAGGCCGTCGAGATGCTCATCCGCAGCCGCGTGTCGTCGGTGCCCGTGTACGTGCGCTCTCCAGCCAGAAAGGCGCGCCCTGACTGGCCCCCGTGTTAGCTGGGACCCGGCCACCGCGAGCTGGGTGGGATCCTTCGACTACGCGGACCTCGTCAGCTGGATCGTGCAGATCGTCAAGGCCCCGCCGTCGACGCCGCCGCCCACGCCGACGTCGCCGACTTCGATTTCAAAGACCGTGGCCTCGCACCTGGCCTCGCTGCCGACCCCCGTGGCGACCCTCACCGACGCGTCGCTCTCGAATCCCTGGGCAACCGTGACCGAGGACGAGGAGCTCGGCGCCGTCGTCGGCGCGCTCGGGGGCGGCATGCGGAGAGTCGGAGTCATCGGGAAAGGGGATGCCACGGGCGGGCTCGTCGGCGTCCTCACCCAGAGGTGGGCCAGTACAAGCGGCCGAAGGAGCGCCGGGGCCCAACTGACGCGTTCCGTGGCCCCGCAGCCACATCCTCAAGTACCTCCTGAACCACAAACCCCCCTACGAGAGCCTCGCTCCCCTCCTCAAGACCCCGATCGCCTCGCTCGGCCTCACCCGCCACCACCACGTCGTCTTCATCGACTCCCGGAAAAAGGTGCTCGACGCCCTCGAGATGATGGCCGAGCACAACGTCCAGGCCTTGCCCGTCGTCGAGATGGGCAGGGTCGTGGGCAACGTCAGCATGAGCGACGGTGGGTTGGCTCCTTTCCCCGTGGACGCCTTTTCTGACCGAGCCTGCCTCGTCCAACAGTCAAGCACGTGCTCCACCCCCCCACCACCGGCCGCGGGCAGTCCAGCCAGCCCAGCCACATCCACCTCCTCTCCCAGCCCCTGCTCCCCTTCATACACGCCATCGCGCAGGCGGCGGCGCTGGAGCGGCCCGACGCGGGGGACAGGTTCCCCGTCTGGACGGTGCGGGGCGGGGAGACGCTGCAGAGGGTGTGGGGGCTGTGCGTGGCCACGGGCGGGCACAGGGTGTGGGGCGTTGACGAGGGTGGGTCCATTTTTGCCGGGTGGCGCGGGCATTTGCTGACCGAACGGGCGTTCTTCACCCAGCGGGCAAGCCTTCCTTCGTCATCTCGCTCACCGACATCCTCCGCGTCCTTACGGAGCACATCCCGGCCTCGTACTTCTCGGAACAGCAGGCGCACCCCGGTCTGGGCTCGGGAAAGCCCGTGGAGGCCGGCAGCGGCGGGGACGGAATGGAATCGTAATCGGCCTCTGTGCTTGGAATGGATACCCATTGGGACAGCTTGGCTGGTTGCCGTCCTGGACAAGTCCAGTGCTTAACACTCATGAGAAGAGTCCAGTTCAAAGTGGTTCCTGTTTCTTTTTGCAGCGCAACTTATTCGTCCTTTTGCGATCGTCTATACATCAAGATTCGTTTCGCTTCTTCCGTTCTCGTTTCTGCTTCCACCTCGTCGCCCTTGCCTTTTCCGGGTTCAAAGACCGTTCCGTGCCTACATTTCTCCCTTGGTGTGCGCGCCGCCCATCCCCGTCTTGACGATCTCGTACGTCACGAACGCCACCGCGTTCGCCGGCACGATCTTGAGGTAGTTTGCCACCATCCCCTTGTAGAACCCCCTCGGCCCCTCGGTGCGCCAGATGGACTTGACGCAGTCCCACGTGTTGCGGTACGGCGTCGGGTACCCCGGCAGCGAGGCCACCTGCATGCGGCGGCGGAGGAGGTCCAGCGGGTAGGTGATGGTCTGCGAGAGGCCGCCGGCGAGGGCGCCGGCAGAGAGCTTCTGCAGGTTGGTCGGGCCCGCGGATGCGGGGTCCGAGGAGGAGAGGTACTGCCGCAGGAGCTCGTACGAAGCGAAGTTGAGGGCGACGTAGGGCGCCACGCCGCCGGCGGTGGGCACCAGGCCGCGGTAGAGCGCAGGGAAGCCGCCCTCGTTGCGGTAGACCTCCTTGAGCACCGGCCATATGCCCTTTTTCGGCCCGCCCCGCGCCGACTCCATCGACAGGCGCGTTCGGACAAGGTCCAGGGGGTAGGTGGCGGTGACCGAGGTGATGCCGGCCAGGGCGCCTGCCAAAAGGCGCTTGGGCGTGTCCATCTCCTCTTCATCGCTCAGATATCGGATCGCCTTCTTGTAATACTCGTACGAAGCGAACTGAGGAAAGAGGCCGATCAGACCATCGATGATCGCCCAAGCTGGGACCAGAACCCACCTGCACGGCCGAGTAAGGCACCATCCGGACGACGTTGGTCCCATTGCCTTTGAAGTAGCCGGCAAGCCCCTCAGTCCTGTAGATCCACCTGAGCGTATCGAAGGTGCCCTTGTGATGGTAGCCCATCGGGCTCGCGCTCTGTATCTGGAACAGGATCTTGGTCCGCTCGAACGGGCTCACGGCCGTGCGTGAGGCAGCGCCGGCGGCGCCACCGGCCACGAGCTGGATGAACGAGTCCGATTTGAGCACCGCGTTGACGGCGTCCATGCTCGAAGGGTGCGATTCGGCGGGAGAACGGGCAGGGGAGGATGAGGCGACGGCCACGGGCTGCGGGAGGACCATGGCACCGGCCGAAGCCGAGTGTGCCACGGGGCCGGCTGCCGCCAGGGCCGGGAAGAGGGAGGAGCTCGGCCGGCCGGCGAAATCAAAGACGCCTAGTAGCAAGGCTGCGGCGCCAAAGTGCGACGGCGAGCCCAGCGAGGGAGCCAGCAGGGAACCAATGGAGGGCAGCCCAAACGTTGATCGATCGCCCGTCTCCGCGGAGCTGCGGCCCCCGGGAGCCCCACGTGCCCCCCTTGTGGTGCAGACAGTACTGTCCATCAGGTTGGCAGGCTGGCGTGCAGGGTGCACGGCGATTCGGTCCCTTGGAGCGAAACGCCGCACCCCTGGCGTGTCGGTGCCGTCGGCGGCGCGGGTGAGGCCCCGCTTGCCCCTAGAGAGGTCCCGGCCGGACCTGGAGCCGCAGTGTCCTTCGAGCGTCGCCGAATCAGCGGCGTTGTAGACCCCGCGGGACGTAGAGCCGGTGCCGGAAGCAGCCGGCGACGAGTCACCCGACGGGGCCCCCCCGCGTCCCCCACCGGCGCCCATCGCGCAGAGGACAGAGTCAGCAGAGTCGCACCGTGTAAAGATGCAGGCTGCGCCGCAGGGGCACCCAGCCGGCGAGGGGAGTGACCCGGGGAAGCCAAGTCGGGCCGCTCGGCTAGCTTCCGCTTTCCGACCTTTGCGGCAACCCGAGGCAAACCGGGCCGCGATGGAGCAAGAGCCGGGTGCTCAGAAAGGCCGGAACGAAGCAGCCTTCCCCTCAGGCGGGATGTGCCCCGCGGATGAGAGATGAGGTGGGGGCCGCCCGTGGCGAAGAACCGAAGGGGTGAGCGGAAACGGCATGTGACGCCCCTTTCCCTTCGCTCCCCGACGGCCCTCACTCACAGATTGGCTGCAGAAAATGGATGTCTACTGACGATCGAGCCGTTTAGCTCGCTCAATATTCGTCGCGGGAGCCGTGGCACGTAGGAGCTTGCTTCTTTAGGTTTCCCCGGAGTGTTGCCGCCCGGGCTACATTCCGGCAGGGTCGAGGCGTTTTCTGGACGGATTTCGGCACAAGCAACCATTGCATTTGGTCTCCGCTGCTATGGGCGTCGAAGGCGGCACGGGGCCGAGTTCCCGTTCTAAGTTGGATCAGACGAGATCTCGGCCTCGCAACTGTCCAACTTTGGGCCGGTTCGAGGCGACCCCTGCACGGATTGCGACACCGGGATCCCTTCCATTGTTGCTCTACGAGCCATGCGAAGCTTAAAGGTGCGGGGACGGAGTTCCTCCGCGAAGTCTATCGCAGCCTTGCAGAGAATATTGATGTATTACAGCTGACTCCGCAGGATCTTTCCCCTCAACCGATCCACCCCTTCACAGCTTCGCCTTTGCAGCCCCGGCAACCTCCGGCACCACGCCGTCCGCCCACGTCCCGTGGAACGCGTACGGCAGGTGGAACGGCAGGACGGCCCTGCAAACCGGCCCGGCCGCGATCCGCCTGGCGTCGAGCACGCAGAACGAGACCTGTTCGCCCTCGCGCACCTGCACCACCACCCAGCCGTCGTCCTCGTCCCCGGACTTGGCCGACGCGCGGCCCAGCCTGGGGACGAAGCAGGGCTCCCCGACGACGCCGCCCGAGTGCCACCTCTGGACCTTTCCCGTGGCGGTGTTGTACTTGACGACGTCGGAGAAGGGCAGGGCGACGCCGGGGCGGGAAGCCATGAGGTAGAAGAAGCGGGTGGAGACGGCGGGGTCGCGGACGCAGCTGCGCCAGGGGTTGGTCGTCGGGAACTCGCAGCCGGTGGTCTCGAGCCCCGGCAACGGCCTGGCCGACAGGCTGCCGCCGTCGCGGGGGTCGATGGTGAACTCGCGCATGATGCCGGGGGCATCGGCCGAGTTGGAGAGGAACGCGCGGTGCTGCCAGTCCATGTTGAAGTTTGGAGGAAGGCAGCAGGCCTGGAACGTGACCGCGCCGGTGGCGGGATCCTCGCGCACGTTGGCATAGTGGTAGATGTGGAACGGCTCCACGTCCACGCGCACGACCTGGGCTTTCTTGGCGTCCACGCCGCGCTGGATGAGCACGAACTGCGACGCCGCACCGGGGACGTATTTCGTGGTTTCGCCGGCGGTGAGTTTGCCGGCCTGGATGGCCTTGAGGGTGTCGTCGGTCGTGTCGATGAAGGGCGAGACGTGCACCAGGTACCAGCTCGGGCTGAGGCCAAAGTCGTGAGCGTAGTTGACGTCCTTGAGCGAGTGGCGTGCCGCATGCAGGAGCTTCGTGCAGGACATGTCGAACTCGTAGAAGCTCACAAAGGGCGGGCGCTTGAGCAGCGGTACGCCGGGCTTGAACGCGACCGTGACGACGCGGTCCATGTCGGGGTCGTTGCGGAAGTGAGCCGACATGGTGCGCAGCTCCAGCGCGCCACCGAAAGTGTCCTGCCCTATCGTTTCGAGTGTGTTCGGGTCCAGGGCGTGAGGTAGGGCGTATTCGTGCATCGCAATGAGCCTGGTGCCCATCAGGGCAACGTTGGTGTGTGCTGGGTCGCGCCACCCTGGCTTTTTGCCGTCCTTTGGGGCGCGGGAGCCCATTTGGCCATCGTAAAGCATCCTGCCGGCGGCCTTCTCCTCCTCGTGGGTCTTGGTGTTTACGAAGCGCGAACGGAAGAAGACGCGCCCGTCCGCGAACGAAACCCCGGCCACGAGCCCGTCCCCGTCGATGGGGTGCTTGAGCTGCTGACCGTAGACCACGTTGAAACCCGGTCCATTGCGGAAGAAGGTCCCGCGGAGGCCGGGGGGAACAGTGCCTTCGACCCTGAGCTCCGTGAGCTCCGGGACCTCCAGCGGGTCGGCGTTGCGCCAACCCTCGGCGACGCGCGGGAGCTCGTCGCGTAGCTCTTTCTGCGTCGGAGCGCGGATTCCCCACATGTTTGGCGGTCGCCTGCCGGGTGCAATGCGGGAGACAGAATAGAAGGCGGCCTCCGAACACTCCTAAAGTCAGACCCCATTCCGATAAAGGCCATTCTCTGCTTCGTCCTAAGATACATCTGCAATGCGCTTGTTGGAGAGGAGCCGATCACACCACAGTCCGTCCCCGTCGCAACCGGCCAAGTAGCTTCAAGCTGTCCGCCCGGGCCAGACGTAGGCAGGTTCGACGAACGAGAAACCAGTAAAAGCAGATGCTTTTGTCCTATGCAGACGCTTCAAAGGTGGAATCCGCATCTGCCGCGTCATCGCGCAAGTTAGGGTCTCAGGCGGGCCTTCCCGGTCCCCGCCGATTCTTTCTCTCCAACGCCACCAAACCTATTTCGTTCCGCCGAGCTCGTCCCGCTCCGCACCTTCCTACTCTTCCGGTCTTCCCTCGCCCCGCCGCGATGGCCTCCGCCTCGCCCGCCTCGCGGCCATCCGAGGGCGACGCCGCGGCAAAGTGCCCCGTCGACCACAAGAACCTCGACCTCTCCAAAATCGACCCCTCCCACCCATTCTACGCCCACGTGGCCAAAATGCAGCAGGCCCAGGCGGTCACCGCCCCGCCCGCGGCGGAGGAGAAGATCAACCCCCGCAACATGATGCCGGAGCTCTCGCAGGCGCCTCACCCGGAGCAGAAGGCCGCGCTGCCGACGGAGCGCTCCTTTTCGACGATCCCCAAGTCGGCGGCGACGGACATGGACGAGGAGCGGTACGGGGCCAAGGACGACAAGGTCTGGGTCTACCCGAGCCCGCAGCAGTTCTACGTGGGTAGCCGACCGCCGCCCCGGGTACACCGGGCGTCGGTTGCCTTTCGGTTGCCGTTTATTCGGAAGCTCACGTGTTACCGCGCGCTGTTTCCACGGGATTTAGAACGCCCTGAAGCGCAAGGGCTGGGAGACGCCCGAGGAGGAGGTCCCCGTGATGGTGGACATCCACAACTTCCTGAACGAGGCATGCTGGCAGGAGATTCTCAAATGGGAAAAGATGCACGAGTGGTGGGTTGGATCTTTTGCCGGCGGACGGCGGGCATCGGCGGGCACGGATCTGATCCGCTGATCCGGCGTGATCCAGCGACTGCGCCAACCCCACCCTGCTGCGGTTCCAGGGCCGGCCCAGCGATCTTTCGCCGCGTGCGCGGATGATGACCACCTTTTTCGGGTGCGTGTGGCCTCCCTTTTTGGCCAGGTGTCGTCTGATCGCCCTCGCGTCCAGCTCCCCGAAGCCCTTCGACCGCCACGACTGGTTCGTCGACCGCTGCGGCAAAAAGACGGTCCGCTACGTGATCGACTACTACGCCGGCCCGGACGAGGCACCCGGGCAGCCCACCTTCAGCGTGGACGTGCGGCCGGCGCTGGATTCGGCGGGGGCCGTGGCAGACAGGTTCAAGGTCGCTTTTGGGGGGCTGTACGACGGGTTCAGGGCAAAGTGGGCGGGGGCACCAACGTCCGAGTCGAAGTAGGGGACGGGAAGGCCGCCTCGGGCACATTTTGGCGCGGAGCCGCGCCGGTTATTCGTGATTCACCATACAGTGCTTTACATGCTTCCTGTTGGACCGTTCGCCCGCGCAGGTATCATTCCAGCCCCCTCACGTGCGCCACGACCACCATCGCGTCGTCCACGCGGATCCACCCCCCGAAGAACAGCTCCGAGTTGCGCTCCCGGTCCGCCAACCGCCTTGCCAGCTTCTCCAAAAGCCGGCCGTTGGTCCCCCCGCATCGCGTCCGCACCGCCGTCGGCCCGTCCTCCTCCTCCTCCTCCCCATCCGGACCACCGGACCCCGGAGCGTGCCTCGCGGCAGCCGGCACCCCCTGCCCGTCGGCCGCGAACTCGGCCTCCCCGATCCGGTCCCACTCGTCCCCCGCCCACGCCACCACGCTCCTCGCCTGCCCCTCCGGCGCCGCCGACGTCTTCAGATGGTCCCAGAGGCCGTCCGTGGCGGCGACGAGGAGGTAGTCGTACTGCGGGGTCAGCCGGACGAAGGAGACGTCCGGGAGGGGGGACAGCACGGCGGGGGGGATCTTGTAGAGGAGGTCGCCCATGGTGGAGGCCAGGTTGAGGGTGCGGAGGTGGGAGACGCCGATGGCCTGCGGGGAACGGGATCGGCGGTCAGAGCGGGTTGGACGTGGGTTTCCGGGCGGCGGGACCTTGACGTTGTCGTCCAGCGGGCGCAGGATCCGCGCGCCCACGAGGTCCTGGTACGGCTTCTTGCGCTTCTCGTCGATCTTGACGTTGCGCCGCGTGCCGTTGTCGTTGATGAAGATTCCCCCGTGGCGCGAGACCCAGAGCGCCTTTTCGGGGTGAGAGGGCGAGTGGTCGACCGAGGAAAAATAGAGGGACCAGCGCTGCCGCGGCGCCGAGATGTTGGAGGCCGTCGAGGAGGAGGAGGAGGAGAGCGAGGCGGCTGGGGAGGCGGCGGGGAGGCCCGCGTGCTCGAGCAGGGGGCGGGCCTGGCGGCCGAGGACGGTCCGCGAGTCGCCCTGGAAGCGCCTTAGCGGGCAAACTGGAATCCAAGTGCGAGAGCTACCCACCACATTGACGTTCACCAGGTACCCGTTGTAGACGCAGTTCAGGATCAGCGTGCATCCGTCGTCCACGGGCTTTTTCGCGCCGTTGGCGTCGGTCGCGCCGGCCTCGCGCCACGCGAGGTACTCGAGTTTCTTGAGGTTCACGTACTCGTCGTCCATGGACGCGTACAGCCCCCGCACCAAGTTGGAAAACTCGTTGCGGTCCGCGACCTCGTCGAAGTCCCAGTCGCGTCCCGTGAGCACGGGCACGACGAGCTCGCGCAGCCTGCCGACGAAGAAGGTCGGCGCGCCCACGCCGCCGTGTCCGTCGGCCAGCACGAGCAGCCACACCGGCAGGCCCGAGACCGGGTGCGCAAACGGCTCGGCGGCCCACTCGACGTCCTCCATCTGGTCGTGCAGCCTCGCCCGCCGCTGGCCGACCAGGCGGAAGCCCTGCTGCGCGGCGGCGGCGAACGACACGATCGGGCGCGTGAGCTTGCGCTGCCGCGGGGCGTCCCGCCCGGGCGACGTGTTAGGCGTGATGATCTGCGCGTGCGAGGAGTGGTCGGGGTCCGGCAGGGGCAGCGGCGCCGTCGGGGCGGGCAGGGCGTCCCGCGGCAGGGCAGGCAGCATGCCGCGCGGCGCATCGTCGGGCGGCGAGTCGTCCTCCGCGGGCAATACCACCGCGTCGTCGCTCTCAGAAGACAGCACGAGCGACAGCGCGGCCGCGGGCACCTCGAGCACCTCGGGCGGCGGGCCGTCGGGGGACACTCCGCCCGCCGCGTCCGGCGGCTCGGGCACCGTCCACAGCGAGTTGCGCCGGAACGGCGACGGCGTCCGCGATATTGCTAGCCCGTCGAGCAGCGGCGGCGTCGGCGGCGGCATCGCCCCGCTCCGACAGCAAGCGGCGAGGGTGGCGCCGGGTCCCCTTGGGATTGATGACACCCCGATCACGCCTTCCGGGCCCCGAGCCGGCTGCAGCGTACTCTAGAAGCAGATTGAAGATGGTCCTGAGCGGTCCGCCGGCGGAATGCCGTCGTGAGCATCCAGGACAGGAATGGCACGGTCTTGGGCAGACATTCGCTCGTCCAGGACTGATCGCCGAAAGCATCCAACGGGAACGAGCTCAAAAGTGCTCATAGACGAGGAACGATTGCGATTGGCCATCGTCTGCGTGCCGGCAAGCGGGATGCGGCCAAGGGCGTCTCTCCGGCCCTCGTTCCCCCCACGACCTGCGGGCAACGAGCAGAGAAGCGAATTGCGGCCCCACGAATAGGATGGTCTAGCCAAAGCCCTAACTGGTACCGTGCAGACAAGAAGAGCAGCCTGCTGACGACGGTTCGTGCGAAGAGTCCGTGACGGTGTCAGTCGCGATCACGGGTCCAGCGGCGTAGCCCCTCTCGGCGACTTGGACACCTGCCGCCGCGATGTCCGCGCCGCCGGGCCAACCACCGCGGGAATCCGGAGCCGTGAAGCCGGGCAGCTCCCTCCCGGGCCCCGGCAGCGTCCCCGCGGCGGCATCGACCGTGGGCACCGCGCAGGCAGCTGCCCCTCCCGCGGCCTCGGTCTCGGGCGCGGCCGGCCAGCCTCCGCCTCCCGCGCAGCAGCATGCTCCGGTCCACCCCGGCGTCGCACCAGCTGCCGGCCCCGCACCGGCCGCGGGCGCCCTGTACCCGCAGGCGCACTCGTTCGGCACGCTGCCCGCGGCATCGATCGCCCGGCCCCCCCGCCCCGGCCCCGATCGCGCCCCGGGCGCCTTCCCCGACCCGTCGGACCTCGAGAGGCAGATGCTGGCGGCGGACCGGGCCCGCAGGGAGGACGAGGAACGCCTGCGGGCCGCGGAAGTGCAGGAGCGGCTGCGGCGCGAGGCGGCCGAGCGCGCGCGGCTCGAGGAGGAGCTCCGCCGCGACGCGGAGCTCGCGCGGCTGCGGGACAACACGCGGCGCACGATGCTGGAGCGGCTGCGGATGCTCGAGGACCGCAGGGCCTTTGTCGCCGGCAAGCTCGCGGCCGTGCCCGAGGCGGTCGCGCAGTCGGCCGCGCTCGACGCCGAGGTCGCCGCTCTGGAGCACGACATACAGGGGAGCAAGCGGGAGCTCGCGCGGCTGCTCGCCGAGCTGGGCCCGCGGAACGAGCGGCTCCGCGCGCTGGCGCCGACCGAAGCCCCGGTTTCGCAGGAGCTCAAGCGGCTGCGCGGCGAGGCGTACGACAACCTGGGCGCGCTGCTCAAGCTGCGTTACCTCGTCTCGCGGCAGCGGCACGCCGTGCTGGACGCAGAGTACCAGGCCGAGGCAAAGGGCCACCAGGCGGACAGGCTCGAGGTGCTGGAGCGGCGCGCAGAGACGATCGGCAAGGAGCAGGAGGACGTCTCGCAGGCGTCCTTCCGCGCGGACATGGCCAGGCTGCAGGGGGAGATTGCGACGGGGCAGGGCTACCGCGCCGAGCTCGACGCGCTGGCCAACGAGATCCTGGCCCGCTACGAGGCCATCGACAGGGACCGCCGGATCGTGGGGGAGGCCATCGCCCAGGCCACGGAGAAGCTAAACAGGCGCAAGCAGGCCGTCGCCCGCGTCAGCGAAGCCGCGGAGCACAAGATGGCCGAGGCGGACGAGATCGAGGACGCCGTGGAGGAGGAAAAGCGGCAGCGCGAGCTCGACGTGGAAGCCACGGCAAGGTACACCGCCCTGAGGCGCTGGATCGGGTCCGATTCGGGGTCCTCCCACGGTGGCCGCGGGGGGGAAACCAGATCGACCGCCGCACCCGAGCGCCCCCGCGCGGCCCCGGGACCGGAGCGCCCCGCGCGGCCCGCCGAGGTGTTTTCCGCCCCCTTCCCGGCGGCCGAACCGGCCCCCTTTTCCCTCCCCACCCCCGGACTCAGAACGGCTGCCACCGATCCCGCCGGCGGCATCGAGCGCAGCGGGTTCCCCTGGGGGAGCGGGCCCCCGTCCACCCCCGCGGCCGGCGGCTCGGGTTCCAAGGGTTCCGTGCCGGGGACGCCGGTGCTGGGCCCCGGGGCGGCCGATGCGATCTCGAGGCTCAAGGTGGAGGCGTCCGAGGTGGAGATCAACTACGGACGCAAGCTGGGCGAGGGCGGGTTCGGGATCGTGTATGAGGTGGGTCTTTTTCCGCGTGCGAGGCCGGCTTATCGATAATCGTGTTGCGACAGGGAGTGCTCAGGGGCGCGACCAAGGTCGCCGTCAAGTCCATCAAGGGCGAGGTCAACCACAGGACGATGCAGCTCTTCCTCAAGGAGGTCACCGTCTGGACCGGCCTCAACCAGCGCAACATCCTCCCCCTCCTCGCGTTCGTCGAGGACCCTCCGCTCATGATCAGCGAGCTCGTCACGGACGGCAACCTGCGCCGGCGGATGGAGAAGCTGGACTGGGACCTCGCCGCCGGTGCCCGCTTCCTGCGCGACGTGGCGGACGGCATGGCCTACCTGCACAGCTTCCGCGTCCTGCACGGCGACCTCAAGAGCCTCAACGTGCTCGTCGACAGGGACACGGCCAAGATCACCGACTTCGGCCTGGCCAAGTTCCGCGAGGAGGTCTCGCGGACCTCGGGCACCGCCGCGGGCGGGCTGCGCGGCACGATCGGGTTCATGGCGCCTGAGCTCTTCGAGGAGCGGCCGCTCGCCCCGCCGGCCGACGTCTACGCGTTCGCCATGCTCTCGTTCGAGGTGTATTCCAAGGGGGGTTGGCCGTTCGAGGGCAGCAACCCGCACGCAATCATCCGCAAGGTCTGCGACAAACGGGAAAGGCCAAAGAGGCCGGAAGGGGTGCCGGACCGCGCCTGGGAGCTGGTGGAGGCGTGCTGGAGGCAGGAGCCGGGGGAGAGGCCGGCGTTCCCGCAGGTGTGCGCGGTCATGGAGTCGTGGGGCGGGCCGCCTTGACGCACCTGGCGGCCGCCTGGACGTGTTTGACGGGCGTGTGATTCGAATGCATACGACCGTGACCGTGTATCCACAGCAATTGCGGTCCGTTACGCAATTCCGACGAGATCCAAAGTCCATCGATCCTCCTCCTGCCTCCCCGTCCATTATTCCTCCAGGGTCCAAGACCCCTCGACGATCGTGTTCTCGGTCGCCCAGTTGAGGGGGGAGGGGTTTCTCTCCGACACTCTCACGGCGAAATGCGGTACCGTCGGAGCGTCAGATGGTTCTGAAGATGAATCACCGGCTCCCGACGTGTCCCGCGGCGTGCTCTGCAACGCGTCGCGCACTGCGCGCCGGAGAATCCGCGCGGTCCTAGTCCCCGAGTCGCTGAATGAAATGATCCCGCACGCGCGACTTCCAGCTCGCGGCATCCCGATCTGTCGGGCGACGAGGAGGCGGACGGGTTATTCTGGGACGAGATGGCGACGATCGGCAAGAGCACGCTGGTGGTCTCGTTCGACAGTTCTCGCTTTACGCGCCTCGGGCGCGAGACCCTCCGCCGGGCGCACCATCGAATGGGCCCGTCGAACAGCGCTCTCGTGTTCCTGATGTTGCCGCTCAAGATCCTGCTCCAGTTCCAAGATGCCGACGATGCCCTGCGCCAGCTGTGGGGCCCGAGGCTGTATGGGCGGCTGCTCAACCTGTGCCCGGAAGAAATGATGCACGTTCGCCAACTCGTGGGCCTCTGGATGGTGGAAGCTGCGGAGTCGGACCAGATGATGCTCTTTCCCTCCGTTGCCGCCGGCCTGGAGACGGACTCGGAGCACTGCGACATCGCTCAGCGGATTTTCGAGGAGTTGTTCAATCTCGATGCCATTGTCCCCGACAAGTACCGCATTGAGGACTTCGGCAAGTGGATGGATCAGATGGGCAAGGCGCCGCATGACATTGAGCCCGGGATCGGGGCGGATCGCATCCCCGAGCAGAAGGCTGAAGCCCTGGGCGAGCACATCGGTGCGGTCGCGCCCCACGCCAAGGTCAACATCATGCTCTCGCGGCCTCGTCGGATATCGGGCCGAGCCAGGCGGGGCCAGCGGCCGAAGTGCCCGTGCGAGATCGCCGGCCGCCACACCTCCAACGACTCCTGCATCCCAGGTGACTGCCCGTATTGCGACTCCCGGCACAAGTACATGGGCGACTGCGACCCGCTCACTGGCGAGTGCCACTGCGGCGGCAACACGGACTGCAGGTGCACGTGCTACCGGGGCTACGGGTTGCATTCGTTCCGTTGCCGCCACAACAACCTGGCGACGCTGCCGCGCCCCATCTTCCCCGGCCTCCCGGACTTGACCCCGGTGGCCCTGGACCAGTCGCTCCTTCCCCGCGCCCTTCGCCGTGCGGCCCGGATCGCGCCGGCGGAGCTGGAGGCCATCTTCTCCGGCGAGCGGGACCCGGTTCCTGAGGGCGAGGAGGACGATGACGAGGAGATGGATGAGGAGGACGATGACGAGGAGATGGATGTCCGGAGCGAGCGTTCGGACCTTTCGATGTCGCCGGCGGCCGCCGCGGCGCAGAGGGCGCTGGAGCGCCAGAGGGAGGAGGAGGACGACCAGGGGTGAACAAGGCGGGAAGGAAGGGAGGGGGGCTTGGCACAGAGTCGGGGCGGGGGGGAGGGGGGCGGGGAGGGAAGATACCACCATCTTTGTTCGACATCCACGCGATGCCCAATGAACGCCAAAGCGGAGAATACGCGGCTGCGTTGCCAATGATCGGAATGCCGAGGAAATCGAAGTAAAGCATGGCGTCGTGTGACGCGGCCAAAGTAGCAGAGCTTGCCCTTGGCGAGTAGCAGGAGGTAGTCAACGGCGAGAGGATGGTGTATGAAGGCTGGTGGATCGTGGCGACGGAGGCCAGCTTGCGCAGGCGCTTGACCTCGACGACGTTGGCGATGATCTCGCGGCCGGTGTTGGAGTCGAGGCCTGTCGTGGGCTCGTCGAGGGAGAGCACAGAGGCGACGGGAAGCAGCTCCATGGCGACGTTCATGCGCTTGTGCTCGCCGGTCGAGAGACCGCGGACGAGCTGGATCCCGATGCGGCGGTCGGCGCAGTTGTGACGGACCGGGTAAAAGCCGGGCCTAGCGCTTTAACCCGCCGCACAAACGGTTCAATCTCACACGTCTCGAAAGGCCCGATGTAGAGTTAGTAGCAGCCGGGGTTTGACTTAGCTTCGATAGAGATTCGCTTGAGGGAGACTTGTCTCCCGAGGGACGTCTCAGAAGGGTCGGACTTGACGGACTCGGACCTCGGCGAGGGAGGAATTCCGCACGGCGAGGACGAATGAAAACACTGACGAACTGTAGTGGTCGCGCACACACGCACTTTGGCAGTACATTCGATGGGCCTTTTATGCCCGCGCTCGGGATTAGATCGGGATCAGACCGGGATCTTTCCGGGATCTCGCCGGGATCAGATCGGGATCAGATCGGGATCAGGTCCTCTGCGGGTTACGACAAACGACTATTTCCCCAACAAAGTACGAAAAATATGTAAGAAAGATGGCCCGGACCTCCACACTCCCCCACCCAGAGAAGCGCCGCCCCGGCGCGTTCAGTCCATCGCCACTTCCCCGTCATCGTACCCGATGTAGGGCCCGGGCGAGTAGGCGGGCGACGGGATGTCGGGGACGTCGGGGAAAAGCTCGTTGAAAAGGTCGTTAGGCTGTGGGGAGTTGTAGGGAGGAGTCGGGAAGTTGTACTCGGGAGCCGCGGCGGCCTGCTCGGCCTGCTGCTCCGCCACCCAGGCGAGGAAGTCGAGCCCAGCGTAGCGGGTCTGGATGGAAGCGAGGTCGCCGCGAATCGTGTTGTACTCGGCAACCGTGCGCTCGGCGAACTGATGAATATGCTCCATGTTGCGACGCAACTTTCCGCCCTTGCAGCCGGATGTCCCCGCCGCGCTGCTGCACTGGAAGGTGCGGCGGCAAGACGAAAGGATCCGGGATAAAGAGCTGCGGTGGTGGGTCCTTTGGTCCGACGGGACCATCGCGACCTACGCGGTTGGCAAGCGGGCTGATGACGAGTATTGTGCTGTGCAGTGCATGCTGGGGTCATGCCGGGGGAAAGGTGTGATCCATTCGAAGACGTTTGCGTCAACGAAGAGCAACTTTATCAAGCACGTGCGCCACCAGCACGCGGAGGAAGTGCCGTTTGAAAGCACGTCTTTCATCTTTGATCCGCTCTGGTCGGTTGTTATCGTTTATGGATAGTTATTGTTGAGCGAGTCGTTGTTGTTGAGTCGAAGTTGTGCTGTCTGTGGATAGTTAACGTCAAATCGAAAGTGCTTACCGTTTACGATAATTACGCCGGCGGCCGGGAGCGGACGACGGCAGTTTGAGACCGACGCGGGCGGCGTACCCGTGGACCTTGTCCATCGCGGTCGCCAGCGCATCCAGGGGTTCCTTCGTCGTGCGGGCATGCCCGAACCATTTCACGACGAACTTGAGCCTGTCCCCCTGCCCCTCGTGCGAAAGGATAGCCTCGACTATGTCCTCTCGTTCTCGGGCGATCTCATTCTCGATTTCGATCTGCTCCTCGAGCTCATCCATGGGGTTCGTCAGATCGAGGGCGTCCTGGGGCGCGAGCTCAGGTGCTCTGGCATTCCATGAGCGGGCGTTGAAGGCCGCAGCCTCCCAGGGCTTGAACCGCTGCATTCGATCGACGTGGACGGTGATTTTGTGGGTGTCTTGATCGAGATGCTGGAGCTGCCAAGTCAGCTCCGTATTTCCCTGCTGGATGACGCGGTAAGGACCAATGTGCCGCGAAACGAACTTGCCTGATTCGCCCTTTTGGGCTCTCTCGGGACTCCAGACCATGACGATGTCGCCCGGGCGGAAGGTGACTGGGAGGCGAGCCCTGTTTTCCCTCGCATTGCGAGTCTCGGCCGCCTCCGCCATTTTCCTTGCCACGAGGTCGTACGCCGTGCGTAGCTGCGAGAGCATTTCCACCACGTCGGTGTAGCGGCGTTCGGCCTCCGACTTCTTCTTTGCCTCATCTCTCGGTCGCAGTTTTATCGGCTCTTCGATCTCCGTTTCATCGTACAGAAGATCGAGAGGTAGCCGGGCGTCGCGGCCGTGCATGAGGAAGAAGGGAGTTTCCCCAGTGGTAGCGTGGATGGAGGTCCGGAAGGCGAAGATGACACCCGTGATGTCCCTGTCCCAGGTCCTCTGACTCTGATCGACAGCGGCGCTCAGGGCGTCCATGATCCACCGATTTGGGCGCTCCGCCAATGACGACTGAGGATGGCCGACGGTAACGAGGCCGCGGTTAATGTTGAGAAGCTTGAGTAGGTGCTGTAGATAGCTGCTGTCGAGATTGCGTGCGTTGTCGTGGTGAATTCGTCTTGGCACACCATGCTCGAGAATCCAGCGAGAATAGAGGAGCTCGGCTGTTGTCGGCCCGGTGCAATCCTTCGTTGGATATGCCGCCACCCATTTCGTGAACGGATCATAAACCACGAGGAGGTACTTGTTGCCCCGGGGCGTCGCCGGCTTAATCTCGCCAATATAATCGATATAGATGTCCTCGTTGGGACCTGTGAGGGGGACGGATTTAAGTAGACCCTGATTTGCGACGGACGGGAGCTTTCTGGATTGGCACGTGTGGCATCCGCGCGTCCATTTGCGGACGTCGTGGGCCATGCCTACCCAGTAGACTCGCCGTCGGAGATTATTATAGGCCTTATGTCGGCCCACGTGCCCGCTAAGCGGGTCTCCGTGTGCACGGTAAAGGTACGCCTCCCGCAGTTCATGCGGAATGACGAGCTGGATCACAGGGATGCGGCGGGTTCCGGTCGTGATTTCATCGCGCCGGCACAGCACGCCATCCTTGGCCAGAAAATACTGATTACCATATTTCTCGCAGAACTTCCTCAAGCGGGCGTGTTCTGGATGTTTCTTGCTCCGCTCAGGGAGCTGATTATCTCGCACGAAGCGGATTAATGCACTGGTCTCGACGTCAGCCTCCTGGACTTTGCGCAGGGATTCTCGGGTCATGACGTCAGCCAGGTCGATCGCGCTAATGGCCGGGATTTCGGGCAGCGCGTTAAAGAGCATCGGGTGCACGTAGGCCTTGTCACGCTCCGGAACGTCGTCCGGATCGGCCGATGCATTAATCGATGGAATGGGAAGGAGGATCTGGGGATTCGAGGACGCAGGGGGTCGTTCGGGATCACTCACCGGGGCCTCCTCCGCGGCCTCGATCTCCATTCCAGCCCCTTCGGCCTCGTTTCCTTTGATACTTGCGGCTCCGGAACTTTCCTGGTCGCCGATGGATCCGTTTGTGGCTCTTCCGGACGTGCCGGTGGCGGGGATCCTAAGGAAAATCGGGGTCCCTCCGGGATCACTCCCGGACAAGGGTCCGGGCCCCCTCCCCCCCTTAGAAGACAAGGGTGGGTCGCAGGGGAGGGGACGAAACTGTGGGATGTCGAAAATCTCCTCCGGGTCCTCAGGCGGCTCTTCGCCGGCCGGGTCCATCGGAGGGATCTGACGCGAAAGAAAATCAGCGTTAGAATTCTCCTTACCTGCACGGTGGATAACCTTGAACTTGAACTCCGACAGTCGCAGTATCCATCGCTGCAGCCTGCCGGGCTTGGAAGTCTCCAGCAACCACTTGAGGGCGCTTTGATCGGTTACGACCTCGAACTCAGCGCCAATCAGATACGGGCGGAAGTGCTCGCACGCCCAGACGACAGCCAGGGCTTCGCGCTCGCGCGTATCCCATTTGCGTTCGTTCGGGAGGAGGGCACGGCTGCCGTAGCGCACGGCGTAGTCGCGGCCGGTTTCATCGCGCTGACTCAGGACGGCGCCGAGGCCCACGTCGCTCGCGTCGGTAATGAGCACGAACGGTTTAGTCATATCGGGCCTGCGGAGGACGGGGGCGGTCGTAAGCCGTCCCTTCAAAGTTTTGAAGGCGGTCTCGCAGGAATCGTCCCAGTCGCGGGTGACCGAGGCGCCGTCTTGCGTCAAGCGGGTGAGCGGGTGCGCAATATTCGCGTACCCGGCGATAAAAGGCCTGTAGTAGTTAGCAAGGCCGAGGAAGGACTGGACTTCCTTCTTCGACGTAGGGCGCGGGAAATTATCAATTGCGCGAGTTTTCTCGGGGTCGACCCGAAGGCCGTTGCTCGTGACGAGGTGCCCGAGATACTTAACTTCATTCCTGAAAAACTTGCATTTGGCCAGCTTGAGAGTCATGCCGGCCTCCTTAAGCCGTTGAAAGAGAAGCTCGAGATGGAGGAAGTGCTCTTCGACGGACTGCGAGAAGATAATGATGTCATCGATAAAGACGACAAGACACCACCACTGCAAGCCCGCGAGGAGTTCATCCATCATTCGAGCAAAAGTAGCCGGCAAATTGGTAAATCCCATAGCCATGCGCTCCCATTGGTATAGCCCCCGATGGGTCGTGAACGCTGTCTTCTCCTTATCCTCGTCAGCGACCTCCACATGCCAAAAGCCCGAGCGGATGTCGCAGATGCTCCAGACCTTCGCCGTGCGCAATAGCGCGAGGGTGTCGGTCGGGTTTTTCGTCGGATAGACGTCCCGCTTGGTGTGTGCATTCAGCTTGCGGTAGTCAATGACGAGCCGCCATTCCCCAGATCCGTGGCCTTTAGGGACCATCAGGGCCGGGGCGGCGTAAGGGCTGCGCGAGGGGACAACAACGCCCTGAGCAAGCAGATCGTCAATCACGGCATCCATCTCGGCACGAAGCCGAAAGGGCGTCCGGTAGGGAATTTGATGGATGGGCTTGGTATCGCCAGTGTCGATTTTGAAGCGGTGATTGCGGAGCTTCCCAATCCACGGGGCAAACACATCACGGTAGCGATCGCACAGGGCATGAAACCGGACTTTTTGCTCCTCATTGAGGATGGTCTGGTCCAGTTTCAGCTCGAGTGCTTCGACCGGGGGCGCAACTGCATTCGGCGGTTTGGCCGGTCCAAGTGAGGAAGCAGGAGGGACAGAGAACAACCCGGCCGCATCCTCCTCGGTTGGCTCCACGATTACAGTTGGTTCCTCGTGGGGCAGTTCTTCCTGCGCCAGCGCCGATTCCCTGACCTCGAGCGTTTTGAGCTCTGGCAGCGGTGGCGGGGGCGCAAGTTGGTGCGGGATCCTGGCGCGGAAACGTCCGGCATGGAAACCTTCGAAGAGCTCCACCTCGGTAGTGCCGTAGTTTCGAATGAAAGCAAACATGCTGTTGCTCACATCCGGTGGGAAGTACGGGACTATCAAGAGCTGGTCGTAAGGAGGTCCATTCGGAGTTTCAATCACGCCAGGCAAAGCCATCCCGACCACTGTTGCCAGTGGCGTTGATTCCATCAATGCGACGGTGACCAGCGGTCCTCTCCAGGCGGGATTGCGCAGCCGGTGGTGACCGTCAGGGGAGAAACCAGATGTGAGGAGAATAGCGGTCGGGAGACAGTGCGGATTGGGACCTTCAGCTGGGACGGATCATCTCTGAAGGACAGGGCCGGAATATCCCAGGCCATCTGTACCTTCAGCGCGTGCAGCCAAGGCGTGCCGAGGATCAGTTCATCCTCGATGCCATCCATAAGGACAGCATCGGTGAGGAGGTGCTGATTGCCGACAAAAATGTCGAGCTCCACCACTCCCTTGACCGATATACTTCCTCCAGAGGCTGCCGTATTGATGGTTCCAAGCGTCCACGGACGGATTGGTGGTGATGGATTAAGGCGGACAAAGAAGGCGGTCTTGATGGCGACGATTGAGGCGCCGGAATCGACGATCGCATTCATGGTTGGAATGTTGTTAACCATGGCAGAAATGCGTGCCGCTTGATAAATAAGTTGGCGGTGCGAAGCCCAAGTCCAAGCTTCCACTGGTTGAAGTGGACGATTGGCAGGACGAGGACGAGAACGAGGCGCGCCGTCTGGACGGGGAGGCGGTTGCGGATAGACTTCCGAAAGTATTTCTACCTCCAAAGGGCCTGGCACCGCGTTCACCTCCGCCAATCCATTGGGGCCGTCAATCGGCCCCGGTTCGGACCATCCGGCTCGTTCATCAAAGGCGGCGTCGATTTCTTCTTGTTCTTGCGAGTCGGGAGTACCCGTCGGTGGAAACTCCGGCATTTCTGTCAGGAGCTCTTCCCGGGAGGCAGGACCAGCGGGTGCGCTGTTCCGGCATGCGCGGACGATCCGCGTCGGCTGGGACGGGCTACCCATCGCATCCTCGATGGAGGTGACGATTCCAGGGAGTGCCGCGAAGGCCTTGGTGAGCTGCGCGTAGGCATCATCTCCTTTGGCTTCTAAGGACTTAAACTCCGCCCCCCTATAGCCATTGGCTGTTGAGGGCAAAGCTAGTTTTTTGAACCGTTGGAGGTGCCGAGGCGCGAGCGCCAGCCGATCGGTCGCCGATTCGCATTCTTCTCTAGCTCCCAGCAATCGTCCTGCACGTGCCCGTCCATGCCACAGAGGTGGCAGTGACGAGGCACCTGGCGCTTCAGATCGCGGTAGCCGGAGGCAAAGGGACGCCGATCTTGCTGCGGGCGATCCTGCTCGGGAGGACCACGCCGGATGGGGCCGCTGGGCCTCGGCGGATCGGGCCATAGGCCGTTCTGCGTGGGCCCGGGTGCCATCCGAGTGATGAGCTCCTTGATTTCGGCGAGCTCCGTCGAAGGGGTCGGAGCCGGAGGGAACCTGCGGGGCGGAACATACGGGGTGAAACGGCGAGGCGGAGGACGGAACCCATCTTTGTCAGGCGATTTGCCTTCAATCTGCTTAGCCTTCGGTTCCAGAAGCTTGGCGAGGGCCTGGGTCGTTACCATGAGCGCCTCGGTCGTGATGACCTTGTCGGTGGCCTTTGACGAGCTGCTCGATTTCTGACCGACCAGCTGCGGGATCTCGGCGATTGAGTGCTGACCCAGGAAGCGGATGTCGTGCGAGACCGTAGGCTTGGAAGCCTGCAGGACGGACTTCATCTTCTCGATGACTTTGGTGACCGTAGAACGGTTGATCGGCGATTCTCCGAGGAGCTCGAGAGCCTTGCCCCGGAGATCCGGACGCAACCCGAACAACAGGTTCTGCCCGAAGACAGAATCCTGCACCTCCCTAATGGGAGCTTGGTCACCGGCATGCGAGAGGAAGCGTGCCTCGGCGAGCGACACGCGCGCCAAGAAGGCGTCGAGGGTTTCGTCCTCGTTCATCGAGATCGTGTAGAAGTGCCGGCGGTAGTGGACCGGAGCGTCACGTGGCTCGAAGTTGTAGCGAAGCCACGTGAGCACGTCAGCTTGATTCTGCGGGGGATAGTTGCTTGCTGCTGGGTAGTCGGGCGGACGATGCTCGGCCGTGTGATGGGTCATCATATTCTGCCACATGGCCCGCGGGAGCGGACCAAGGAAGACCGGGAAGACCCTGACCAAGTTGTTGATGGCGCCGAAAGCGGTGAGCACGGTAGTGAGGTCGCGGAAGAAGTCCTCCGGGTCCTGCCTTTCCTGATCGAAGGGCTGGATCTGGGCCGGAAGGAGCTGAGCGGGCAGCCTAGCCGATCCCTGGCGATCCGCCGGGAGAACAGCTTCTTCGTGGGGCACGCCAACGATAGCGCGGACGGCTTCGACGAACTGCTGAGGCGGCAGCATGCCCGGACCGGCAGGCGCCTGAGGCTGCTGCTGCTGGGCCTGCTGGGCCGCTACCTGCAAAGCCATCTGTGCGACTTCGTTGGCGGCCTGACCTATTTCCTGGATGAAAGCCTGAGCGGCCTGGATTGCCGGCTGGCCAGGAGCGGGATTCGGGTCCGCGGGTCCGACGAGCGGGGGGTCACCCTGCGGGACTTCCCCCTGCTGGATTTGCTGCGGCTGGTTAGCTTCGGGCGCGGCTTGGGCTCCCTCCATTATACGTTGCTTGCCTGGGGAACGGACGGACGACCTGGGATTGTACTTTCACGGACGGCCGAAGAAGGGCGTCGGTTGACTTCGCTGTCGCTTGTGTAGGCGACAGGCGTTGACTTGAGGATGGCCGTCGATGGCCAATGAAGTGGACTGGACCTAAGAACGTTACCTGTGATTCCAAGTGTGAGACCTGTAAGGAAGATCACGGAGGTCGGACCAGTGTGACGGACCGGGTCAAAGCCGGGCCTAGCGCTTTAACCCGCCGCACAAACGGTTCAATCTCACACGTCTCGAAAGGCCCGATGTAGAGTTAGTAGCAGCCGGGGTTTGACTTAGCTTCGATAGAGATTCGCTTGAGGGAGACTTGTCTCCCGAGGGACGTCTCAGAAGGGTCGGACTTGACGGACTCGGACCTCGGCGAGGGAGGAATTCCGCACGGCGAGGACGAATGAAAACACTGACGAACTGTAGTGGTCGCGCACACACACACTTTGGCAGTACATTCGATGGGCCTTTTATACCCGCGCTCGGGATTAGATCGGGATCAGACCGGGATCTTTCCGGGATCTCGCCGGGATCAGATCGGGATCAGATCGGGATCAGGTCCTCTGCGGGTTACGACAAACGACTATTTCCCCAACAAAGTACGAAAAATATGTAAGAAAGATGGCCCGGACCTCCACACAGTAGCCGAGGCCCATGACCTCGAGCACGTCGGCGATGCGCTGCTTGTGCTGTGCGGTGCTCCAATTGGCCGGCAGCTGGAGCCCTGCACTGAACCGGAGCATCCTTGTAGGTGAGGGATGGCGACGGAGCTTCCAGCCTGCTAGGGGTCGGACGGAGGTCACGGATTGGTTTCGCGCTCTCCGGCGGGCCAGAGATAGCCTGTAGCGTCAGAAAAGCCGATATCCATGGTCAGAATGGATGAAGCTAGAACGGAACGACCGGCGATGTGGCTCCCGTATCTGACACCTGGTGGCATCGTCAACTCGCCGCTCGGCTATCTCCTGGCCATTCCGCGCTTCCTATGGCAACTCATAGTTTGTCTGAAGCGGTTCCATGGCCCCGCGATGCCTCATTGCCTCCGGGACGGCCGTTGCACGCCGGAAATGGTCCGCCAGCCAAAAGTCCCCGAGCGTCCTCAACGTCCCTAGGAACGCAGTCCCGAAGCCAATGATTCTGGCGGCGTCATGCACATCCAAAGACGGGTCCGACGGCCGCACACGGCTCAAAGTAACCCGTAGAAGCTCCCGTAGGTGTTTGGCCGGCGGACTCTGCCTGGGAAGTGCGTGCAGTCGCATCAGCAGGGGCGCTGACCCCCCGCTTGCATGCGGCAACCTCACATCTCGCGCCCGCGGTGGACGCTGGATCGTTTTCGGAATCTATGGCGTTGTTCTGTAGGGAAGACTGCTGAAGCTGTCACCTCTGATCGATCGCACGGAGTCGGCGATCACAATGGAACCCTCTGAGCCCTCGAATTGGGACAGCGCCATGCGCTGAACCCGGGCATGCCGAAGCGTGCTAGGCCTCGGGAAGATTTGGATGGGGCGCCGCTCCCCGCCGGCGGCCCGGACGTCCTGGATGTCTTGTCCGAGGACCAGTTCCGCAACCTGCTCACGGGCGGCGAGCTGCACCTTGTCGAATGCCACACTCTGGCTGCAAGAGCGCGCGAGCGCGGCATCTTTTCCGACGAAAGTCGATCGCGAGGACCGACGCCTCCACGCCTCCGAACCGAAAATGAAAATACCCTTGTCCGAATGTCAGACGTCCTGTACCTTCGCACGTCTACTATCACTTGGACGACGACAACTACGCTGATCACCTCTCTTCATACCTCAACATGCACAAAAGGTCTCCGGAAGGCTTGGCCCCCCAGGGCTGCGGGCTGATTCTTGCCGAGTACGGAGTCGTGGCCGATCTGGCTTCTCGCACAATCGTCGGCGGCCCGTTCCAGGACGTTGTCCACGGATCCGAGCCGCTGCATGCTCCTCGTGGGGCCTTCAGGGCCATCACTATCCTCTTTAACAACAAGTGGGTGATGCAGAAGGCGCACTGGGGCAGGGTGATGAGGGATGGATGCTGTGAGAGGTGCAGGATGCGCGGCGAGGGTTACTGGTGGGACACGACCAACAAGGTGTTTGTAGAGCGATACTACAAATGTGATTCTCGTTGAAGCACTCGATAAACATCGACGGGCATGAAGTTCAGCGCATTGGGGCGGAGCGAAGTGCTCCACAGCGCGGCCGCATATTGCGACGTGGACGCCTAATCTCCGACGCCCCGAAGCGGAGTGCCGCGTTGAGAAAGTGCTGATCCCGATGGCGGCTGCTCTGCCCTCCGTTGTGGCCGTCAATCCGGCTTCCTTCGTCTTGTACGAAACCGCGTAGATGAGGTTGGCGCCCGAATAGGCGGGACCCCACTCGAGCTGGAACACGCCAGGGAGGGTCTGATCCGCGGGCAGTGGCAACGGCAGAGGACCTTTGGCCGACGGCAGGGGGATGGCGGGGAGAGTCGCGAGCTGTCCACGGGAGTCAGGAAAGGCGTCTGCTGCGGGATCCGGAGTCGCACCTTCTGCGGCAGCACCTTGGAGACGTCCGAAATGCCCGACTTGCTTTGGTTGACGTAGGCGTAGGTTGCGAGCTGTAGCCACACCAGCGAATAGGTGGCGTCGCCGAGGGCGCCGCGCACCGCGGCCACCGAGTCCTGCGCGGCCGACGGGGCAGCGCACAGCGCGAGGCCGAGCAGCGCGGCGAGAAGGGCGCGGCGGAGGCCCATCGCTCGTTAAGGGGGGGGGCGGGGGCGGGGAACGAAGCAATGAGGTTTGGTGCAGTCGCCGCTCGTCCGCGTACGCTGGAACAGCGCACCCAGGCGAACGAGGTTTGGGGGATCGGTCCCTTGAATTGCGGCGTCCCTCGTCGGTGTCCCCTAACAGAGCCAAGCCACGTCTATGAGCCACGGGCCGGCTGGTACAAGGCCACCGAGTTGATGCAGATCGATCTTTCGACTCGAACCCCTTGTCGCGCTCATGCCTACTCGCGTGTTACTTACCCCTTCCTTGACCGCCAGATGACGCCACCCTTTCAAAAGAGCTTGCTCTGCTAGCCGATTGCGAAAGGAGAGTCCAGCGATGTATGTCGCCATCATGTAAGCGCGGTGCGCGGTGCCGTGGTGCACAAGGCGGGCCACGCTTTCCAAGCTCGGTGTGCGGCGGCCGGGACTTTATCGCATTCAGCACCGTGCTACAGCTTACTCCTTGTGATTTCCTCCAGGCCGTCCCTGTTCCACACCGTGGGTAGCTTCCTCGCGAGCCACTGCGCAATCGCAGCCGCCGTCTGCGCCGGCTTCTCCTGGGCCACCCTGCAAGCAAGCAGCGGGCGATCAGCCTCGCGCGTCGTGGCCCGCTCGGCATGGAGCGGAGCCCACCAGTGCCCCGCATCCACGACGAACTCTGTGAGATCCTTGCAACTCTCGCGCATGGGATCGGCCAAGTGGCTCTCGATCGCTTCGCAGGCCCAATCGTAGCGGGCATGGATGAACATCACGGGGAACTCGAGGGTACCGTTGTTGGGCGCCTTTGCTGCGTACTCCCCGCAGTGGTCAAAGTTCCTGTACCTACCGGCCGATGCGCGGTGAGGCAGATGAATATAAGGGTTGGATTACGGCCGAGCAAACGTACCAACTGTTGGCCCCGAAGAAGCCGTTCTTGCGCATGCCGTCCACGTAGACCTTCAGATCATCCTCGGTGATTACCCTCTTGTCAATCGGGACGTTTGGCACCTCAGATGCGCCGCCAAACCATCCTCCGTCGTTGCAGATGGTAGCTGTCCCCGAGCGTTTGCCCTTTGCCGTCGGGTCGCCGGCTCGGAAAAGAATCTTGAAGGTCCGCTCCACGTCCTTGTCGAAAAGCCGCTCGCTGGAGCCGGAATCAATCTGGTAGAACTTGATGTAGTCCCATTGGCCCCACGGGAACTTGTTCTCCGGATACATGCTGCGGTCCACAAAAGGCAGGAAGTTCTGGGGAATGAATCCTGTTCCAAAGTCAGAAAGATATCGAAGTAGGCCAAGAGCGGGTGAAGGCACCCGACCTTTGGCATAGTAGGGCACACACAAGAAAACAGCTCCATGGACTCTCTCGGGGTGGTGCTGGACGAGGGCACCAACCGCAGGCGACCCAAAATCGTGACCGACTGCTCGATGGCCGATGTGAACCTTTGGTCGCGCGCCGAGACAATAAACAGACCCACTCCAAACGGCCTTCCTCGCTCCGACGTGGTCCGCAAGCTCCAGCAGGTCCTTCACGACCAGTTCCATGCGGTAGTCTTCCTGCCCCGCGTACACCGAGCTCCTCCCGTACCCGCGCATGTCGGGCGCGTAGCAGCGGAATCCCAGCCCGGCGAGGACGGGCATGACGTGCCGCCACGAGACGGCCCTCTCGGGCCAGCCGTGGACCATGATAACGGGGGTGCCCCTTTCGGGGCCGGAGGCGAGGTAGTAGGTCGTGTGCCCGCCGTGTCCATCGCGCGGAGGTCCCGTGAAGGTGTGCTCCGCGACGGCAATGTCCTTGGCCGGTGGCATCGCGGGGCGGGAGAGGGTGTGCGGGCAGTCGGCCGTTCCGTGGAAGCACCCGCCCTTCCATAGAAGCGCACAGCAAGCCTGAATGACGTCAGTGGCGACGCTCGCTCCCTCGATCCATCCACTCTACCTGCCGCCGTCGTCGCCGCCGCCTCGCGCCAGCCCCGCCTCAAGCACTTTACTCACCGCGCCGCCGCCTTCCTCCTCATGATCCCTCTCGGCAACGGCCCTTCGGCGGGCCTACTAACGGTTTTGGCCCTCCTGCGGGGAACCCGCCTCCTCAGGTGAGCTTTTTTCGGTTCTGCGGCGCGGTGTCAAGGCTGGCGCGTGGTGGCTTCGACGACTGCGGTACGGTACGAGCGTGCACCTCGCCCTTCTGCCTGATGGCATCCAGCGGCGGCGGCGAGGCCGGCTGCCCGTCGTCCCACGTGCGGGGGGATCGGCACGACTTGCACTCGCACCATGCGAAGTGCCTACTAGGCAGTCACAGCCCACGGCTAACGTCGCTTTCCCTGGAACCGCTAACTTTATGGGAGAATTCCTCATCTTCACTGGATTAGTGAACCAAAACATCATGGTGGCCAGCCAGTCTTCCCGCGGAACACAACTTTTCACCGTCCGCCTATCACGCAGCAATCCACAATTTAACTCTTCAGCGCGCACAATCCACTTCGAGGGAAACGCGATGCGCACTCCTAGAGGAACCGTGTGTGTTGGTTGTGGTGCTTGTACGGTCCGTCCGCGCGGATAACAAGCCGCCTCCCGCTACGCCCCCTCCGCGATCTCCACGTTCCCGATCAGCCTCCCGATCGCCACCGCGGTCTCCTCCTCCACCACCGCGTCCCCCTGCCCCCCCTTGCCCTCCGCCGCCTCCCTCACGGCCCGCGGCACCCCCGGCGCGGCCCTGAACGCGTCGTCCTCGGCCAGGCGGCGCATGCAGTCCCGCCACGCGCGCTCGATCGCGGGGTCGTCGCCGGGGACGGAGGCCGAGAGCTCCGCGAGCCAGAGGCGGGAGGCTTCGGCGGGATCGTGGACGGCGCGCCAGGAGCGGGGCGGGCCGGGGGCGACGAGCATCCCCAGCGCGCGGCGCGGGCCGCCCTTGGGTCCGATCGGGGGGCGGGGATCCGCGCACGCGTGGCAGACGGCCGATCGGCGGGGGTCGCGGGCGGCGGATGCGCAGGCGCAGGGTGCGCCGGCGCGGCCGATGCGGGAGGCTCGGGGGGCAAGGAGCGCGGGGGAGGCGTCGCGGCCTTCGAGGGGGCGGGCGGCCAGGGCGGCGTCCGAGGGGGGGAGGAGGGGGGAGGAGCGGAGGGATTCGGCGGCGTCCCAGGCGACGTCGGCTGCGCCGATCGCCGTGAGGACGGCAGCGAGGTCCGCGGCGGCCGTGCGGGCTGCGCCGGGGCCGAGGGAGGCGGCGCGGGAGGCGAGGGCGCAGGCGCGGGGGAGGAGGGCGGCGCGGACGGCGCGCTCGGTGGCGGAGCGGACGGTGGAAAAGTCGGGGAGTGTGATCCCGTCGAGCTTGCACAGGTCCGGGACGAGCTTGGCCAGGAGGTCGAGCGCCGCGAGGGCATGCGGTGCGGGGGCCGATTCGTCGCATGCCGAGGCGGCCAGGGCAGAGACAAAGTCGGGGTCGGCGAGGGCGGCGACGAAGCCGGCACAGAGCGGGTACGAGGGGAAGGTGCGCAGCAGCGTGGCCGCGGTGCCCAGCCCGTCGTACAGGGCGGCGGGGGCGGCCCGGTTGCGCGCGATGCAGGCGGCGATTGCGCGGGTGACGGCGCAGCAGACCGAGGCGAGCCTCTGCGCGGCCTCGGCGGGCAGGCCGCGCTGGGCAAAGCCGTTCTGGGCCGGTGCCTTGTCATTGCTGAGCGTGCGGGCATCGGCGTGTGCCTCGCGCTGCTGCTCCTCGAGCGACGGCATCCGCGACTCTGCAAGTTTCAGGGGCGAAGGCAGGGATCAATATGAGCTTGTGCATCATGTGATGGCGGGGGCACCGTGGCCCAACAGAAGCAATGGCACCAGGCAACGCACCTTGCAAGAGAGAGACCAGCCTGCCGACCAGGCACGATGCGACGCGGTCCGCGGGCGGCAGGCTCGCGACGGCATCCAGGGCCGTGCGCAGCGGATGGCCGCGGGGCACTGCGCGGCCCTTGGCCTCGGCCGCGGCCGTCGAAGCCTCGCGGCGCAGCTCCTCCGCGGGATCCGGTGCGGCGTGCGGGAACGCGGCGGCGACGCGGGCGTAGGTGCGCTCGTCCCACACGCGGGCGCGGCGGCAGCGGGCCACGAATGCGTCGTCTGCCACGTCCTTTGCCCACAGCGGCGTGTGGAAGGTGCTTGCCACGTCGGGCACGTCGTAGACGGGGTAGAACTCCGCGGCGGCCCACAGTCGGAGGCGCAGGCCGACCGCGGCGGCGTCGCCGGCGGGCAGCCAGTCGCGCACGGCGTGGACGGCGCGCAGGGCCGCGTCGACGGCGGACCCCGCGTCGGGCGGGCCCGCCCCAGCCGCCCCCGCCGGCAGCAGCTGAGAGAGCGCCGCCGCGAACGCGCCGCGGTCGTCCGCGTTCCCGAAGGGCAGCAGCGTGGGGCCGTCGGCGTCGGCCTCCCGCCCGCCCGGCGCGGCCACCGCGCGCCCCGCCGCGCCCAGCGCCGCGCGCCGATCCTCCAGGTACCGCGCGGCCGACCGCCCGCCCGCGCAGAACGCACAGCTGGCCATCAAGGCCGCAACGGGGGCGTCGCAGTCATCACGCGCTCCAGCCGCCACCAGGCACCCGCTCTGCGACACCCCTCTCAACGCAACCCCCTCCCGCGATGGAGCGGCAGCCGTCCGACGCCCTCGCCGCCAAGCTGGCCGCGCTCAAGGCGCGCGCCGCACAGCGATCGGCGACGGGCGACATCGCCGCGACGCCGCCCGCGATGCCCGACTCGGCCGCCACGCTCGCCTTCCCCACGATGGACGTGCCCCGCGGACGCAGCCCCGCTGCCGACCCACAGCCGCCCATCTCACCGCCGCCGTCGTACGAGTACACCGCGGCCTACCCGACGAGCTACCCCGCAAACACCGCGGTCCCCCCGCCCGACGCCTACGCCCGCCCGGCACCCCAGCCCGCACCCGTGCCGTCGCCGGCCGCCTACGCTCCCGCTGCCCCCCTCCCGCCGTCGTTCAACCCGGCCCCGGCCGCGGCATACCAGCCCGCCCCGCAGTACCGCGACGTCGCCGTGCCGGCCTTCCCCGCCGGAGCCGCCTACGGCAACGTCCATCCGGCCGCCCCCGCGTACGCCATGCCCGAGAAGCCCGCAGAGATCAAGTGGGCTCTTTTTCCCGCCCCCGCTCGCCCGTGCTGACCGCCAGGAAAAGCAACCGCGCCAACGATTTGCTCCGGGCAGTCCGCGGCAACATGTCCGGCATCGAGCAGGCCCGCAAGCGCGTGCAGAGCGTCGACATCTGCTTCGTGATCGACTGCACCGGCTCCATGCAGCACTGGAGTGCGTCCCCCCCACACCCGCCCCTACCTCCCGTGCTGATCCCCTGCCACCCCCAAGTTGACAGGGTCAAGGAGACCGTCACCGAGATCCTCGACCGCATCCGCGCGCTCTACCCCGACACGCAGCTCCGCACCGCCTTCGTGGGCTACCGCGACTTCGAGCCCAAGGACGCCGACCAGTCCTCGTACGAGGTGGTCGAGTTCATGGCGCCCGAGTACCTGCGCGAGCGCATCCTCTCCGTCAGGGCGTCCGGCGGGGACGACGTCGCGGAGGACATGCTGGGGGGGCTGTGCAGGGTGCCGGGGCTGGATTGGCAGGCCAGGGCCAGGGTGATGCTGGTCATCGCGGACGCGCCGCCGCACGGGAGGAGGTTCCACGGGGGGAAGTACACGGACCGGTTCGCGGACAAGGCGGATCCCAACGGGCGCAGGCCCGAGGATTGGGAGGGTGTGGTGCGCCAGATCGTCAACAAGCAGATCGACGTTTATTTCCTGCGGGTGGGTGGCAGCCGGGCGCTGGCCGGGGCACCGGGACGCCTCACCGCAGGCCGCAACACGCCCCACACACAGTGCCACCCGTGCACCGAGATGTTCGAGAAGGAGGTCCGCGACAACATCTTCCGGCGGCACTTTCCCTCGTGCAGGTTCGACGTGCTCTCGCTGGATTCGGACGACAAGGCCGAGTTCCTGGAAAAGATCATGACGGCGACGCGGTCGTCCATGCGCAGCGCGGGGTTCTAACACCACGATGGCATTGTTGCAAGGAGCAGTACATCCACGGCGATCACTTCCGTCCCGAGTACCGTCCCACGAGCTCGTCAACGGCCGGCAGCGCGGGCAGCCCCAGGTCCGCGCAGAACTCGTTGCACCTGTGCTTCCCCAGGAAGTCGACCAGCCCGTCCAGCCCGCGGTTCCCGTCCATGAAGTGCCGCAGGTCCGCCAGCATCCTGTTCTCGGCGAGGATGTGCAGGGCCGGGTCCGACAGCCGGAACACCTTGGCGCCGTCGTGGTGGCCCTGCAGGTCCGTGACGATGAACTTGCGGCCGTAGTGCTCGAACGAATGGTGCTCGAAGCAGCCCATGAGCCGGCCGGCGACCGTGTTCTCGTCGCCGCCGTAGTCGCCGTTGTTGGTGAAGCGTTCGAAGGACGGCAGAGGCTCCTCGAGGAACCAGATCGTGCCCGACGCGTTCTCCCTTCCGCGCGGGCCAAGGAACGGTGAGCGCCCGGGCGGGATGAGTCGCGGTGCGGGGAACCCACTCGGCGAGCCAGATGTCGACGAAGCTCAGCTCGTACTCGTGCCCGGCCTTCCTGAGCGCCGCATCGAAGGCCTCCAGCGCCCGCTGGCACAGCCTGTTCATCTGGATCACCTTCTCCACCGACTCCTTGTCCTTGCGCCTGCCGGCTTCGTCGGTGCGGTCGCCGGGGAGCAGGTCCAGGAGCTCCTTGCGCCACGAGGCGTGGAACTTCTTGGCCACGTACTCGCGCTCGTTGTCCTTGGCGTAGTGCGCCACGCGGAATGTGCCCTTGTTGAAGGGCTTGGGGAGGAGGTACAGGGGGACGTTGGAGCTCTCCTTGGAGATCCTGCGCATGGGGCTGTCAAAGTCGGTCCATTCGACCGAGATGAACTGGGTCCGGTTGACAAAGACCGGGGGCGCCCAGTCGTCCGACTTGATCCGGTCAAAGTCCTTGACGGCCTCCTCGCACTCGAACATGATGTCGTTGACGTGGCCGCGGATGAGCGCGTCCGCGAGCTTGACGTACCGCTCCTCCTGTTCCGCCTTGAGCTTCCTGAACTCCTCCTCCATGCCCCTCACTTCCTCGGTCTCGCGCAGGATCTCCTCGAGCCGCTTCTGGGCCGCGACCTTCTCCAGCTCCGCGATGCGCTCGGCCTCCTCCAGCTCGGCAAAGTGCGCCTCGAGATCCTCGGCGGCCTGCTCGTTGGCCTTGCCCAGCGCCGCGAGCTGGGCGGCGTGTGCGGCCCGCGCGGCCCGCTGGTTCGCGACCAGGCCCTCGAGGTCCTGGCCCACGAACTCGATGATCTGGAGCAGCTGCTCCACGCGGCCGTCCGTCTGCGCGATCTTGTGCTCCGCGTGTGCGCGCGCCTTGCGGTTGTACTCGAGCTTGACCCACGCGGCGACGATCGCGCGGCGCTGCGCGGCCACCAGCGTCCTCAGCCTCGCGGCCTGCGCGGCCAGCTCCTCCAGCGCCGCCACGCGGGCGGCCACGCGCGACAGCTCGGCGGCGGTCTGCGCGGCCTTTGCCGCGAGCGCGGCCGCCTCGTCGCGCGCCACGCGCTCGCGGTGACGCACGGCCTCCAGCCGCCGCAGCGCGGGCACCGCCTCGGCCGCATAGCGCGCCTCGAGCGCCTCGACGGCGTCCTCGGCCGCCTGCAGCTGCGCCTCGAGCGCATCCAGCTCGGCCGCGCTGGGCGCCGCCCCCGCCGGCATCTCCGGCCCCGCGCTCATGGGCGCCGAGCGCCGCCGATCGATCGCGGGGAGCGGCCGGCCCCGCGGTGCCGCTGCATGCGAGCAGACGGTGTCGCAGTTGGCGCTGACCCCCGTGACGCCGCGCGCGCGGTTCGGTCTCAGGCACGCCTTGGGGGACTGGCTTCCCGCGGCCATCCCCGCCCGGAGCAGCGAGATGCCGGCTCCAAAAATGCTGCTCGCCCTCCTCCTGCCCCTAATCTTCGCCGCCGGGGCCTCGGCGGCCTGCCTGCGCGACTGCGGCTCGCCCTTCTACGGGGACGTGATCACCTCCGGCCAGGCGTACGGCTGTCGCGGCGCCGGCGGGGCGTGCTCCCGATTTACCTCGGGCAACTGCACCGTCCTCGCCCCCGGCTCGCCGGCCCCGGGCACGAACATCTCCGTGCCGTGCGCAGCCCCCACGGACTCGCCCCTCTGCCAGGCCGGCTACAACTACTTTTTCAACGGCCTCACCGCGAGTCCGAACTGCCAGCCCAGCACCGAATGGGTGTGCATGCAGAGCTGCGGGAACAACGGGGGCGACTTTGTCAAGATCCTCGGGACGGGCACGTTCGGGACTCCGGCGTCCAACGTCGTGTGCCAGGGGCCCAACAGCACCATCTGCACATGGGTGGGCATTGTTTTGCCCATCACTTGTCTGCCGCGGGACGCTGACGTGGATTCGGCCCCCAGTACCGTTCGGCCGACTGCACCGTCCTCGCCCCTCTTTCCATCCCCTCCTCCAACGGCTCCGTCGGCGCAGGATGCGCGCCTGTCAACTTTACCGGTAGGCCTTTCGTGGGCCCTATCGTCGCCACCCCTGATGGATCGCGCCCTGGCCGCAAGGCGAGTGGTGGTGCCCCATCGCCGCCCGACAGGTCTACTACAGCTCCCTCCAAGCACCCTGCCCCATCCCCCCTATGCCGTCGACCACCAACGTCGCAGCCATCGCCGGGGGCGTCGTCGGCGGCGTGGTGGCGCTGGCCGCGGTCGGGGGCGGGACCTACTACGCCGTCGACAAGAAAAAGAAGCGCGAGCGGGCGGCAGCGGCTGCAGCGGCGGATGCCAAGGACACCGAGATGGCAAATGCGGCGATGGTACCGGATGGCAAAGCCGGGACCGGGTTCTACGGCGCCGCGCCGCCGCCGGGCCCGGTTGCGCCCGCCCCGGAACCGCCCGAGCCGCAGACGGTCCCCTTTGCCTCGCTCCCCGAGGTCCCCGACCTTCCGCAGACGATAGCGCGGCCGCCCAAGGTGGAAGAAAGCGCCAAGGATCTAGTGGGCAGGGAGTGCTTCGCGGTCGACGATCTGGAGGCTGAGTTCGACGACGATCTGGACCTCAAGGCCGGCGATGTCGTCGTCCTCAAAGAGGCAAGATCAGGTGGGTGTCCCTTGCGCAGGACGGTGGTCGTCGCGGCTCACCCGTGCGCGCAGATGGTTACGGGATCGCGGTGCGAAAGACCGACGGCAAAGAAGGTCTTGTGCCGTTAGACAAGCTCCGTTCCGCGTGATGAATTTGCAGTCGGTACACGGCAAAACCTGTATTGACTGGAACAGGAATGACCTGGTGGAAATCTTGCGCTTACTCTTGTGCGCGACAGATCCGATGTAGTTGGGCCGCCTATACGAAGTGCACCAGCAGTCATCGCGATCCCTTCTGAGTTCGGAATGGATTCCATGAACGATGCTGCATGTCTCGCTTGCCCACGATCGACTTTCAGCCTTGTGTAGGCGGGCCGCGGCGGGAAGTAAGTTTGAGAAGTGGACCCTGCACCCTGAACGATCGACACGCGTCGAGCAGGTTGCTGATCGCCCAAACCCGCGTTGAGGGCTGTTGAGGGCATAGCCGTCGCGTCCATGGACGGCAGCGCGTCCGATGAGCCCCCTCCGGGGTCCTCCCGCGCGGCACCGGACACGCGGAAGCTGTTCGACGCGATCCGTAGCGGGGAGTCCGAAGGCATCTCGAGGTCGGACCTGGAGCGGTGGATCCGCGCAACGGTTCGGGAGCGCGGGCAGGTGAAGGCCGACGACGCGGTGCTCAAGTCGGCGGCCGAGCGGGTGATGCGGGAGATGTCGGAGGACAGGGGACGCGGGGCCCTCTCTGGGGACGTTGTCCCATTTGAGCGGTTCGACGAAATCGTCACCCGGCGGGTGTCGGAGCTCTCGGAGCTGTTTAAATCGATGGACCTGGACCACGACAACTCCGTGGACGCGAAAGAGCTCCGGACCCGGCTCGCAACCGAAGGGTTTCGGGCGCGGGACGAGTTCGTGAAGGCCTTTATCGATCACTTGGACGAGAACCACGACCGGAAGATCCAGCTGGATGAACTGCTGCGCTTTGCACTCCTGATACCGGGGGCTTCGACGCTGACGGACCTCTCGGGGTTCGTCATCGAGCTTTGGGAGCCCAACTTCCACTTGGACCCCGTCCCTCGGCATTCGGCCTTCGATTGGCGCAACTTCGTGGCCGGAGGCGTGTCCGGGGCCCTGTCACGGACGGCCACGGCGCCGATCGACCGCATCCGGATCGTGCTGCAGGTGTCGTCGCCCAAAGCAACAGGCAGCACGATCGCGAGCGCGGTCAAGCAGGTCTACGAGGAAGCCGGCGCGATGGCTTTCTTCAAGGGCAACGGACTCAACGTGGCAAAAATCATACCGGAAACCGCGCTACTCTTTGGCCTCTTCGAAACATCAAAGAAGATGATCGCGAAAGGCCAAGGCGTGGACGATCCCGCGAAGCTGACACCCTTCGGCAAGTTTCTCGCGGGCGGACTATCTGGTGTGGTGAGCCAGACGGTGATGTACCCCGTGGACTCGCTCCGGTGCCGGATGATGGCCAACCTATCGCACGTCGGCCCGGGGGAAGCCACGATACGGGGCGAGTTCGTGCGCAGCTTCAGGGAGCTTTCATCAGCCGGTCTTCCGGCCTTCTTCCGCGGGTGGCTTCCAGCTACGCTCGGCATCTTCCCCTACTCGGGACTGAACCTCAGTGCCTTTGAGACGTTGAAGCTCCGTCTCCTGAGGCTGCGGGGGAAGGAGTCTCTCACCTCGTGGGAGACCATGGCTATCGGATCGGTCGCAGGCGGCTTCGCTGCCAGCGTGACGTTCCCTTTGAATGCTACACGCACTCGTCTACAGGCCTCCAACACGACTCTGCATCCGCACGCCTACGAGGGATTCCTGCACTGCGTGGCGCAGACGTACCAGCGGTTGGGGATCCGCGGCTTCTACCAGGGTCTCGGCGTTTCTCTGATGAAGGTGGGCCGTGCCCTTGCGGATCTGGATCCTGGATCAAGCTGATTGCCGTTTCCAGGTTCTTCCTTCGAACAGCCTGGCTTACCTCTTCTACGAGGCGACGCGGAAACTCTTGGCATGATTCCCTTTGTCTTTCGATGTTCTATGATCGTGCTCGCAGCAGCAATAAACACCATGCAAATTACGACAGTCCCATAAAGAGAGGCTTCCCGCCGCCCGATTCAAAGCGTCTGCTCCTTCTTCTTCCCGCACGACCCCAGCCACGCCCAGAAGCTGTGCCACTCTTCCGCGCGTTCCCGGCCCCACGCGCGCCACCCCTCGGCGTACTCGCCCAGGCCCTTCTTGACGTTGGGCCACGTGAGCTCCTCGACGAAGCCCCAGCGGTAGACCGCCTGCCCCAGCGCGATCGCGGGCTTGTCGAAGGCGTAGTAGAAGAGCCACGAGGCGAAAAAGACGAGGAGGATGTAGGGGATGAAGCCGACGACGACGATTCCCCCTGCAGGACGGCGGTGGGTCAGAGAACGGCCGACAGCGTGCACGTGCTGCGGCGGACCCACAGTAGGTCAGACCGGCGTTGAACAGGCCGACCCATATCCACGTGTTGACGGCAAACAGCACGAGCCCGTGGACGAGGTAGATCCCGAACGAGTACTTGCCCAGCATCACGAACGGCCACGTGGAAAAGAACCACTGCAGCGAGGTGCTCAGCTCGATGAGCAGGATCTCGCACAGGGCCGCGACGATGAGGGTCGTCTTGGGCTCGTTCCACGGCGCCTCGCCCCCCAGCTGGCCGTACTGGATCTGCCACGACAGGGTCCACCGGTCGATGGCCGCGTTGACGGGCTCCACCGTCAGCATAAGCAGGAAGATGGCAAAGAGGAGGATCTGCACGATCCAGATGTACTTCCAGTTGCGCCACTTCTCGAGGTACCCCTCCGTGGACAGGTCCGTGATGACGAGGCCGAGCAGGAAGACGCCGTTCCAGTCCATCTGCCACCACAGGCAGAACCACAGCACGAAGTAGATCCAGTACCGGTTTTGCGGGATGTGCACCATCATGAACGAGACCAGGTAGACGAACATGGATCCCAGGTACTCGACGGGGATGGTCCAGATGACCCCGCACGGGTACACCGACGGCACCGGCAGGACCTTGAACGGCATTTGGAACTGATCGGGACCAACGTCAGCGGTTCTAGCAAGCCACGGACGGCGAAGAACCCACCATGTTGACGAGCATGATGAAGTAGTCGCCCGCGTTCTTGATCAGGTTCCAGTTGTTTGCGTTGTCCAGCCACATCTCCGAGTGCATCACGCGCCCGGCCTGGTCGGTCATGTTGTATGCGCCCATGGCGCCGAGTATCAGGTTCACGGCCATCATCATGGCGATGGGCACACCCAGGCGGAACGGCCGGCGGATGACGGCCGACGAGAGCGCCTTCATGGGCCC
Organism: Hyaloraphidium curvatum; assembly: GCA_025558095.1. NCBI lineage: Eukaryota > Fungi > Monoblepharomycota > Hyaloraphidiomycetes > Hyaloraphidiales > Hyaloraphidiaceae > Hyaloraphidium > Hyaloraphidium curvatum. Next base: position 427,807 of record JAIVFI010000027.1, on the reverse strand, counting down.
CTTCTTGGCGAAGAAGGCCGCGGTGAGCACGCGGCCCGAGAGCACGTAAAACACGGTGACGGAGAAGGTGCCGTCCCAGAACAGGTGCCACAGGTAGCGGTGGAACGACTCCTCGGCCCACCAGAAGCCGACGTCGCGGAAGGTGGCCTGCTTGTAGTGGTGCACGGCGACGACGAGCGCGGCGACGCCCCGGATACCCTCGAGATACAGCAGCTTCTTCTTCTTGGCGGGATTCGTGATGACGGGCGAGGTCGAGTCCCGCGGCACGCTTTCCTCGAGCGTCGGGACGGTCACGAGGGGTGGCTTTGCGTCACCGGCCGCCTTGGCGTCCTGGCCCTCGAGGTCCGGCGGCCGCAACGACGCCAGCATGATCGCGTCGCCCTCGTCCATGAAGCTGCCGTGCGGGCTGGGGCTGGCCTGCGCGGGGCTGCCCTTGCTGGGGCTGGCCTTTGCGGGGCTGCCCGTCGGGGCGGGGGCCGCGGCGCCCCTGCCGTCCAGCATCGTCGCCTGCGTGCCCCAGCGGTCGAGCGGCCGCGGCAGGCCCGGGTCGGCGTTGGGCGAGTCGCCGTCCGCGTAGAGCCCGCGCGAGTTGGCGGTGGACTGGCTCGCGTTGTCCGTCTCGGACTCGTTCGCCGTCGACGAATCCGACCGGTCGGCCGCCGACGCCGGCGGTGCTGCGCCCGGCGACGGCATCGCGGGATCCGTGGCCCCGACAACAACGAAGGCCCGAGCAGATGTTTGCCTGTTCGGGGTGCAAGGGATTCCCAACGGGCTGGGATTCTCGCCGGAGCGGGAGAGGGCCTCGCCTGTCCAGGCCCGGCAGCGATGTTTGGCCGGTCGCAGGAGGCGGAGGACGAGCGCCGGGCCACGCTGGCTGGGCTGAAGGCCGCCGAGCGGCGCGCCGAGGAGCTCGAGGACGTTGTCGGCGAGGCGCTCGCCGCGCTGGATCGCATTCGCGGCCTGCTCCGGCCCGATGCCCCGACTCGGGACACGTCCGCGCTGCCCGGATCGCCGGCGTCGCCGCGGCTGCTGCTGTCGCGCATCGCGGACGCGGCTGCAGAGATCGAGGGCGCGCTTGAGGATTCCGGACGCGTCAGCACCTCGGCCGCCGCGCAGCTGACCGTGGCGGGCGAGGACGTGGCCGCGGGCTGCATCGTACTCTTTGGCACGCGGCAGGACGCGAATGCTGCCGGAAGCGGGACGTACCTCGAGGCCCAGGTGGCGTGGGACCCTGAAACGCCTCCCGCGGACCGTACCGTCTTCCTGGCCAGGATCGCCGACCGGGCGGCCTCGTTTCCGCGAAATCAGCCAGTGGTGCTGGCCTGCATCGTCTCGTTGAACGCTACGGGGAGCACGGACTCCGCTGGCGCCGGGATCGTGGAGTGCGCCGTGGAGCCCGTGACGCCCGACTCGCTGCGGGCCGAGGCGCGCACCCGGGCGCTGCTCCTCGCCGAGTCGGCCATGCTCCGCGGCAGGGTGGAAGAGGCTGAACGCCGGGAGAGGTTGGAGCGAGAGCGGCTCGAGGCCGAGGAGCGGCGCCGGCTGGCGGAAGAGGCCGCGCTCTTTGAAACCCTGTCGTCTATTTCCTGAGGGCCTCGCCGGCCTCGCGCGGCCCGTCGAACATGCGGCGGTTCACGAACGCCGCCGCGACCTCGCAGATCGAGGGCAGCACGTTGACGTCGAGGCTGGGCAGCGCGAACGCGCGGTTCGCCGCCTTGCCGTCGATCACCAGCACGACGGCCGGCACAAGGTTGCGCGCGTGCTGCGGCAGGTGCACCAGGACCTGCGTCATGGCCCGCAGCTGCGCGAAATCCGTCTGCTTCGGGTCCTTCCTCCCCCGGAGCTTCCTCTGGATGGCCCGGTAGTCCTCCAGCTCCGCAGGCCGGATGAGGAAGCTCAGCCCGCCCTTGACGTCGCCGCCAAAGCCGCCGGGCGCCTTGCGGATCTGCACCAGGAATCGGTTGTCCCACATGGTCAGGTCGCCGAAACGGACCGGGACCGAGAGTTGCGGCAGCTCCGTGCGCGACGGCGGCTGCCGCAGGGCGAACCAGAGGTCGCTCCGCGGGTGGGGTGCAAACATCGTCCCGCCGACCGTGACGTTGGTCCTCATCGCGGGCGGCCTGGCGAGCTGGTCCAGGATGTGGCCGTGGAGTTTCCGCAGGGCCGCGAGGTGCGGCTTGGTCTGGAGCGCCGAGGAATAGAGCACCAGCTCGCGGAGGACGCGCAGGGCGACGACGGGGTCGGCGAACCAGTGGTCCGAGTGAGAGTCGGGGTCGACGTTGAGAAAGATGGCGCTGGCGCCGGTGCGGGTATCCTGTCGCGTGTGCTTCTTCACCGTTGCCAGCGCTGCGCAAGAGATTGGTTGAGGCCCCAACCGTTGCGCAGGACTCACTCTTCTCCCGGATCTTCGCCGCGTGGACCTGCATGCGCGTCGCAAAAGCCTGGATTTCCTCCTCGGGTAACGCTACCTCGGAGGCGTGGGCGCCGTTGCGGTCCGGGATCTGGGGCAAGCCTGCCTCTTCGCAGGTCGCGACCACGCGCGCCTGAGCGTCCCGTCAGAACGAGCGTGACGCGATCGGGGCCGACCACGCCCGCGGTCCAACCTTGGAAAACCCCAGCAACGGCCTCATGACCTTCATCCGCGTCTCCCCGAGCCTGTCCAACACCACGTCCTCCGCGTCCCTGTACCCTCCCAGGCCGTCGATCCCGCTGTGCCGGGCCAGCCTGTACACAACGTTCTCCGCTTGCTCCGTCAGCGTAGTGGGCAGCACCACGAACCGCGCCGATGCCGCGCGCGCCTGCTGCGCGAGCGAAGGGATGTCCAGGTTGTCCGCCGCGGCCTCGCCGCCCGGCATCCTGCCGCCTCCGGACGCGTCCGGCGGCCGGCCTGGCGGCGTGGAATCCGTTATACGGTGCTCCACACCTGTGATCGGGATCCGAGAGTCAGGATCGGCCAGCCGAACGCGACGGGACATCCAACCAGAGTCCGCGAGGAAGCGGACGACCTTCCGGAGGTCATCGTTCCCCAACCCCTCCGGATTCGGAGTAAACGCGACGATTTTCTTCGGATCCACGGTCTGCCGCACGAGGTGGAGGAGCAGGACGCTCTCCGGGTTCGCGGCGAGGCGGAGGGCTCGTTCCACGCGTCAAAGGCACGCCGACACGAGCAGACGCGGCGGGAAGCGCACCGATTCGCGCCGCAGGGTTATGAGGAACTGCTAGCCGCCTGAAAACGGCCGCGAACTCGGCCGGAGTTATCGGGAGCATCGCGAGTTGAGCACGGTTCGCGCGGCCTGCGTGACGATCGAACCGGCCCCCCGCCCCCTACAGCCTCCGTTTGGATCACGGAGAATGCCATGGAGCCCAAAGCCGAGGGCGCTCCGGCGCGTCTCGGCGGCGATATTGACGGACTGCTGCTCTACACCAAGCCCGTCCCGCCGCCACCCCTCCTGGAGACCTGGCGCGAGCGGCGGTTCCTCGCACGCTTGCTGCAGTTCCTGGCGGCGGCGACGTGCTTCGCCGCCCTGATGGTCTCCTCGTTCGAGGTCAACTACAACAGCGCCGTCATCGCCTCTTCCGGGATCGTGTTCATGACTACGGTGTGCATCGCCTCGATGATGCAGTCCTTCTCCTGCATGTTCCTCTACTCGGCGCCGGTGCTGCTCGGGGTGCCTCCCTCCAGGCACAAGCGCTTCTCCCGCGTGGAGGTCGTCATCGACGTGCTTTTCCTCGGGTTCTGGGTCGGCGCATCGTCGGTCGTCGCCTGGTTCGGGGAATGCCCCCGCGACACCGCCCACCCGCCGCAGAAGAGCTCGGGCTGCTTGTCGTGGAACCTCTGCATGGCTTTCGGCTACGTGTGCTGTGGGCTGTTCCTGGCCACGTTCGTGCTCGGGATCCGGGACTTGAGGCAGTACGGCTGGGGTTATCGCATCGGGGAGAACTCGGTCGGCAACGGCTTCGCACGTGGTCACTGGGCGTCACCGAAACGGTCGGGGGGGAAACGGAGCTGAGCCGGTTCGCTCGGTTCCATTGCTCCATTGCCGGGTGCTACATTTTGTCCTACAGTTTGGAGAGAGAAAGCTGGATGACGAGGTACACCGCGTAGACGCAGATCAAGACGATGCCAGTGGCACGGGTAGTACGGTATCCTTGCAGAGGTATCATGGTCAGCAATGTCAGCAGTGCGGCCAGCAGTCCCAGAGCGGATGCCCAGAGGGAAGCGCCGACTTCTATCTGGCGGGAGCCGGTCTTGAACGTCGAAACGAGCCCACCGAGGCCGACTCCGAGGACGATATCTGCCGAAGAGGAGCGTCAGAAGGCCAGATACAGTCGAAAGACGCACGCGAACGGACTTAGCATTGGACTTCCATAGCAGGCGCCCATGGCTAGTTCGGCATACCCCATCTTTGCCAGGGAGATGTCCGTCTGGCGCGGTTCTCTGGTTGGCTAGCGCCACGGGCACGTTGTCGGCGCAACGTACCATCAGATCGCCCATGCTGTTGCCCCACGCAAATATCGTCAACCCCATCAAGGCCTCGCTCACTCCAAATATGAGGCCCATCGTCTGGAAACGGCATTTAGGCGCACGACGCTATGGAGCATGGAAGGACACAGACCTGGAGGAGCCCCACAAGCTGGTTGGCAATGAGGTAGATCCACAGAATACCCGCTGAGAAGCCAACAAAGGCCAATAAACCGTACCACCGCGGCGGTCGGTCGTTCCGCGTGACCGCTACGAATGCTGCGGACGCTAACAGTCCGAGCAAAGCAGACAGAACGCCTGCTGGCAGGTTCGAGCTGCCAACCGAGGCACCCAGACCAGAAATGCCGAAAGTGACGATGCTCGGGAAGAGAAGGACGTTGATCGCCGATAACCAACGATGCCACCGGAGCGGTCCCCGCGTGACCATCCGCCATACCAGGGGTCGGCCGTCTGATGGTGAAGACGGCAGTGCTGCCACGTCATCGTCCTCCGCAATCGGATGTTGATCCTCATTCACGGCGAGATGGCCGCCGTCTGACCAGGGGTCCGCAAGCCCTGCCGAGTCCATGGTGGCCTGGTCCACAACAGGCACTGTGAGTCGCAGTGCGACCCACACCGGCGACGAAACAATGCCGATGGCTTTCCGGAAGAGGCTCAGTGATGCAAAGTTCCTCGCCCACGGGAACAACAGGTCCACCGTTTTGTGCGACACGCCGAGGGACGGGTACTCGCTCGTGTCGCCATCCTCGGCCAAGGCAACACTGTCCGCCACAATCGGCAGTGATGAAACGTATCCTGCCATGCCGAGCGAAGGTCGGATGAGCGACCTCTGAAGATCCATAGCGGTGCTCATTTCCGCGGTAGCCGGCGGGACCGGCTCATTGGCGCCATCCGCAAGGATCTGCGGGCTGCTCCACCAGGTTCCGGAATGACCCAGTCTTGGCCCTTCCGTGGGCGACGCCAGCCCTGTCTCCCCGAGAATGGGGTTCTCTGCACCGCAGGTTCAGCTCCGGGAAGATGCCAACTGCTGCAGCGTGCTTACCGACGAGGTGGACGCGGCTCTCGAAGCGCTTGAAAACGTTGGGCAAAGCATGGGAGAAGACCACGACAGAAACGTAGATGAAGTAATAGACAACCTGTGTCCCGTGGTCATCAACAAGGTGGCTCGCGGTGACGAGTATGCTCACCAGGACGATGCTCTCTGCAAGAGTTACAGACTTGTCCGCAAGCATCGCAAGGATAATGACCAGCGCTCCCACAAAGAATGCGACGTCTCTGAAAAGCGGAAACCTGGACACGCTGAACTGGACGACCGACGAAGCTGAGAACGAGACCGCCTTCGCAACAACGCTCCACCCACTGGGCATATGAAGGCCACAGCTCCCATGACGACCGTCAGAATGAACATTGCGGCACCCAGCAGCTCTCCGAAGGCAAGTCCCCCGGACTCGCTGTTGGCGAAGGCCGCCAGCGAAGAGAAGATGTCTGGCGCTCCGTTGCCAAACGCGGCGAAGGTTACACCTGCGTCCAAGGTTACGGTCTTGGACATGGAGCAAGTGACCTACGCACCTGCAACGGTCTCCGAGATCCCCAAAGTCGTGGTGATCCCGTTGATGTTGGGAACAAAGAACTGCGACGCGGTCGTCGCGAAAACGGCAAAGAGCACCACCATGGCTACGGTCTGATGCGAAGGCCGGGTCAGCGCGGAAGCGGCACGCCCAGCCGGTGCCCCACGAGCAGGGAGATTGCCACGAAGCTGTGCCCCGCCAGGGAGCAATAGTACATGTTCAGGAAGGGCTTCGCGGCATCCAGGTTCCCGCAGTGCTCGCGGAAGAACGCGCAAGGATCGTCGTGAGATCCGATGTTGCTGCAATCCTCCTCGTTGCTATGCGGGAGCTGTCCAGGGGGCCCTTCGAAGGTCCCGAGATCCACCGCCACGGAGTTTTCCGCCGAGGACCGAAAGGCATCGCAGCCGCTGGCGCAAGCAACCAACGCGACAAGAAGGAGCAATGGCAATCTCCCCCTCATCGCGACCACCCGGACGCGAGTGCGCGTGCTGAGTCGTCTCAATTCAAACTCCGGCCGCCCCTCGGTTGCGTTTCCATGGAGCTGCTGCGAAGCTATGGATCATCTTCGGATGACGAGGACGCAAGTTCCGCGGAACATGCGGCGCGGCGGAAACGGCGGCGGACGGAGGACGTGACTCCCCGGACAGAGGACAAGAGGCGCGTACTTTTCGACAGCCGACCGGCGACGCCGGCTTATCGAGAGTACATCCTAGGCCTGTACCCGGCAGAGCTGTCGTAAAAGCCACGGAGGAACGGACATGGTACCAGCTGGTCTCCGATTTCCACGGAGGATTACGAACTCCAGCTTCCCACAGGCCGTCGTTCGTCTTCGTCCCCGTGCCTCGTGGATCCAGGCCGCACGACCTGCTGGAGGAGATGTTCGAGTTCGCCAAGCAATCGGACGACCGCATCCGCGCCGTGGGGGGTGAGGAGGCCACGGCGTCCAGCAAGGGCCTGCACATCAGCCTGACAAGGACCGCGTTTCTGAGGTCCTTTCAATGGGACGGGTTCCTGCGCATGGTAGAGGACAAGATGAAGAGAGTCAAACGGTCGGGATTCCTCTCGGTTTGGCGGAGGTCCGCTGCAACTCCCCCTCCATTCAGCTTCAACGTCGGATTTTCCGATCCGGGCCGCTATGTCAGCGAAACAGGAGAACGGACTTTTCTCAGCGCAAATATAGGGCCCGGTTCGGCTCAGGTTGGTCTGATCGGGCCGCTTATCTGTGTTCATCGACAATCATCGATTCTCCCGCAGCTCACGGGCCTTGTCAAGGCCATGGACGACATCCTGGAGCACTTTAGACAACCCAAGTACTACGAGGAACCCAGATTTCACGTCAGCTTCGCCTTTCTGGACTGCGGAGACCAGGACTTGGACCGAGGCCTGCTGGAACGCCTGCGGGACCGATTTCGTGACGACTTGGCGTCGTGCACGTTCCCTGTAGACACAATTATGTGTTCCGTGGGGCCGAAGATGGTTCCTGTATCGCTTCGGCCGAACAGATAGATAGCGACGTGCTCGAAGTCGATCGCGAACCGATCGCGTTGCTGTTCGGCGCCGCGCTCATCCAGCACACCAACCGCGAGAAATGGACCCAGGCGTGGCAGTGCTGAAGGAGGTTTTCAGCGACATCCCGGAGGACACACTAAGGTTCGTGAGCCGACCAAGAGGCCACGATGAGCGCGGCTCGAAGCACGGCACGCGGGAGGAAGCCGGCGACAGGCCGACTAGGGCGCTGTTGGTCGGGGACGGCGCGGAAACCGCCACATTGGGGTCTTCGTGGCCATTTTATCCGTGTTTTGATGGTCCGGCCGCAGCCTCATCCTCCAGCAGGAAGGCGGCAACGTCGAACGGGCAACCAATGTGCTCTTGGCCATGGCGGATCCCGGGGGCGGCACTCCTGTCGCAGACCCTTTTGCTGGAGCAGATAACGAGCAACAGCAAGTTCTGGGTTCGTAGTCAGCAGGCCAGGAGCCCGTGCAGTTCCTCACTGTTCAAATCGCCTCGTAACGGGCCACCAGCAACAGTCGACGACGAGGAGACTGCCAGGAAGATGGCGCTAGATATGCAAGATGAGGAGTTTGCCCGACAGTTGCAAGTCTGTTGTGTTGTACCGACTGGAGGGCTGTTGTTGACGCGGAACCTTGTCACGCAGGCGGAGGAGGATGCTCAAGCTCGGGAGATCGCCTACAGACAGCAGCAGGCATTTCTGGCGCAACAGCAGGCACAGCAGCAACAGGCGGCCAAGCAGACGTCAGGGCCCTCTGGTGGGAATGTCCTGAACAAGATCGGTGCCGGTCTCGGCGGTCTCTTCAAGAAGAAGGAAGTGAAGCCGGCGACCGGTAGCGCCCCGGGTAGCGCTGGGTATAGCGTTCTTTCCGATGAGCACGAGGAGGAAGCCCCCTTGGGTGGGTGGAACCCGCTTGTGTCGTGGCCAAAGTCTCACGTTAGCGCAGAACGGAGACGAACACCCAGCAACACGCCGGCCGCTCAACATCCATCGCAGACCAGCGAAGCTAGCGCGGGGGATATTGCTGCTCCGCTCAATCCTGGCGGTAGGTTGGCGATCTGTGTACTGGAAGAGATCGGCCGCTAACGGACCCCCCCGGCAGACCCGCCGCCTCAGAGACCGCCTCAAGGATCGCTCCTGGATTAGCGGTAGTCTGAATTGTGTTACGTAATTTCATTACACTCTTTGCCGAAATGATTGGGGCGGTGCGAGGGCGCCAGCTGGGGTCTTGAGCAGGTTGGGTCTTGAGCCGCGCTGCCGTCTTCACGACAACCTTCTTCGCCCCGCGCGGGTTTTCATTCCCCCACGGAACGGCCCGCGGTGGCACGTTGCTGTCGGAAGTTCCGCGGACGCTGCGTCTGTTGCGCCGGCGCCGGGGCGCTGCGGTCTCGCCGTCGGCGAGGTACGAACTGGTTCGCCAGCGCGGTCGGAGCGCGGCAAACTCTTGGCTCGGCGGACATCGTGAGAGTCGTGGACCGGGCCACTAGAGTCGCGTGTTTCGGCGTGGGCACCCTTTGGGACGCATCTTGGACTAGGCCTGTTGGCGCGTTCCGTTGAAGACCGACACCATGGCTTCAATCCCGATCCAGTTCCAGGAGCATCTCCAGGTGGGACTGGGTGTACTCAGTCTCTTCTTGGGCGCAGGGAGCTCATTCAATGTTCCGCACGCGTCTTGCTCGCTCCTGGCTTCTGTTCGACCGCACTCGCGCTCCTGGACGCGCCGACAACTAGCTCCAAGCTCTGGGCATTAATGCCGCCAACATTGGGTACGTCGTCGCACGACATTGGACGAATGGACGCATCTCATCGATCTGCCTCCTCGGCGTTTCCTCCCGTCAGGTTCAACACCCTCACGATGGAGTCCGACCGCTTCATCTGCGTTCGCGAGAAAGTCGGAGAACAGAGCCAGGTCGTCATAATCGACATGAACGATCCCAACAACGTCATTCGTCGCCCCATTACCGCAGACTCGGCCATAATGAACCCGGTCAGCAAGATCATCGCGCTCAAAGGTACTCAGGGGTTCGGGGCCTCGTCAGTTCTCCTTCTGACGCCAAGTGGTTCCCAGCGGGACACCAGCTGCAGATTTTCAACATCGAGCTCAAGTCCAAGATCAAATCGCACACGATGAACGACGACGTGGTCTTCTGGAAATGGATCAGCCCGACAGTCGTCGGCATCGTAACCGAGACCGCGGTGTACCACTGGTCGATCGAAGGGGAGAGTCAGCCGACCAAAATGTTTGACCGGCACGCGAGTCTCGTGGGCTCGCAGATCATCAACTACCGCGTCAATTCCGATGGAAAGTGGCTGCTTCTCATTGGTATCTCTGCTCAGGTTGGAGGCCTTGCAGCCGCGTGGAAGCGGTTCTGAAAGTAACGACCACCCTATCCGCAACGCAGCAAGGTCGAGTGGTCGGGAACATGCAGCTTTTCTCGAAGGACCGGAGCCAGCCCCTCGAGGGCCACGCGGCCGCCTTTGCCGAAATGCGGATGGACGGGGCCCCGTTTCCGACAAAGCTCTTTACCTTCGCGGTTCGGACGGCCAGCGGCGCTGCCAAGGTAGGCAGACACCTGCAACCGGCACAGCCGGAAAGCGTCTCACGGCCGTCGTTGCCCAGCTTCACATCGTGGAAATCGATCACAACGATCAGAATCCCGTCTTTCAGAAGCGCGCGGTGGACGTGTTCTTCCCTCCGGAGGCCGTCAACGACTTCCCCGTCGCCATGCAGGTCAGCAAGAAATACGACGTCATCTTCCTGGTCACCAAGTACGGATTCATACACGTCTACGACCTGGAAACCGGCACTTGCATCTACATGAACCGGATCAGCGGCGACACCATCTTTGTGACGGCGGAGCTGGAGGCCACGAGCGGCATCATCGGCGTCAATCGGAAAGGCCAGGTGGGCTTGAGCCCCGCCCAAAAGGCGTCCGCCATTCACCACTGGTCTTGCAGGTCTTGTCGGTTAGCATCGATGAGAGCACGATCATCCCCTACATCATCAGCAATCTCAACGATCGCGACCTGGCTTTCCGCCTGGCGGCGCGGACGAACCTGCCTGGGGCCGACCAGCTGTTCATCCAGCGGTTCCAGGAGCTGTTCGCTACTGCTCAGTACAACGAAGCCGCGAAAGTCGCGGCCACGTCGCCCAAGGTGATATACACGTTGTGGCATGGTTCGTCTCGCTCACCTGCGTTTAGGGGATCCTCCGCACGCCCGAGACCATCGAACGCTTCAAGCAGGTTCCGGTTCAGCCAGGACAGATGTCACCGATCCTTCAGTACTTTGGCATCCTGCTTGAGAAGGGACAGCTGAACAAGCACGAGTCGCTCGAGCTCGCGCGGCCCGTGCTGCTGCAGGGCCGCAAGCAGCTGCTGGAGAAATGGCTGAAGGAGGACAAGGTACGGGCCGTCGGGGCGACCATCGACAGTGGTTGACGCTTGAGTCCGAAAGCTCGAGTGCAGCGAAGAGCTCGGCGACATCGTCAAGAGTTACGATGCTACTCTTGCCCTTTCTGTCTACCTGCGTGCCAACATCCCTAGCAAGGTGACGCGGTTCGAATGTCGTCCTGCCAACAGTTTACGGAATGATTTGCCCGCCTGCAGGTCGTCGCTTGCTTTGCGGAGACGGGCCAGTACGACAAGATCGTGCTCTATGCCCGGAAGGTCGGCTACCAGCCCGACTACCTCTACCTGCTCCAGTACATTCTGCGCCTCGATCCCGACAAGGGCCTGGAGTTCGCGCAGAAGCTCGTTGGCGACAATCAGGAGCCACTGGTCGACTTGGAGCAGGTCGTCAACATCTTCATGCAGATGAACCTGGTGCAACAGTGCACGGCCTTCTTGCTTGATGCCCTCAAGGACAACAAGCCCGATCAAGGACCGCTCCAGACGAAGCTTTTGGAGATGAATCTCATGCACGCGCCCCAGGTGGCGGATGCCATACTGGGGAACAACATGTTTTCACATTACGATCGGTCGTACATTGCGCAGCTGTGCGAGAAGGCGGGACTGTACCAGAGGGTGGGTGCTCCGCGGAATCTCGTGGGTTGAATCCGCCAGCTCATGTTGCCACGCACGCGCTCGGCAGGCCCTCGAGCACTATACGGACATCGCCGACATCAAGCGTGTGATCGTTCAGACGCAACTGCTCAACCCGGACGTAGGTTATGGGCCGCCGAGCGGTGCGTCCCCGAAGGTGATGAGGCCGTTCATCCGCAGTGGATCGTCAGCTACTTTGGTCACCTTTCCGTTGACCAGTCCCTGGACTGTCTAAGGGAGCTACTCAACAGCAACTTGCGCCAAAACCTCCAAATCGTGGTCCAGATCGCCACAAAGTACTCGGAGCAGCTCGGGCCCGGCACCCTCATCCAGCTCTTTGAGTCTTTTAAGACATTCGAAGGCCTGTACTACTACCTGGGATCCATCGTCAACTACAGCACGGACCCCGATGTGCACTTCAAGTACATCGAAGCGGCGGTGCGGACGGGCCAGCTGAAGGAGGTCGAGCGCATCGCGCGCGAGAGCAAGTACTATGACCCGGAGAAGGTCAAAAACTTCCTCAAGGTTTGGGCAACCTTCGTGCCGAGACAAGTTACCTTGCTCAACCGTCAAATGGCAGGAGGCCAAGCTGACGGACCAGATTCCTCTCATCACTGTCTGCGACCGCTTCGACTTCGTGCACGACCTGGTGCTGTACCTCTACCAGAACGACCTCTTCAAGTACATCGAGATCTACGTTCAGAACATGAACCCGAGCCGCACGCCTCAGGTCATTGGTGCGCTGCTGGACGTCGATTGTCCCGAGCAGGTCATCAAGGACCTGCTATCTTCTGCGCGCGGGAGTGTCGCTGTCGATGCCCTCGTTGCGGAGGTGGAGCAGCGCAACAGGCTCAAGCTACTGCTGCCGTGGCTCGAGAACAAGATCCGCGAAGGATCGGGAGACGTCAACGTCTTCAACGCCATCGCCAAGATCTACATCGACACGAACAACAACCCGGAACAGTTCTTGAAGACGAACACGGTGCGTATCGCTGCCCATGTATCCGACTTTCCTTGACCCCCTTGTGTTGCCGCAGGTCTATGATTCCAGGGTCGTCGGACACTACTGCGAAAAGCGTGACCCGTACCTCGCCTTCATCGCGTACGAGCGCGGCGGCTGCGATGCGGAGCTCATCAGGATCACGAATGAAAACTCCATGTTCAAGCAGCAGGCCCGGTACTTGGTCAAGAAGCGGAACCTGGACTTGTGGGGCGAAGTCCTCAACCAGTCGAATCCCTACAGGCGACAGCTTATTGACCAGGTGCGTGGCGCAGAGACCGTTGTGCTTGTGTTGCCGCTGATCGGGCTTTCCAGGTCATTGCCACCGCTTTGCCGGAGACGCAGGACCCCGAGGACGTTTCGGTCACGGTCAAGGCCTTCATGGCGGCTGACGCCAGTGAGCTCATTGAGCTCCTGGAGAAGCTCGTCTTGGAGAACACTGCTTTTGCGGAGAATCGCAACCTGCAGAACCTGCTGATCCTTACCGCCATCAAGGTGCGATGGCACCCGTCTCGCTGGTTTGTGGAGCAGGCCGAACTTACGTTGTCATTTGGCCAGGCGGACAAGGGCCGCGTCATGGACTACGTGACGCGCCTCGGCAATTTCGACGCTCCCGACATCGCCAACATCGCGATCGGTGCCGGTCTCTTCGAGGAGGCGTTCACGATATACAAGAAGTACGACCAGCACGCGAACGCCGCCCGCGTTTTGATCGAGAACATCAAGGACGTGGACCGCGCTTTCGAGTATGCGGAACGGGTCGATGTTCCCGAAGTTTGGAGCAGGCTGGGGAAGGCCCAGCTGGAGCTCTCCCGAGTGAAGGATGCCATCAGTGGGTGGTTCGTCGGTTCCGGGTTTGCAAGGGCCTAAGTCGGTGCGCGATGCCGCCCTCAGACTCGTACATCAAGGCCGACGATCCGAGCAACTACGCGGAAGTTATACGCATCGCAGAGAAGGAGCGTAACTACGAGGACCTCATCCGCTACCTGCTCGCCGCCCGCAAGAAGGCGCGCGAACCCGTCATTGAAAGCGAGCTTCTCTTTGCCTACGCAAAGACTGGGCAGCTCGCCGAGCTCGAGGAGTTCATCTCGACGCCCAACATTGCCCAAATCCAAGTCGTGGGCGAGCGCTGCTTCGAAGAGAGGATGTACCAAGCGGCCAAGATTCTTTTCAGCAACGTCAACAACTGGGCCCGCCTCGCTACCACCCTCGTGTACCTTGGTGAACACCAGAACGCGGTGGATTGCGCGCGCAAGGCCAGCTCGACCAAGTGCGTGAGCGCGAAGCGCTTATGCGGCGGTGTGCTCACCAGCCCTCAACTCTGGCAGAGTCTGGAAGGAAGTCAACGCGGCATGCATCGAGAACAAGGAGTTCAGGCTTGCCCAGATCTGTGGCCTGAACCTCATTGTGCATGCGGACGAGCTGGTGGTACGTTGCTTCGCGGTGGATGTCTTACGTGCCGGCCTCATGCATGCACCCTTTGTAGGAGCTGATCCGGGCTTACGAGAGCCGTGGATACACTGAGGAGCTGATCCAGCTTCTCGAATCCGGACTTGGCTTAGAAAGGGCCCACATGGGCATGTTCACGGAGCTCGCCATCCTCTACGCCAAATACAGGCCGGAACGCCTGATGGACCACCTCAAGCTGTACTGGTCGCGCGTCAACATTCCCAAGGTCATTCGCACGTGCGAGCAGGCGCACCTCTGGCCCGAGCTCGTGTTCCTCTATACCCACTACGACGAGTACGACAACGCCGCTCTGACGATGATGACGCATTCGGCCGACGCATGGGAGCACAACCCGTTCAAGGATGTTGTTGTCAAGGTGGCGAACCAGGAGATCTTCTACAAGGTATCGTCGTGCGTGCGCGTTGCCCAGTGAGCTGGCTGATGCGGTCCCAGGCCTTGCAATTCTACGTCAACGAACAACCTCTCCTCCTAACGGACCTTCTGAGTGCCCTGTCTTCTCGTATCGACCACACCCGAGTGGTACAAATGTTCCAGAAGAACGGCCACCTTCCCTTGATCAAGCCTTACCTCATCGCGGTCCAGAAGGTGGGTAGAAAAGCTTGTCCAGGCGACCGAAGCTGATGAAAGCGCAGACCAACAACGCTTCCGTGAACACGGCCTACAACGATCTGCTCATTGAGGAGCAAGATTACCAGTCGTTGCGGGACTCGATAGACCACTTTGACAACTTCGACAACATTGCCCTTGCACAACGGCTCGAGAAGCACGAGCTCCTCGAGTTCCGGCGAATCGCCGCCGTCCTTTACAAGGTTGGAGACGCGGCGACATGCCTGTAAAGATTTCTAACTGCTTGAACCGCGACAGAGGAACAAGAAGTGGAAGCAATCACTCGCTCTCTCGAAGCAGGACAAGCTTTACCGGGATGCCATGGAGACCGCCGCCGAATCGAAGGACACCGAAGTCGCGGAGGAGATGTTGCGTTTCTTCCTGGACTCGGGGAACCACGAGGGCTTTGCGGCTTGCCTGTTGACCTGCTACGTGCGTGGCTCATTGTTCTGCGAGGCTCTGCCGTTGACACCGGTTTACGCCGCAGGACCTCATCCGACCAGACGTGGTTCTGGAAATGGCGTGGCGCAGCGGGATCCAGGACTATGTCTATCCTTATTTGATCCAGGTCGTGCGGGATTCGCTCGCTAAACTGGACATGCTGGAGAAGGCCCACAACGAACGACTACAAAGGGACGAGCAAAAGGAGAAGCAAGGTGGGTGCACTGCGTTGCCTGAGCTCCGCGCCACCGTCTGATCGTTGGCGTTCGCAGAGAGCGCTGTGGCGGCCCCTCTGATGCTGACGTTCGGCGGACAGGGCGCGCCGAACCCCTCTGTGCCCAACGGCGTGTACGGCACCTTCTAGAGCGATTGATCGTGTAGTGACTCGTGGAACATGGTACTTCGTCGGGTTCATTTCGGTTCTTGAAGCCGCGTTTGAATCACTGCACTCAAGTCCAGGAAACGCTCGACGCAATTTGCAACGCAGGCCTCCTCGGACTTGTCCAGTCCTTTCGCCTTCACTCCCTTCACGCATTTTTCGAAGCAAACGTCCGTGTATGAATGAACCTTCAGGGGGAGACGCCCCGGCCGCAAGGCGTGGGAAGGAAGGTGGGGAGGCATCCGCCATGTGCCCAGGAAGATGGGAGGCATCCGCAGCCCGAAACGTGGGCGATCACCAGAAGGAAGACGTGGAACCGATCTGAGTAAGAGCAAAGGCATCGCCGAGCATCAGCTCCTGCACCTGTTGTTGGAAGTCCGCCCGACGCTGCTCGTCCTGAAGGAACTTGGCCAGATCCCGCTAGTGGCCCTCTTCAGCCCGGAACCAAAGCGTTCAGGCGACGAATTTTACCTGATCCGCCTCCGTCAGACCCTCAAGCAGGCTCTGGTTGACTGACATTCTCCCCACGGCGACTGATCAAGGTAGTCGGGTGCAGGACGCGCGCGTCGTCGCGTCAGTAGTCACCTGTCTCCACGGGCGAACCGGACGAGCCCGTCTGGGATCTTTAGAGGCCCGTGGCCCCGGGAATGGACCTTGTTGAGCGGCTTTGGAGGGCAATGATGGACGGAATCAGGTTTTCGGGGCTGGACTTGAGCGAAGCGGGTCCGCCGCTGGAAGCGTGGCTCCTGGGACTCCATTACGCCTCACACCGCGACGCTGCTTTCCGCCGGGACCTCCGGAGCCGGATATGGGTTAGCTATCGGACGGGCTTTGAGGCCCTTGCCCCGTCAAACTACACTTCCGATGTGGGCTGGGGCTGCATGGTCCGCTCCGGGCAGATGATGGTGGCGAACGCCATGGTGCAATGTTTCCTCGGCCGGGAATGGAGGTTGGAAGACAACGACCGAGATGAACGGGCGCGCGATTCGTATTGTCGAGTGAGCTCAACCTCCGGACCACCTGGACGTGGCCGGCCCTGATCTACGAGGTTTCAGATTCTGTCGTTGTTCTTGGACTGCGACGGGCCCTCCTCTCCCCTGTCTCTACACAACATTGCTAAGCAAGGCGCTGATCAGTTGGGAATCTCCATCGGGAACTGGTTCGGACCTTCCACTGTCTCACAAGCTGTCAAGTACGTGAGCTCGTTCTGCTCGACTTGAGGTGTACCAATGTTGGTTCTCTGCCAGAGCTATCTTGAATCATTGCGATGGACCTTTGGCAATGCGTACCTACGTGGCTATGGATGGGACGTTGTGCAAGGCGGATGCTCTGGCTGTGGCAAAGGATGCTGTGGCTGGGTGGACGCCACTCCTTATCCTCGTTCCACTGAGACTTGGTATCGATTCGATCAATCCAGTTTACTACCAGGGCATCAAGGTGCGCGACGAGCAGATGGGTAACTGCCGTTGATGATTGACGCCATTGCAGGCGTGCTTCCGCATTCCGTACTGTGTGGGCATTGCTGGGTGAGTTGCCTTTGACTGGATTGTTGGTTATCTGCTAACCGCGATGATTGGGCAGAGGCAAACCCAACTCATCACTCTTCTTGTTGGGGACTATTGCCGACCATGGTATCCTGCTTGATCCCCACACGGCCCAGCAAGGTCTGACTTCGACCAGGGACCGGTGGCCGCGTTTCACTGATCCATTTGCCCTTCTCGAAGCTGTCGAGATGAGGGCTGGAGGTTCTTTGCCACAGGTTCGACAGGCACGTAGACCTCGATGTGTCTTTTCTTGACGCACTTTCACCAGGACTTTGCAACATACCATTTCCAAGGGCTCCAGACAATACCAATAGCAAGATTGGATCCTAGTCTAGTCGTTGGTTTCGTGTGCCGATCAGAGGACGACTTTGCAGCATGCTGTGATGCCGTTGCTGGTTCGGTAGGAGGGCATATACGGCTCAGGTTGCCCACTGCTCACCATGCCTCTAGTTGGGCCAAGGAAAGAATCCCCTTCTGTCCGTTATTGAGCGGTTTGTTGCATACGATGATTTTGCTCCTGATGGAGTCGATGATGATGACTTTTAGTGGCATTGTACGTGAAAGGGACTGCAATCGTATACCGATGATACCATGCTGGTTGTACTGTTGTACTCGCTTCTTTCTGTGGAGAAAATGCAAGTGCCATCAGTTGCATGTGGAGGGTGTTTCCAGAGTGACCCAGAGAGGTTTCCGGAATGATGCAAAAAACGTGAAAGAATAGTATCACCCAGACCTGCCCCGGGCGGCTTGAGTGACGGTGCAATGTGACCAAAGGTCATGTCACACATCCTCCAGAAGTGCAGCTTATCATTGTTCTTGAGCTTCTGGGCATTGATCTCCCTGAACTTGCCCTTCACAAGATTCTCCACAGTCTCCTTGGCCCATGAAAAAGTGTCCTTCTCCCACATCTCCCTCCCCTCATCTCCACCATAGAACACAAGTAGTTCCCTCAGGAAGGCAGCCCAGTTCCAGCACCCCTTCAGTGCCTCGATCTTGAGCTCCTTGTAGAGCAGGTACAATGCAGGGTCAGCTGTTTTGATGCGCATGAGGAACTTGAGAGCCGACTCATGGTCATGAACTGCAAGAGGGTACTGGCCAGTGATCGCGTACAGACAAGCCAGGGAGGTAGACTTGGGCTGATGAGTGACAGCACGAAGGGCCATGCATGTCACTTTGTCCCTGGTGCTTTCCCCGGCAAGGTACTCCTCCTTGCTTTGGCATCTCCACAATGAACGGGTTCCCATATTGCCCCACTGCCTTGACCTTCGTGTTGTAGAGCTTGAGCTGGAGGTCAGGACCCATCCCAGGCTGCTCCCTGATGTTGCGGAGCCAGAGCCCATAAGCAGCGTTCATCTTGGCCTCCCTGCCATGCACATGGTCCTTGCTCCGCCCAGTTGACGTGAGCTGGTACCCCAGAAGCTTGAAACTGTCGACCCTCTTTAGCTCCTGGCCCCTCTCCTGATCCTCTTCCTCCTCAGACACCATGCCCAGATCCATCCCTTTTGCACCATTGGCCTCCATGAAAGCAGTGATGTCGTTGATGAACAAGATGAAGAACAGCGATGAGAGGGGGTCCCCCTGCTTCACTCCAGTTAGGAACTTGATGAAGTCCGACTTGGTGCCGTCCTCATCTCGGAGCCTTCCCCACACCCGCCCAAACGCCATCTGGAACATATCAACAACCTGTTTGGGTACACCCATCTCCTCCAGCTTCCTCCACAACCTCGGGCGCTCCACCGTGTCAAAAGCCTTTGTGAAATCTACAAACACCATGATCAGCTTCTCCTTGCGTGCCTTGGCCAAGGAGAAGAGCGCCACAGCAAGGAACACTGCATGAAGGGTGGACCTCCGTGCCCGGAATCCAAACTGCGAGCCTTCCAGCAACTTGTTGCACTCAGCCCAGGGAGCTAGCCGAGCGTTCCAGACCAGGGAGAAGACCTTCTCCAGTGTCCTCTCTATGCTGATGCCCCGGTAGTTGCCAGCCACGTTCTTGGGCCCCTTCTTGTGCAGCATCACCAGGAGTGTCTGGCCCCAGTCTTGCATGTCGACCCCATTGAGCACGTCATTGAGCAGATCGACAACAGCTTGCTTCAGCACAGTGGTCCCGTACTTGACGGACTCGAGCCTGATCCCATCCTCATCCGCTGCCCTGCCGTTAGGAGCCTTCTTCAGGACCTTCTCGAGCTCCTTGAGGGTGATGGGGCGCAGCAGGTGTTGGAATGGATCGTTGCTACGATTCTGTATCAATAGGGAGTCTATTGGCGTGTGGGGATACTTGGGTACGATCGGAGGGGTCATCTAGGGACTTGTCATCACAAGGGAATGGACAACGGGTCAACGTGAAACTGTCCCTCTCCCCATCCCGTCCATCTGAGTTCTGACCCGGTTCAGACCACTGGGGCTACGTCTTCCCCACGCCCCATAGCCACTCCAACAGGTCTATGAGCCCAAAGGGTGTCCAGAACACTTTTGCGCGGCTTTGAAGTTGCGTGTGGCGCAACCAGCCGAGGGGACCGCATCCAGCTGAGTCTGGTCTCCAGGACCGCCTGGGTGGACTCAGTGGGCGCTAGAAAGAGCGCGTGAAGCACTAGAGGTGCTGCGGCGGCCGGGATGGAGATTTCGGTCGGAGGAACCCGTGTGGCATTGTTTGGGGGGGCCAAGCTCGAGGAAACCGGATCACAAACCAATTACCAGGATTGGTTAATTGACATCAAGGCCAAGCTCCAGAGGGAGAGTGACTGGCAAATTGTGACTGGAAAGGTGGCAAAGCCCGTGGTAGGGCAGGGAGGAAAGACGGAAGATGATTTGTCAGCCTGGAACACGAAGGACCAGAAAGCTCAAGGGATCCTGGTAGGATCACTCTCTATTGGTCTCAAAAGGATCTGCAGCAGGATGGACACTGCTAAGGACATCTGGGACTACCTAGAGGAGCGTTTCGTGACGGAAAATGTGGCGCAGCAAGGGAACGCCGAGGTCCAGTACTACAGCTTTGAGTTCATCAAAACCGACCGGGTGGCTCCGAATTTTACCCGCTTCATGCAGAAAAAGATGGAAGTTGAAGCACTGGGAAAGCTGAAGGGAGATGACGATGATATGAGCATCTGGAGGAAAGTCCTGAAGGACCTACCTGAGTTTGATCAAGTCCGGGCCGAGATTGACGGCATTTGGCTGGGAGCACAGACCAAACACGAGTGGAAGACTGAAAATGGAGTGAAGAAACACCCTATCTTGAACGTTGCATACCTTCAGAAGAGGATGGAGATGGAAGAGGAGACTATGATCAAGCGAGCTGAGCAAAATGGTGATACGTACTCACCTGGGGCAGCCAACATAACCGTGAATCCCGCTCCAAACACGTTGATGTACGCTCTAAACCGTGGCAGGGGTCGCGGAGGATCACGGGGTGGCCATGGAGGTGACCGCGGGGGTTCAAGGGGTCGCGGGCGAGGATTCGGAAATCGCGGGGGTCGGCAGGCCACGGCGGAGGGCGAAAACGGCTCGGGAATCACGTGCCTCTGCTGCGGGAAGGGTGGACACGTCAAGAAGGACTGCACCCATCGTGACAAAACCTGCAACAAGTGCGGAAAGGACGGTCATCTCGAGGCCGTGTGCTGGAGGAAGGACGATGGGAAAACGGCACGAGAGCAGCAGAACACGCTCACCCTGGGCGATCTCCCCGATCTGGAAGATCGATTCGGCGCGTTCCTGTTCATGATGGAGGGCGGAATCGAGGGAAACGATGGGGAGACGACGGGGGACGGTGGATACGAAAAAACCCCGGAACACGTCGTGCACGCGGCGAAGACGGGCCAGGAGATGCGCGGCAGGCTGATGGGGGATAGCGGCGCGTCCGTGCACGCGACGGGAATCAGGGAACTGCTCTACGGCATCAAGCCGTGCGATGCAGTTGATGTTCGAATGGGAAAAGGGATCGCGCGTGCGATCGAAGTCGGAAAGCTCAAGATCAAGCTCACCAATTCTGGCGACATCGTCACCCTGGAAGATGTGCTTTTCATCAAAGATCTTCCTGCAACGCTCATTTCGATTGGGAGACTAGGGCAGATGGGATACTACACGCTTCTGGGTCCGGATGGAGGGGCCATCACCAAGGGCGGCGACGTGCGGGGCACTTGCCGCATAGATCGTCACGTTTACTATCTCAACGCGGAAATCCTCAACGAGCATGACGAACAGATCATGCTGAGTGCTCAGGAAGGGGATTTGAGCGCGGAGATTGCGCATGGGCGCTGCGGGCACTACCCGATCGCGGCACTCAGGAAGGTTCAACAGGCTGGGATTGTGGATGGATTGGAGGAGTACGTGTTTGCTGGAAACCTCAACAACTTCTGTAAGGAGTGCGTGATGGGCAAGATGCATCAGTTGCCCTATCCGGAGTCGGAGCGTGACTGTAACTCTGAGGTCCTGTACTAAAGTAGGTTCGATTCCTACCCGCCTCAATACCCTTTATATTACTAGCACTAGATCTTTCAGCCAAAACCTGCAGCCCTACTATAACGCATACACATAAAACAACAACACCAACACCCCCTCATAATAACCAACTAACCAACACAAAATAAGCATCATTACCTTTAACCTGGCTGTATTCCTTCTGGTCACTGCCATTGCCAATGGATTCCGTCGCTACGGATACGCCATGATGGGACTCTTCATTCCATCTGGAACTCCCCTGCCCCTCATTCCTATGCTCGTTGTGGTAGAAATGCTGGCTTACGTTACTCGTATTATTGCCCTTGGTATCCGTATTAGTGTCAACATGATTACTGGACACACTCTAGTAAAAGTAATCGGTGGATTTCTGTGGGAAGCCTTTGAGGGAGGAACCAACATTCTGATCCTCATCCTTCCTATGGTACTCCTCACTGTTTTCCTCGTCTTGGAAGTACTAATCGCTTATCTGCAAGCCTACATCTATACCTTCATCTGCATGATTACCATCAAAGACTTCTTGTAATTTAAAGCTCTACTCTCTGAGTTTAAGCTAGCTAGAGCTACATCAATCTCCTACTTAGTTAGCAATAAATGAGTAAAGCTCTACTCTCTGAGCTTAAGCTAGTCCCCCTGTTCCTAACCCTAATAGGTTAAACTCAGAGGAAACTAGGGTTACTCTCAGGGAGTTATGAGACTGTAACTGCACTAAAGCATAAGTAGGACTTTAGAGGTTTATGATCTAGCTAGCTTAGAGCCTCAATAGAACTTTAATCTAAGTATGACTCATCGATGATCACCCTACTGGCTCTCTTTATTGTGGCTATGCTGGGATTCGTTTTCTCCTCTCGACAACTGATCCTGATGCTTCTAGCCATTGAGATTATGGTATTTGTAGCTGCTTTCCGCTTAGTTTACTTTGGTTTTCTGTTCGATGACTTGATGGGAGCCCACTTTAGTCTCTATCTTCTCGTTCTCGCTGGAGCTGAAAGCGCCGTAGCTCTCTCGCTACTGGTAGCCTTTCACCGAATTCGAGGATCTATTCAAATTTACTAACCAAGTAAAGCTCTACTCTCTGAGCTTAAGCTAGTATCCCCTTTTACTTAGCCCTAAGAGATTAAGCTCCCTGGCTACGCACAATCCTCTCTCAAATGTTTCTATTGAGTACCTACTCTCACTATTACTCGTAGAGGCTGGCTACCAGAAGTACTACGACAAGCAGTAGTAGGCTAATAAAAGCTACCATCAATTAATTATTGTTGAAGTTCTACTTAGGTTTGATACTACCTGACACATAAACCCCTACAAGTAGTGAGAGGTGAGGCAGGGGATGCCTCAAAAGCTCGTATTGAATAGGAGTTTAATGTAGCTATAAAGCTCTACTCATGAGTTATGAGGCTGCAACTACACTAAAGCCCTGCTTACTCTAGTTACGAGTGAGTAGAGCTTTATGTCTCCTAGTCGCATAAAGCATAAGTAGGGCTTTAGTATCATGACTAATCCTGAGAGTAACCCTAGTTTCCTCCATCTGATCTTTAGAGAGACCTCCTGTCCACTATACAACCTCTCTCTACTTGAACTATTACGAGTTACCAAATCTTCTATTGACATAACCAACCTACTACCCAGTACTAAAAAGAGAGACCTAATAGATAAGATAGAAATAAATTAAGCTAAACAGTACTATAATAAGACGTTGGTTTGCGTTTAGACTGGAGTAATGAGCCATAGATTTAAGGAGGTTATAAGATAATCTATGGAGCATTACGATAGTCTATAGAACTAAGAGGAGAAACACCAAGAATACATCCTGATCCTCCTCGTCTGATTCTGGAAGGCTGCTTTGTATTCCGACCCGTAGCACTCAGGGCTTCCTATATTCTGAGAGCCTAATAAGTGAGGAAGGAGTACGGGTCGTGCTCCCTTCGCGCTTTTTGAGCTGACTCACTGGGACCTGACACAATCGGACGTTGCAACGGTGCATGGAGAACGCTGGGCATTGCATGCAGTCGACGAGTACACTTCTGCGGAGTTTGCGTTCCTATTGAAGCACAAATCGGAGGCGGAGGACTGGATGATGCACTTTGCCGAGTGGGTGAAGAACCAGTTCAGCCTAAAGGTCGGATGCATGCGGGTCGATCCCGGAGGTGAATTCTCGTCAAAACGGCTCGAAGCGTACTGCAAGAACGAGGGAATCAAGTTGGAATCGTCGGTAACGAATCGGCCTGCGCAGAACGGAGTCATTGAGCGGCGGAACCGGACGGCTGAGGAAGGGACCCGGACCATCCTGATCGACTCGAAATCGCCGAAGCCGCTTTGGGGATACGCATTGAAGCATCATATCAATACGCGCAATCGTTTGCCGAATACAAAGACGTGGCAGAAAGGGTCTACGCCGTTTCAACTGCTGACTGGGAGACGGGCGAACATTAGCCACATCCGACGTTTCGGAGAAACGTGTTACGCGATCGTCGACAAGGATAAGCGCGGCAAATGGGATGCTAAGGCGGTACAATGCCGCTACCTGGGAATGAGCTCGCGATCGAAGGCATTTACGGTCCAGAATCTTGAGACCGGGCGGATTTTTGACTCACGTGATGTCGTTTTCGAGGAACGCTGGTCAAACAAGACGCTCAAGAGCTACATGCGGGTTCTGGAAAGCAGAGTTTTGGTCGAAAAACTACCTGAGGACGCGGACCCGAGCGCTGTATTGAACCGTCGACTTGCCGTGGAGGAGTCGGCGCAGCCTGAGGAATTGGAGGCGTCATCGGAGACGCCACGGCGGGTCCGTTCCGCAGATCCAATCGACGACGGCAACCAGGAGCATCGTGGGACACAGGGAGACCGTGTGCAGCGTCAACCTGAGCGCCAGGAGGCCGGGGGAGGAGGTCAAAGACTGGAAGTTGGAGGTACTCAACATCAATCTTCAAGTTCTGGCAGCCAGGGAACGGATTTACGTCTGTCACGCGATCAACGAGCTCAGAGCGAAAGTGAGGACGAGCTGGTGACTCGTGGAAGAGGCTCTGGGAACAGTGGAAGTGGCGATCCAGGGGGAGGAAAGGCAGTTGGTGGATCGCAACTTTCTGGTGATCGTGCGGCTAGGGAAGCCACAGACCAACGTGGGGAGCCTGGAGGAGCATCTTCATCAAGCAGCGGAGCTCAGGGAGGCGCTGGGGCGGCTGGAACGGGCTCTAAGATACCTTTACCTACAAGGTCATCCAGCAGAGCTCCAAGACCTCCTGGGGAGTGGTGGAAAGCCCCCAACACGAGCAACGAGAAGGAGATCAACGTGATCACGCTGGAATCGATCAATTTCCTGATGGAGGAGGTCCAGGACCACCTGGACTGGCAGGGACACCTACCGACTTGGGAGGACATGGCACACATGGATGGAATCTTTGCTGCAAGCACTGGAGCACGTGTACCACGGAACTATGCAGAGGCAATGCGTTCAGAGGATCGTGAGATGTGGGCCAAGGCAATGGAACGTGAGATTGGCAACTTCAAGAGCAGAGATGCGTACAACATCATGGGCTTGCCTGAGGGCAAGGAAAAATTCGCGGTTGGAAGCCAATTTGTATTTGACCTCAAACCTGGAGCTGATGGCAGCATTGTGGGGGAGGAAAACTACAAGGCTCGATGGGTGGCAAGGGGTGATTGGCAGGATCCATCTTCTTTTGGTCAATCCTTTGCACCTGTACCTTCTGCTGCTGCTGTACGGCTTTTCTTTTGGCTTTCTGCTCAGAACAACATGATTGTACATCAGGCAGATGCAAACGCGGCATTCCTACAGGCTAAGCTCCAGGAGAACGAGGAAGTTTACTTGTATCCAGCTCAAGGGATGGATTTACCTGAGTTTACTGATGGAAGACCTACTGTAATTCGACCTGGAGTCGCGGTTTATGGACTTGTGCAAGCTGCACGTGCTTGGCACAGACACCTGCACGAGATACTCACGGAGATGGGGCTTATACGTTGCTCAAAGGAGTACTGCATCTACTTTCTGCGGCAAGATGATTGGTTTCTTTTGATGATTATTCATGTGGACGACTTTGGATGTAGCTCAACGGACGAAAAACGGACGATTGCATTTCTTGAGGAGCTGGGAAAGCAGATTAAGATACGTTACATGGGTCGCATGAAAAAGTTCCTGGCTTTGGAAATCAAGCAGGACGAGAAGGCTGGAACAATCACAATCAAGCAGTCCAAATACATCAATAAGGCTTTGGAGGATTTCGGAATGGACACTTGCAACGCAGTTTCTGTACCTGTGGACGTTGGGGTGAAGCTCAGGAAACGGAAGACGGAGTTGTCTGCTGCTGAGGAGCAGGAAATCGGACGTTTTCCGTTCAGATCAATGGTGGGAAGCTGGATGTATGCCATGAACTTCACCAGGCCGGACATTGCCTTACCTATTATCACGGAGAGCCGTCATGGGATGGCACCTACTCGTGAAGCAGTGGAGCAAGTCAAGAAGACAACCAGATACTTGAAGGGAACAGCTGACTTTGGCTTGGTTTACAAGAGGGATCCGAATCTGGACATGACCAAAGCATTGCATGGATATGCAGACGCCAGTTTTGCTGGGGATCTTGACACTGGGAAGTCAACAACTGGGGTTGTAGTGATGATGGGGAACGGTCTTATCATCTACAAGTCGCAACTGCAACCAGTGGTGGCTCTTTCAACAACAGAGGCCGAGTACATGGCTCTATCTTATGCTGGACGTCAAGTTGCGTGGCTAAGGAGTTTATTGGAGGAATTGGGATTTCCTCAGCAAGGGCCAACAGTCATCAAGGAGGACAATGAGGGGGCTATCAAGCTGGCGCAGAATCCTGTCTTTCATGAACGTACCAAGCACATTGGAGTGCAGTACCATTTTGTGAGGGAGAAAATTGATAGTGGAGAGATACAGCTGGAGTACATCAACACAGAGGACCAGCTTGCGGATCTGCTCACCAAACAGCTACCAAGGGAGAAGTTTCAACGTTTCAGGGCACTTATGGGAATTGTAGAGATTCGTGACTAGCTTTGGGGATTTCTGGACACTTCTTGGGAATCTTGCAACGAGGGGGAGTGTTGGAATGGATCGTTGCTACGATTCTGTATCAATAGGGAGTCTATTGGCGTGTGGGGATACTTGGGTACGATCGGAGGGGTCATCTAGGGACTTGTCATCACAAGGGAATGGACAACGGGTCAACGTGAAACTGTCCCTCTCCCCATCCCGTCCATCTGAGTTCTGACCCGGTTCAGACCACTGGGGCTACGTCTTCCCCACGCCCCATAGCCACTCCAACAGCAGGTTCCCAGGAGGCGTGCATCGTTAGAATAGTATTGGTCAAGGACCATGTGCATGGCAGAGAGGCCAAGATGAACGCTGCTTATGGGCTCTGGCTCCGTGACATCAGGGAGCAGCCTGGGATGAGTCCTGACCTCCAGCTCAAGCTCTACAACACAAAGGTCAAGGCAGTGGGCCAATATGGGAACCCGTTCATTGGTGAGATGCCGAAGGAGGAGTACCACGCAAGGAGAAGCTGATCATGGTGTTTGTAGACTTCACAAAGGCTTTTGACACGGTGGAGCGCCCCAGGTTATGGCAGAAGCTAGAGGAGATGGGAGTGCCCAAACAGGCTGTTGACATGTTCGAGATGGCGTTTGGGCGCGTGTGGGGACGGCTCCGGGATGAAGATGGGACCAAGTCGGACTTCATCAAGTTCCTGACCGGAGTGAAGCAGGGGGACCCTCTCTCGTCGCTGTTCTTCATCTTATTCATCAACGACATCACTGCTTTCATGGAGGCCAATGGTGCAAAAGGGATGGATCTGGGCATGGTGTCTGAGGAGGAAGAGGATCAGGAGAGGGGCCAGGAGCTAAAGAGGGTCGACAGTTTCAAGCTTCTGGGGTACCAGCTCACGTCAACTGGGCGGAGCAAGGACCATGTGCATGGCAGGGAGGCCAAGATGAACGCTGCTTATGGGCTCTGGCTCCGCAACATCAGGGAGCAGCCTGGGATGGGTCCTGACCTCCAGCTCAAGCTCTACAACACGAAGGTCAAGGCAGTGGGCCAATATGGGAACCCGTTCATTGTGGAGATGCCAAAGCAAGGAGGAGTACCTTGCCGGGGAAATCACCAGGGACAAAGTGACATGCATGGCTCTTCGTGCCGTCACTCATCTGCCCAAGTCTACCTCCCTGGCCTGTCTGTATGCGATCACTGGCCAGTACCCCCTTGCAGTTCATGACCACGAGTCGGCACTCAAGTTCCTCATGCGCATCAAAACAGCGGATCCTGCGCTGTACCTACTTTACAAAGAGCTCAAGATCGAGGCACTGAAGGGGTCCTGGAACTGGGCTGCCTTCCTGAGGGAACTACTTGTATACTATGGCGGCGAAGATGGGAAGGAGATGTGGGAGAAGGACACTTTCTCATGGCCCAAGGAGACTGTGGAGAATCTTGTGAAGGGCAAGTTCAGGAGGTCAATGCCCAGAGGCTCAAGGACAACGACAAACTGCACTTTTGGAGGATGTGTGACATGACCTTTGGCCACATCAGACCATCCCTGATCCGGGTGGAGAAGCACCGGAGGGATGTCCAAAAGTTGCTGTGCTCTACCCACGACCTGGAGGTGGAGACAGGCAGGCACCAAGGACTTGAGGTGCAGCAGAGAACGTGCAAGCATGACCCTGAGCACATTGGAGACGAACAACACTTTCTGTTTCACTGTTCAGCAAATGCGGAGCGTCGCCAGAAGCTGCAGACTAGATTGGAAGCACTAGGCCGCGAGTGGAACATGGAGACCTGGCTCTGGGCTCTTAGCATCAAGGAGTTCGAGCCCACGATCAAAGCGAGGCGGCAGAAGGAGAAGGCCCTCAACTCCATTGCCAGCTTCATCTCAAAGTCCATGAAGG
The DNA here is from genome assembly GCA_025558095.1 of Hyaloraphidium curvatum. Lineage (NCBI taxonomy): Eukaryota > Fungi > Monoblepharomycota > Hyaloraphidiomycetes > Hyaloraphidiales > Hyaloraphidiaceae > Hyaloraphidium > Hyaloraphidium curvatum. The sequence goes on along the minus strand of JAIVFI010000027.1, from coordinate 399,402 downwards.
ACAGGAAAACTGGGAAAATGAAAAAGACACACGACGACGATGAACTTTGCAATTAGCAGCAAACTCATGGTGTAACAGCGGCCAAGCCAGGGGCAGGTCCGGGTCACCAATACTATTCTATTCAGTCCTGCTGGAGCTCCCTTTTTCTACGCAGAAAGCAAGGGCAGGGGTCGGTCCCAGGCCTGTGATAAACTATCAAGGCCTCAGTGCAATCATGGTTCCTGACAACTACAGCTTGCCGTTGCTGACGGACTGTTGGACAGAGTTGCAGGAGCAAAGATCTTCACCAAAATTCACAATCTTGCAGCAGCCTGAAGGCCACAACTGGAAAACTGCATTCAAAACTTGGCACGAAATTTACGAGTACTTGGTGATGCCATTTCGGCTCAGGAACGCACCCAGTGCTTTTCAGTGCTACATGAAAACGATTTTCATCGAGTTCCCGGACGATTGATGCATGCCGTATTGATCATGTTCTTCAAGCGGTGATATCGTGTAATTGGGGCGACATTTTGCCAATAACATGGCGAGATTTGGTTTTATAAGGTGAGGTCAACTTTGCAAAGTATAGATCAAGCAAGTCAGTGGGTGAGATCTTGCAAGTGCATTTGCACGATGTCACCTCCAGCTGCATGATCTATCCAGTCTACCTGCTTGACGTTGTTTTTCAGTTGCTTGACCTGAATAATGCAGTTGCAAGATCTATCCCAAACGCAACTCAATCTATCAATACACGGCGATTGGTTGGTGATCTACTTGGATGACTTGCAGTAAACAAATAAAGGAATGCAGGAAGGCGTTTGAGGACTTGTAAATTGTGCTGCGATGCTCTATGCATATATATAATCAGTTTACTTTTCCCTCCATTGATCCGACACATTGCGCCCATCTAGTTGTCAAAAGGGACCAGCGGGGGAAGCTTGCTTCCCTTGAGCTCTACGTTGCTACTTTACGACAAGGACCCAAACAAGCACGCAGAGCACGTGAAGCAGGTGCACCAGGTGTTGAAGGACAACAACTTGCAGGTCAGGCCACACAAGTGCGTCTGGGATCCAACGGAAGTCATCTACGCAGGTTTCCTGATCACGGAGAAAGGGTACCAGCCACATCCGAAAGAAGTCAAGCCATCCTGGATTGGGCAGAACCCAGGAATGCAAAGGAACTGAGGACGTTTCTTGGCTTTTTTGCCAGCTACCTGCGAAGATATGTGGAAGGGTTTGAAGGAAAGCAATGCCCCTCTACAAGTTGTTGAAGAAAGAGCAAGCTTGGGAGTGGACAAAGGAATGCAGGAAGGCGTTGTGAGGACTTGAAACGTGCATTAGAATAGAATAGTATTGGTGACCCGGACCTGCCCCTGGCTTGGCCGCTGTTACACCATCAGTTTGCTGCTAATTTGAAGTTTGTCGTCGTGCATCTTTTTTCATTTTCCCTGTTTTCTGTCCTTCATGGACTTTGAGATGAAGCTGGCAATGGAGTTGAGGGCCTTCTCCTTTTGCCGCCTCACTTTGATCGTGGGCTCAAACTCCTTGATGCTGAGAGCCCAGAGCCAGGTCTCCATGACTTGAAACGCGCATTCACACCACCAGTGTTGCTCCACCCTGACTTTAACGAGCAGTTCGTGATGGAGACGGACAGTTCTGCTTTTGCGATCAGTGAATTCTGTTGCAACAAAGGGAGGATGAACAGCTGCACCCGGTGTGCTACTTCTCAAGGGCAATGTCAAAACCGAAGGGGTCTATATACGACATGCTTGACCAGGAGATGCTTGCAATCAAGGAAGGATTTGCAGAATGGAGACACTATACCTGGAAGGAGAAAAGCACAGGACGATTGTGTACTCTGACCACCACAACCTGCATGGCCTGTATAAAAATGAGTGCATGGGGCAAGAAGCAAGCTTCTTGCTGCACAGTGCCTTTTGCCATTTCTGTGACCTGAACAGAATAGAACAGTATTGGTGACCCGGACCTGCCCCTGGCTTGGCCGCTGTTACGCCATCAGTTTGCTGCTAGTTTGCAGTTTGTCGTCGTGCATCTTTTTCATTTCCCCGTTTTCTGTCCTTCATGGACTTTGAGATGAAGCTGGCAATGGAGTTTAGGGCCTTCTCCTTCTGCCGCCTCACTTTGATCATGGGCTCGAACTTCTACATCTTGTGCTTCAGGTCAAATGCCTCACGCGATACCTAGCAAATGCGATGCTGGTACATGCTTCATGATGTCAGTGCAAGGGCAGAGCACAAATATGCAGCCGCTTGCAACATACTGTACCTTCATCGTAGTCATGGACAGAGTACTTGTTCCCAGCGAGGTTGGCAGGGCAGAATCCCAGGAACGAATCATGGGAGGGCAAAGAAAAGAAAGATCCAATGTTCATTATCTTTGCCCATCTTTGGCTTCGCAGGTTCACTGACAACAGTATGCTGGGACGTGAGGCCAATCTGCGGATGATCGAGTGACGATTTCCGATCCGCCGACCTCTGCAAGCATCCGCGTGCTAACCTGCAGCGTCGCCTCGGCAAGCCCATGCCTGGCACAAAGGCACATTGTTCAGGAACGGTGACACACCGCACCAAAGCCCTGCACCTGCATGCACCTGCGCGGCGCGGGATCTTTCTCGGCGCCCGCTTGTCTGCGAGACATCCACGGCGCCTTTATCCGTCCATGGCACCGGCAACGGCTTGGTGGTCCAACCCCTGGGTTGCCCCAGCGTCCTCCCCCAAGCTTTGTCGTGTGATACCCCACGGCGGGTTCCAGGGTGGCTCCCCTCCATCCCAAGGCCAAAACCCTCACCACGCGCACGCCACGTCGCAGTTCGCTCTCCAGGAGCTCCAGATATCTCCAGGCTGAGCCGTCAGCCTGATTGTTAGCGCCTGGAAGTCGGGGAACAAGTGTTGCTGGGGATGGATGGATGTGTTTGGAGCCGTCGGATCGAGTTGGAGTTGGTCCTGGAGTTGGATGTTGGACTTGGATGGATGGGTGGATCTTGGCTAGACAATAACCTAGGAGGGCGGCTCTAGGGAGAGGGGAATAACACAACAAACACCAGGAACGCCACCTGCCTCATCTGCACCTGTCTCTGGGCGCCTGCGACCAGGGGAACAAAGGATTAAGAGTCTCAACTGCTCTGACACGTGCCTGCTACCCCTGGAAGCCCGCCCGCGACAGGATGACAGCCAACGATGCCGACAAGCCTATCCTGCTCAACACCGGTGAAAACATGGTCCAGTGGGACCGCAAGGCCCCCATCTACCTCAACAAGCTCGGGGTGTACGAGTACGTCGTCAACAACGTCCTCAGCATCGACTGGCAGCTCGAGCAGGCCCGCAAGAGGGCTGCTGAGCGCAGCGCCGCTCCAGAGACCACAGACCGGCAGAGGCAGACCATCCTTGCCGAGGAAGAGAAGGCCGCGCACTCGATCCTCACGGAACACAAGTTCAGGACGACGGCCGAAAAGGCCTACGGCGAGCTCATGTTGATGCTCGACGACGTCCTCCAGGAAGCGTTCGACGAGCCCAAGACGGCCTACGACCTCTGGATCGCGATTCACAAGAAGTTCAAAGTTGGAAAGGCGCGCTTGGTACACGCGTCCCAAGTCCGCATAAACAAGTGGCAGTGGGACGCTTCAAAGACTGTGGACCAAAACTTCAATGAGCTGCTGAGTATCAAGTCAGAGAGACTTGCGCACAAGAAACCACTCTCAGACTACGACGTGGCTTTGATGGTGACGTTCACCGAAGGCTTCCCGTTCGCAGAACTCCAAGGATTCTGGGGCCGAGTCATTGACGACGACGGGCACTTCAACGACGACGGCAAGAGCGAGAGTATAACATTCTCGTTCAATGGCATGCGGGATGCGGCTAACACAGCCCAAGGAAACAAGATGTCGCATGCACCTGTCAAGATGACAGCTCCGGCGACACTCCCGACGCTCCTGCCCCCTGCTGGATTCGGACCCGGCTTCACTGCCTATCAGCCGCCCCAACAAGCCCTCCGTGGTGGTGGCATCCTCAGTCGGCCTCCGCAGCGCCCCTGGTACGAGCACGGTCGCTACGCTCCGTACCCCAGCTACAGACCGAGCGGCATGGCTCCTATCCAAGGCCAGGGCCATGATACTCGGATGCGCGGCCGCGGGTTGGCACGTGGCGGCATGCGCGGAGGCCGCGGCTACTACCCCGTGCAGACACTGAGGCCGATGGGCGGCCCAAGCTACCGCCCGGCTGGTGCTGCCGTTTGGAGGCCGGCTCCGGTGACCAGTGAGATCACCTGCCACGAATGCGGCAAGCCGGGGCACGTGGCATCGGCGTGCCCCGACAAGAAGTGCCACAATTGCAATGGCAAGGGGCACGTACAGCGCGAGTGCCCGTCACTGCCCCAGCAGCCGTACGCCATGCTGGCAGATGCCCAGATGGAACACAGCGGGGGTGAGAATCGGGGGGGGATCCTGGGCCGAGGTGCCCGCGCCGCGAAGGGGCCGCGGTGCCCGGCGCTTCGTTGATAAGGGCCGCGGTGCCCAGCGTCGCGAAGGGCCGCGGTGCCCTGAAGGGGCCGCGGTGCCCGGCGGCTAGGGGAAGGGCCGCGGTGCCCCGCATCGCGAGGGGCCGAGGTGCCAGACGCTTAAAGAAGAGGGCCGCGGTGCCCAGCGCCGTGAAGGGGCCGCGGGCCCCGCGAGTGGAATGTGGGCCGCGGGCCCGGCGCCGCGAAGGGGCCGTGGGCCCGGCGCTAGAGTATGGGCCGTGGGCCCGGCGTTGCGAAGGGGCCGTGGTGCTCGACGTCAGCGTTTGCCTCGCACCAGGAGGGGCCGCGGGCCTGGCGCGTGACTGTGTGCCGCGTGACGGAGGTTGGGACGGGAGTCGCTATATATATGTTTTCCCGGGTTGACCGCACCTCAACCCGGAAAACCTCCCCTCGGATCTCACAACATCCGCGACTGATACTGACTTGATTTTCCGTTCCTTATCCCGCTATCTCATTTTGATTCGATTCGTATCCTCTCTGTTCATCTCGGTAAGGCGACGCCGCTGCCGAAGGCAACTCACCCGCCCCGCACCCAGATCGATCTTCATCGCAGCCTTGCCTGACAGCCTTCGGCTTCCTGGGATACGGCTCGATGCATGGTGACAGTGAGGGAGCCGATCTCAGCTATGTCGGCTACGACCACGAGCCCGGCGAGGCAGCAACCTACGGCGACGGCTTCGACTACTAACTACATAGCGGCGGGGAGGCCGCTGTGATGCCGACCGTGATGGCCAACGCCGTTTCGGGGGAGGACATCGACGGCGGCATGGTTCAAGCTCAACACGCTCGGGCATACATCAACCATGTCCGCGCGAACAACTGTGATTCCTTCTTTTTAAGACGCTGCTTATGGGCTCTGGCTCCGCAACATCAGGGAGCAGCCTGGGATGGGTCCTGACCTCCAGCTCAAGCTCTACAACACGAAGGTCAAGGCAGTGGGCCAATATGGGAACCCGTTCATTGTGGAGATGCCAAAGCAAGGAGGAGTACCTTGCCGGGGAAAGCACCAGGGACAAAGTGACATGCATGGCCCTTCGTGCTGTCACTCATCAGCCCAAGTCTACCTCCCTGGCTTGTCTGTACGCGATCACTGGCCAGTACCCTCTTGCAGTTCATGACCATGAGTCGGCTCTCAAGTTCCTCATGCGCATCAAAACAGCTGACCCTGCATTGTACCTGCTCTACAAGGAGCTCAAGATCGAGGCACTGAAGGGGTGCTGGAACTGGGCTGCCTTCCTGAGGGAACTACTTGTGTTCTATGGTGGAGATGAGGGGAGGGAGATGTGGGAGAAGGACACTTTTTCATGGGCCAAGGAGACTGTGGAGAATCTTGTGAAGGGCAAGTTCAGGGAGATCAATGCCCAGAAGCTCAAGGACAACGATAAGCTGCACTTCTGGAGGATGTGTGACATGACCTTTGGTCACATTGCACCGTCCCTGATCCGGGTGGAGAAGCACCGGAGGGACGTCCAGAAGCTGCTCTGCTCTACTCACGATCTGGAGGTGGAGACAGGCAGGCACCAAGGACCTGCAAAACATAACCCTGAGCACATGAGACGAACAACATTCTCAGTTTTACTGTTCAGCAAATGCAGAGCGATGCCAGAAGCTGCAGACCAGATTGGAAACTCTGGGCCGTGTAGCTTTGGGTGCCGGGCATGAAGTTCAAGCCCTCGAGCGATGTGAGGCAGCACAAGAAAGGTCTCGCCATGCAGTCAATCGAATCAGTGCATTGGGTCTCACTACTACAATAACTGGGTATAGGTATGATGCGGAATCACTGATGATGGGTTTGCAGATTGGTGGGCTGCAATCAATTCCTGAGGACGGGAGATATGTCAGCAAAAATTGCAAGCCAGAATGGCATGAGTCCCACAGGGTGCCACGGCAGTTTGCAGAGCCACACAGGCAGGGTATCTTATCGGGCTCGATGGGGAACTCTGGGGTTAGGTGGTGGTGAGAAGAGAGGACAGCTCGATCACTCAGCCTTCAGCTCACTGTAGTCATAGGTTATCTCCTCACCCTCGTTGATATCAACCCGCGCATAAATGACGATCTTCTTCTGCCCCTCAACAGTGATGATCTTGGCATTGCAGTTGGGCTGGGGTGCAGAAGTAAGAAACAGCACATGGGGTTTTGCAACAGTGCACCAACGTCACAGCAATGGTTGATGAATCGGGCGAGGTTTCCCATCCGAGTGGCATCCACCACAAACTCGTCGTCAATCCTGAACATGTAACTGCTTCCAATGCCCATGCGCTCGTAGTACTTTTCGCGGTGGTCTGCCACCTTTTGCCGGATTGTTTCGCCGATGTACTCGATAACGATGTCTGAAAGGTCGGGCACGCGTCACATGAGGTTCACGTAGGCGAAGTCGCAAATTGGGCTCACCATTGGCTTCGATCTTCTCCATGGCAAACAGACCCCAGTCGTGGATGGCAGACTTCCCGAACTTGAGACGTTTCTTCCTCGTCTTGAGCTGGTTGAACTTGAAGGCATCCGAAGATTCGACTGCGGCGCCTGATGCCATGCGCAAAGGATCCATTCCACGGGCTAGGATGCGGTAATCGTTCCGCTGGGTCCGGCTGGTGCTCTTTGTCGCGGTCGTAGACGCGGCAGGCTTGATTTCTGGCTCCTGCTTGGGCAGGTAGATGGCCTTGATGTGCGGCGGGATCTGGTAATAGCCCTCCGTCCTCGCGGATCCCGTCAGGTGCTGGCGAAGACCATTTTGGAAGCCGAATTCGTCCTCCGCGACGTCTTGTCCAGCTCCCGCGACCTTGGCTGAACGCGCATGAGGCTTAATGAGTCTCACATCAACCGGATGGAACGCTGTAACTCACTCAGCGGTGAAGGTTGACCTCTTTCATGAGCTTCGACCCAAGTCTGCAACAGGTGGCGCGCAAACGCCGTGTCCTCTTCATCGCCGTCCATATCCGGAAACAGAGCCAGCTCCGTGCAGATCGGCTCCTTCCCCGCTAGGGCATCATGAGTGCTGACGTTCATCGCCGTTTTCCACAGCGCCACAACCGCCTGCTTCCGCGCATGTGCCCTCGAACGGGACCGATACCCAGCGACGGCAGCATACAACCTCCCCTCCAGCTCCACGTCCGAGTCATCGTCCGCCAAAATATCCAAGGCGTCCCGCAAATTGTCCTTCACTTTCACGGGCTTCGGCTCCGGCTCAACCCTCTGCTCCTCGGACAAGGTAGCCCGAGGCTTGCTTGCAGATTTCTTCTTTGGCGGAGGTCCGATCGCTCCGTCAAAAACAATGCCGCCTTTTGCAAACGCGATGTCCGCCGGGCCAGCCTTTGCAGGGCGCTTCCTTTTCAGAGCGTTCTGAGGGTGCCGCTTCCCCCCGGGCACCAGAGGCACGAGGTCATTGTAACCCGCGGCATGAGGGGAAGCAAGCTTGTGTCCATTCACGACGGGAGGTGCGGTCTTTTTTGGGTTCAATTTGCGGAAAGCCGGCAGCTTCTTCGAAGGGCCGTTCGGTAACGGTGCGGGGCTCCGTGCGTCCAGGGGATTGTTCGGATCCGGACGGTAGTTCTCGCTCAGTCCGCGTCCCGCACCAATGCCGAGAGTCTCCTTGACGATGCCGCCCACGACTTTGCTCTTGATGTCCCGGGTCACGGCGGTCAGCAGGTCGTCGACAACAAGTTTCTCGGCTTCCTCCAGCAACCGCTTCTTCGACACTCGGACGCGCCCTTGGGCCGCCTCGGTCGACAAAGGAGCGAGCGGGGCCAGTGTCGAGGCGCCTCCGTTGACTAGTGGCCCTGGGTTTCCTTTCCAGTTGCCTGCGGGGTGCATTGACGGTGGCAACGGGGGTCCCATGGCACCAAATGCCGGCCGACCGTTCGACTGCACATCCCTAGGAGCTCCAGGTATCCGTCCAAGCGTTGCAGCTCCATGCGATGCACCGTTCGGTACTGGTCCGGCCTTCCCAGGCTGACACGAAAACGGTTGGCGTCGGGAACCTCGTCCACGGCGGACCGACGCGTCCTACCATGAAGGCAACCGGAAGGAGCCTTTCAGCCACGCTCCGGCGCGACTGATCCCGGGGATTTGCCTTCCTCCGCGGATCCACGCCAGGCTTCACACCCTGCGGTGACCGGGCCTCTAGTCCCGTTCCTCGCGCGGACGGGCACCGCTCGACGCACCTTCCCGGCAAGCACCTGGCCACTCGTCGACTTTTCCACCTCGGTGCGGCCCTTCTTGAAGGCGAGCGCGGGGTCGTACGTGACGCGGAAGTCTCCCTGCCCGAGGGGGGCCCGCGCGAGCAGCGCGGCCAGGTCCGGGCCCGCCCCGCCATCGCCGTCAGCAGTCCGCGTCATGGTGAAGCACTGCGCCGGCCGCGCCGGACCATGGCCTCCGCGGACGTCCTGCGGAGATGTCCTCTGCGGAGATGTCCTGCGCGGGTACGCGACCGTCGCTGCTGATCACCCGCAGTCACCCGCCGTGGTCGCGCAGCAACCGCACAGACATGGGCTGCCCACCGAGCGATGCCCCTCTCGGGGTTTACGTGAGGGTTCCTGGACTTGCTGCTCGGCTCCATTATTGCGCTGGCGAGCGCGCAGCGGGGGCGGCGACCGTACTGGACTTGAAGGAGTGGTTGGCCGGCCAGATCGATGTGCCTACCGCGGAGCAGCGCATAGTGACAGCCAGCGGCTGGGATTTGGCGGACGAGGACCTTCTTGCTGGGCAATCGGCTTGCGTTGCCTTGCCGGGCCCGGCTTCTGGCGATGCGGGTTCCCCTCTGCTTCTGAGCTTGGCCTTCCGCCTGCGGGGCGGCAAGGGCGGCTTCGGAAGCAACCTGCGCGCCCTAGGCGGCCGCATGTCGTCGCAAAAGACGGACAACAAGGACGCATGCAGGGATCTCCAGGGCCGGCGGATGAAGACCGTGAACGAAGCCAAGAAAATGGCAGAGTACGCTGAACAGGAAGAGGAGCGAAAGCGGAAAGAGAAGGAGCGCATCGAGAAGAAGATCGCAGAGGGATTGAAGGAGCCGGAGGCGAAAAAGATTCGCTTCGACGATTCGCAGTTCTTTGCGGACCACGAAAAGGCCAGGGAGGACGTCAAAGATGCCGTGGCGAAGGGTGGGTGCTTCGCGCGTCGCACGTTGGCAAAGCTCATCGACCTGCAGGTCTCAAGAAAGCCACGTCTGCCGCAAATGCAAAGCCGAAGACCGCTCCAGCGACGGTGAAACCAGCGCGCGCGATTTGGTGGGTGCTGGCGGGGTGGTAGATATGTTCGCCATGCTTACCCTGTTGCTCATCAAGGGACGACGATGGGGATGACAGCGAGGACGAGTCGGACAACGGACACTCTTCTGCAAGCGGCGAAAAGGTGGAGAACAAGGTCGTGAACTCGGGCGTGAAGAGGAAGGCGGTGGAGGTGGCTTGATTTCTACGCGGTGACCACCGGCTAGGCTATGACGTGACGAAGAACATTGAGGATCATTGATATGTACGTTTTCTTGTGGGTTGCAATTGCCACAGCACCCTCCATGCACAGACACGAATATTCCGCAGACGGCAGGGAGCCCTCCCCAACACTTTCCCAGTCCATCCTGGAGCAGACGACGGTTTGACGTTCCGCTACAAAGGCGTCGAAGCACGCCGCAAGTGTGGCTTCAACGGAGCAGAAGCGGGGATAGCTTCAGCAGCCGAACCGCTGCCGAGCCGGGACCGGCAAGCACTATCCCGAGACGACAGCGAATGGAACGCCAACCGCATCAGACGGCACCACTGAAGTGTCCGCGAGCCCAAGTGGTACGGAGTCGAAAGGCACGACTGAGCGTCCTACGAGCCCAAGCGGTCTGAAGTCCCCGGGTCTTGTCCATTCCTCATTTGGCCGACATCTTGTAACCGGTCGTGTCGAGCACCTTCTTCCCACACATGCTGCAGATGCCTGCCTTGTAGGCGCAGCTTTGACAAAAATGTGCTCCCGCTTGTGACACCCGCGTCTTGCTGTCACCGAACGCCGCGTCAGTATCGATCGGGGCTTAAACGAGCCAGATCTCACCATGTCCGGCAATGATTGGAATAGTCCATTATAGGGTTCCTGGCCTTCTTCGTGAGCAGCTTGTTCTGCCCGATCGGCCTGCCCGAGGACCCGGCGGCGCTGTTCTTACTGCCGGTCTTCCATGGATCCTGGGAGACAGGGGGTGGCCGACAAGTGTGAGCGATGCCGATCGCGGGTGGAAACGGCGATCTCACCGGTGCGGCTACGGCAGACAACTTGGATTCACAAGTTTTGCAGACCATTGGACTCGCCGCACGGCCGCACCTTCAGCGCCGCCTACGATCAAATTTGGCCGAGAACAGACTCTCAAGGTTCAAAGCTTTGTAGCCGTTGGACGTGATCCAAATCTCCAGCAAGCAGTTCGGGCCCTGGTGATCCGTGGGCACGCCGAACCTCCCTCCTCCGATTCGGTACGGTCTACGTACTCGCAGGCCGTGGCAGCTGCGTGCGAGGGAGTCGTTCGCAGACTACGATATGTACGCTTTCGGCGAGGCTGGACCTTTGCGGGCCCGCTCCTCGAAACGAGCTCAAGTGGTGCTCCGGCGGTGCGCGGAGACGCAAGGGATCAGACTCATATTCGAAACTCAACGGAATGGGCCGACCCGTGGGCCCTGCGAAGCAGCTGGCAGTCGCCGAGCACCGACGGACGTGGACGAGCTGGTTGTGGGACACTTTTTCCTTCCTCTGGGCTCGGTTCCGCGGGAAGCGGCGCCAAACCGTCGCGCCGCGTCCCACGACCACGCGGGGCATTATCAAGCGCGCGAAGCACGAGCGGCACACAAAGTATCACCTGTACTCGCGGGCCGGATCGCGATACGGTACGCCCGTGAAGGGCGCAACTGCGGACCGTGGTTCCGAAGAGGACGCGGTTGGGACGGACGAAACACTGGCCCCGGAGGCTCCGGCGTCGCCTTCTCCCGCCGATATCGAGCAGTGGAAGGAGACTTTGAAGCATGAGATCCTGCACAAGCTCCGGTCGGAGATAACAGGGCAAATGGAGAGCTTGAAGGCGGCTGCCGCGTCGGCGCCCCCTTTGCGGACCCAAACAAGCTCCGAAGAAGCGGACGAGGACATGGTGGCCCTGCCAAACAGCGCGCCACCTCCGCCTCCGCCTCTGCCACCGCTCTTTGTGTCCATGCCGGGGTACCGCCACGATCGCCAGGCCCACACGTCTGCCACGGATGCGGTTGGAACGTGGGTGCCGGTCGCCGTGGTCTGCGCTCTCGTCTGATGAATATTGGGGCATCTTTTGTCAGCGTCAATTTTGCAAAGTCGACGGTTGGTGGTTGCAGGCGCCAGTAGCAGACCCCGGGCTCACCCCGTACCTCGCAGGTGACCACCACAAGATCCCCAGTGCCAGGCATCGACATGGAGAAAATGATGGCAGAGATTGCAAAGAAGAGAGGCAGCTTGCGCCGCATCAACACGGAACCCGCGCCGGAGAACCCGGACGGGCGGAGCCGTGGCGAGGACACGTTCAGCGCCAAATGGAGGTCGACGTTTGCCGAGGATTCGGAACCGCCTCCGACACCAACGCCTACGGCAAACTCCTGGCGGCTTGGATGGAACAAAAGCTAGCCGTTGGCCTCCGTGTCTTGCCATGAGAAAGATCTTGCTACCGAGCCTAAGTTCAGCCCCGTCCCTTTCCCTTCACGTCCACCTCTTCTTCGACATCGTCCGCAAGAGACTCCATCTCGGGAACCTCGACCGGCTCCCAACCTTAAGGCGTGTCAGTGACGTTGGTCCCGGCGTCGCGTCTGGAGCTCTCACCCCCTGAGTCTTTGCGGAACGTCACGAAGACCACGGCGTCGTCGACGATGCCGGCCGCGTCGGCGCTCATCAGGTCATCGAGCGTGACGTAGCTGTCGTTCTTCTGCAGCTGCAACCGCATGTCCTTGGGCTCGCGTTCCCCGTCGACCAAGCGGGACAGCTTCCCCTTGATCGTCGAGACCGTGTCCGATGGTCGAAACTCGACAAAGAAGATCGTGCGATGCCGCCGGACGCAACAGACGCGGTCCATGGTCGATGAACGACGCGATTCGATGTGCTAGGGAAACGTGGGGGGAAGGTGTCATCCTATCGGTCCAGACCATCCATCCCCAGGGGAGCGATGTCTGCGCCGCATCTCAATTGCGATAGTCCATTAATCCAATCTGTACATCGTTCAGTGCAGCATGTGCTTTTCTCGCAAGTGGATCGGCACGACATTCTCCGGCGTGCCGGGAATCTGCTTCTCGAGCCCCTAAAGACAACACAGCGTCAGTCGACATCTCTCTCGCGAACTAGAGCGTGGAGCGTGACACGTACCAGCTTCTTCAGCACGCAGTCGTTGAAGGCCCGCTCCTCCTTCCGCACCGACTGGTACATGTGGTTCTGCCAGTCAAAGGCCTCGTAGTACGCCTTCCATTCCTCATCGCAGCTGGCCTTGATCTTGCGGATGCTGTCGCAAAGACACACCGTCAGCCGGCGCCCTACGGACCGCTGCTCGCGGCGCCCGGGCAGCACCCACACGTCCTGGGCGCACCGCGTCACTCTCCGGCCTTCCTTGAGGCAATGCCGCGGGTCCGGGCTCTCCCTCTTGCACAGCATGAAGTCCTCGTTCAGCTCCTTGCAGTGCGCCCCGATGAAGAACGCGGCGGTCTCGAGCGCCGCCGAGGTCGCGCCGACCTCGGAGACGTGCGGCACGTCGTCCGGCAGCGGCGCCTTCTCGACATAGACGCGGTTCACGAAGATGGCATCCCGATGCGTTGCCATCTCGGCAGCCCGGCGAGCGAACGAGTTCGGTGCGAGGAAGGGTTTGGACCAACTGACGACTGCGCGTATGACACTGGAACGCGACTCTCCCCTGGAACCTCGCGTCTGCTTGCGGGGCGCGAGGGGAGGGCGCGATGGACCTGGTCAAAGCCGTCCGGTTCTACGTGGACAAGCTGGTCCAGGATGTGCCGGGGATGAAGGTTCTCCTCCTCGATGACGAGACGGTGCGGGCATCTCTCTAGCTTCTCTGGATCTCGGCTGAACCGCAGGACGACTCCAGACGCCCGTCATTTCGGTCGTCGTCACCCAGTCGTACCTCCTTGCCCACGAGGTCTACCTGATAGACAACATCCGGTCGCCGCGGGATGCTCTGAAGCACCTGAAGTGCGTCTGCTTCCTGAGACCCACCGCGGAATCTATCCAAGCTCTGGTGCAAGAGCTCCATAGCCCGCGATACGGCGAGTACTACGTCTTCTTTTCCAACACCGTCCTCAAGGCGAGCATCGAACGACTCGCGGAAGCGGACGAGTACGAGGTCGTCAAAGAGGTCCAGGTTTTTGTCGGCCGACCGCGACGTGATTTGGGGAGATTTGACCGGGGGTACTGGCCGCCCCAGGAGTATTTTGCCGACTACCTCGCGCTGAGCTCCGAGCTCTTCTCCTGTGGCTGGCCTCAACCCCCTCCGCCGGTGTACGGAGACAACCCCAGATCATGGAATCCCAGTGCTCTGCAAAGGACAACCCAATGCGTCCTCTCCGTTCTACTCTCGCTCAAGAAACGACCGCTCATACGTTACGACAAGCAGTCGGGTCTTGCGAAGCGCCTCGCGGACGAGCTGCACGTCGGTCTTTGTAACCAATGGTCTCCATCGCGCCGTTCTGATATGGCGTGATTGGCAGGCACAGATGCAGCAGGAAAGCAGCCTCTTCGACTTTCGACGTACCGAGGTGCCGCCGATACTCCTCATCCTGGACCGTCGCTCCGATCCCGTGTCTCCACTGCTGAACCAGTGGACTTACCAAGCCATGGTCCACGAGCTGCTGGGTATCAACAACGGCAGGGTCGACCTGTCCAAGGTACCCGACGTCAAGCCCGAGCTCAAGGTGAATCGGGCACGCGGTCCGAGATCTGCGCGGAGGCTCACTGGTCCGCGGAACAGGAAGTGGTTCTCAACCCCGAACACGATCCGTTCTACAAGAAGAACATGTTTCTCGACTTGGGGGAGCTCGGCAACAACATAAAGGTCTACGTGGACGAGTTCCAGGCGAAGCACAAGTCGTCCACCAAGCTGGAGTCGATCGGGGACATGAAGCGCTTCGTCGAAGAATACCCGGAATTCAAAAAGCTTGGCGGCAACGTCAGCAAGCACGTCACCTTGGTTTCGGAGCTGAGTAGGCTCGTCGGTCAGGGTTGCCTGCTGGAAGTGGGCGAGCTCGAGCAGAACCTTGCGGTGGCGGAGAACCACTCACAGGACCTTAGAGTGCGTCGAGTACGGGTCCCTATTGGGCGCTACTGATTCGCCGCTCCAGGCTCTAATGACTCTCCTTGACAATCCCAAAGTGTCGGAGGATTCAAAAGTGCGGCTGACGATGCTGTACGCGCTCCGCTACGAGAAGATGCCGGGCAACTCGACGCCCCAGCTGATCGACAAGTTGTTCAAGGCCGGGGTCAACGAGAAGAAGATTGCGGTTGGGGCTCGCAATTGCCGGATCCAGCCCTTGCTCATGGAGGTTTCTCTGCACAGCTGATAGCATCTCTGATCAAGTTTGCGGGGTCCGACCAGCGTCAGGAGGACATTTTCGAGAACGAGAACTTCTTGGCGAAGTCGAAGAACCTCTTCAAGGGCTTGAAGGTCGGTTTCCGCACCGGGAACTCGTCAACGGCTTCCAACTGGCCATCCGCAGGGCGTAGAGAACGTCTACACGCAGCACCGGCCGCACCTCTTCACCATCATCGATCAGCTGGTGAAGGGAAAGCTGAAGGAGCAAAACTATCCGTTCGTGGACGCCGCTTACAGGGAACGGTAAGCTGGCCTAGCGTCCCAAGTACTTTCCAGCTCATCACCCGATCGCAGACCGCAGGACGTCATTGTGTTCTTCGTCGGGGGCGCGACGTACGCGGAAGCGCGGGAGGTGACGCGGTTGAACGCGTCGAATCCGGGACTGAAGCTCTTGCTCGGTGGAACGACAGTTCACAACTCCAGATCGTGCGTGGATGCAGCTCTGGCTCCATGCTCCTCAAGCTCGGCTAACAGCATTCTCTCCGTCCAGATTCTTGGCTGACATGGCGGAGGCGGTGGCACGGTGGTCACCGGGGAGAAGATGAGATTTGCTTGGTGCATTGATCGTATTTACAAGTAGCAGTATACCCATGTTTCTGTGTCGTTCAATACCTCATCGGCCTGGTTGCTGACCCGGCGGGAAGGGAGGTCGGAAGCCCTGAGTCAGAGGAGAGGTCAGCTCCAGCTTCGGCACGGGGTCCCCGCCACCAGATCGCGCCATCAGAAACAAATGGTGATTGGTTGGTCTCATTCGCCCGAAGGCGTCCGAAGTAGCAAATAAACCGTGCATCCCCTGGCGACCGTCTCTCCCGGCCAACACTCACAGGCGGCATGGGCGGAGCACCGGGGAAGCCCGGCGGCGGGGCGCCGGGCATCGCAGGCGGCATCATGGGAGGCATACCGGGCATGGGGCGGAAGTTGGCAGGCGGCATCTTTCCGAGAGAACAGCTGTGAGACGAGACGGCAGCCTGAGAACGTCAGGCACGAACCATTCCAGGCGGGGGCATCGGAGGCCGTCCGTACGACACGGGTGGCCGCATCCCGCCCATGGGCGCCATCATCCCCGGGGCAGGTCCTCCAACACCCCTGATCGGTCCTCCCAAAGCTGTTGTCCCGAAAAGTCACGCCATGATCGAAGTGGCGGCCCTGTGCAACTCACCACCCGGCATGGGCACACCCATGGGAGCGCCGATGGGAAGACCCCTTCCAGCAGGCCGCCCAACGCCAGGTCCGCCCAAACCCGCAGCCGCCTTGGCTTTCTGTTCGTCGCTCGGCGGCGGCGGTGCCTCCACGCTCATGCTCACGACAATCTCGCCGCGCAGCACAACCAATCCCAACAGCCGCCGTTCCTCGCGTTCTGCGGGCCCCGAAGCGGTCTTTGCCTTGTTCTTGACCTTCCGAAACTCCTCGCATTCGGCCAGAACGAGGTTCATGTGCTTGTCAAACGCAATCATCTGGCCGATGAACGTCCTCCCGTCGTGGATGGTGACCCTGACGCGGCCCCGGGGCGTCAGACATTCTCCGCCACCTTAGCGACTCATGATGTCCACCTCAGACGGAAGTTCAGAAACTGGAGCATTTTGGACGTCCTCGAGATTGACTGCGCAGAAACGACGCGGTGAGCACGGCGCATCGCGGACAGGAATCCCATCCGGCCAAAACACTGCCGGCAGGTGGTGAAGCGTACCATTTTGCTGCCGGTACGCCCGCGGGGGGTCGAGTGGAGGCAGGAAAAGGGTGCACGAAGGCGTTTGATGCTCGCGGCGCGCGGCGGCGGGCCGGACTGACTGACCAGTACTCGCGAACCTCTACGCTGTGGAGCGCAGGACGAACTGTTGCTATCTCTGAGTTGGCTTGAAGTTGTAATTCGCGCACAGCTAGGACCCTGGAACTGTGTCCGACAAGCCTGGGAGGGGAGCCGGCCCATCGAGGTGTAGCCTCCCCAGCACCGGCAATCGCACGTCGAAATCAGTCTTTCTTGCTCCACGGGACATTCTGCTGATTCATCGCTCATCGGAAACTGCCTCGAGCGCGACGCGATGCCGATCCCGGACCTGTGCGTGCACATCACCAACTCCTTCCGCGCCGGATTGCGGCGCACCGCGGTCCCGGCCACGAAACAGAACCGATCCGTCTGCGGTATCCTGTACCGGGAAGGATTCGTTTCGGCCGTCCTCCAGGGGGACGTGCACGGCCCTGACGCGAGCGGGTTCGAGGTGCCCGTCACTCCGGACAACGTCGCGCACAGGCGACTCTGGCTGGAGCTCAAGTACCGGGACAACGAGCCCGTGCTTAGGCTCATGAAGGCCGTCAGCTTGCCTAGCCGGCGCGTTTACGCCACCGTGGACGAGCTCAAGGCCGTCGCGGCTGGCAGGCGCAACGCCCACGCGCTCATGAAGCCGGCGGACGTGGGGCAGATCACCATCCTGGACACGGCCTACGGCGTGCTGGATATGAACGAAGCGCTGTTGAAGAGCGTGGGAGGGGAGGTCCTGGCAATAGTGAAGTAGCTCCAGCAATGTGAAATTCACTCGAGAAGAAGGGGAGGCACGCCACGCTGGCCACCAAATGTTTCAGTGGTGTGATCCGGCGTCAAACTAGGGGAGAATGCGGAGTTGGAGGTTTTGGGCCGCGAGAAAACATGAGATGTCGTGGGTCTGACCTAACCCAGAATTACCGGTGGAATCGCGCGCGCGGTCCCCCTCACCGCTTTACTCCTCACCCGCTCTTCCCCCACCTCCGCACCCAAAATGGTAGCGTATCGATTGGCGTTGGCGCATCTTTGTCGCTCGGATGTTGGGCTTCTGTAGGCCCCGTACCCCTCCGGGCCACGCAGTGGGGACGGAGCACCGTGTCGGCGGGACACACGTTGGGCTGTCTCCGGCCGACGCGGGACAGTTTGCGGTCGGCTGTGTGTCGGCCGCCTTGGCCGGGCACTTGCTCGGTGGCGTCGCGCGGCAGTCGCCTTGGTTCGGTCTTTTCTGTGGAGGCACCTGCTAACCACTCCGACCGCCCACTCGCGCATCGCGCCCGCAGGCTGAGGAGGCAAAGTCCAAGAAGGACAATGTCATGCGGGACCTGAAGCTGGAGAAGCTCTGCCTGAACATCTGCGTGGGAGAGTCTGGCGACAGGCTGACGCGGGCGGCCAAGGTGCTGGAGCAGCTCACGGGGCAGACGCCCGTCTACTCCAAGGCCCGGTACACCGTCAGGACCTTCAGCATCCGGAGAAACGAGAAGATTGCCGTGCACTGCACCGTCCGGGGCGAGAAGGCGCTGCAGATTCTGGAGCAGGGCCTGAAGGTCAAGGAGTTTGAGCTGAAGCAGAGCAACTTCTCGGCCACGGGCAACTTTGGCTTTGGCATCCAGGAGCACATCGATCTGGGCATCAAGTACGACCCCACGATCGGTCGGTTCAGACGGGAGTCTGCCCTGGCGGGACCGTGCTGACGCCTCCTCCCAGGCATCTACGGCATGGACTTCTACGTCGTCATGGGCCGGGCCGGATACCGTGTTGCGCGGAGGAAACACGCTCGGGGCCGCGTTGGGCACCCGCACCGTGTGACGAAGGACGAGACGGTCGCGTGGTTCAAGAAGAAGTTCGACGGTGAGGGGCTTTGCCCGGTGTCTGATTATGCCCGCTGACCTGGTGCTCTTTCAGGCATCGTCCTGAACCGCTGATTGATCGTGGAGGCTTGTACAATACAATGCATTGCATCTACCTTTGTCCGGCGCTCGATCCGTCTACTGAGTCGTCTCACTCCGGCGATCGCCGGGCTCGTGCTATTAGTGCAGAACTGCGCACACTGAATGCCGAGCTGTGGAATGTCCGTCGGCGTCTCGGAAGAGAGTCTTGCCCTTGCTGACGATCTCCCGAAGATGCCGTGAACGAGAGAGCAAGTACACTTGCCCCCGCTGCAACCTGCCCTACTGCTCCCTGGCGTGCTACAAGGACGCGGTGAGCTGGCGGCACCAAACTGCACCGTTTGCGAGCATTAAAAGGTACCCTTGCAGTCCCACAGTGCCTGCCAAAATGCGTTCCACGCCGCGAGTTTCGCGTCCGCCTTGCGCGGGGAACGGGCAGACGACGAGGACCGGAAGAAGATAGCCGAGATCCTGGAACGCGCTGCGTCAACTCGCGCTGACGATGAGAGTGTCGAAGCTTTCGGAGATACTGGTCAGGCGGACGATCTCGCTTATCGGTTCGGAGATCTGGACATAGGTGAGCTGACAGCAGGAAGTCGCGGACGGGCCCAACCATTCGTTCTCCAACCTGTCCGATTTGCTGCAGACAACGCCGATGCGCAGGATCTTTGGTCAAGATTGACTCCTTCCGAGCAGCAACAGTTCCTCGAGCACATCGGAGACTCGGCCAAGGCAAACAACGTCCTCCTTGAGAATGTACTGCCCTGGACACCGTGGTGGGAACAGCAAGAGCATGACTCGGAAGCAGATAAAGTCCTCGTCGAGGAACTGGACCCATCGCACGACGATCAAAGCAAAGGAAGGACGAAGATCTGGAACGATCATCTACCTCCAATAGCAGGGGATCTGGTTCCGTTCCACAAGGTTTCCAAGGGCCCTCCGAACCCCGCGGCGGCTTTCAACATCCTGGATCTGCTCCTGGTGTATGCTTTCGTCTGTCGTCGATACGACGGATCCATCCACGACACCCCGGTTGACGTCACCAGGGATCTGCTGCGCATTAGCGAAACTGCTTCCAACCCCTCTGCGCGGTTCGAGTCGGTGACGGAAACGCTGGCAGTTTTCCGGACCAAGCGTGTCGATGACACAGACGCCCAAATATCTGGGGACGTTCTCGAACTTGTGGCACACGATGCACTTGCTATTCTCCGCGACAAACATCGTGTCCTTTCGGCCTTAAGCGACATGCGCTCCGTCCTGCAAGCCGCGGTGGAGGATCCGCGACTCGGAGCACACAGCACCGAGGCGTCTGCCCCGGGAAACGGCCGACCCAAGTTCCTCAGGGCCGTCTCGGGGACGGAACGGAAGTGCTGGTGGTTTGCGTGCTGGATCAGCGACAAAACTCTCGCGGGAGACGCTACAGGCGACCCCTACCCGATTCTACGCGCGCTTGCGTCGGATCTTGACCACGCTGTGAAGCATGAGCGTCGAGAAAGAATGCAATTGAAAGAGGAGCTGGCTCTTGCCGGTGCAGCTCGCGAGCAACTGAAGAAGTCGCCTCCAAAGATCGAACTTCTAGGCGAGGATCCGCTAGCGTAGCAGCTGACCCTTCTTGTACGCCGGCGCAAACGACGTTTCGTCCAAGGTGTACCCAACAGAAATGCTTTCCTGGACCCAGGCGTGTGTCACCACCCGCCAATGGCCGAAAGCCGCGTCCGCCGTCTTTTGCAGAAACGTCGTCCACCGATCGGGCCTCTGCGGATCCACTACCACGTGCGTAACGGAAGGAAAGCGGCGTTCCACGACTTCGGCCCCGTAGAACAAAAGCTGCTCTCGTGCAAGGCGGAGGCTACGGTCCGCGGTTGTCAGTGCCGATCGGACCCACATAACCGACTGAACCCCTCACATTGAGCTCCCGTCGTCCTTTCCTTCGTTCTTCACTCCGGTCGACGACGCCTCGTCTTGAAGTGAAGGAAGGTCCAGGTATACAACCTTCCCGCGAAAAATGCTCCCGGGAGGCCTCTCATCTTCGAAGTAGCGAATCTCCGCATCGTTTTTCAGGAAGGAAAGCGTAGGCCACTTGAACCGAATGGCGGAAGCCTTCCTTTGCCTCTTTGCGAGAGCGTCATCTTCCGCCTGGTACTTCCGGAGCAGTACCGTGACGTCAACGCGATCGAACAAGTTCTTCAGGTCCTCCACGCTGCCTATTTCTTCGACGTACGAGTCGCCGTACCCGTCGTGAGTTTCTGCGAGCCTCTTGGACGTCGCAGCCGTCGCGTGCAGCAAAAGTCTCGGCGAATCGTCCAAGAGCCGCTGCGCTGCAATGCTCGCGTGCACCCAGTCCGACTTGTGAATGTCACGTAGATTGGCCTTGATAAGGTTGGCAACTTTGGCCTCTGTGCAAACAACCGTGTCAAGAGCATTCGCATCCATGCGACCCGCAACAACACTCACTCTTGGCTAGGTCCGCGACGATGTAATCCGTGCCGTTTGGGGTGTTGCGAAGCACGCCGCCGTTTTCTTGAATGACTTCCGTGAGTTTCCGCAGGTCGGCGTCGGAACCGTCGGGACCAATGGCGGGAAGGACATAGAAGGTCTTCCCTTTGAACGTGCCTCCTTCGGGGGTAAAACCTTCGCCTTGACGGGGCAGTGCGTGGGACGATATAACGCCGATCGCCGCGCCTCGCCCGACCTTCCGCTTCTTGCTCTTTCTCAAGCCGGCGGAGTCCTCATCAAGCCTCTTGTTCAACCTGCCTTCCGTGCCACGGTCCTGCAGACAAACGTGAGCGGCAACAAGCAAAGGCTGCCCCAAAGGCTCACGAGCACTTTTCGAACGTCGTCCTGGCTCCAGATGTCCTCAAGCCCGAAGTCGTCGCGGAACTTCTCCAGACGGGGGAAACGCAGCGTGTAGCCCGCGGTGTACTCTGCGGACTCGACAAGCTTCTCCGCGCGGACCGTGATGATCATGTCCTTGTTTGGCTCAAGAATGACGTCTGGCGTGACCTTCGCACTCCTGCCCATCTTCAACCAGCTCGGCGGCTTGTCCCTGTTGAAGCGTTTCCACGGCAGCGCTGATATCGCATCCAATTCCGCGAACTTGAATCCCGAGCCGATCTTGCAGATGGTCAAGTATTGGGGTGATTCCTGGCTGGAGCCGGAAGCAGCGGAGGGCTCGCTTGCGCGGATGGCACACAAGTAGTGCGACACCTTCTTGGATCGGCGGCCGGAGCCGTACCATCCGCCGACGATCAGAAGGTCCGGCTGCTCGCTCAAGCCCTCGATGTAGTCGGGCTTGATCTTGATCCAGGCCTTGGAGCGCAGCCCTGGGACGTACGCGCTGAGCGGGTTCTTGATGACGATCCCCTCCTCGTTGTTCATGATGGCATCATCGAGCTCGGCAATGACCTCGGCTTCCGTCCTGCACACCTTGTAGGGGTGCCACTCGACGCGCCCCTTGTCCTCCTGCAACAACGTCTGGAGGATCTCGCGGCGCTTCCGAAGGGTCGATTTCTCCAGCGAAGTTCCGTTCACGTAGACGACGTCGAAGATGCGGAGGCACGGGCGCTTAGCCGTGGAATCGGAAACGCTCAGGGCATCTGGGACGAAGGCGTGAACATCACTCGAAGCTTGGAGCTCAGACGCAAACTAACCTAAAGCCGCCGTCTTCAAGTGGCCGAAATTGCGGTCGAACTGGTTCGTCACCGGATCAAAAACAATGATCTCGCCGTCGAAAATGGCACTGGGATTGCAGATCAACACAAGCGTCGCCAAAGATTGCCAAAATCCAGTTACCTCTCAACGTTCGGGTGAATCAGCGTGTGCAGAAAGGGAGTCAGGGTTCCGGAATGCTGATCTTTGCCGTACAGGTAGGTGTAGTCCTTGCCGTTCCTTCGCAGCGCTCAGCCCAAACCCCGGGATGCAACAAAGCGACCACCTGGCGACCACCTACCGAGAAAAGTACCGATATTCGTCACCGTCTTTGTGAATCTGCATCCTTTCCCCTGCGGACGCGCCATCAAATCATCCGCTGGGGATGATTCCTGTAGGTGCCCACCATCAAGCTTGAGCTCCACCCAAAAGTCCTTGTCATCCATGATCTTGGGAATGTGCTTGAAATCCGTGAATCTCTCGGACAGCATGGGTTTGAAAGGGTGCATGAGCTGCACCTCCTGTGAAACGGCAACAGTTCAGGCAAGCACTCGACCGGACTCGGCTCGTTCCGGCGCACCTGGTCCTGCGGCATAGCGTTCTCGTCATACAGGTCGTCGCAGATGGCGCGCAGGCTGCTCGTCACGGACCACATCTCCATGGCCATCGGATGCCACACCGAAAAGAGAGTCCTTTCGGTCATGCCTATCTTGAGATCTGGAGGTGCAACACAATGAGAACGGTGTCAACCGTCGTCCGAGAATGCATCACTCGCCTTTGAGGATAATGCGCGCTATCCATTTCTGCTCCCTGGCGGTGCATTGCGCAAAGATCTCCCGGACGAAGTTCCTCTGCGTTTCTCTAGAAGGCGATCACACGGGCGTTAGAGCAAGGAAAGAGAAAGCAACGCCGAAACGCACTTGGGGTTTTCCGTGCTCGAGAGCTTGTCCAGCTTCTCGTTGACGTCTCGAATTGTGAGCGTCCCTTCCGAAACCGTGGATCGATCGTTGAGAAAGATTTCGAGGACCTCCGCAAAATCGCCAGCGCTTTTCTGCGGCCGGATGTTACAACAACTCGCGAATCGCCGCAGCAAGGTCTCGACCGACCTTTCTGTTGCGCCCCGGGTCCTTGAACTTGAACAGAGCACTGGCGTCGGCGGACTCCTTCGAAATGCCAATAACCTCGACGTAGACTTTGGCCAGCGACGGTTCCTTCAGCTGGTAGACCGATCTCTCGCGGTCCAGCTGCAGAACCGGGACAAGGGGCGTGAGACTCTCAACTGTGCACCCCTCTGTCCGACTTACCGCAGGCAGCAGCAGCCGCATGACAGGGTGGAAGTCGCCACCGACATGCCTCCATTCAGCGATGAACTTGCTCAATCTGGCAATCTTCTTGTCTGCGCCGGAGGGAGGGGTTCATGAAGGTTCCCCGGGCTGCTCCCCGCGCTCCCACCCCTCTTGGAGAGCCTCGCAATGGACTCTACGAGCTCGACGAATCTCTTGAAGGGAGTTCGGCCCGCAAGGTCGACGGTGTAGGTTTTGGCGACCCGCGCATCGGGTGCCTCCTCAGCGTCCATCGCGGCAGCGTCCGGCCGTTCGGCGCCCGAAGCGCGAAAGTCCGCGACACTACAGCGTAGGACCTTGTGCTTCAGAGGGCACCAAGCGACCGATGCGGTGCCCGGGAGTTTGCATGTCACCTAACCCAGCCGCGTTGGGACCGCCGCCCCCACACACCACGGAAGAAGAACGCGAGGAACGTCGTGCAACGGCATATATGAACCAATGCCAGCAAACAACTGCCAAGATACAGCTTCGTCGTACGTCCTTTGTCTACCTCGCGTTACCCTGGGGCTGCGAGATGATCTGCAGGTTACCCTTCTCGGGGATCTCGATCGACGTTTCGTAGACCTTGGCACCCTCCTGCAGCATATGTGCGGAATGTTTGCACGCGCAACAGCGGGTGCCGGCTAGGGAACTGCCTACCTTGTTCTCCCACGAGTCGCGGACGATCTTGCCCTCAATCATCACGTAGGTCCCCTTGCTGACCTGCTGGTCGATGAGCTCGTTGATCTTGGGGTTGAAGCTCCGGACCTGTGCGTGGCGGCGAAACGTCTTCGAAGCGGGACCGGAATCGACGGGAATAGCCAACCTTGAAGAACGTCCGGTGCACGTAGGGCTTGCCGTCCTTGGTCATCCGCTCCTCGTTGTTGGAAACAAAGAGGTTGCTGACCGTCCGGTCGGTGCCGTCCTTGCTCTGGAACTTGCGGATTTGCGGGTCGGCGTAGACCTCTGGGACCCCGGTCGCGGAATGCATCAGCGAGTCCGTCGGGCGCCAACGCAGGAAGCCGCTGGCTCACCGGCGGTGAGATGGACCTTGTTGATGCTGATCACTTGGTGTTCAGCGCTTCCGTCTGTGTGAACGCGCACGGAGCTCCCACCTCGGCAGCCCGTCAGCGTACCCGCGGCTGGCAACCACGCCCCTCGCGGCCCCGAGCGAGAGGAGCGTCCTGTTCGAAAGAGCGCGGGCGATAGACATTATGGCGCTGGTGGCTTGCGTTCTGATGGGTCCACGGTGCGAGGGCCGGTGGTGGCAGGTGACCGAGTCGGCGGCGGTGCCCGCGGTAAACGACGCGAGAAACGGCGGGGATAGCAATGAAAAGGGCGCCTGTGACACGCGTGTTTTCCAGGCCGCGCCCGAGGGAGAGATCCTGAGCTTCGGAGGAAGGGGACGGCGGGTGCTTCTGCGGGGGCGCGCTCGATCACCCAGCTCGACCGAGTCCCGCGCACACCACCGAGCAGTGTCGCGCAGAGATCTGCGAGCCGGCGCGAGGCGGAGCATCGGCGGCGCCGCGGCGGACGCGTCGCCATGGACGACGAGCGGCGGCGCAAGGTGCTGACGGACTACAAGAAGCGGCTCGTCGAGACGCGCGAGCTCGAGGCCAAGGTCAAGGAACGTGAGGATCCGCCGCAGCTCCCGACCGGCGCGCGTCCTGAGCAGCCTCCTCGATGCCCGCCGCGCGCCCGCAGTGCGTCTCGGCCTCCGCACGCTCGAGAAGGAGTACGACAAGTCGGAGGATGACATTAAAGCGCTGCAGAGCGTGGGCCAGATCATCGGGGAGCTGCTGAAGCAGCTGGACGAGGACAAATGTGGGCTGCTGCTACGGCGGCCGCGTTGTCGGGTCCCTGAGGGAGATCTCGCAGACATCGTCAAGGCATCGTCGGGACCGCGCTACATCGTCGGATGCAGGAACCGCGTGCCCAAGGACAAGCTCAAGCAGGGCACGCGCGTCGCCCTGGACATGACGACGCTGACGATAATGAGGATCTTGCCGCGCGAGGTCGATCCGCTGGTCTACAACATGTCGATCGAGGACCCGGGAAACGCGAGCTTTGCCGGCATCGGCGGCTTGGGGGAACAGATCCGGGAACTGCGAGAGGTTGGTGCGCGATAGAGCACCCCGCGATCTTGATCCTTAGGAGCGTTGCGCGCCAGGTCATTGAGCTTCCGTTGGTGAACCCCGAACTCTTCCTCCGCGTCGGGATCAAGCCTCCGAAAGGAGTGCTTCTGTACGGACCGTGGGTATCTCACATCTTGTCGAGGATCTGGTGCCTGCGCTGACTGGATCTGCTTCCGTCAGTCCGGGCACCGGCAAGACCCTGCTTGCCCGAGCCGTCGCTGCCACCTTGGACTGCAACTTCCTGAAGGTTGTTTCGAGTGCCATCGTGGACAAGTACATCGGCGAGAGTGCGCGGCTTGTTCGTGAGATGTTTGGTGAGCTGGCCGTTGCGTTTGCTGCAGGCAGCTCTCATGTCATGCAATCCCAGGTTACGCCCGTGAGCACGAGCCGTGCATCATCTTCATGGACGAAATCGATGCCATTGGCGGCCGGAGATTCTCGGAGGGCACCAGGTGGGTGGTATGGCGGTGCGGCCTTCACCCACAAGCTAAAGCCTTGGCCCCCTAGCGCTGACCGAGAGATCCAGAGGACCCTGATGGAACTCCTGAACCAGATGGATGGTTTCGACTCACTTGGTCAGACCAAGATCATCATGGCAACCAACCGGCCAGATACCCTCGACCCGGCGCTGATGCGCCCGGGCCGGCTGGATAGGAAGATCGAGATTCCCCTGCCCAACGAGCAGGGTAGGCTCGAGATCCTCAAGATCCACGCGGCGCCGATCGCCAAGATGGGCGAGATCGACTACGAAGCCGTGGTCAAGCTGTCGGACGGGTTCAACGGAGCCGATCTGCGGAACGTGTGCACGGAGGCCGGGATGATGGCGATCCGCGACGAGCGCGATTACTGCATACAGGACGACTTCATGAAGGTCGGTGCTGCGGAGGGCGCCTATGGGAGAGGGCCGGAATGACCGCCTGCCGTTTCCAGGCCGTGCGAAAGGTTGCTGACGTGAAGAAGCTGGAGAGCAAGCTCGATACCAAGCTCAGCAACTCTGACTGAGCGAGATGGGGAGCTCTGGGCAGGAGGCGTCCCAATCGTCGGTCTGTCGGCTCAGTTGCTGCCAAGCGAGCCGGGCGGTGGTTCGTGGACGAGACACGAAGATAGAAATCTCTGGCCCGGTGTGTTTCCCCATAAAGCCTGCTGTGCCGTGAAACACGTCCGTGTCGCTTGTTGTCCGTCGAACGTCGCCAAATGAACACGTTTTCCCGGCCTTTCGGGCACCTCAGGGCGCGCAAGCTTGCGCCATCGCGAAGAGCGATCGGCTTCAATGCTCGCCCCAGGGCAGGAGGAGTTGCCTGGGCTCCACGGGGCCCGCGTTGGGCCCCCTTCGCAGCCGGTGCCGCCTTTGCGTTCGCCGCTTCCACGGCGTTGGAAGGCCCTCATCGCGTTGCGTGCGCGCCGGCCAAGCAAAAGGACTTCTCGACGTCGCTCTTTACCCCCCGGAAGGGTGCGATCCCGATTCCCGCGCTGCTCATGCTGAAGCAGATTCAGGAGCCTTTCGCGCGTGACTTTCCCAACTGGGAGCTCCCGGCAACCTTCACGCGGCAGATGGACTACTTTTACGAGGAAACGGGGCCGATTTCGCTGCTGTGGCCCCAGGGGGCGTGGATACGGGTGCCGATCTTCGAGCGGATGTCGGACGCGGAAGAAAAGGCGCTGGGCGAGTCCGGCCGGCGCAAGGAGCCCGTGGCGACCTGCTACGTGCGTGCTACGTGCAAGGCAGCGTGTGCCGAGGTGCACATCGTCGAGGTGCGGATCGTGGACGCGGTGACAGGCGAGGCGATATGGGGCTGGGGTGATTCCCAGTGACGACCGCCTCCGTCGGCCACTGTATGCCGATCAAAGCGCGAAGACATGTTTCCTGATTGAAGCAGGGCCGGTGGTGCCGAATGTTCATCGAGCTCTTGAGTCATTCGGTCCGGGTGATGAAGTCCGTCGGCACCCGGCCGAACGGCTGTAAAACCGTCCCCCACTCCACTTCTCCGCCATGGGCAACGCCGAATCGAAGCCCGAGAGCATCAAGTACACGACGCACGCGGCCGATGACCGGCTCGCTTTCGCGTCGTCGTGCCTGCAGGGCTGGCGGCCGTACATGGAGGACTTCCACGCCGCGATCCCCGCGCTGCCGAACACGACGCACTCGCACTTCTGCCCGCACCCGTACGTGTGCATCATCGACGGCACGGCGGGCGACGGCGAGCCGCGCGGCGTGCACTTCTCCGCGTCGAGCGGGAACACCAACAAGTCGACGCGGCCCGGCGCCGGCGCGCCCACCGTGCACCCGTCGCCCTACACCTTTGCGGGCGAGCTGTTCCCGCAGGCCGAGCGCTACTCGTTCTTTGGCGTGTACGATGGCCACCGTGGCAACCGCGTGGCGCACTTTGTGTCCCGGAGGCTGCACTGGAAGGTGGCCGGCGAGGACGCTTTCCGCGAGCGCAATTTCCCGGAGGCGCTGCGGCGCGGCTTCATCAGTCTGGATGCGGAGCTGCTGCAGGGTGGGCGCCTACCCTGCCGGGCTACGATGGGCGGCCACCTCACCGTTGACGTTGCCGCAGCCTACCAAACGACGCTCAAGGGGCAGGACTACGTCGGCAGCACGGGCGTGCTGCTGCTTGTGACCAACGAGTTCAAGCTGTACTGCGCCAGCGCCGGCGACTCGCGGTGTGTCCTTGGCTCGAACGGCAAGGCCATTCCGATGAGCTACGACCACAAACCCGAGTACCCTGGTAATACTCGGACCGCCCGTTGCAGTCTTTGGACCTGCCATTGACAACGACTCTCTTTTTCAGAGGAGGAGGCCCGGATCATGAAGGCTGGAGGCCACGTCTCGGACGGCCGCGTGAACGGTATGTCCCGGACTCGGCGAGCCCGGGACGTTCTTTTGATCAGACTATGTCGTGATTACAGGTCGCCTAGCAACATCGCGTTCGTTCGGAGATTTCGACTTCAAGTCGAACAAAAGTACGACGATAGACGACCAGGTGGTCACTGCACGGCCGGACGTTTGGGAGCGGACGGTAACCGAGGATGACGAATTCCTCATTCTCGCTACGGATGGTGGGTTCGCTACGAGGACTTTCCGCCTTGGATCTCACCGGCAGCGGAACAGGCATCTGGGATGTGCTGACCTCGCAGGCCGCCGTGACGTTCGTGAGGTACCACCTTGCGCAGGGGGTGTCCATCCAGGACGTCTCCGAAAAACTCCTGGACCGCTGCATAGCGGTCAACCCCGCTGTTTACGAGCTGACGCACGGCGGCGGTGCCGGCTGTGACAACATGACCGTGATCATCGTTGCCCTGTTGCGGGGCAAGACGATGCAGAGCTGGCAGTCGATGATCGCCCAGAGGTGGGCGAGCTTGGAGAAGCCGCCCGTGGTGGACCACAAGCCCGCACCGCCGTCGAACAAGCGGACGGCGTGCTTGTGTTTCAACTTCGATTCCGGAGACTCGGCCCCGCCGCCGACGCAGATGCGCGCTCGGGGCGACAGGCCGCCGGTGTATGCGGCGCAGCCTCAGATGCAGGCACCAAAAACGGAGGACATGGAAATGGCTGCCGCAGACGGCGCGGACGCGAAGGAGGTCGAGGCGCTGATGAAGCGGCCGATGACCGTCGACGACCTGAACTTGACCTTTATCGACATACAGTGGGACAAGTTCCCGCACTTTTCGGATTAAGGCGTATGCTAGTGGTAGGCGGGACTGGTGTATTGCAGCTGGAGGAAGATGAAACGGGAAACGGGCCGCTACATGGTTGCCAGCTTCGCGTGGATCGCCGCTGCCTTTGCCGGCAACTGCGAGAGGTATTCGTCCTCCGCCGCCTTTGCCTCGTGCGCCAGCGATGCCGCCTGGCAAGAGGGAAGTGAGCCGGGCAAGCTGTCGAACTGCAGAGGAACCAACCTGCCGAAAGACGGCCTGCTTCTTCGCGACGGAGGCCACCACCTTGCTGATTTCCGGATGTGGCCGCACCGGCGCCTTTTCCGCGAAAGCATCCGCGTGTTGCGGCCAGGCAGCGAGGAACTGTGAGCATTCGCGGGACACGGCGTCCACGGTCCTGGCGAAACGCTCTGCCGCTTCCATGGGGTCGCTTCGGTCCAGTTTCGCTAGCTGCACCGAAGTCAGAGGTCGGCAGCGATGCGAGGCACAGGTCTCGTACCTTTTCCTGCAGGGTAAGGAGATCAGCACGGGCCTCGGCCCCCAGAGCCCTCGCCCTCTGCAGCTCTCCGTTCAAGCGCCGCGCCATCTCCTCCACCCCCTGCGTTTCGGCATCCAGCTTCCTCCTCACCGCCTCCGCTAGCTCCGGAGGCAGCACATCGACCTCTTTTCGCAGCACGCTCCCCAAGTGCCATGCGACCAGCACGTCGAGCGTTTTGCCCGCTCGCACAGAGGCCGCGGTCACCTCCCCCGGCGACGCCCGCTCCATCTCCGAGAGCACTTCGTCGATGCTGTCGGTAGAATGAAGGCCGAGCATTGAGGCAACCTGAGCGGGTGTAATGCCTGCGGTTCGCGCGGGGTCGAGGCCGAGCGAAGCGAGCCGGCTGCCGGGCAAATGAGCTCGTGGGGAGCAGAGAGGCGCGAAGAGGACGCACCGCCCGTACTCTTCGGACATTTTGAATGGGAGAGAGGGCGGGAATAGCGCAAACGGGGCCTCAATGCGTCGCGGGAAGGGTTGGATTTGGAAGTGTTCTGGGAGCCGGGGATTCGGTATTACCTGACGACGGCCCTCGGCTAGACCGACAAGCAGAGATCGCATCAAGTCAAGAACATTTTTTCCCAGACCATGCTCCAGAGACCCTAATCGCTTGCTCCCCGCAGTCATCCTGCAGCCAGACCGCGAGCTCGCCCGGCTATACCGCAAAGCTCTGCCCACACCCGCACGTTTCCTGGATCAAGCGATCGCGTCAGACGAAAGAACGCCAGCGACGATAGAAACGCGGACCTTGATGTTTGGGTTCGTAAAGACGAACTGCGAGCTCAGCTTGTCCTCGACGTAGTCCATCTCCGAGCCGATGATGGTGAAGAGGGCCTTGGAGTCCACCAGGATCGTCACGTCTGCCAAAACAGCAATGAGACCCCCGACGCCACTAACGACACGCCAGCAGCTGGGTCCCCACCTTCCTGCTTGACCTCCTCGTCGAACTTGCCCTTCTTGTCGACGTAGTCGAGGGCGTACTCCAGTCCCGAGCACCCCTTGTTCTTGACGCCTATCCGGAGGAAGCGCGGCGACTCGGCGTTCTGCTGCAGGCTCCTGATGCGGTCCAGGGCCGTCGGGGTCTGTGGGCGGCAGCCGATGAGGCCAGATCCGCTGTCTCGCACGGGCCCACGCACGATCGAGATGACGGCCTTCCTGCTCGCCAGCCGCGGCGACGTCCCCTTCCGCACGGTTGCCTGGCCGCTGACGCCGCGGGCGGCGGGCAGCGCGAGCGCGGTCGCGGGGAGGAGCGCGGGCCGCGGGCGGGGCGGCGCGGCGCCGAAGAGCGGCAGCGCCGCGAAGCACGAGTGTTGCCGCGGCAGCGATGCCGCGCGCGCAAGTCGCTGCATGCTGCGGGGCCGGAGGACGGGGTTCGGCCCTGCCGGAGGTTGCAGTGCCGTTGCGTGCGGCTCGATTTCCCGCGTTGATTGATTGACTGCTGACCGAGTCGGATCCGTCTGATCACGCTTGATACGCCGAAAATTCGACGTTAAAGGTTCAAGCAGCCGAGGCCAGCCATCCCGACACCGAACGGGCCGCCATGGACCGCCGGCGCGGGAGGGCGAAGCGACGCGGCACCGCCGCGGCAGTCGCGCGGGTGCGCGAGGCCCTCGCCGCGGGGAGCTACGACTTTGCCTCGTTCCTGCCGGGGGAGCTGAGCCTGTCGATCTTCGCGCACCTCGACGTCGGCGACCTGGCCACGACCGCCGGCGTCAGCCGCGCGTGGCACTCGCTGGCGCACGACGCGCTGCTCTGGCGGAGGCTTGTGATGAGGCGCTTTTCTGTGCCGTCCCGGCCGCCGCTGTCCGGGTGGCGATCGGTTTACAGACTCCTCGATGCCTGGGCCGCCGGACGAGCCCGGGTTTCGGCGCTACGCGATGCTACAGAGCCGGGTTCCGTCGTCGAAGCGGCTGTGGCAGGGGACTTCGTGCTCACGGCCAGCGAGAACGCGGCGCTGCGCGTTTGGGGCCCCGACGGGATGGAGGTTCCGCAGCCCCCTTCGGCGGAGGATTCCGGCACGGTGGCGTGCTTGGCCATGGACCAGGCTGGAGCCGACGGCACCCACAGCGTTTTCGTGGGGTTGTCGGACTCGCGATACCGCCTTTTTGAGTTGGACCGATCGGGTGCCCTCCGCAAAGTCGCCAAGGGCGTGCTTTCTCCAGACAGGGATACGCTGCTGGCCGCAGCATTATGGGGAAACACGCTCGCCGTCTGCCAGGATGTTGCCGATCTTGATTCTGCCGGCTTCGTTCTCGGCATCTCAGTGTTCCGTCTGCAGGGCAAGGGCCGCAGTTTGCGGAGGCTGGCTACGTTCAGATCCGGTCTTGCCGGCGCCCCGGTGGATGTGCACGTCAGCCCCACCGGCCCGGAAGAGTCTGCGCCCCTCGCCGCGACCGTCGTCTACTCTCTCTCTTCGGCCGGCGGCCGGTGGTGCGTTGGCCTGCAGCGCTTCCTCTTTGACGCCCACACCGGTGCTTTCCTCGGCTCCACCACGGGCAGCTCCGATTCTCCCGCCCCGGCTCCGATACAGGCGCTGCGGTACGACGGCGTCCGCCTTATCGCCACGTTTGCGGACAACACTATCCGCGTTCTTGAACCTTCCGCGGACTTCCGCAACCTACACGAGGCCGAACGCCTGTACGGGCACACCTCGTCGCCCACCGCGGTACGGGTCAGCTCGCTGCTCCCCGGCCGCCTGGTCAGCGGCGCGCGGGACGGCACCGTCAAGGTGTGGAGCCTGGAGGACGGGCTCGATGCAGAGCTCCCGCGGTCGAGCGCGGTGACGCTTGCCGATGCGCAGGCCGGCAATTGGACGGGGACCTGCGGATCCGAGAGCATACGGGCGCTCGCTTTCGACCATAGGAAGGTGGTGGCTTCGAGGGAAGGAGGAAGGACCACGGTTTGGACTTTCTGCGAGGCGTGATTTGTTGCTCGGAGGCACGGATCTCACGTCTAGGGAATGCTCGTACACAGAGAATGAAACGACGATCTGCGGGAATCACATGCTGGGACCAGTCCACCACACCTCCAAACCGCGGCCGAACGCCGGCAAACACGATTCTGATAGTCCAATCGATCCGTCCACCTCCGAATCCCCCGAACCACCCCAAGATGCTCGTTTGGACAAGACTCCAAAAGGCAGGCTTCACTTGGCTTCCGTCATGGGCGCCGACGCGGCAATCGCGGCCTCCTTGGCCTTCTTCTCCTTCTCAAGCTTCTTCTTCATCGCCAGCGCACGCACACCGCGTTGCTGCTCCCCGAACCTGAAAGCGGCGCCCACGTCAGCTCCCACAGAGAAGCAATGCGAGCAGGGCAACACACCAATCCATGGCCTTGTGCCTGGTGACCACGTTGTCGACGATGAAGGCAAAGAGGGCGTGCGAAGGGTAGGGAGTCCAGGACAGCGAGCCCGAGCCGGCGTGCCTGAGGGCGTAGCTGACGTAGTCCTTTGCACTCGGGACTGCAAATGGGGGTGGGGTGGGGTGAGCATGCATCAGCGCATCGACCCACGCAATGACGTACCCTGCCAGGTGCTCTTCCTGATCTTGGACATGGCGGTGGACACGAACCACGTGTTGAGGTGCTCCACAAGCACGCCCGTCTCCTTGAGCTCCTGCCCGATGGCCATGGACCAGTACTTGAGGAAGGCCTTGGAGCCCGAGTAGACGGCGAGGTAGGCGCTGGGGATCTGCGAGACGACCGAGCCGAGGTTGAGGATGAGGCCGTTGCCGCGTTCGATCATGTAGGGGGTCACGAGGGAGGTCATCTTCATGACGGCTGGGGAGGGAGGGTCAGATCGCACGATCGCGCATGCACGTGCGGACGGCAGCTCACCCTTGACGTTGACCTCGATGATAGCGGTCGCGCGGTCGGCGGGAAGCTCGTCGTAGCGCATGGGGAACTCGTACGAGACGCTGTAAAGGTGTACACTTCAATCGGATGCATGTGCCGGCGTGCATTTGGCGTCGTACCCGGCGTTGTTGACAAGCACGGTGACCTTGTCGCCCTGGGCGTGAATGGAGGCGATGACCTTGGACAGCTCATCCCAACCGGAGCTGTAGCGCGCGAGATCAGTCGGTGCCGAGCGGAAGTAGGGCATGCACGCAACGCACCTCGCGAGGTCCGAAAAGTCGCACACGACCACCTGGGTCTTGACGCCGGCGTCCCTGCACTCCTGCGCCACCTGCTCCAGCTTGTCCTTGCGGCGGGCGGCGAGCACGACGTTGAGCTTCTTCTGCGCGAGCTGCACCGCGAACTCGCGACCGATGCCGTCGGAGCTCCCCGTGACGATGGCTGCGGCGCAAGATGAGTCAGGAAGCCGTAAGACGTTCGCCGCGGGGGTCTTGCCCACCCCATGCTCTGCCGGAGCGCGCGCCGAAGCGGGCAAAGTCCGTGGGTTTCTTGAAGGTGAAGCGCCAGATCAGCTCGCCGGCGGCCTTGACGAGCCTGAACGTGCAGATGCTGGCGACGATGCCGAGGAAGAGGACCCCGAGGGCGGCCGCGAACCCGCCCGGGGTCAGCAGCGAGGACTGGGGGGTTTGGGGTCAGCGGGCCGAGAGATTGGGGCAACCGCCGGGGCCCCTGCTCGGCGGACGGGCTTACCGGGGGCATGGGGAGGCGGGAGGACGTGTGCGGGGGGGCTTCGAAGCCGCACGAGACGTTCGAGTCCTGCATGGTGCCGGCGCAAGGTCCGAGCCGGGGGGTGATCCGAGCGCGGGTGGCGGGAGCGCGGGCGCGATTGCGGTCGGCGTTCACGCGATGCACGCCCGGAAAGCGCGCGAGTCGGTGCGGAAGGCTGTCTGCGGCGAGCTGGACGCGATTCAGGTGGTCTCCCGGCCTGTCGCCCGCGTGAGAGTGATTTGGGGTGCTCGGATCTGCGCGGGCTTGACTGATTCACCAGCCGCGCTTTGGGGCCGCTCCGGACGGGGCCTAAACCGATGATCCGGCGGCGTGGTGGCAAGTCGGAATAGGCCTTGCGAGCAACCGGATCCGTGCGGATGAGCTTCAGCTAGGAAATAGCAGACGGGGACAGAATTCATCGCACCCTCCGCGGCATTGGGGTGGAGGTGAAGAAGCCGCTTGCACCATCGAGGCCACGTGGCGGCGTCTCCAGCGAACGGTACGAGCCGAAAGCAGCGCCGGAAGCAGGCAGCCTGGTCTGCAATGTATTTCGACGCCCCAGTTGATGGATTCTTCCTGTGCCAAAGGGGGGTCTCTTGAGGCAGCGAGATTGCGGAGCGGAGCAACGTCCGAGGGCGGCATTGCGTCGCTTACAGTCCGAGCCTCCGCCAATGCTGGACTGCCTGGTGATCGGCGCCGGCGCGGCGGGGCTCGCGGCGGCGCGCACGCTGCACGATGCGGGGCTGCGGGTCGCCGTCGCCGAGGCGCGAGACCGGCTGGGCGGGCGCACGCACACGGAGCGCGACGCCGCGGCGGGCACCGTGCTCGAGCTCGGCGGCGAGTTCATCCACGGCGAGAACGCGTCGACGCACGCGCTGCTGCGCGCCGCCGGGATGCGCGCGATCGCGGCCGAGCGGGCGCGGAACCAGCGTTGGCTCGTCCCCGCGGGACTGCGCGCTTCGGACGCCGACCGCGATCGGCCGCTGCGGCGGCTGGCCGACCTCCCGCCGCACCTCAAAGCACGCTGGGACGCCGTGGCCGCGGCAAAGCGGCGCCTCGAGGGCACCTTCCCGCCCGGCCCCAACCCCGACGTGTCGCTGGGCGAGTATCTCGAGCGGGAGGCGCCGGAGGCAGGCTTCGACAACGGCCTGCGCCGCATGGCCGACGTGCTCCTCGCACAGACCTGCTGCGCGCCCCTGGAGGAGCTGAGCGCCGCGGACCTCGCGCGGGAGTTGGCGACTGACCAATCGGGCAGCCGCGAGTTCCGGCTCGAGCAGGGCTACTCGGCCCTCTGGGAATGGTATGCGCGGGGCCTCGACGCGCGGCTCAATGCGCGGGTTGCGGCGGTGCACTGGGCAGGATCGCCAGAGGCCGTGCTCGCCGACGGCACGGTCCTGCAGGCAAAGACCATCGTCGTCACTGCCCCCGTGCCCCTCCTGCGCGACGGCGGCCCGATCGCCTTCGACCCCGCGCTGCCGGACCGGAAGCGCGAGGCCATCGGCGCATTCCGCACCGAGGCCGCGACCAAGCTCATCTACCGCTTCCGATCCCGGTTCTGGGACCCGGACATGACCTACCTGTGCCAGGACGCGCTCACGGCGCGGTGGTGGACCCCCGGCGAAGGCCGGCCCGACAAACCCCCGTACGCCATCAGCTGCTACGCGACGGCGCGGCGGGCAGCGGAGCTGGACCGCATGCCCGAGGAGGAGGCGCTGGCGCTGGGCCTCGCGCAGCTGGCTGGACTTCTGGGGCGGCCATTGAAGGAGTTGCAGGCGGCGCTGGTGGATGCGCGCAGGGTGTCGTGGGCAGCGGACGAGCTTGCTCTCGGGGGTTACGCTTACGTGCCGACCGGGGCGGCGTGGGCACGGGAGGCGCTGGCGGAGCCCGTGGAGGGCAAGCTGTTCTTCGCCGGCGAGGCGACCGCCTGGCACAGCAATCCGCAGACCGTGCACGGGGCCCTGGACAGCGGGACCAGGGCGGCGGAGGAGGTCCTTGCCGTATTGAGGCCTTGACGGGCTAGGATGTCTGACTGTAGGCTTATCGCCACTGAAGCAAACCACATGCCTGTTTTCGATAGGTTGCGAGCCCCGCGGATTAGTTTATCGTGGGGCCCTGTGGGCGCCCGCCGCCTTGCTCGCGCCATCAACCACGATCAAAAGGAGCCCCACCAGAAGCAAAATGCCCGACGAGAAAGGACTATGCGGGTGCCGACGGAAATGCCCGGCCGGTGTCGTCGGCATTGGCCCCGGGAGACATCGCGCGAAGGCGACACGCCACGT
Source organism: Hyaloraphidium curvatum (assembly GCA_025558095.1). NCBI lineage: Eukaryota > Fungi > Monoblepharomycota > Hyaloraphidiomycetes > Hyaloraphidiales > Hyaloraphidiaceae > Hyaloraphidium > Hyaloraphidium curvatum. The sequence continues at coordinate 362,495 of JAIVFI010000027.1, read as the reverse complement.
CCAGGCGCGGGGGCAGCCGGTCCAACTGGCACCGAATCAGCGGCACGTCCGAATGACGGAGAAAGGAGGCGAGACCGGCAGAAGTGCCGACGCCCGAGGATTTGGAGGTCGTCCGTCCTCCAGCCCGCCGGCGGACGCCCGCGCCGGCGCCGGCAAGGTTCGCTCATTCCGGTCCTTGCTCAAACGTCCCAAACGACAGATCGAACGCAGCAAACTATATTATTTGTCGCTCGTAGCTTTGATGCTGTCGGTTTGGGACCTTGGCGCCGACCTCAGGCTCCCCCGAACGTCCCAGAGTGCCTCTCGGCACACCGGGGCCAGAGCCCCCAAACCGGCCCCACAGCATCAGGGGAGCAAAAGAAAGACACCTGGGCCTCGGAGGGAGATACGTTGCGAGCCCCGCGGATCAGGTTAATGTGCGCTAGGAGTCGGATGGAGGCGGGAGGCGGCGGCCCGAGTGAGGCGGGAAAGCAAGCAAACAACCGAGAACTCCGCTCGCTCCTACACCACGTCGTAACGCCTCGGAGGAACTACGCTTTTCTCCGAACCATGATAAGCACTGTTTGAAGCCAGCGCCTTTCGGGCGGTTGTGGCTCAACGACTTCAACGGCGGCCGGGCCACGGGCCACGGGTCCGATTTTCGCTCCCGGTTCTTTCGGACAACTGGGCTATATTTGGGACCTTGTCAAACTGCAAGTGGATTGGATGGCTTTTGTGCTCCTGTTGGATCCAGTTCGGGGACGCTCAATCTGCGGGCGTCTCGGGACCCTTCCCAGACTATGTTCTGCGGATTCTTGTCAAGCTGCACTTCTTGACGACGGACAAATGGCATCAGTCAAGTTACGTTACATCGCCAGCCGGTCGTAGTCAAGGACCTCCACGGCCTCGAAAGCGCCGATGTCCTCAAAGCCGGGATCCTCACCGACCTCGAAGAAGCAGTACATATTGAGGTCGGACGAGTTCCCACTCTTGTTCCTCTCCACCGCCGTGGGCTTCCGCTTGCTCTGCACGCTCTGAATGCCGAAAAAGACCTCTGCGTACTTGCGGATCCGGTTCGGAATAGTCTGCGCGAACGAGATGCCCATCGCCGCGTTTCGTTTGGTCCGCTCCGCCTCCTCATCGTTCTTGCCTTTCGTGTCGCGACCAAGCTTGGTGTAGTTGGCCTTCGCCTGCAGTACCTCCAGACCCACAATCTGGGCTATCGCGGCCGAGTGCACATCTTCCGGCGTGCGGATCACCTCGCGGGCGACGAGCGCCTCCAGCTGACGCTGGTTCACCACCAACGGCAGCACGTTGCCATCGAAGAGGAAGCGCGTGCAGCGTTGCCACACGTTGGTGTCCGCCAGCAGTTCCCCCAGCTCGCGAGTCATGTCGGGCGAGACGATGGCATCGTAGCCGAGCAGGAGTTTCATGGACTTTTCCGCTCCTTCGCCCTCGAGCTCATTCAGGAAGTAGTCCATGACCAAGCAGAGTCAATCCGTGTGCACGTAATGTTTGACGTGGCTCCCCGAGAAGATTTTGGATACGTCCCAAACCGTCTCCTTGGTTGCGTCGAACCCGCAGCAGATGAACCATGTCGTCTCTGCGCTCGGAAATACCCCTTCTTGCTGATCGCAACGTACGAGGAGTGCCGGGCGATCTGGATGAGCTTCTTGTCGGACATGGTGAGCAATTGCTCCGTCGTGATCGTGCCCGCGACGTAGTGCTTCACGATCTTGTACCTCTCGAGGTCCGACATCTCCTTCTTGGCAAGGCTCAAGCGCAGCCCATCACGTTCGGCATCGGTGAGGGCGTTGTAGTGGGGAGTCGAGGCGGCGAGCTTGCGGTCCAGGAAGGTGGCGAAGCCCTTGTCCGCCACTGCCTTGATTTCGGTCTGACGCGCAATCTCCTCTTCGACAAGCGGGAAGATCTTGACGCCGGTCTTTGCCGTGACAGCTTGACGGGCCGGCTGCGGATTCTTGGGCACGCAGCATGGGCAGTCAGTTTCCGCCACTGAAGGTAAATGGATCGTTCGGCTCACTTTTCGGCACCGCACGTCGAGCTTTCTGCGATGCTCGCGCTGTGGACGTCAGCCATCTCGGAGTCGACGTCGCGACGGGGATCGGCGGACGGCGTCGCGATGGCCTCTGCAGCTGCGCCCGAAGCGCCGCTGTCCGGGGCGTTCTCGCCGACCTTGAGCACTCCTCGGCTGTCGAGTTCCTTGATCTTCGCGACGACTTCGGGCGCGAGGCCCGAGCTGAGTTCGGCGCGATACACGGGCTCCACCCGCTCGTTTGGAGGCCCCCGTACGACACCTGGAAAGCAAGACGACGAAATTGAGCCAACGAAACTGGCGATGGAACTACCTTTCTTCTTTTCCGCCCGGGCCCTCTCTTTCGCCATGGCCGCGTTGACCGCCTCGGCGCGGGCCTTGAGCTCGGGGGCGAAACGGGCCAGGACCTTGTCGACCACGTGCACGTATGTCTCCTTGAGGTCCAGCTTCTCGGCGGGTAGGCTCTTGAGGTACTCTTTGGCGGCCACAAGCGAGGTCTTCTTGAGATCGTGGAGCGAGTTGAGGGCGATCTTGACCTCGTCATTGTGGTGCCCGAAGCTCCCAAAGTCGTAGCGCGTCACGCCGAGGCCGAACACTTCATTGCTCAGCCGGATCACGTAGGCCAAGTGAAGCGAGTCGAGGAAGACGGGAGGCTTGGTGATTATCGAGAGCGGGCCGTGATCGCCGGCGAACACCAGGATTCGCTTCCTTTCCGCGATCGCGAAGTCCTTGACCAGCTTTTCTCGGGCGAGAAGCTCCGCGCGGGACATCTTGCCGGCCTGCGTCTTGAAGTGCGCCGAGTCAAGGTCGAAGAAGAAATCAGCAAACGACGTGTTCCACTTCGACACTTGGATGGCGGCCGAATTCGACATGTGCGCCACGGATGCCAGATCCGCGTACTCGAGAACCTCCTTCTTTGCCATGTACAGCGGGGGCGCCGTTCCAAGGTCGAGGACGAGGTCGAGCTCCACGCCTTCATGCTCCCACTCGCGTAGCTGCTCGTGCCACAGCACCCCGAAGCAGGACTTGTTGAGAATCGGATACGGGCAATCGGAATGGAGGATCTTTCCGAGAGCGATTTCCGCGATCTCGATCATCGATCTTTGGCGGCGGTCGCGGTTCTGCCTGGCGAAGACCTTGTAGTTGTCGCCGGCTTCGGGTCGGAAAAGTCAGGGGCGCGATCGAAACCATCACGGCGAGCGTACCCTTCTCGATCGCCTCTTCCAGATAGTCCTGTTTCGACTTGTCTCGGCCCTCCATGTCCTGCATCGTGTCGCCGAAGTAGTACGCGCCCCTGAGGCGCAAGATCTTCGTCTCCGGATCCAAATCGTAGAGGCTCTTGTCGAACACGCGTGTGTAGTCCAGACAATCATCGCCTTTTTCCGGTTCAAAGACACCCTCGATGACGATCTCTGGAGGCGTGGATCCGAAGTTGACGCGCAGACCGCAATGCGAGACGGCGATTTCGAACGCCTCGCGGAAAATGCCGGTCCGAAAACCTCTCTCCTTCTCGTACTTCAGAATGAGAGGCCTCAAACGAGGGTCGTCGAACGGATTGGACGCCATCGTGCCCGCGATTGGCTCCAGAATTCGGGGAAAGAAAAATGGGGCGTCGGTCCCCTGCCGTCCGTCCACGCGCTGGTGTGATCGGCACAACAAAATTGACCGCAAGAACGGCAAACTACTGGATAGAAGGCTTTGACGCTCTATCGCACGAGGTGGTCGATGGGCTCCGACGGGCTAGCTCAGCTGTACGACAAACCCCACCAGCGACCGGTCGTTCATCAGCGACATGGCCACAATAACCAAAGAAAGGCGCAAAGAATAGATCAGAATTAACGACTAGGATTGAAGTAGCTGAGGGACGGCACATCCCGTCGGCGTCGACGTGTCGGAAAAGGCCGGGAGTTTGATCGGATGCCAAAAGGTTGGCGGAGCCGCCAATCTTCACTCAAATCAGCGGATGTTGGTCACATAGCTCGCGGCATGATAGAAGGAACAAGTCCAGAGCGTCGGCACACTTGCCCAGGCGGCATCGGCGACGGCGAACCCTTATGCCCCGAGACCCCGTCCAGCACCGACTCGTGGCTCCCACGCCCCGCCACCAAGAAACGTTCAACAAGTAGAATGTGCACCTTACGCTCAAAAGCACCCGTCAGGCAGATTAGGGCCAAAAGGTCCGAATGGCTCCTCCGCCACGTCCCCAGGTCTCTCCGGGTCTCTCGGGTCACGCCCAGAACATTCCAATGCGGGTGGAGCGAAACACATCGAAACATCCAAAGTCCTCATAGTTTCCGATCTTTGATTTGACCGCCGGACAGCAGTGCCGGTGGCGTTCAGTCGATGTCCATCTTTCCGGTACCGACGAAACCTTCCTGAACTCGTTTCCAAACTACGAAGCTTCAAAAGGCAAACTTGAGCATATCGTTCGAGGCAACCACCACGCCAATCGCCGTCATGCCGATCCTCTCGATGGGACGGGGCGTCCTGGCGTTCCCTGGGCACGGGACGCCGTCCGCGGGGGCCAGCTTTCCAACGAAGCCGGCTGCCAGAGTCCTGCGCAAAATCAGAATGCTCGGTGCTCGGCATGCCGGCGAAGAAGGAGTCCCAAAGCCTGCCGACGCCGGTGAACTTCAGAGGTGTGGTGGCCGAATGGAGCTTCTCAGGCGCCGAGCGCGAAACGGTACGGCGAAGGGGCAGGCAAAACAGGTCAAAATGGACACCTCGCCGGTGCGCCTAGCCGGCTTCATCAGCCCCATGCCAGGCGGGAGACACCACCCGCGGACGCAGCACCCTCCGCGTCCAGGTGCGCGGCTGCGGGCACAGCTCGGTCCCGGGCAGCCAGCAAATTAGCGCCAGGTCCGAAATGAGGAAGAAAGGAGGCGACGCGCTGGCGGAAGAGCAGGCCCGAGCGGTTTCGCGGTTGGTCTCCAGCCGCCGGCGCACGCAGGCAAGCGACGCCAGCGGCTTGCCGACGGTCGGCCGCCCCACCTCTTCACATCGCTAAAGGCGACAGATCGGAAAAAAAAACTGTTGAAAGTAAGTGCGCAGCTGTCGTTTTTGGCTCTGACCCGTCTGATCTACGCCCCTCACGGTCCCCAGAGCGGCCTGGAGCCCGCTACACCCACGAAACTGCCCCCAAACCGCGCCCACGACACCCGGCAGCAAGAGAGAGACGGCTGGGGGTCGGATGGAGCAAAATGTCACCTGCGTCAGCCGGGAATCGAACCCGGATCAACAGCTAACTCGCTTATGCTTTACGCAATAAGGGTTTGGAAGGCTGCTATTCTGACCTTTATACCACTGACGACCAGGATCGCCATATCCGGGATCGTGGGCTACTTGCGGCGTGAGGGACGCCGGTGCAGGCCTGCTCGAATGGGCTGGGATGGGAGGCGGATGCAGGGCGACCGTCCGTCATTGTCCGCCTCGGACTCCCACAGACAGCGACTGCGCAGAAACAGAAAGTGGCAGAAAGTGGGCTTGTGCACGGGCGCTGGACAAGTCCGTGCGTTGGTGGGTTGATGAACGTGCCGCCTGAAAGTCCGCCGCGGAGGAAGAGACACACCACCCACAAGAGCCACCGGCACCTGAGTTCGATGGACGTTCAAAACAGCCTGCGGAGACGAATGGCACGCATCTCAGAGCCGTGATGCAACGCCGTCATGCACCGCCGAGGTGGAGATCGGCCTTTGCCTGCCCCAGAGTGCTGCTCCACCGAGCCCGGCGCCGTGCACTGTAAGATGCGAACTCCCGCCCGGATGTGCATCGCAATGCAATATCTAGGAGCCGATGCTGCTGCTGGATGGTTGCCGGGAGCAGGATGCAGCGTTGGAAGGCGGGGCGCCTCACTTTCAGCCCGATCAGCAGCAGGCCGCAGGACAAGGCACATGGAGGCGAGGGACCCCAAATCCGTAACCTAATGCGCTGGATGGCACTGGCAGGTCGCGGCAGCGCGGGAAGAGTTTGGGAGACGGGCGCCGGGCCACCCCGGCCTCGCCCGAGCCCCTGCGACGCTCTTGGAGCCCCACCCCCCGGTTCAAGCACTCAAACACGGGCGTTTGGTCTAGTGGTATGATCGCTTAGGGTCTGCTCTCTGGAATTTTAGCCAACTAGGATGTTAACCGCGGGATGTGTTTGGCCGGTGCGACGCTGCTGCAAACATTGCGTATACTCACCATTCTTCTCCCCTTCGGGGCCCGAAATCGCCTATTCTGAGCACTTCAAGAGCCTCTCCTTCGCGATGGCTTCGCCCTCCGCGCGTGCGGAAGTCCCGGTGGCGAGGGAGCCCAAGCCTGCCGCCCCGCAGGGCCCGGGCGCGTTCCATCGCGTTGCGATGTGGTTCCTCATGCCAACGCTGTTCCTGTGGGATCAGCTCGTCTTTCTGGTCGACTTCGCGTTCGCCACACTCCTCTGGCTTCTCGGAAGCCAGGTCAGGTGAGCAAACTGGTTAATCCGGACTCAGACCCCGTTGACCTGGTACGACGCGCCAGCTTCGCCGTCGACTATCCTACTGCCACCAACCACCCCATTGTGGTCTGCACGGGCACCTCTACGGGTAACTTTCGCGTGCCTAGGCCCGCTTTGCGGCGCATGACCACGTGCTCGCGACAGGAATCGGCTTCCATACCGCTATCGCGCTTGCCGGGGCGGGATACCACGTCTTTGCCGGAGTACGGCGCCCTGCGGACGGAGAGAAGCTGCTCGACGCGTGGCGTGCCCGTCGCTCCGCCCTCAAGGCCCGCCGCGGCAACGTTTTCTTCCGTGTGCTGGACTTCGTGACCGGCTGGCTCGGCACCCCGTACGTGCCTGGAGGGGATTTGAAGTGGATCATCGTGGACGTCGCAAAGGTCGAGACGATCGGAGATGCGGTCAGGCAGGTCGAGACGGAGCTGCGGAAGCAGCAGCGTCCGGGAGGCAAGAACGGTGTCTACGCAGTCTTTGCGAACGCTGGTAAGCGTGTGCCGAATAAGGCGGCTCTTGCCTTTTCGCTCAAAGTGTCGTTCCTTCATTCAGGCATCAATCTCGGGTCCGTCTTCGAGGTGCGTTGGCAGTCGCTGGATTGACTCAACTGCGCTCACTAGCTGTTGCGCCGAAAACAGCTCGAGACGCTGCAGGAGGAAAAGAAGATCATGGATGTCAACTTCTTTGGCGCGCTTGAAACGTGCCGCGCCTTCTTGCCCCTGATCAGGCGGAACGGAAGCGGGCGGATCGTCATTACCGGGTCGCTCCTCAGCATGATCACGGCTCCCATGAATGCCGCGTGTGCGTCGCCGCCTGTCGGCATTCCGGGACTTTGCACTCACTCCTCGTCAGACTGTGCGTCCAAGCATGCGATTCGAGCGGCCGGCGACGCCATGAGGATGGAGCTCGCTCCCCTGGGGATCGCCGTTAGCAACATGGAACCTGGCGAGTTGGTATCTAAGGATGACGATCTTTCGAGGCCCGCACAGGCCTGTTTGACCCGTTTGCGTCGTTCTTCCCAGAATCGAGACGGAAATATGGAACAAGCAGTACGAGATGATCGACCAAATGGTTGGTCATCCCAACCGCAAGCTCTGTGGGTTTTCTTCGCGTCGGCCGCTGTGCCGCATCCGTTGACCACTTCGGCTCGCAGATGAAGGCCACATTCGGACGTTTGCCGCCAGCCTGAAGCTTTCTGCCGCCTTCCCGGGGACTCCGCCATGGTACTGCGCCATATCTCTCCTGCACGCACTCCGTTCCCCCTTCCCAATGCCTCGCTACCCTGTCGGACTCGGTGGGTGTGCTGCCCGCGCCGCAATGGGGTGTCTGCAGTGCTGATTCCGTGCGGACAGATTCTTGGGGTCTGCGGTTCGTGCGGTGTCTCACGCCGGACAGAATCTACGATGCCGTCGTGGTCAACAGCTTGCGGATGGGGTCGCAGCTTCCCGAGGCCACTGCCAGCGGGCAGTGAAGAGGCTGGAGGCTTGTGGTGGTCACGAAAACCCACGTCTTGAGCAGTGACAGAGCTTTTCATGGTGGTGTACATCTTGAATCGTGGTGCATTCATTCAATTGATGCTCTTTTGCGGAGACACAAGTTGGCCAGCTTTGTCGGAAAGCGCCGAAAGCGGGGAAGCCGGTCGAGCGCGTTAAGGGCGGGAGAGGAGCGAGGGCGCGGGAAACGCGTCCACGCGATGTTCTGCGCCGCAAAAGGCGGGGCAGAAGAGGTGTCCGTCCATGGGGCGACGTGCAATAAGGAGGGAAGCTCGGAAAATGGCGGCGCGACGAACTCGCCAGCAAAACAAGAACCCGATTCTATAGTGAAGGATGATATCAGGTCGTGCCGAAGCGACGGCCATTGGGGCCGGCCGACAGGAGAACTCACGTTCTCGTCCTGCTTCTCCCAGCAAGCCTGCGGTTGGCAAAGGAGATGAGATCGGCGAGATCGCGGCAGCTGCCGCCCCGACCCACCCTGTTGAAAGCCATCGCCGTGCCCGCTCCTTCGACATGTTCCCTTGCCACTTCACCTCCTCGTCGCCCCGAATGATCGACAAATGGGCGTTCTGGCACGCGAAGCACGGGCCAAGCGTCAGGCAGCGGATTGGAACGGCGGCAGCCAGACCCACCAGAACGGCGCACTCGTCGAGGTAGGTCGTGTTGGGCAGGCGGCGCAGCAGCTCCCGCAGATCCCTGGTGCCATCAGCACCCGCCGCTGCCTCCCGAGAGAGACCGCGCTCCACAGCGACCGCCCTGGCGGCGTCCAAGGCATCGCCTGCCCTCTCCCCCCGGACCTTCTTCTCCGCCTCCGCCACCGCGGCCTTGGTGGGCCGGGGCGCGGCGGCACCGGAGTCTCCATCTCCCGACATGATTGCGCGGTGTCCCGAGCCCAGCAGCGGCGCAGGAAGGTGCCCGCCGGTGCCGCGGTCCCGCGCTGCCCCGCCCGGCTTGGGGCGCTCGGGGGCGGTCGCAGGCGTGCGCCGAGGCCGGGAAAAGGGCGAAGTTTCGGGAAACGCGTCCGCGCGACGTTCTGCGCCGCGAAAGTGCGGGGCAGAAGGGGTGTCCGTCCGCGGGGCGAGTTGCGATTCGAAAGGAGTTCGCAGGGGCGCCGCCGGTCCCTCAAAACCCAACCAATCGCGGCGCGACCAACTCGCCGCCAAACCGGGCGGAGCACTCCAAATCCGTCGCAAAACAGCCAATGACGACGCCTGCCGCAGACGGGCGGGGGGATTCCCCCTCCCAGGCGCGTCGCGGCCAGCCGTGATCACGTTGGTGCGACGGCCAACGAGTCCCGCCCGACTGCCCTCGAGTGGCGTTGCCGCACGCGTCTAGGCCTCCAATCGGGCGTCATGATCGACTGTCCTTCCGCTGGCGGCGTGTTGGCCGTTCAGATGGCCTCCTCGGCGAGCGGAGGGGGCGACGGGCTGCGCACAGTCAGCGTCTCTTTGCCCCGCGTCGCCCGCCTCGGTCGGCCTCTGGAGGCCCCTTCTGCGGGTTCATCTTGCTCCAGGAGGGTGGGAAACTTTTCCGGCATCGAGCCTTGGAGCCTCGGTCATCGCCGGGCGTCGGATTCCGAACGGTCGCTCGGGGCAACTCCGGTTCGCGTGCCCGCCGAGGATTCCGCCGGCGACAACCAGTGGGCCCCAATCTCGACCGCCTATCCATGGGAACACACGGTCACCGAGATGGAGACTTGGAGGCGTGGTGGAGAGCGGCAGTCGGTCCCCCGTGAAGTGGGCGTCGGGTCGGCGGGTCTCCCAGCTCGAACCGGCCAGCTTCTCCATGCTCGGCATGTTCATCGGTGTTTTGAGGTGCCCACCATCGTCCCGGCCGTCTCGAAGGACGACGGCATCTTCCCGACACGCGTGGATCACGTGGGACGGCGGTCAGGGGGACGGCGCGCCCTCGGCTGCCTCGGGCGACGGCGCCGGCGGGAATGCCCCGGATCCGGCTTCCATTTCGAGCATAGAATGGGATCACGGGCGTTGTTTTGCGCTCGGGTGTGGCGCGGAAGGGGGGCGGGGACGCGGCATGGCGTTCGAGGGGCAAGCGTGATCACGCGTGCCCTCTGAAACCCCGGATCACACGAAGGGCCGCGAATGCCGGCGACACAGATTCCGAAAGGAGTCAAACAAATGAAGCTAGGAATCGCAATTGTGATTTGCTGTGGCATCTGTCCCCCGCCCGCCCTTACTCCCCCACGCAAAACTAGCTGGACACCTGCCGCGCACCGCGTGGCGACCTAAACACCGCGACCTAAACACTGATCAGTGGGATCGCGCGGCCTCAGGATTAGCCCTTGGTGTATCTACATTCTCCCCGGGGGACTCGGAAACCGTGATTCCGCGCAGGACCCTGAATTGCGACGACTAATTGAATCAGTTTCCTGGGACCAGAACGCTCCGACCGCGCAGCGGACCGCGGATCCGGGCAAATTAGGGTACCGGAACACCCAGCGGGCCGATCGGGCGGGATTTTGAGGGCACGGCGGAGGGGGATCCTCGAGATACGCCCGGGGTGAATTTCTCGCTGGCGCCGTCGCATCTGGCCTTTTCTCGGCCGGCAGGCGATCCGCCGCTAATCTATGCAGACAGCGGCAAAGAAAAAGATAAATTGACTGGATTCGCTGGCACCGCGAGGTCTGGAAGGTGGGATTGTCGAGAGCAGCGAGGGCCGGAAGATGGCGGGTTCGTCCTTCCGAGCCCCCTGCAAGCCGGCGGCCCGCGTAGTTCCGACATATACGAAGTAGAGCACTATCAAAGGCTCGTTTCCTTATTTTCATTCACGCACGAGCCATTCATCGGGGTGTAGGAGAGCTGGACTCCTCGCCAGAGCTGGGGACTCAATGGGGACTTAAGAGTCCGAGACGCTTCTCGCTCTAAACCGAACTTCGCAGAAATCTGACCAGTGGAAAACGGACGCGTAGAAATCGGCCGAGAAAACTGCTATGGCTTCGCAGCTGCCGCCGGCGCGGCACGGCACGCTGCAGGAGTTGATGCACGAGGGCCGCGAGCGACTTGCCGCGCTATCCGCTTCCATGGACCCGTCGGTGGCCTTCGGCTAACGGGAGGACGAGCTGGGCCAGATGGAACACGAGGATCTTGCGGACGTGGAGGAGTTGGCCGACGGCGGCGAGCAGAACGAGGGAGCGGACAGGGGGACGGCGGCACTCCGCCGTCCTATTGACGAGCTCGCCGAGGCGGGCGGCGAGCTTTCCAAGTTCAGGCTCGAAGAATCGACAAAGAACGAACACAAGAGGTAGCTTCCTTTTGCCCCAGGCCAGTTAAGCGGATGCTTATCTTTTCAAACAGCATTCAGCAGCGGTACATCTCTTTCGTCCGCGGCGGGGGTGTGCCGGACTACGAGCCGGGCCCTCCGTCTATCGACCAGATGAACTACATCATGGCGTACCTCGTTCACCTTTGGCTGGAGCTGGCACTGAAAGTGGGACACCACGGCGGCGCATTCCCGATGCTCACCCTCTTTCATAGTTCAACACCATAGTCAAGCATCGCTCAGCCATATCAAAATTGTTCGGTGATCTTTTCGATGTCACTGCCATGCGGTTCTACAAGGATCCGAGCGGAAGATGGTGAGTGGACCGGCATGAAACAGGCGGCTAGAGAACTGATCGAGACGGAGGTTTGGCAATCCGGCGCTAAGCGACACCATTGCCGACCTCATGGTCGCGATCAAGAAGGACAAGGCAAGCACCGGGGATCGCCAGCAGTCCATGCGCGCGATTCTCCATTTCGATCTGGAACGGATTTGGAACTATTTGTTCGCCACCACGCGCTGTCAGGGACTACGCCACCCTGGAAGGTTCTGAGGCTTTCCCGGACTCTTCCTGGCTCCGCCACACGCACCTACGCCTCACGCTGGCGCGGACCGGACTATATAAACCGATAGATCTTTGCCTGTACAACCCGAACGTTCGGATAAAGCCCCCGTACCCCGTCTCCCCGTTCTCCCGATCCCGCAGGCCAGGACCGGCCTCCCACGGCCTCTCCTGACACGCGCTGCGGTTGGTCAGAGGCGAAAAAGGCGGGCATCTACGTAAGTGAACGATTGCAGGCCGCCTTAAAGCTGCGCCAATGACGATCTCGTTCTCTCCATTCAGTTCCTCATCTTGATCGGCTTTCTGTGCTGCTTCAGGGCCGACGAGGTCGTACTCGGTCTTGCTCGCCTTCAGACAGTGCCGAAACATCTTCGACAGGTCCATGGTAGCGACGTAGTCGATGGCGCTGCGGATGGAGACGATGAGCTCCTCCATCGTGGTCGGGCAGTCTTTCCTCACCCGTAGCTTGATGACGGAAAACGTGGGCTCCGTCGGATTGAACTGCGGTGAACGCGGGCGCATGTAAGTCATCCGCAGCCCGTTCGCCTTGGCGGCATCGTGCACCGCGCGGTGCGACTTCGTGGCCGACGAGTCCCGGTAAACAGTCTGGCCGTCCGCGTCCTTGGTCTTCCGCACCGGCGAGCCGTGGTAGCCAGCATTGTCGGCGATGACTACGAGCTCCTCGGAAGTCCGTTCCCCGCTCTGCCTGTCGCCGTCTCCGTGCTGCTGGGCGCGCCGGCCTGCTCCGATGGTTCCGAGAAAGCGTACAAAGCGGTCGCCATTCATGTTGCCCTCATAGAGCGCATACGACACGACGCAGCCGCCGTAGTTGCTCGGCCTGGGCACCATGGACAAGCAGAGAGCCAGGGTGAGCTTGGTGCCGCGGTCGCCGCTCCTGTCGACGACGGCTTCCTGGCCCCTGCGAGCGTAGCCGTGCGTGGGCCCTCGTTGATGTGGAAGCTCGACTCGTCGAGGGCGGCGAGGTTTTCGGGCTCCACGCCGGCGATGCGCTCATGGAAGGTAACGTGACGCTCCGGCTGGGCCATGGCTTCGGGGCTGACGAACTTTAGCTTCTTCCTCACGATGCCCTGCTCGCCCAGAATACGCGACACGGTCTGCTGCGAGATGGCTACCCCGAATTCGCGCTCGAACTCCCGTGCGACGTTCATCCATCGCCAGAAGGTGCTGCGGTCCACCCCGAACGCGCGGCATATCCAACTCGTCTGGCACATCCCGCCCCGCCACAGCTTCTGGGCGACGTCCCGGCGGTCGACGAGATGCTGTTGGGACATCGCAACAGCTGGCAAGAATGTTTGTTTGATCTTCAACGATGGTTGCTTGCGATTTAGTCGCACCTTGCACGAGTGAAAGTGACTTTCGGGTTGCGGAAGGTTTCTCAGAAGGGGACGCCGGTCACGGAACTCGGACCTCGCAATCACGCGAAGACCGGATTCCGAACGGTTCGCCTTCCGAGCGGAACAGTCCCCTCTACTACATTTCGCGCTGCTTGTATATTCTACGGGGTCGGCTGGTGCGTGGTGGAGTCCCACAGCTCTACGGCCGTACAACTGTACGACCGTACAAGTGTACGACCGTTCGCCTCCGCAACCTCTATGCCTCCCGATGAGTCCACCCGGTTCGGAATGAAGTCCCCAAATAGGAAAGTGTTAACCCAGGCGGCCCGTGCCGCCACACGGGGATCGACTTCAACGCCTGTGAAACCCCCCTCGTGACAGCAAAGCTTCCGGGACAGACAGAGCAGCTGCCTGACCAGTCTAGCGTCGCGGGGCGTTGTTGAGAACGTCATGTCCAGGGACGTCTCTTGTTGCCTTGCAGTCGTCCCGCTCCTCCGCGCCCCCCGACAGCAAAACCATCTCCCCCCCCCCGTGCCGAACAAGCAAAAACCATCTCTTCAGGGGGGCGGGGACGGGAGCGACGGAGGAGCCCCCGACAGCAAAACCATCTCACCCCCCTTTCTCCCGCCCCCCCCCGGCCGACAGCAAAAACCATCTCTTTAGGGGGACGGGGACGGGAGCGACACAATTGGTGGTGTTTGTTGCGCTCGCGTCGAATCGGCCCAGCTGTATCGCGCCGGAATGGACCCCGTACGAATCAAAACATCCAATGGACGAAGGAAGGCGCTAAACGGAGGTTGCCAACAATCTATTGCCTAGGCATCGTCAGCCGCCAACGCCGCCTGCTCCTTGGCGTACTCGAACAGCCACTCCGTCGGAGCAGCACCCTTTGCCTTCACGAACTTGCACCGCTCGCGCTCCTGGCTCCGCTCGCTCTGGCACGGGACGCAGCCTGCTTTCTTGCTGCCGGCGATCGAGAAGCCCTGGCAGAAGCAGCAGGGGCACCGGAGGCGCCGGTGCGGGACGTTGCGGTCGGCTTGCAACATGTGCCACATCCTGATCACGTTGCCTGCGTCGTCCCGCACGTAGTCATCCTGCGAATCCTTCTGCTCATTCCGCTTGGTGCGGAACTCCGCCGCGATGTTGAGCTCGCGCAGGATCACGGTCCAGAAGAAAGGAATGTCGACCTCGGTCTCGGTGGGGATCTCGCCCGCCCTGGCCTCCTCCATGCTCTTCTTGATCATGCACCTGTCGATAGAGCCTTTGCGGTTGCCCTTGGCGTCGACTTCCGAGCAGGGAGGGCACTGTCCACCCGGAGGGAGACTGACGGCGGAAGGCAGAGTCAGTTCCGTCGCACGGCGATGATCGTCACGGGCACCCACCCCACGCAGGTGCAGCAGCGGCGGCCGCACTTGACGGTCGCGCCCGTCCCGTGGTGCCTGAAGATCTCGCCGCGGTAGAACTTGAGGGCGTACTCCTCCCCTAGCTTGTCGGCGAGGTAGGCAAGCCGGCAAACATTGCCAGAGGGGTAGTTGCGACAGTAGCCGCAGACGATGCCGTCTGCCTGTGCGGCGCAAAGATGAGATTGTGATCTGGAAGGACGGCTTCACGCAGTTCAAACTGACCTTCCGGGTCTCGGAGCAGTACAAGCAGCACGTCTTGCAGTCGATGTGGCGCGATCCGTTCCTGAACTTGCCGTCCTCGGAGAGCACCGCGCGGCCCTCGAAGACCTCGACGACATCGATCTTGCTGATGACGTCCCAGTACTCGACCTTGGTGATGGACGAGCAGCCGAACTTGAGGTGGAGGTGACCATGAGGGAGAGCAATCCGATATCGTCAGAGCTTACGAACGTGATGCGGTCGTACTCCGCGTGGCACACCTTGTGGAAGACGTACCGCGTTGAGAAAACCTGGAGCTGGAGGTTCAGCAAACGCTCAATCTTGTCAGGTTGATCGGCGTATCGGCGGAGTTGGCCGCTGCATGCCATGGTGAACTTGGAGGCGTTCTTGAGAGCACCGATGCGTCCTGAGCCGTCTTGGAAGAACGGAAAGGATGGAAACTGGGGGAACTCGCGCGCCATAAACTCGTGGGTAGGCCGGAAGCTCCCGCGTTCCGAGGTCTGCATCCGTGATTAGTTCAACTGCGTCGTCTCCCACGGATCCAAGCAAACGCACCACAAGTCCCAACGGTGGCTTCACCTTCACGTCGTCACCTGAGCCGGCGTCCTGGTCCCCAGACTCCTCGCCCTCCTCGAAAAGATCGTCGCCCATCCGTGCGCCGTCTGCCTGCGCCCTCCGCTCCCTCCCAAGCTTTGCCAGACAGGCCTCCCAAGCATCCTCTGCCCCCTGGTCCACCTCCTGCTCCTCTTCCTCCACGCCGCCGCCTAGTCCATCGTAGAGGCCTTGACCGTGCTTCCCCCATGGGCTCTCGTCCTCCTCGGGCTGACTTCCCATGTCCATCTCCGCGGGGACAACGTGCCCACCGTCGGTCCCCTTGCCGTTCCAAGGGCACGCCTCGAACTGGCAGCCGGTAACCACCTTGTACCGCATCGCTTGCGCGACGAACGGGTCCTTCTCCGCTATCGCGGCCTCCACGTCCCCTCCGAGCTCCTCGACGCGGTCTCGAAACAATTGTGCGGCAACGCCGCAGCTGGTGTCCGGCGCGGTGCGATTGCAGTGCACACAAACAAAGTCCGAGTCCGAGGTGTTGACGTCCGCAATGAGTGTCTGGCGATCATCGACGGTGCCCGAATGGCACAGCGCAGCTGCGTTCCCCAGCTTGTTGGTGGGATCCAAGTTCCCATCGTGGGGCGCAGTGCCGTGTCCGATGTCGACCAGCGTCGCCGGGCATCCGGGTCTCGAGCATTTTGGGCGCTCCAGCGGAGGGCGGCCATGCTTCTGCGGGGGGGAACAACGTGAGCATCGAGATCAGAGAGCCATACCGTTCCAACCCACCCGGTTCATTGCAACGAGTATGTACAGCTTGAGCAGCTGCTTGATGACTGACCTGCCGAAGATCTTGCTGCGTTGCCTCCGGCCCTCTTCCCCGCCGTCGTCCCGCTCGATCCAGGCGAGTGTCTTGGGGTACTGCAGCAGAACTGCTGCCTTGGCCTCCTTGAGGATCGTCTCGGTGGGCTTGATGGACAGCGGGTCGACCTGCGCGACTTCCGGATCGAGGTCCTTGAGGCCGAATTTCCGGACGAGCTGCTGCGCCTGCCGCCTCTGAGTTTCCTCTGCGAGTCAAGGGCGGGTCAGAACCGGAAAGGAGGGCCACTCCGCGAGGCCAACGCACCGCGGGCGGCAGTGAGGCGCTGCTCGCGATCTGGAAGGTTGAACGGGTCCCCCGTGACCCAAAGGGGTTGCTCGGTGTCGGCTTGCCCAAGCACGCCTTGACCGACTTGTGGTTGTCCGGATCCCGAGACCGCACCGTCGTCCTTGGGCTGCTTGGCCTTGCCCTGACGGCGGGAAAGAAGGTCAGCGAGGGACGACGACGCGAGGGCAAGGAGCGACGACCACCTTCTTCGGCGCCGTTGGCGTCCGTGTGAGAAGCGGGTGGTCGGCCAAAGCGTGCGGCGTCGCATCCGCCTTGGACTTGCCCTTGCGAGGTTTCTGCACGGCGCAAGCGTGTCAGCACCAAAGACGAGGCGTTGGGCAGCAGAGGCTTGCGAGTACCTTGTTTGCTTCTGCGGAGGACTCGCCGAGGTGCTCTTGTCCCGACGGCGGCTGTCGCGCGTTGGGCGATCGTGCTTGAGCCATGAAGACCGTTAGCACCTCCGCGGCACAGCAAAAGACCGATCGGCACTCACCACCCTTGACGGCGTTCTCGCCGGGCTCGGAATCGTTGTTCTTGCCGGCCGCTGCATCGGGGGCCTTGCGCTTGCGGTCTTGCTCGAAAGGGGGAGCCCCACCGCGAAGCCGCAGAGGGTCCTCATCCCCCCCCAACTCGTCCTCCGTCAGCTGCTCCAACGAGTCGAGGTCCAATCCGAGGCGGCGGACGAGCTCCCCCAGCTTTGCCCCTGCGGAGGCGACAGTCAGGAAATGCCGCAGCTGGACGCGCAAGACTGCGGTAGCCCACAGTTGGCGTCCTCCTCAGCTTCGTTGTAGTCTTCCCCTCCCTCGTCGTGCACGCCGTCCAGCAGATGCTGGATCTCTGCGATGATTGTATCCTCGCACTCGGTCCCGGCGCGGGCGTGATCGCTGGGGGCGGATTGGGCGAGGTGCTCGACGTGCTCCGAGCACGAGCACGCGGAGCCGGCGTGCGCAGGGGGCGGAGGGAGAACTGGAGGCGTCCCGCTGGTGGGGGTCTGCTGACCCGTGCACGAGGTTCCTGCCGACAGGAAAAGGAGGGATGAGACCGATGCTGGGTACGCACGATCGCGTCCGCGGCGGTACCTTTGGATTTCGAGTTTCCGCTCGGAGAGCTCCACTCTGGTGCAAAGGATGGTCAGCTTTTGCCCAGGAGATCGTGATGGCCGGCGGCGCAGGCCGCGAGAAAGGGCTCACCGTCGATCGTCCTGTACAGGCGCATGATGCGCAGGACTTCCCTCTTGGACCTCTGGCGGTTGTTGTTCTCCTCCTGCTTCTCCCAGCAAGCCTGCGGTTGACAACGGAGGTGAGATCGGCGAGATCGCGGCAGCTGCGGTATCCTGGGCCAACCCTGTTGAAAGCCATCGCCCTCGCCCGCTCCTTCGATATCCTTCCCTGCCAATCTTCCTCGACGCCGCCGCGAACGACAAGTGAATGGGCGTTCTGGTACGCGAAGCACGGGCCAAGCGTCAGGCAGCGGATTGGAACGGCGGCAGCGCCTGTACCAACCAGAACGGCGCACTCGTCGAGGTATGTCGTCTTGGGCAGGCGGCGAAGCAGCTCCCGGAGCTCCCTGGTGCCCGCAGCAGCCGCCGCTGCCTCCCGAGAGAGTCCGCGCTCCACAGCGACGGCCCTGGCGGCCTCCAAGGCATCGCCTGCCCTCTCCCCCCGGACCTTCTTCTCCGCCTCTGCCACCGCGGCCTTGGTGGGCCGGGGCGCGGCGGCGCCCGAATCTCCATCTCCCAACATGATTGCGCGGTGTCCCGAGCCCAGCAGCGGCGCAGGAAGGTGCCCGCCGGTGCCGCGGTCCCGCGCTGCCCCGCCCGGCTTGGGGCGCTCGGGGGCGGTCGCAGGCGTGCGCCGAGGGCGGGGAAAGGGATAAAGGTCCGGGAAACGCGTCCGCGCGACGTTCTGCGCCGCGAAAGTACGGGGCAGAAGGGGTGTCCGCCGTGGGGCGAGTTGCGATCCGAGATGGAGTTCGCAGGGCGGCGCATGGGCGCCCAAAACGACCGCGATCGCTGCCCGCAGAACTCGCCGCCGAAACCAGGCGGAGCGGGCAAAACATGCCGTGAAACAGCAAATGCCGGCGCCCTCCGCCGCAGGGCGGTGGATTCTCCATCGCCGGCGCGTCCCCAGCTCGGCGTGGCCGAGTTGGTGCAACTGCCGACGAGGCCCGCCCGACTGCCCTCAGCGGCCGCTGCAGCACGCGTCTGAGCATCTGGTCGACCGTCATGCCTGGTTTTCTTCCAGCCGGCGGCGTGTCGGCCGTTCAGATGGCCCCCTCGGCGAGCGGAGGGGGCGACGGCCGCGCACAGTCAGCGCCGACTTGCCCCGCGCCGTCTGCCTCGGTGCGGCCTCCAGAGGCCGCTTCCGCGGGCGCCCTCTGTTCCAGGACGATCCAAAGCCGCGGATCCGTCGCAGTTGGGGGCCTCGACCATCGCCGGGCGTCGGATGGCGCGCAGTCGCTGGCGGCTGCTCCGGCTCGCCTGCCCGCCGAGGATTCCGCCGGCGACAATCAATGGCCCCAATCTCGACCACTTGCCCCTCGAAACACTTACTCGTTCAGATGGGCAGCCGAGATGGAGACTTGCAGGCGTGGTGGGGAGCGGGAGTCGCTCGGCCAGGACGCCGCCGCGTCGGCGGGTCTCCCTGCTCGGGTCGGTCAGATTCTCCGCACTCGCCTTGGCCATGGGTGTCTTGGGGTGCTCACCGCCGTCAAGGGCGTCTCGGAGGACGACTGCATTGTCCCGACGCGCTAGGATCACGCGGGACGGCGGTTGCGGGGGACGGCGCCACCTCCGGTGCCTCGGACGACGGCGCCGGCCCGGACTGCCGCGGATCGAACTCCATTTCGAGCTCAGATGACGGTCGCGGGCTCGGGTGGTCGCGGAGTCGGTTGCGGGCTGGCTCGGGTGCAGCGCGGGAGGGGCGGGTGCGTTCGAGGGGCAACAGTGATCCGTCTTGCCCCCTGAACGACCACCCCGCGGGACACAAGACTCCGAAATGTTCCGCACGCGAGCACAACATTGCCTCCTGTAGCATACGCTTCCTCGTGGCATTACAAAAGGGCGCCGTCGGGAATGCGGAGGACAGCTTCTCCCCCACCCCACCGGAGAGCGAGGTGATCACAGAAGCTGTCCATCTGAAACCGGTAGACCTTGAGCTGCGTCCATAAACGAAACACTTTGCTCCAGTAGCAAAAGGGGATCGGTGGTGGTCTGCCCCCCCCCCCTCCCGCCGCCCCCGCCCCACGCTCCCCCACCCTGCGTCTCCACCACAGGACACCAAAATGACTGCTTAAGGGGCGTTCCGAGGATTGAACTCGGGACCTCTCGCATTCCAGAGAAGAAACCCTAAGCGAGAATCATACCACTAGACCAAACGCCAACCGGAATGCATAGGCCAGCAGTCTGGACGCCTCCTCCGTCACTCCACCATTCACCACCTCCCCCGATGGTCAGAAGGGGGCACGGGATTGTCCGCCTTCACCTTTCGCCTTCGTGCGTATGCTTCCTAAACACCATATAGTCAGCGAAATGGCCTCGCTCCCGATTTCATGGCACCATTTTTCGGCTCGCAGCGAAACCGTCCGTCCTTGCTTACCAATCCGACTTTCGCATCCTCGCGGATGCCAAGATCGTGTTTGTCAGCACGCTCGGGCCGGGCACGGGCCCGCAGCACAGGTGCCAGATAGGGACTGGGACGCGAGCAGCGGAGGCTTAAACGAGTAACGCTGGTCGCGATTCCCCGCACCATACACCTGGGATTGCCCTGGAGCCCCTAAACATCCATCGTGTCGAAGAGGCGGATCGTAACTGCTGCTGGAGATTGGATGCCAGCCGGAACGCTTCATTGATAAGCTGGCGCTTGAGTTCAACATCTACCTCCACTTCCTTCCCCCATACCACCCCAAACTCAACCCCATCGAGCTGGCATGGGCTCGTGCAAAGAACCATGTTGCTGAGAACAATGACTCGCGCATGTTTGCCAACGTCAAGGTCCTTTTGGAGGAGGGGTTCGCGCTGGTGGACGCCGCCGCATGGGAGAAACTCGTCATCCATGCTGGGAAGGAAGAGGACGAATACCGACGCCAGGATGCCACTATGGTCATTCACATTGACGAGGACGATGAGCAGGAGGAGGCCACGGTGCCGGCGGAGCCTCGAAGTCGCTCGTTTCGGACCGCGGAGATGGTCGTGGACAACGAGCTTGAGAGCGACAACGACGACTCTGGGGACCCTGTCCAACCCATCCCGGATGAGGACGATGAAGATGACAACGACGAGTTGGCTGTGAGGGTCCAGGAAGCGCTGGACGAGGAGTTCGACGCGGAGGTCGCGCTGGCTTTGGCAATGAACGCCGATGCGTGGGCGGAAATCCAAGCGGGGCGAAACCCCAGCCCCAGTGCCATGGAGGCGGCTCTATTGCGCGCGTCTGGGCAGATTTTCTAGGCAAAATCGGTGTAATTGGTGTGTGGGGAACGAGTCGAAGTGGTGTTTGGACGGCACCGGACTGTGGTCCCTGCTCTTGAAATGCCGACGAGTGAAAGCGTCCACCACCTCCTCCCGGCACTATCCACCGGGGCGCACCAGCCATCGCCGGAATTCTCTGAGCTCGAAATGGAGTTCAATCCGCGGCAGTCCGGGCCGGCGCCGTCGCCGGAGGCAGCCGAGGGCGCGCCGTCCCCCGCAACGGCCGTCCCTCGTGATCCAGCCGCGTCGGGGCGATGCCGTCGCCCTCCGAGACGCCCTTGACGGCGGTGAGCGCCCTCAAAGACCGATGGCCAAGGCGAGCGCAGAGAATCTGACCGACCCGAGCAGGGAACGTGGCCGACGGAATGCCCCCTTTCGGCGGCGACCGCCCGCCGCGTCCCGCACCGATGGCTCCAAGACCCCGGTGCAGGCGGTCAAGTCACGACAGGTAGGCATCTTTGCCGCCGGATCTGACCCCGCCAACGAGGTTGACGACGCGTCCCAGTCACCAGCTGCGCGCCCTTGCAGAACGACGTTGCGGCACCAAGAGGGCGGCCCGCCGATGGCCGCAGGCGTCGTCCTCCGAGGTCAGAGCACAGCATGGTGTCGTCCTGCAACGCGCTCTTTCCCGCGCTGCCGCGACCCGCCAGTGCCATCCAGCGCATTAGGTTACGGATTTGGGGTCCCAGCCTCCGTGTGCCTCGTCCTGCGGCCTACAGCCGGTCGGTCTCAAAGTGAGGCGCCCCGCCTCCCAACGCTGCATCCTGCTCCCGGCAACCACCCAGCAGCAGCATCGGCCCCTAAATAATGCATTGCGATGCGCATCCGGGCGGGAGATCGCATCTTACAGTGCACGGTGCCCGGCTCGGTGGAGAAGCACTCTGGGGCAGGCAGGGGCCGATCTGCACCTCGGCGGTGCGTCACGCCGTTGCATCACGGCTTCGAGATGCGTGAAAGTTATCTCCGCAGGCTGTTTGGAACGTCCATCGAACTCGGGTGCTGGAGGCTCTTGTGGGTGGTGTCTCCCCCACGGCGGACTGTCGGGCGGCACGTCCATCAACCCACCACCGCACGGACTTGTCCAGCGCCCTCGCACAAGCTCTCTGCGCAGTCGCTGTCTGTGGGAGTCCGAGGCGGACAATGACGGACGGTCGCCCTGCATCCGCCTCCCATCCCAGCCCATTCGAGCAGGCCTGCACCGGCGTCCCGCACGCCCCAAGTAGCCCACGATCCCGAATACGGCGATCCTTGGGGTCGTCGGTGGTATAAAGGTCAGAATAGTACTGTGCCTTCCCGGAGCGAGCCTGCGGGAATGGCCTCCTGCGGCGGAACGTGGCAGCCCCTTGGCTTTTGCCCGCCTCGGCGGACCGCATCCGCCAAAGCTGCCATCTCCGCCTAAGCAGAGTGGTACTCGTCAGTGGTATAAAGGTCAGAATAGCAGTGCCTTCCAATGCCCCTCCAGTGCTCGGGAAAGGCTGGAGAGCGGCCGATCGGAGGTCTGGCTTCATCAAAAGATCGGACCGGCTCGGCCAATGCGCGGTAGGGGACCGGGGTGCGAAGAGCGCTGCGAGCACGCGACGAAGCTCCCATGCATCTACTAGCTTTTCCCGGTCCAGCGCGCTCAAGAACCCAAAGATCTATCCCCTCCCATCGCCCATCCCCTCCGCAACCGCCGGCGGCTCACTTCTGCAGCACCGTCTCGGGCAGCGCCATCCCGCCCCTCATCCCCGCCACCATCCACGCGTCCCACAGCCTGTCGGGCGTGAACCACTTGACGAACCTCCCGAACCACGAGTCTGCCCGCGGGGCGTCAGCCCCTGCGACCGGCCGATCGCGAGCAAAGAGGGACCCACCGAACCCGACGGGGTACCGCGGCAGCGGGAACGGCGACGCCAGCGTGTGCAGCAGCGAGACGGCGCAGTACGACGGCGGGGTGCCCGGGAAGGCCGAGACGAGCTTGAGGCCGGCGGCGAAGGAGCGGATGTGGCCCTCGTCTGCGCCGGCACGGGGGCGTCAGCCGCATCCTGCCGGGCACGGGCGACACGAAGGGACCCACAGATCCTGCGGAGCGGGTGCGACGTCATGTGGTCCACCAGGCCGAGCTGCTTGCCCCAGATCTCGGTCTCGATCTCGCCGGGCTCCATGTTGCTCACGGCGATGCCCAGCGGGGCGAGCTCCATGCGCATAGCGTCGGCGGCGGCGTAGAGGGCGTGCTTGGAGGCGGTGTCTGGAAGGGAAGGGGGGGCGCGTCAGCTCCGGGGCGGTCGGGGAACCGGAGACCTACATGCGGCGGCCATCGGGGCGGTCGCGATCCCGGCGAGCGAGCCCGTCACCACGATCCTGCCCTTGCCGTTGCGGCGCAGGAGAGGCAGGAAGGCGCGGCATGTCTCGAGGGCGCCAAAGACGTTGACGTCCAGGGTCTTGCGCTCCTCGTCCAGCGTCTCGAGCTCGAACGCGCATCCGGCGTTGATCCCTGCGCGCGCATCAGCACCGCCGCCGTACGTTGCCCCGCCGGGGAGCGCACAACCCACCAGCATTGGCAAACACCCCGTACACCCCCGCCTGCCCCGCATCCCGGACCTGTTTCGCCACCTCCTCCGCCGCCCGCGCGACCGTCTCGGTCCGCGCCACGTCCACGATGATCCACCGCACCTCGCCGCCCTCCACGTAGCCGGCGGCCTCGCTGCCCGCGAGCCAGTCCCACGCGCGGAAGAAGAGGTTGGCGCGGCGCGCTTCGAGGGCCGCCCGGCGGGAGCGCCACGCGGAGAGGAGGCGTTCGCCGTCGGAGGGCTTGCGGACGCCGGCAAAGACGAGGTAGCCGGCCGAGGCGAGGGAGAGGGCGCAGTGGTAGCCGATGCCTGCGAATGGGGGGAAGCGGTGGTGGGCAAACAGGGGAACGAAGGAGAACGAAGGGTGAGTCAGCGATCCGGCGTCGGGCGCGCGGGGCAGGAGCGGGCGAACCGGTGGAGGTGCCGGTGGCGACGACGATGGGGTGGTTGGTGGGCGTGGGGAGGTCGACGCCGAACCTGTGGGGTGGACCGTCAGCCCGAAAGAACGGGACGATGGGCGAGGCAGGTGCCCCATCGGCGAATGGCTCCCCACCTGACCTGCCCGCCGAGCAGCCACAGCCACGACGCGAACAGAAAGTCGAGCGCGAACGCGGTCTGGTCCCAGACGAACAGCGCCGGCACGGTGAAGGTCATCGCGACGCGGTGGAACAGGCCGGGGCCTTCGCCCCCGCCGGGCTTGCCGTAGGGCGCGGCGGCGGCGCCGTTGCTGCCGTTGGTCTGCGTGTCCATCGCTGGTTGGTGGGCGGGTGCGGGTGCGGGTGCGGTGCGCGGGCCGGCCGGTGTCGTGGGTCGCCTTTTGTCTTCGACGAGGCGATGACTGTGCGCCGGCAGTCCGTCTCCCGCGGCCGAGTCCCCCGCATCCTCCCCGGCAGCCTCCGACCGCATCCGAATGTCCAAGACCAATTCCATCCGCCCTGGTCTCCTCTGCGCGAGGCGTCAGCGGGGGCGAGCACGTGGGCGGGCCCGCGCATCATCCGATTTCCCTTGAGCCGCCGCCGTCAGCCTCTTCGCCCCCCGGGGCAGCCGCGTCCGCGATGGGCGCGCGCGAGATGGCGGCGACGGAGGACGGCGCGGTGCCGCGGCCGGGCTCTGCGCGGCTGCCCGACGGCGGCAGGGCGGCGGCGGCGCGGCCGCGCAGCGCGGGGAGCGGCCGCGCGGGCAGCTCCGCGGGGGACGGCGGGGACGGCGGCACCCGTCGAGAGGACAGCCCCGCGTGGGCAGAGAACGGCAGCCTGCTGGCCGGCCTCGGGCTGGCCGACCTCGGGCTGGCCACGGCCGCCGACGACGCGCGGGTCGCCCCCGCGCTGCCCGCGAGGAGGCCGCTGGACGGCACGCGGGGGTTCGCGCGCTCGCTGTCGCGATCCTTCTCGTTCGCAATGGTGGGATGCGTTGCGCGGTGGCCGGTAGTGGGAGTTGGCTGACCGAACTGAGCAGGAGTTCCTCGACGCGGTGGCGGCCCCCGGCAACTCGTCGTGCTGCGCGCAGGACGCCCAGCCGGCGCAGAAGCTGGTAGCCGACGCCGTCCCAGCATCCAAGGACTGCGATGGCGGGCACTCTGGGGCTGCAGACCCGGCCGAGCAGGCACGCGACCCCAAGTCCGCGCAGGCAGGCCACCCCCTCTTCCACCCCGCCGCCGTCACAACCTCCGAGTCCAAATACGCCGTGCACCCCCGCATCGCCGAATTCTACTGCACCGTCACCTCCCCGCTCTTTGCCCTGCCCGTGCTGCTCTACCTCGAGGGCCACCGCGGGCTCAACCCGTCGCTGCACCTCGCCGTGGCCCTCTCGGTCGCCACCGGTACCGTTTCGGCGCTTTATCACGCCACCCTGTGGCGCCTCTGGTCGACGCTGGACGTCTGCATGGCCAGCCTGATGCTTTACGTGGTGGGTTCCCCTCCCGGCCTCCCCTCATTGCTCGAGCAAACCAACTCCGCACCCGACCAGAAAACGATATACCTCCTCTCCCTCCCCCCGTCCCCCTTCCGCCCCCTCCTCTCGCACCCCCTCGTCCCCCTCGCCGCCTCCCTCCTCGTCGCCCAGGCCTACCTCCGCTCCTGGCGCTCCACGCACTCGCTCGCGGTGCAGCTGACCGCCCTCGCGCTCCCGTTCTACCTCGCCGCGTGCGTCCGCGTGGGATCGTGGAGGCCCGCGGTGGCGGGCGCGGTGGGCGCGGTGTGCTTCGTGGCGGACAGGAAGGGCTGGGGGAGGTGGCATCCGGCGTGGCACCTGTTCGGGGGGATCTTCCTGTGGATGGGGCTGAGGGAGGGGAGGGACTACGAGACCGCGCTGCTGGGGAGGTGATCCGGCGCGGGAGCAGTGGTAAGTTATGGGCGGCGGCACGGGTTCCCGCGGCTCGGTGCGTCGGACTGCATTGCTCGGGTCAAGGATCCTTGCTTCCGGCTAGATTAGACGTACAGCTATGCTTTTGTACAGGGTACTCGCGTATGCCCCCGGTATCCGGTATCTCTAGATCCTCACGATCTCCACCCTGCACCTCCCCGCCACCCCGTTCTCCACCGCCTCGTCGTCCTCCTCCTTCCCCTCCTCCTTGACCGGCGCATCCCCGACCCTCAGCGGCCACACGCACACCCGCGCCCACGTGCCCCCCGCGCGGCCCTTGCTCAGCCTGCCGGGGTTCACCGCGACGCATCCGCCTGCCTCGCGGGCAAAGTGGCGCAGCTGGCTCGGGACAACGAGCACGTCGGGGCGCACGGGCAGCGCGAGCCCGTGCAGGTGCGAGGGGAGCACGGGGTCCGACGGCGCGGGAGGGAACAGCGGGTACAGCGACCCCGACGCGACGATGTGCCCCGCGAGCCGGGCCATCCTGTTGCCAGGGGGTGCGCCGCCGTTCCCGGCGGGCGGGTCGCGGTGCACCTCCTCGGAGCCGAGGGGGACCAGGGCGTCGACGGACATGGCGGCCACCGCGAGCTCGTTGAGGGTGAACTGCGCGGGGTTGGGCAAGAGGAGGAGGCGCGGGTCCGAGAGGCCGAGCTCGCGCGCGCGGAGGGCGGTTTCGCCGTCGGCGAGGCCCGCGGGGAGGGGGGGCTGGGGGAGGCAGAGGTAGGGAGAGAGGGCGTCGGAGAGGGAGGGGAGCAGGATGATGCGGGTGCGCGGGGAGGCCGAGAGGAGCGACGTGAGGCGGCGCGAGATCTGGAAAAGTGCAGCCGGGAAGCCCGGGTCAGATTGATACGCAACCCTGCATGATCGTGTGGATGCAACCCACCTGCGTGCGGAACAGGTCCTCCAGCGACACGTCCAGCTCCCCGTTCTTGACCATCGGGTGCTGAGCGTCCACGAACGGCCCAAGCAGGAGCACCACGTCGGGCTGCTCCCTCGACAGCGCCGCCACCAGCTCTTCCAGCGGCTCGTAGGCCAGCGACCCCTCGAGCGCGTACGGGCCCGCGGCCACGGCCAGGTTCAGCGGGCGCGAGTCGTCCGGGTACATGGCCCGCAGCCGCGACAGCGGGGTCGCGGCGGCGGGGGGCGGCGGCGCCTTGTGGATCTCCGTGACGGTCAGCAGGCCGCCCGTGGGGTTGGTCCCCGTCACGGCGACGAGCTGGCCCGGGAACAGCGAGAACCCGGGCCCGGAGATGCCCAGCAGCGGAGACAGGTCGAGCGGGATGCGGACGCCGTTGCCGATGCGGCGCGAGGGCTCAAGGAACAGCGCGGGGCTGGTCGGGTCCGCGGCGTCCTTGCAGATGCGGCCGGCGGTGGTGACGGGGTCCTGGTGCGGCAGGCCGGGGTGCGCGAGCTCCTCGATGTGCGGGTTGAGCGCGAGGAAGTGCTCGCAGAAGCGGTCGATCTGGTCGTCCAGGTGCTCGCCGTGCGCCGTTAGCTTCTCGAACATGTAGCGGAAGCCGTGCGCCGGCTGCGGCGGGTCGGCGTTGAGGAAGACCTGCGGGTCGGGGCGGCAGCCGGGCGGGTTGTCTGCCGAGGGCTCGAAGGGCACGTGGCTGTTGTACACCTCCTCGACCTTGCCGCGGTCCCTGCGGTCCGCGAAGCTGCGTGCGGCCTCTGCGGGCGACTGCGAGGGCGCGACGAAGGTCGGCGGCGGGCCTGCGGCGCGTGCCGAGGGCGAGGCGCCGGTGTGAGTTGAGAAGGCGCCGTACTGGCCGGGCGACGGGCCGGTGCGGCCGGCCGAAGAGGGCGGGTACGCCGAGGCCGGCCTGCTCGGCGTGGCGAACACGGGGCCGGGCTGCGTGGGCTGCGGCGGCTGAGAGCGCTGCGCGTTGATGGGCGTGATCTTTGCGCGGCGCGCGGCGGGGCGCGGCGTCTGCGGGTCGCCGAACAGGTCGGCGAGCGAGTCGGCGGTCGCGGGGGGCGGGTCGGCGACGGCGCGGCGCTGCACAAACGAGCCCTCGAGGCCGAACGACGACGACAGCCGCGCCTCGGCGTCCTGATCCACCAAGGACTGGTTAAATCCGTGCAGACGGGACTCGCGTCCCGGCGGCCCACCTTCTGCAGCGCGCGGCGCAGGTCGTCGAGGTGCCGCGACGTGAGCTCCGACATGTCCTCGCCGCTCTTCTGGTTGCGCTCCATTGCGTACGCCTCCCACTTGGCGAAGAGCGCGTCGGCGGTGAGCCCGTACGCGCGGCACAGCGACGCCGCGGCCTCGACCATGCCGGGCGGCAGCGCCGCTCGGAACTCGCGCTCGAGGTCGGCCTCCGTCACTATGGGGCTGCCGGCGAGCATGGCGGGGAACGCCGTGGTCGGCACGGGGTATTAAGTGGTATCGAAATGAAGTGTTGAAGAACGCGTCTAGCTTTCATCACGCGGCCATCGCTCGCGTCCTTCGTGCCCCAGCCAGACGAAATCTAAACAAACCGAGCTGAAGGCAACAAGCCGTGTTGGATTGTCTTTTGATGTCGACCAACCCGTCCTTTTGTGGGTGACTTTCCCACGACGGCGCGGACGGGCATTCTCGTTGCAGTCCACATTGCCTGACCGAGCATCCCGGGCAAGAAAATGTCTCGCAGCTTCCAAAGCAATGCGCAATGCATTTGAATCCCTGTGGACGGGCCCTTCAAGTTGGCGAGGATGTCCGAGGCTCAGACCATTCTTGCGTCCGGCTTCGCCACACTAACCCAAGACTTCGAGTCATCCGCAACCCAAACACCATGCAGCCATGAAGAGACCTCGATATCAACTCGCGAAACACGGCAACTCTGCCCGCGGCGCGCCGGACCACGATGGCCGACGGGCGGCCGCCGCCCTCCTCTTTCTCGGCTTCGCCTTCGCGCTGGCACCCGCCGCAAGTGCCACACGCACGGCGGCCCGCAGCTCCTCGACCCGGTACTGGGAATCGGTCGACGTTCCCGATCCCGCAACCGGTGCGCCTTCCTGCCGCATGCTGTCCGGCGACAACGCGTACGGAAGCTATCTTGAGCGCTGGACGTACTGTCCCGGCCGGTGCAACCCGCCGGGCACGGACAGCGCAATGCTCAACGGCAACCCCTACAATCCGAACCCGCAAACGACGCTAATTCAGACAACCTGCCCGCCGGACGCGGACAACGGCGCGGCCGGGCCGAACCGCACCGTCGGTTACATCGAGTACCGCCTCATCGGCGGCGAGTGCTACCTCCGGGCGGTCGAGGAGGTGCTCGGGAGGCCGCTGACTACGGGCACGGCGCACAATACGGGGTACCGTTTCATGGCCCCGTGCCCCATCGATTACGCGCGGGAGCTGCCCGGCTTTGTGCTGGCCCCGCCCAATTCAACCGCGCTGGCCCGGATCGACGTGCCGCAACTGGGTGTAGGCGACGCGGCCTTCGGGTGTGTCTCTGCTGCCATCTACAAGTACCTACGCGAGCCGCCGGGACACATAGATAACCTTGGCGGGAACTTCCACTGCATCGACGATCCCATCGGCCTTCGCGGCGCGCAGATTGCCGTCAAAAGGACGGGCCTCGGCGACGCGGCCTGCGTTTCCCTCGATGAACACAGCTGCGCGGTGATGACGCGGGAGTGCTGCTTGCACATGATATGGAGTGGGACGCGCGCTTACTCTGAGGAGATCAAGAGAAGGGATGCGGTCGTCCCCTACCTGCCGTGTGCTCATTACTTAGATGGGCTCCGTGGACAGCCATCCTATGCCGGCGCATTGCGGCGATGCACGGCGGCTGTGGCCTTCCTCGACAGCAACCCTAGTCACATCAAGCCCGCCCTGGGGCATGCATCAATGCTCGGGGACAACTGCACCGTTCGAAATGCCTTCAACGCCGCCGGGGTGCCCGATCCGGGAGCATCGCCATGGTTTTACTTCAAATTCCCATACAACGACTACGGTGCGGTCCACCGCAACGCATCCGACGGCTCCGTTTCCTGTCTCGTCGACCCGGATCCATCCCAGGGAGGGCCCACCACTTGCATCCGATTCGATGAAGCCCTGGCGACATGCGGGATGAACGTCGCGGCATCGGCGGGCCCGCGGGCTCCCTGGAGGACGTTCATGCTGGCCAACATAAGCAACCCATGGCCTCCGAACAACCCGGCTGAGGTGGTGCAGCCCGTGCCGGCGCCCTCTCCGACGCCGGTCTGGCAGGCGGACTGGATCGCGGCCGCCCAGGGTGGAACACAGGGCTCCTGGACATGCGTGCGGAGCTGCCGTGAGAAGGGCAACTCCGTGCGGATCTTTCTGAACTCATCGGGGCCCGTGCAATGCTTGGGCCCGGATGCGAAGCGCTGCAGCTGGTATACGGGGTCGGGCTCGTGCTCCGAGCTGGCGCCAGGGGAAACGCCACCGGATGCCTCGGAACGGGTGGGCTACGAATGCAGGCCGGAGGAGGTGCAGGCCGAGGGCAGCTGGTGCGCGGCAGCGCGGGATGCGCTGCTGGGCAGACCGCCGGAACCGTGCTCGTTGTCCCTTGCCTCCACGGGCCGGAGACGGGCTGTATGGCCCCCTTATATTAGCCTGGCGCTGATGTACGCGGCGGCGATCGTCACCGCACGGTGAACATGTGACCATGGAAGGCGAACGGTTCAATAACGGACGCTGGGTAAGAGCCAGATCCATGAACGAGGCTTCATCACGGAAGAATCTCAGGACTGAACTGCGAGGACCATTAAAAGGGCGATGTCGAAGCCAACAAAGTGTCATTGAGCACATCATACGGAGATCTACGTGTCCGTCTCCGGGAAGTCGCCCAGGGCCTGCTGGATGATCGAAGTCGTCATTTCGTCCTCCTCTTCCTGAGCTGTCTTGCTTCCCCTATCGTAGCCCCTGGGCACACCCAGTTCATCGAGCTCTCTTTCCTGATCGATGAAGGAGCATGCTTTCTCCCTCGCGCCGAGGATCCTGGTGAACAAGCGCGCCATCCCCAGCATCCCGGTGTTGAATCCGTGCTGCCAGTTGCCGTACTCTTCCGATTGGAGCTTCTCGACTTCGTGCGGCAACTCCTGGTCGACCCTACGCATGCCGGGGATCGACGCCGGGTGCGGGTTGACGATATCCTTGCGCGCGTACCAGACGAGATCGAAGCCCTTCTTCTCCTTGGCTTTGGCGGCCCTGTTCAGGACCTCGAGGAGCGAGCGAGCGCGCGAGAACTTGCGGGCCATGCGGCGGTACAGAACGGGGAGCAGGGAAGCATTCGCGGCGCGGCAGCTCCTCGCAAACAGGGAGAGCTCCGAGTCGTCGAGGTAGGAGGCAATCTCGCAGACGATTTCGGGCGCCAGGGACGGGAGCGTGCGGGGTTCCATCGCGCGTTTCGGGGCGTCTCTCGGAAGCGGCGGGGCGTTCCGGGGGCCCAGCGCGCAGGACTCGGTTCTCAGCGATGAAGCCGTCCTTTCTCCTTGGACTGACGACGTTCGACGCGTAACGCGGCCGAATCGACTACGAAGTCAATTTGCCGCTCTCGCGCGTCTCAAAAAGACCTCTTCGTCGCCGCCATGCCCGGACCGCCGCCGGACCCGGATTTTGTCCTCCGAGGCCACGATTGCGAACTTAGTGCCCTGCATTTTGCGCCGGGCGGGGCGTTTCTGGTCTCGGGGTGGGCAGCGGGCTCTCGCGACGCCCGAAGGCTCGGAACGCGCTCTCATTCTCGGATCCCTCCGTGCCGTGCACCGGCCTACCTCCCTCTCTGTGCCCCGGCATCGATTGCTATGCTGTCACATGCACCTCTTCCGTACCCCGGTTGGTGCCGCTTCCAGCGATGGCGACGGGAACGTCGCCCTCTGGGACCTCCTCCGCCGCAAGCGCGCTTGGACCGCCCGGCTCCACGCCGGCAGCGTGCTGGCCCTCTGGACGGGGATTGCGGACGGACAGAGCGTGCTCATAACGTGGGTTGGCCCCGTTTGCCCTCCCGGACGCGGGGTTCTGATCCTTCGCGACGGGGTCAGGCACGGACGGGACCACCTGGTCCACGTCATCCCGTTCCGGCCGCCCGCGGAGCCGGGCAAGCCTCTGAAATCGATCATCGTCAACACGCTCAATTACTGCCGGATGGCGGTGCTGCAGGAGGGCGGACGGACCGTGCTCGCGGTGCCGAGCAAGGAAGACGCAAACAAGGTGGGCGGGCGACGTTGGAGGGCGGTCGAGCTTTCCTGAACGCGGCCTTCCCTTCCAGATTGATCTTTTGGACGTCGCCGCCGAAGCCGTCATCTGCCCGCCCCTCGCCGTGCCCGACAAGACCGAAGCCAAGGCATGCGGTGCGTCCGCCTTTTCTCCAGCATCCGACGGCGGGCCAATTTCCCCTTTTCATACAGGCATCGTCATGGCCCTCGCCTTCCTCACCTCCCCGCAGTCGCGCCGCTTCCTCGCCGCCGCGTACGAGAGCGGCGACGTGGCCCTTTTCGACGCCGAACCGGCGCTGGCCGGCACGTCATCCGAGGCCCCGCAAATGGTGGCTAAGTTCAGGGTTCACGAGGAACCAGGTGCGTAGCCCGTGACGGTCACTTCGAGCCGGAATCGCTGCTGACGGGTCCGCCCAGTCCTCTGCATGTCACCCTCCCCCGACTCGTCCCTCCTCTGCACCGGCTCCGCCGACGACTCGCTCGGCTTCGTGCACCTAGCCTACCAGGTGGATCGCTGCCTCCCCTTCTGCCGGCGCAGAGCTGACCGCCGTTCGAACGGCGCAGGACGAAAAGGCTGCCGTCGTCACCCTCAACCATGTCGGGATACGCACTCCCGGCACCGCCTGCGCGCTCGTTCGCCCCGACGGCAAGCTGCTCATCTCCGGTGGCTGGGACGGCAAGTCCGTATCCGCTTCCCGCCCTCGAATGCCCGCACTGACCGCCGGACAGGATCAGGCTCGTGTCCACCCGGAGGAAGCCCCTGGCTGTGCTGCGGTACCACCGCGAGGGCGTGGCGGCGCTGGCGTGCGGCGAAGGCGGGAGGTTCGCGAGCGGGGGGAAGGACGGGAGGGTGGCGGTGTGGACGGTATACCCGGTGGGTGCCGGTGCAGGATGCGGGCCGACCGGAGCTACATTCGTTCGTTCCGCAGGACAAATGATGGCCCAAAAGCGCCAACGGATTCGGCCCCGCCCGTCATTACTCCCCGTTTGGGGGGATCTCGTGCATCAGCACGAACTTGGTGAAGAACATGGCGGCCTCGAACGCCTCGGCCCCTACGGTCTTGATCTCAGAGGGTGGGAGCAGGAAGCCCTTGTCTCCCTTGTCCCTGTCGACAGGCACACGGTGAGCGTGTTTCGTTCCCGCGCCCCACCGCTCCGGACCCACCTGAGCTCGATCGTGAACCCCGCGATCCCCAGCTCGGCGCTCAGCCAGTCGTCCACGCTCCCGCTGGTCGGGTACAGCGCGCTCGACTGCTCCGAGGTGTAGCCGGGCAGGTGGTGCCCCATGCCGTCGCCGAGCTTCTTGAGGATGCGCTCGTTGCGGGACGGGCGTTCGGTGAAGCCCCAGGAGCGGAGGATGAGCTGGCCGAAGGAGTGGAAATCGATCGAGGCGGTGAGGTTGGGCAGGGAGCGGGAGAAGGACATGATGGCCTGGGTCTCGGGCTCGGAGCCGGCCGACGGACCTGCCAAGGGGCGTTAGTGGGTTTGACGCTCGAGATTGGCAGTTCGAAAGGTCCAAACACGCACCCTGGTAGATCTCGGAGAAAGGAAGGCTGCTCGAGCCCGTCTCTCCCCAATGCACCGGAAAGTTCCTATTTAAATCGACGCCGTAGGATCCTAGGCCGTTGCTGCGCCTGTTCTTGCGCCAGAGCCTCTGCCCGCTCCCCTTGTGCGCATATGTATAGCCGTCCGGATTCACGCAGGGGCACAGGGTCCACTCCACGCCCTCCTCCTCGAGCAGCGCCCGCACCGCCGAGCCCGGCTTGCCGTGCTCCTCTAGGATGCGGTGGGTGATGAAGAGCACCGTCGCTGGGGCGATCCACTCGCGGGCGTGCATGCCGCCGGTGAAGAGGACCTGGTTCCGCC
The DNA here is from genome assembly GCA_025558095.1 of Hyaloraphidium curvatum. Lineage (NCBI taxonomy): Eukaryota > Fungi > Monoblepharomycota > Hyaloraphidiomycetes > Hyaloraphidiales > Hyaloraphidiaceae > Hyaloraphidium > Hyaloraphidium curvatum. The sequence continues at coordinate 328,583 of JAIVFI010000027.1, read as the reverse complement.
CCTCGCGGACCGCGGCGGCGCGCGTTGCCGCTTCGGCGGCAGATCGGATAACCAGGCACGAGATGTTGCGGTGTTCCCAGGTGGGCACGCCCATGGAGGGCACGAAGCGGGCGATGGCGGGGTTCTCGGCGGCGTAGCTTTCGAGGAGGGCGACCATGGACGGGTAGTCGAGGTACGAGTCAAAGTCGTGCTTGAGGGGCCGGGGACGGCGGCCGATCGCGTGCTGCGCGGCGTGTGCGGCCGGCGGGGGCGGCAGCAGCGAGGCGACGCGCGAGGCCGCGGCGAGCAGCGGCGACACGTCCCCGATCCAGTCGGCGCAGGCGAACGCGGCGCGCCATTCCGGCGCGTCGTGCGGCGCCACGCGCACGTCAAAGTCCGATGCGCCGACGCGCCACACGTCGGCGCGCGCCGCCGCCGCCGCGCCGTGCAGCGCAGACAGCGCGGCGGACCGGTCGCCGCCCACCGCGCACCGCAGGACGAGCGTGCGCGGGTCGACCTCGCCGCGCGCGTGGGCCGCGAGGCCGACGAGGATCACGGCGGAGAGGAGGCTCCGCATTGCGATACAGCCGGGAGATGCGGTTGCGGGAATTAGAGGTGCGCAATCGATCACTTCTGGATACAAGTAAGGCGACCAGGGCGCGTCCCATCCAAGTTTTAGTGATGAAGCAGCTACCTCTAACTGTGTCCGCGACCGTGCCGGATCGCCGGGAGAAATGATGGATTGGACGGTTTCGAGGCTGGACGGGCGGATTCCGAAGTGGCCCTTCCGGCCGCGCGCCATCGGAAATGGAGAGCAATCCTTCTAACTCATGAGGATCACCTTAGCTCGCAGATTTGCAGTGACGAAGGCAATCTGGCCAGGGGGGGCAGAAGGAGTTGATCGAGAGGGTCACCACCTCGCAATCCTCCTTTGTCTCCCACACCTCCCAGCATGCCCAAGTCCGCCGCGGAGCGCATCGCCGCGGTCGCCGCGCAGCTCTCTTCCTCTCTCGCGCCCGAGGCGCCCCCGCCGCCGCCCGGCGCCCCGTACGCGGGCGTGCTCGCCGAGGTGGCGGACCGCGCCTCGCGGTCGCGGTTCCTCGAGCCTTCGGATCCGGGCGTGAAACGCCAGATCGCGTCCTTGTCGCAGGCCCAGTCCGCGGCGGTCTTCCCCTGGCCGTCCTTGACGGCGATGTCGGCGCCCTCGCGCAGCAGGAAGCGCACGTTGGACTCGTGGCCCAGGTAGGCGGCGACCGAGATGGCCGTGTGGCATTGGCCCGACAGGGCGTCGATGTCCGCGCCGTAGTCGAGCAGCAACCGCAGCACGGGCACGTTGTAGGCGGGCATCGAGGCGGCGTACATGAGCGGCGTCTGCGCGTTCTTGTTCTTTGCCTTGCGTCGGGGTTCGCGCCCTTCTCGAGCAGGATGCGGCAGAGGGAGACCCGGTGCTCCAGCCCCTCCTCGTGGATCGCCGCCTTGATCAGCAGCGTCTGGCCGTCGTCGGGGTCGGCGTGGTCGAGCGGCGCGTCGAACCGCAGCGCGTAGCCGCGCAGGATGTCGGCGTTGGCCGCCTTGACCGCCGCGAGCATCTCCATCTCGAGCCGTTGCGCCGGCGTGGCGTCGGACGACGGCGCCGATTTGAACTTCCACATCGGCGCCGCGATGCGGTCGGGGGGAAGGCGGTCAGGAGAGTCGGACGGGTGGAGGACCCCGAGATTCCGGCTGTCCCCCACCGCCCAACCCTGACGCACGAATGCAAAAGCAAAAAGCTGAAGGAAACTAATGTGAAGAATATTTGAGCACTGCTAAGCTGGCGCTACTACTCGTTGTCGGATGGGGTCCGCTGCCTCAGCCGAGCTCAATGGTTACTGGATAAAATTCTTCGATTCGTGGTTATCTACAGCAGTTGGAATGCACATGGCGGGGGTATCGTTAAGCAGCAGATCGTTTCCTTTGTGTCGCACGTGCGAAGGATGCCTGTCTAAGCAACATCAGTCTGCCGCTGCCGTCAACTAAACTCCACGACCCACCATGAATCTAAATCCACAACGCCTCGTACTCTTCCTTCGTCAGGTCGCTCCATTCTAGCAGTCTGCGACGAGGCCTCATCGCCGTAGCTCGGTCGTGGAGCTGGCGGAATCCAACAGCCCAATCAGGCGCAACCCGAGAGCCAGAAGATTAACGTACCGCCTCAAGCAAGTCAACGATGCTTGGCTCCGCCTCCTCTTCCATGACCAAAACGTCCCCATCTCCGGCCATCACGGCCTGGATACGGTCCTGTGACAAGGAGCACGTTGGTGTCGCGCTGTCGCGCACGAGTAGAGGCGAAGGAACCAACCTGGATCATGTCCACTGTCGCGCGGTCCACAATGCCTCCCCCGAGCAAATCCGCTACAATTCCGTCAATCTCGTCCATCTCCTTGATCGACTGCGCTTGCGTTAGTCGTCAGCAGAACACGCAACAGCTTCCCCCACCTCCGGGTCCTCCGGCGGCCACACTCGCTCTTGGAACTTGCGGTAGTCCTTGAGAAGCATCTGCTGCTCGTCCTCCTCTTCGGCTTCGGCCTCGGCCTCGGCGACGCGATGGGCACGGGACCAGAGTTCCTGCGCAGCGTGTCAAAGAACCGAGATTCTTTGCTTCGGGCAACATTACCTCGATGCCCGCCGTCCGCATCCACGGCTCCAGATCGTCGATGGAGGCGAATTCCCGAACCACACCCTGGTTGAAAACGCCCCCCCAGCACTCCCGCCCAGCTGCCGCCTCCGATAAGTCGCCGTAAGCCGACAAGACGCTGCCGTCCTCGTGTTCCTTCACGTCGTCCAGCCAATCCTCCCCCTCCCCGTCGTCCGCCCTGTCCGCCCGCTCGTGCCCTCGATCGAACGAGATGAGCCCTCGCTGCGCGGTAGGCACAAGTCAATCATCCGAGCGCAAGTGTCTGGAGAGGCACAGGCTCACGGAGTTCATGTTGACCATCAACTCCGCAATCAGCGCCTCCATCGCGACCTGATCTCGCTCCTGCCGCCAGGGATCCTCGTCGTACTCGACCATCAGCTGCTCGAGCACTTCTCCGGCCAAGAGTACTTGATCGGAACCCCCGACGGTCTTGAACGTGTCGAGCAGCAGGTGCTCGAAACGATCGCGAATGGCCACGTCGAGGTTGACAAGCTGGAAAGGACAGACGGCGTGGGTCTCGCGATGCAGCGACACGCCACCAGCCAAGCACCCACCTGCTTCGCCTTCAGGAGACCGTAGACGAGTGGGCCGTCGTCGGATCCCGACTTGCTGCCACGCGCCGACGCCTGACGCGGACGCTTCGGCCTCCGGCCGTCTTGCTCCCCGCCGTCGGCCATGTCGGCAGCCGGTCGCTTCTCGGTGCCCCCGCCCTTCGTCTCAGGAGCAGGCTCCCGCGGCTTCCACCCCACAGGGATCCCGTTGGCGTCCAACTTCCGGAGGAGGGGCGCCGTCCGCGCGCGCAATGCCTCGATCTCGTCCGGGTCGTCTCTACGGAGCGAATCAGTGCGACGAGAAGCTGCAGAGACTCGAGTAAAAGCTCACACGAACGCGACGAGAACGTTGTCGATGAGGAAAATGTTGAAGTTCTCGTTGAAGAGCTTGAAGGCTTGGGCCAGCCTGGCCCGCCCGGCACCCCTCGCCCCCGAACGACGCACGGCGGCAAGCCTCCGCGGGAAGAACGGCAGGGTAATGCGGCCCCCATCTCCCCGCTTGAGTCCGTAAGCAATCTTTCGCTCGCCGCGGCCCTCGACCAGGAAGAAGTCGCTGGTTCCGTTCTTCTCCAGCCACTCGGCAAGCGGGGGTATCCTTCGCTTTTCGCCAGCGTGCTCGACGTCTCTACGACCGCTCTTCAGCTCGGACAAGTAAGTCCGTGAGCATGGCAGAGAGGCTTTCATCCAGGGATACCGCGTCTCGTACTCGTTCCGAGCCTGAAGAATCGCCTGCGGCTGCGTGACACCTCCGCCAGCATAGGCACGCAACGCACTCCGGAGAAAGTTGCGGTAGATATCGGCCGCGAACTCCCAATAACGACGGTACAACTCTGCCATGGTCTGACGCAGTTGCTTGCTCGCGTCATAGGCGAAATGCAGAGTATTGGAAAAGTCTGGGATCTCCGGAATGGTGTGTGTCACTGAGAACTCCAGCATCAAAGTGCCGTCCTTCGTAGAATACTCGCGGGCGACCTTCAAAGACGCAGTCAGACCCCGTTCGGTGAGCCACGGGAGCATATGGTCGTTGAACATCCTTTCCGCATCGGATTTGAACACCTTCTTTGCAGAGAAAGTGTAGCGTATCTCGGTGAAATTGTCAGCGGGTCTGACATAGACGGTCGCGCAACCGTCGCCACCATAGATTCCGCTCAGGTGTTCGTCCCGATGGGCGCGCGGGACCCCAGCGCCCTCGAGGGCGGGTGGGAAAAGAGCAGGTGCTTTGTCGGTTTTGCGTCCGTTCTGTCCCGTGGCAGCGGCAATGTCCCTGGCCAAAGCAGCTGGCAATCTCAGCTCGAAATTGTTGCCAAACGCGCTCTTCCGTTCTGTAGAGTGCCTTACGCCGTCCCATGGGCTCCCGGTCAAAGCTTCTATGTCTCGCTGAGCAACCGCAACATCATAAGGGTGATTGAGGTAGAGCGTGCCGTACGTCCGTCCGTGGCTCTGGGAGATCGTGCCGTCGCTGAGGACCGCACCACCGAGGCGCCTAAACCGGAGCTGATCGTGGAAGCCCTTGGGATGGTTCGAGTGAAGCTCCTTGTTCAGGTGTTCAAGCTTCATGACGTAGTCCTCCACAGTGCAAGCATCGCGTCTGACCACCGTCATAGACCCAAACACAACGTCGCTGTCGCCCAGCTGGTCGACGGGGACCCAGTTCCGCGGCTTCAGAACAAGGCACCTGTCCGTCAACGTGGGACCTTCTCCTTCCGGAAACACGAGAGTCGCGACTGGGACGTGACCCGCGAGCCGCTGAGCGTGAGGTGCCCGCATCACGGAAGCGTCCACGCCACCCGCCCCGTCCTCGGCCTCCAGCAAGAGGGTCAGACAGTGCGTAATGTGGGGCGACACATCCTGAACGTCGCAGCCAGTGCCGTCCGCGACCGACATGACGCTGCCGGCCGCGACGCCGCTCATTGTGTCGCCGGTCCCGGGATCGAGGCGGCAGGAACGCTGGCAGCTACGCGCGCGGGCCTCCAAGTCCTCTTCCACGTAGCAAGAAGGTCTAGAAGGTAGCAGAGCGCGCGCGTAGAGCTGGGTGCTGAGCAGCTGCGAGGCGGAGAGCCAGCAGCAAGACGTGCCGGGCGGTCGCCGCGAGATCTCGCTGTGCGGCCCCACGCCAGCACGACGAGGGGTTCCTGACCCGACCGGTGCGGAACAGGCGGAGTGCGCGGACGCGTGGCCAGGTGTCCGACGCGAGGGAGCTTCGGAGGGAACGAGCGAGAGGAGATGAGCGCGCGCTGCCCGAGCACGCGAATCACTCACCGGGCGACCGAGGGGCGCACCGAGCGCGGCCGGCGCTTCCGTCTCCGACGCGTGCCGCGGGGAGCACGGGTCTGACTCGCGGGGGATCCGCGGTCGAGTTGGAGAGGAGGTTGTGGGCGAGCCGGTCCGCACGGCGCGCCGCTCCGAGCGACTCCAAACAGCCCGCGCCCGCCAAAGCACCGGAAAGAGGGTCGGGGGGAACGGGCTGGGGCACCTACAAGCACCAGACACCGTCGCAGCTCGACCTCGTGCTGCCGGAGGCGTCGAAGCGCGGCCGCGACGAAGTGGAAGCGCATCGCGCCGCGCCTTGCCGCGTCACCGCGATCGGCGGGACGCGCTCCATGGCGGCGGAGGGCAGGTGGAACGAGCGCCGGCGTCGGTGCCCCGTTCCTGTACCCCGGCGCAACTCCGCCGCGCAAGCTCGGTCGCCGGGGACGTCGACCATGCGGGGCGGCGCTGTGTCCATCAGGATGGTGCGGGGGCTCATGGGGAGCCGCAACCTCCGCCGCCGGACCACAAAACTCCGCTCGGCGTGGTCCCTACAGACGCACCGTCAGCGGTGCGGGGAAGCCGACGCGCGCGGGCGGAGTCGGACCCACCTCCTCGCCAACACCCCGGTCACGGCGCCGTGGGACGGCCGCCGGCCCTCGCCGCTCCCAGCAAAACCACGGAATCCCACCTCATGACCCCCTCCCCGAACAGACCCCTCCGCCCCACCCGTGGATGCACGGATGCGCGCGGGCGGCCGAAAACGCCACGGACCGACTCGCGCGGCCCTTGCCGCAGCGCATCCTGGCGCGCGTCGGCGGCGCCGGGCGGGATTCCACGGGCACGGTGCGCGGCATCGCTTCCCGGGCGGGCGCGGTGCCCAGAGGGCGGGAGGGAGAGCGTGGATTGTCGATGGGTGCAGCAGGACTCGCGGCATTTGCATGCTCACGCAACGCCTACACTCGCGTTCGGGCAGAACTGCTTTTCCCGTGGGCTTGAACCGCCGTGCTCGCCGTTTATGCTGGTTCAGAGCACCTCCTCCGCGCAAAGCTTGGGCGTGCTGACGCTCCGGCAAGCTTGGCGGGTCGATGGGAATGCGGATACCGTGCACCTTGGGCCTCGACTTGCGCGCACTTTGCCGGGACATGACCGGGACCGCAATACTCTGATTGTCTGGCATGGACCTTGGCCACTGTGACCGACGCGGGCGGCCACTGTGACTGACGCCGGCGACCAAAGTCTCCATTCCTCCTTCCCTCCGGTAACGTCTTGCCCTCACTAGCCCTCCTTCGGCGCAACGATTGCGCATGTGTCGCTGCTGGATTCGGCATGGTCGCCACCTGCTGCTCCAGCGCATCCCCTCCCGCCCGCGGGACTCGTCACCATTAGGTTTTACTAGGATCTTGCCGCGCATCTGATTTCGAGGCTGAGAACGACCAGGACCACACGGCTGCATCGAGCGACGACTCGACTCCCCTGCTTGAATCATTCCCAAGAACCTCTCAACTAAGCGTCGCCGGCTTTGTTCCACGTCGAGATCCTTCAGTCCGCATCCACATCTTGGCACTCGGAGATCGGACAAGGCTTGAACCAACTTCATTTGCAGCAGACGCGCCGGACGCCGTGCTGACGGAGATGATCTATGCTCGAAAAGTACACGACGAAGAACACGACAACAATGATCAGCTTCAGCAGATCCGCAATCCGTCCTCACCCCCTGTGACGGTGTTGCCATTAACACGGTCCCTCCAGCAGGCGGTGGGCTACTCGCAGACCCCATCCGTCGCGATCAAACCGGAGGGGGCGAAGATCTGCGGAATACAGGGATGGCGTTATGACCCAAAGGACATCGCCGCAGGGGTGCTTACGTGGATCCACGCCGAGAGAGGAATCTGCTTTGCGGCAGGGTTCTCGGCGAGGTTGGTAGTGGGGACAAGCGTGACGACCGCGGCCTCGTGGGTAGCGTCGCTGGTGACGGCGGCGGAAAGGTCTGCGAGCAAGTTGGTGAGAACCGGGTACTTAAGAGGTGTTGAAAGAAGACGCGGAACCCACTGCTTCCCTGAACGCCTTTGCCATCTCCGATCAGCGCCGGGTCCATCAGGGGGGGGGGGGGGGGTCTCATCGTCCGCGGGGTCTGAGCGGTCGTCAGCACGCCGACGAGGTACGAGCGAAGACCCGGAAACTTGCCGTTCGTCGTGGATGACGTCTTTTGGGAATCGGCCTCGACCACCGAGGTCTGCCCCCCCCACCCCCCGTCCGGCACTTCGCCCCCGGCATCCACCCCCACGGCCTTCCCACTCCCGACTCCATCGACAGCCGCGGAGCCGAGACCACCGGAACCCCGGTGCAAATGCGAGGCGACAGTGTCTGAAAGGGGGTGACAAGGATAATCATGGGTTCGTCGAGGTAGGGCGCCCGCGTCGGGCCATCTGCCGGGGCTCCACGGTGCGTCGCGACCGATGCCGACGAGTGGGTTGCGACACCGCAGGCTCGGGGAGCTACCGTGTTCATTCCCCCGCCCCCCAGTCCCCGGCATCCTCCAAAGCCCCGTTCCGGCGCCCGCCAACCCGCCACGGGCGACTGCGGGCCGTCCCACGCGCAGAGGGGGCAAGACCGTCAATCGACTTGGGTCGCATCGCTATCCGCCCGTCGGGTTGAGTCCCTTGGCGGGCCGTTGGCCGCGGTCAAAGTGCCACGGCCGTCAGGAGAGCCGCGGCGGGGTGCTTCCGCGGTGCCGTCCTCAGCCAAGGGCGGGCGCCGTCCCCCTTGGGGCGCCGCCGCTATCGAGTCGTGCTAGCCACAGGCACTGTTGGCCGGATGGCCGCGGCGACGGCGCAAGGCGAGCGCGCGGAAGCACTGCGAGCGTTTGTTTACCCGACGCCGAAACCGAGCCGCGTGCTCACCCCTGGCTTCCAATCGAGTTTCGCGTGAGTGCAGAAAGGCACCGCACTCTTAGTCAGGAAACATGGTTCTTAATGCAAGGGCAACTACCAGGCTTGCTTTGAACCTTCATTCGCTCTTCAGCACCTGCGCAGTGCGACTGGGCTGGGACTCGAGTGGCATGCACGGCGTTGGTCTCCCTCGGATGTTGACTTTGCACACAGGAAACCGCTCTTCTAACCCGTATTGGTCGCCGGTGTGTTGGAATCCGAGCTCCTAGATTGTTTCGGTATGTATTCAAGGTCTCGAGAAATGCCACCTGGTCGAGCAAGGTGTAGGCCCAACAAGGCCAACGGCGGGGTTTTCCTCGCCTTGAACGCGATCAAACTAATAATCCTGTGCGCGCCATGATATCGGAGAGGACGAAAAACAACTCTTGGTGTGCACAGTTGAGCTGCGCTTTTCGGAGGTGAACCTTCTCCGTGCCTGGACAGAACGTCTACCATCACTTTGACAAGCGAGATAGATTGTTTACATTGGGTTTATTACTTCCTGGCTGCCGAAGGTCTTTGCGCACCTCCAGATAATCGGACTTGTGCATGCTGACATCGTACCCGTTGCATGTCAAATCAGATCTTCAAGCATCACTTTGCCAAGCATGATTCGCCACCGATCGGAAGGACCAAATGTCAACTGAAGCTTGGATGACTTTCAGATGTCCTTCTCTGTTGCTTGTGGTGATGTGGATAGAAAGTCAGCAGCTGTGTTCGACATCGGCAATTTTTCGCCAACCAATCAACCCCGAGTGACCCGCGGCTCGCTCTGCGGTGCTTCCACGATACAATGGACCTATGTGCCACCCTCCCCGCCGCCGACAAACCCCACAGAGATGGCTAGCATGGGTTGCCAGATAATCGGGATGCAGATCCGCTGTGTCGCGCTGGAAGCTCCACACGCGGCAGCTGGCGTAAATAATGAGGCCCTGCTTCGTGGGAAAGGGCGTGCTGGGTCAATCTCGAGCCAGCGATGGATGGAATCGAAGACGGAGGATTGGATCCTCCGATGACGATTCCCGGCCTGGGGCACACGCGTCCTTCCGAAACAGGTTGCGGTTGCTGAACACGTCGCAGTTGAAGCGCCTGTTGGGTCCCGTCCCTTCTTGCTCCCGGGATGGCCGCGGAGGGGAAGCGGCGGGTGAACCACAGCCGAATGCCGGCCGAAGCGGGAGACCCTGACTGACCGCCGGGGTCCATCTCCGCGCCGTTCACCCCGGCCATCGCGCGGCCGGCAGGGCGCCGCACCAATGCCTCGGCACAGCCAGAGCAACGGCAGACGGCGACGTGCCCGGAACGCTTCGCGTAACGCCCAGGGCCACCCGTCGCACATCGTCCAGGCGCGGATTTCCACCGGCGCCCACGGCCGCCCCAACCCGCACCCGACCGCGGGGCCATCCTCCGCAGGCCCGTCGTCAGCCGATCCGTCTGGCGACTCCTCGTCGCGCACCCGGGCGGCCGAGGCGCCGCGGCCCTCGTGGGGTGCTGGGACCCGCCTCTGCAACCAGGCGGCCTTCGTGCGCGCTTGCCTTGCGCAGTTCGAAGTGATCGAGGGGAACGAGATTGAGTGCGACGTCGACGACGACGTCGATACCTGGCCGGATTTCAGGCACTTGGAGACAGCCAGGAAGGAGGACAGCGCGCTCGCGGCGCTGAAGGACAGCCTCGTCGGGGGCACCCGCACCGAATCGAGCCACCTGAGGCAACTCATAAGCGAAGCAAATGAAGTGCGTTTGGAGCCGGGCGCCGCCGCCAAAACCGGGAGACCGCCGCACCTGCTCCCTGGCCAGGTGGAGGTGCCGACTTTGCCCCCGCGCAAGGGCGGATGGAAGAGAATCCGCCTTGAACCTGGGAAAACTGTCCGCGTTTATGCACGGCAATCGAATGGAGAGCGGAAACTGGCCCTGCTGGCGACGTGCAGGCCACCGTGGCTCTCCAAACTGGTCCAGACTGAGCACGGTGGCGATTGGGGCGAGCTCGGCGATGTGCTGCATAAGCTGGCCTGGATTGGGGATCCACTCGATCGCGCTAACGTCGCATCCGATGACAATCCCGGGAGGGTGGTGCTCGCGGGGCTTACGGCACACTACTGCAGCACGACGGTCGACTACCTTGGGATGAAGGGTTTCAAAGTCCGGCCGTACAAGTGGAACGAGAAGCTGGAGGTCCTCTATCCCATGGCAAAGTTGCACCGCGTGGCCGAGGCCATGAGCCAGGACTTCAAAGAGCTCATGCCAGAGCAATACGCCATCAATGCTGGCTACGTCGACGACCTCCCCGAGGATCTTCGCATGGTTGCCACGTCAGCCACGACGACTTATGAGATTGCAGAGGACATGACGACGGACATTCACGCCGACGACGATAACCTGGAAGGCACCTCTTGCCTCATTGGCGTCTTTTCGACCTCGACCAAGAAGCGTCAGGTGGAAGGAGGCGGGCAGGTGATGGTGCGGCTCGGACTCGCGATTGATACGCCGCCCGGGAGCCTTCTCATTTCCGAGTACGTCGAGGAGCATATGAATCTGCCCATGTACAACTCGGGCGGTTCAGTCCACAGGGAGGCTCTGATCACTTTCATCAACAAGGACGTGCCCAAGTACGCCAAGGTCGGGCGCGACAGGAAGGAGTTCAAGGAGCGCTGGGAGGTCGAAAAGGCCCGGCGGTTGTCTCCGGTGAGCTCGAGGCCGAGGAAGATCGCGGGGCGCAGGATCATGTACAACCACTGGACGGCGGTGGACAGGGTCAAGGAGATCAAGGCGGGCAGGGTTGGAAAGAGGAAGCGTTGATTGAATGGAACGCGATATCGGAGTGCATAGATGTCTCCTCTGATTGTCTAGTAGCAGCACGTCTGCCACCGCGGGCGGGGGCCGTGGAGTGAACTCCTGCTCGTCCATTTCACTTCACGCCGTCGCGGCGTCATCGACGGCGCTTTCGAAGGACTGTCGCCTCCCGCGCCATCCCTCTCGCGTGCTGGACGCGCCGTCCTGCGGAGCACCGTCCTGCGGAGCTCGGCGCCCCCGCGGGGCGTGAACCGATTCTTTCTCCCAATTTCTCACCCTGAAATGGACGCCATCGAGGCGTACGACGCCCTTGCCGCGTTCGACTACGTACGACGAGGCCAACCCGGAGAAGCTGAAGAGCTTCACGCGAGCCAACTTTGTCATGGGCCAGGCGAGGATTGACGGGAGGCCGGTCATTGTGGGCGCCGACGGTGGGTGACATGGGCATGCTTCGAGGAACCGGGCCTGATTGAAGCTCTTGGTCCCGCGCAGACTTTTCGGTGAGAGGAGGCCACGCCGACGGCGCCATCGGCCGCAAGGCCATCCACGCCGAGTCCCTCGCCCGGGAGCTCCGCGTTCCCATGGTCCGGCTCCTCGACGGCTCCTCTGGCGGCGGCTCCGTCGCCGTCATCCTCAAGCAGAGGTACTCCAAGATGACCTCGGGCACCGCGATCGGCTACCTCCACTGGATCCGCATGCTGGACGAAGTACCCGTCGCGTGCGCCTGCCTCGGGCCGACGGTCGGTCTTGGGGCCGCTAAGGCCACCACGGCGCACTTTGTCGTCGCGCCAAAAACGACGGGGCAGATCTTTGCTGCTGGGCCACCGGTTGTGCGCCCCGCGACCCACGAGGACCTGACAAAAAACCAGCTCGGGGGCGTCGACGTTCACGGGGGCAACGGCACGGCCGACAACGTGGCCGCGGACGAAGCCGACGCCATCGCGCAGGTCAGGCGCTGGCTGTCGTACCTCCCCTCCAACCGGTGGTCCCTCCCCCCCCTTGCCCCGCCGCGCGATCCCGAAACGGACCCTGACCCCCTCGCCCTGCTCAAGATCATCCCCCCCGACCCCTCCAAACCCTACGACCCCATGTCCTACCTCCGCCTGGTCGCCGACGCCGGCTCCCTCTTCGAGATCGGCGGCGGCTGGGGCCGCGAGGTGCGCACCCTGTTCGCCCGGTTCGACGGGAAGCCCGCGGCGGTGATGGCCGGCGACCCGCGGCACGAGGGCGGCGCGATCGGCGCCGACGGGTGCGAGAAGCTGTGCCGGCTGATCGGCGTCGCGGGGGTGTTCCACCTCCCCATCGTGAACTTTGTCGACTGCCCCGGGTTCGCCGTCGGTTCCAAGGCGGAGAGAGCGGGCACGATCCGAAAGGGGAGCAGGCTGACGGCCGTGGCGTTCGACTCGCGGGTGCCGTGGTTCACGGTCGTGGCGAGGAAGAAGTACGGCGTCGCGGGCGGGATCCTCGCCGCGCGCGGGGAGGGCGGCGACGCCATGTGCAACGTGCGCGTGGCGTTCCCGTCGGGGGAGTGGGGCAGCCTCCCGCTGCAGGGCGGGGTGGAGGCGGCGTTCAAGGGGAGGCTGGAGGCGATAAAGGACCCGGCGGAGAGGGAGAGGAAGAGGGAGGCGATTGCCAGGAAACTAAGGGCCGTGTCGAGCCCCGTGCGGAGCGCAGAAGCGTTCGACGTTGAGGACGTGGGTGCCGGAGGTGGACGAGCAGCTCGTTCCTGGAGCTGACTCGCCGATTGCAGATCATTTCTCCGCTGGAGACGAGGACGCGGATCGTCGAATGGCTGGACGTGGTCTGGGAGACGCGGCTGCCGGCGTTGGTTGCCGAGGAGGCAGGCTATGCCAAGCAGAAGGGGGCTTCCATCTTCCTGCCCTGATCGAACCTGTTCTGGCCAAGGATCTGTACACGTTGCGTGTTCTCCGTCGAAGAGAGGGAGCTTCCGATACATTGGAGCCCGTCTCATGGAGGCAACACCTCACGCGTTGATCGGGCACGCGAAGTCCATGGTGATGAAGATGCCCGACCCCCTGAGGATGCTCCACAGCCCGATCACCACCGTGAAGAGGGCGAGGAGGAAGGTCCGCACGGCGGAAAAGTCGATCGGGTATCCCAGCAGCCTCCCCATGAACCTCGACGCCTCGAGGTACGACGACAGCAGCGCGTCGTGAGCGGCCAGCCGCGCGGCGGCCGGGGCCGAAGCGGGGTCGTCGGCGCGGGCGAGGAGCTCCCGGATCTCGCGGCGCGCATCGAGGTACAGGTCCGTGATTTCGGAGATCTGCTCGTTGCTGACGACGAGGGACGTCGTGTCGAAGAGGAAGAGGACGACGGTGTAGGCCATGATTCCGATCGGGTACGCGGGGATGCACGATCCGGCGACCTGAGCGCGGGCACGGAGTGAGAAGCAGGCCCGGGCGCCGGGGAGGCGGCGAGGGACCCACGATGTTGATGATTGCGACGAACGACTGCAGCGCGAATGCCAGGGGCAACGCGACAGCGTAGGAGCCCAGGTACGGGTGCCTATTCCTCCACACTTCGGCGAGGCACGCGTGCAGCTGGGAATACGGTTCCTCGCCCTCGAGCGCGTCCTGCTCGCTCCCGTCGAGCGCGCGGCGGGCGCGGGCAAGCAGGTCGCCCAGGGCCAGCCCCATGGCGCGGTGGTGTAGCCGGAGGGAGAGGCGGAGCAGCGGGGCATTGGTGGCGAAGCGGCCGATGCCGTTGACGAGGTTGTAGTTGAGTGATGTCACGACTGTTCGGAGCGGTCAGCGGAGGCGGGCCCCTTGCACGTCTCGCCGCCACCTACTGTAGAATGTGCCCAGCAGTGCGCCCCACCAGACCCCCCAGAACTCGCGCGACAGCGTGATCATGGCCGTCCACCCCACGGCAACGCTGATGAAGATGAATCCGACAACGCCGCGCAGGACAATTTCGGCGATGCGCACGCGCCCTGCAGCGGCCGGCAGCCCGCCCGCGCACCCGGGAAGGGCACAGGGACACAGCCTGTCCTCCGGATCGTGCTGGACCAGAAGCGACGGGACCTGCACCAGCTTGCCCGCCTCGGCGCCGCCCTCACCGCCGCCGCCGATCCCGCAGAGCTGCGCCCAGCGCACGGCGCCAGCCATGGAGAAGCGGTTGAGGTCCGCGGAGGCGTCGCCGGCGCCGGAATGTGTGACGGTCACGCTCTTGCGGTAGCCGGCCGTTGTGGCCATGATGAGCGGCAGGCCGACGGCGAAGAGGGCGGCGACGGTGCCTGCGGGGTCGGGGCGATCGGCGGAGGTGGATGCGGGGCGATCGGAGGCCACGCACCTGCGATCAGCTGCGTGCGCCCGAAGCGGCCGCCGTCGAGGGCCCACACGGCACCGAACAGCGCGAAGGCGAAGAGCGCCATGGCGAGCAGCCGCAGGTTCGCGCGCCGCGCCCACGGCTCGATGCGCAGCTGCGCGGCCGCCGCGAGCTGCAGCGGGCGGCTGAGCGGCCGCAGCCCGCGGAGGAGCGCGTCGCGCGCCAGCGGCCCGCGCACCGCCGCGAAGGCGTCGCGCGCGCGCGGCGGGCAGCCCGGCACCGGGCCGGCCCCCGCAGGCACCGGCGCCGGGAAGAGCGCGATCCACTCGGCGGCGTTAAAGGAGAACTTGGCAACCATGGTGGGAGACTGTCGGGTGAGCGAGAACTGACGACACTTTGGAACATTCGGGGGGATCGGACTTCTTTTTCAGCCATGGCGCGTCGAATTTCCTCCGCTTGTGGCAAACTTCCAAGAAGAAGTCCGGGCCTCTAGGCCTCGAAATCAGCATGCGATAGGCACTAATGACTGTACACCCATCCGTACGGACAGTTTCCGACCCCTACACACTCGCTGGCTGCCGAGAAACACGGCGGCAAGACCATCCAAAGCAGCGATCTTCAAGCCGCTCCATCACAGCGACGCCCGCGCCTGCTGCCCCTCCGCGGGTTCGATCCTCAGCAGCGCCCCAAACATGTCCTTGCGCGGCACCTCCACGACCTTTCGGTCGTCCGCCGCCGGCTGTGCCCCGATCCCTTTGCTCCGCAGCCTCTCCGCGATAGCTCCGGGATCCGTGGCCTGCAGCACGAGCGCATACATGCCCTCCGGGCTGTCCTTGAGGTGGGCGGCGATCGCTGCGGCGAATGGCTTGTTCGGGTCGCGCACGGCTACGAGTTCGATTACGCCTCCCGTGCCCGGGCGCACGGTGACGGCCTCGACGCCCCTGGCGGCGTCCAGCACGGGCTTATCGGCCTGCAGGCCGAACCTCTTGCCGTACACCTCGGCGGCCTTGGAGACGTCCCACACGGCCATGATCACCCTGGCGATGCCCGTGACCTTGCTCGGCTGCCTCCCGCCCTTGTACGAATTGTCGGGATAAACCCGGATCAGCGTGCCGCACGTCGAGTTGGGGTGCACATCGCGGCCCCCGGCGTCCTTCATGAGCGGGAGCACGTTGAGCCCGCGCGAGGAGAGGACCTTTGCCTCGGCGTCCGGGTCCGGCGCTTCTAGCATAAGCGCGAAAAGGCCCGGGCCGCGCTTGTCCAGGAAGCGCTGCAGGGACAGCGACAGCGGGGCGTCGGGGTCCGCGGGCGCCATGAGCTCGATGCAGGAGCCGCCCTCGGGCACGCACATCGCGACCTTTGCGCCGAGCGCCGAGGCGTCAACGATGGCGACGGGGAGCCCGAGCGCGTCGCGGCACACGGCGATCATCGCGTCGAAATCGGCCGCCGCGATGGCGATGCGAGGCATTCCCGAGATCATTTTGGAGCCCGAGTAGGGGGTTCGTAGGGGTTGGGAGACACTTGCTTGTCCGAAGTTTCCCCCCGCGGGGCCGCTTCTGGGAGCACCTGCGCGACGCCCAATCTCACGCGCGTTTCCGGCGCAAGGAGGGCCAATATGAAAAGGTCCCTGAAATCCTGAAGCGCGAACGTGGCCACGGACCGGACGCCGAGATGGCCGCTCTGCAGGCGGACACCGCGCCGGGAACGCTCTCTGATCTGATCTCCCCTCGCTCTTCACGCCCGAGGAATGGGCGTGCGTTCCTCGTGAGGGAAAGTCGCTCCAGCTCTTTGAGCACATCGATGGCCCAGAGTGTGTTTGCATTCGGAAGTCGTGCGCTGGCTTGCTGCTGGCCAGGCTCACGTATGGTACGTCACCGACTTGGCTTGGAAGACGATCTATATCTGTCGTTCCTCACTGTCTTGACACTCTGGACGCCTCTTGTCATCCTGCGGTTTTGGACGCATTCCTGGAGCGCAATCATTGTGGTTTAGCAGTCCTCTTGAGTGAGCTTGCCGTCATGGAGATCCCATACTTCCCCAGCAATGCGGTCTTGCAATGTGGTCTTGGTCCGCCTCAGGGCCGTGATTGATTCTTCTGTACTGCTTCATTACAAGCACACGCTTTCGAAGACCAGGCTGAGCGACGTCCCCCTTGCGATGCTCCACAACCCAACGGCGACCGTGAACGCCGTGAGCGCAACGCCCCGCACAACCGCGTACGTCACCTCGAACCCGAGGAACCGCGCGCGGAGCCCTGGCATCTCGACGAACCCCTCGACCACACGCTCGTGCCGCCGCGCCTCCTCGACCGCGGCGGGATGCCCACGCGGGTACGAGACGAGCAGGAGGCGCAGGTCCGACGCGGCGCGGCGGCAGGCCGAGGCGATGGTCGTGATCTCGGAGTTTGCGGCGGCAGTCTCCACCAAGCCCCTGAGCAGCTCACCCACAATCCACAGGATGCTGCCGAGCTGGTAGGCCGTGATGCAGCTTGCTCCAGCCTACCGGCATTCACGTCAGTAGACAGCATCTTCAATCTGCATCCACCCACGATGTTGATTGTGGCGGAGATCACCTCCCCGACGAGCAACATGAATAGCAGGAGCCGGTATGTGTGGAAGCCGGAGAGGCGGGAGCGCCATGCAGCGGCAAACGAGGAGTGCAGGCGCGCGTAGAGCGGGGATACGCCCGCGCGGTCCAAGACTTTGGGGTTGCCGGCAACTTGGAGTACGCGCTCGCAATACGAGACGGTGTGCGACAGCGCAATCGACAAGGCGCGATTGTGAAGGCGGAGCTGGAGGTCAAGGATGGGAAGAATCGTGAGAAACTGGAAGGAGATGGCTGCCCATCCCTGAAAGCTAGTCAAGATTGTGACGACCACTGGAGCTGGAATCAGGGCCGGCGAACACTGCGGTTCCGAAACCAAGAACCCACGTGTGACAACTGCAATCAGCGCTCGCCACCATGTGCCCCACGTCGAGGCACCAAAGGTGATGAGTGGCGTAATCATGACCAATAGGCACCATATCGCGTTGCCCCCGATCCATGAGACGGCGGTGCCCGCAGCCTGCAATCGGCCGGTCCTGCGCAGGATGTCGCCTACGCACGATGGGGCAGGACAGGGACAAAGCTGGTCCTTGGGGTCGTGTTCGAGCAGCAGGCAGTCCGCCACCCGATCCGCGTCCCCATCGCACATCCCAACGTCCAACGGCCGACGGACGAGCTGGTTGTAGCGCACCAAGGGTGTGAGCACGTGGAAGTCGAACGGTGTTTGCCCGCCCCGGCTTTGCTCCTCCCCGTCGAGCTCTCTCCCCTGTAATCGGACGTTCCCTTTCATGATCCCGGTGGCCAGAATGGGCAAAGTCCAGGTGACCTGGAAAACTGTGTGCGCGGCGGTACCAACGGCAAGCTGCCTGTAGGAAAATCGTCCGTCGTTTTCAGGCCACACCATTGTGAAGAGAGCCGCTCTTAGCCCGTCGTACACGACGCGGACGAGCGCAGGAATGGGCGCGCGCCCGAAGGGGGCGTTGAACTCCTCGAGCTGGAACATGCCCGCGAGCAGCGACGAACGTCACCCTTGCCACAAACCGTCGGCCGGCCCGGAAGTGAAACGGGGGGTAAACCAGCTGTAGTAACATCAACTGCACCCAGCACATTTTCGTTCAAGCAGCGAAGCACTAGATATGGAATGGCGGCAGGACGTATGGAAATTAGAGTCCGTCCCCGGCGACCTTTTGGCATCCGGCCCCCTCGGAAGTTGGACGTCTTCCCTTTTCCGCCCGTTCATTTGGCCATGTCGCCCTCCGACGCAAATCCCGACGTCAAGGACGCTCCCTCTGCGGAGCCGACATTCTCGGACGCGGAATCAGCGGAGCCGACGTTCTCGGACGCTGCGTGGCTCGCCCTCTTCCCGGTCTCCCTCCCGGTGTTCCCCGCCCGGCCACTGCGCGCGCGGCCGCCCGAGGACGACGCGTCGCCCGAAGCAGCGGCCGCACGGGCCCGGTCCCCTTTGGACCGCGATGCCTTCGTAGCCGGGATATCGCCCTCACTTCCGGGCCGGCCGACGGTTTGTGGCAAGGGTGACGTCAGTCGGGGTCACCAGCCGTAGTCGAACACTCGAACCTTCCGCTTCCACCCAGAAGACCGGAACGCAGAACAGTCCTGCCCGAACAAAAGGCGGGCCAGGAACCCACCCCTCTCCATCCTTCCAGCAAATCGCCGCCATGCTTGAAGCCGTCCTCGTCCCTGCCCTCGCGGCAGCCGTTCTGTTCTTGCTCGCCGAGCTATACCGGCGCTCCTTCCTCGCCTTCGGAGACGAGGACACCGTCGCCACCTACCTCGCTGCTCCGTAAGACCGCAAGCTGTCTCGTTCCGACTTCTGCTGACAATCGTTTCGCTCGCAGGCTCTGGAACCGCCCCGACTTCAAGCGCTTGCAGCAAAGGCTCCTCGTCGACGCTGACTGGGTCAAGAAGGCGGGCGGCAAGAGGGTCCTCCGTTTCGGTGGGCCAAACCTTCTCACACTCTCGTCACATGTGGACTCATGCACCGCAACCCCGCAGTTCACCCCCTGGTCCCCACGCGCCGGGTGATCCTTTGCTGCGATGCGAACCTCTCGCGGGAGATCTACGTGGGCAACTCCTGGACCAAGTTCGAGCGGCCTCTGCCGTACCAAGAGGCAGTCATGCCCATTGCCCAGACGGTCGCGATGCCGAACGACGCCAAGTGGCGCGAGATCCGTTACTTCTTCGATCGGACCTTCTCCACCGCCGCCATCCGGCAATGCACTCCTCTGCTGAACGACCTGCGCAACGTGTTCATGGACCAGATTGCGACCAACCGCGGCGCCGAGTTCGACATCCAGCCCTACGTCTCCCGGCTGACGTTCGACGTCATTTCCCGCCTCTCGTTCGGGGAGAACCTCAACGTGCAGACCACGCAGCAGGGCAAGCAGCTCATGTCGACGTGGGAGCACCTCCTCGCCAGCATCATGACGGCCGCTTCCTTGGACCTGCTCCTGTTCCCCGGCGCATGGAAAAAGGTTTCCAAGAAGCTCGTGGCCGCGTGGCAGGGCTCGCTCGACGTCATCAACGGCATGATCGACGCCAACATCGCGCGCCACCGCAACCACGACGACGGGCGCACATCCATCCTGGACGACTCGCTGCGCAGCGAGAAGCTGCCGGAATCGCTCAAGGACATGGAGGAGTTCCGCAAGCACATGGCGACTTTGCTTTTCGCGGGCCACGACACGACCGCCGGCACGACCGCCATGGCCATCCACTTCCTCGCCGAGAACCCCGAATGGTTGGTAGCTTCCATGCGCATGCGCCGACTCATCTGATGCATTGCCGCTTCATAGGCAGAAG
Organism: Hyaloraphidium curvatum; assembly: GCA_025558095.1. Taxonomy (NCBI): domain Eukaryota; kingdom Fungi; phylum Monoblepharomycota; class Hyaloraphidiomycetes; order Hyaloraphidiales; family Hyaloraphidiaceae; genus Hyaloraphidium; species Hyaloraphidium curvatum. The sequence goes on along the minus strand of JAIVFI010000027.1, from coordinate 308,764 downwards.
CGCATCCGCGACGAGGTCGCCGGCAAGGGCGGCGGGCCCGACGTGTTCCTCCTCCCCGAGACCCTGGAGCAGCTGCCTGTGCTCAACGCCGTGATCAAGGAGACGCTGCGCCTGATGCCCGCGGCACCCCACGGTGCCGGAAGGACGATGGCGGAGGACATGGACTTCAGGTACAAGGACGACTCGGGGCGGGAGAACCGAATCGTTCTCCGCAAGGGTGGGTTCTGCGCAGGGCTCCATCACTGATCTTTGGGCTGACTTTCTTTGCCCCAGGCGACGTTGTCGTGGACTTCATCTACGGAAGGCAGCGCCACCCTGACTACTGGCCTCGCGACGCGGACGCCTTCGACCCCACGCGCTTCCTCGAGGACGCGAGCGGCGGCGCCAAGCACCTCTACGCCTACGGACCCTTCGGCAACGGCGCACGGCGCTGCCTCGGCGAGCGCCTCGCGCTGGCCGAGATGCGCATGGTGCTCTCGGCGCTGTGCTCCAAGTACGACGTCGTGCGCGGGAACTACGTCTTCGAGCCGCTGCAGACGGGCGCGATCTCGGCCAAGAACGGCGTGTGGGTGAAGCTGGTCGAGGTGAAGGCGTGAGCGGTTGTAGGAGGGAGAGGGAGCTTGGTTCATCGAACTGTGTGCATGGTGGTTTTGTCAACATTGATTCGTGGAAAGTGTGCATTACGCGTCTTCTCCAAGTCCCTGCCTCCGATGCTTGGGAGATGGAAGAGATTCGAGGAGCGAAGCGGGAACAAGCAAACATCGCGTCTGGCGGGGCGATCGGTCGCGTCGAGCCGAATCATCGCTCGCGGAAGACGCGTCCAAAACGCCGAGCACGACGCGCGGCTGATCGCGATGTCCATCGTGACCGCGTTCCCGCGGCGGGTCGTCGAGGAGGAGGACATGGGCATCCCGATGCCGGACGGCGTCCGACTTTCCGCCCGCGCGTGGATTCCCGAGGACGCCGTGGAAGACCCCGTGCCGGCGGTGCTGGAGATGATTCCGTACCGCAAACGCGACGGGACCGTGGCGCGGGACGCGCTCATGCACCCGTACCTTGCCGGGCATGGGTTCGCGTGCGTCCGGGTCGACATGCGGGGCAACGGGGATTCCGGGGGGATCATGGAGGACGAGTACACGCAGCAGGAGATGGACGACGTGGTCGAGGTCATCAGCTGGCTGGCGCGGCAGCCCTGGTGCACCGGGGCCGTGGGGATGATGGGCAAAAGCTGGGGCGGCTTCAACAGTCTGCAGGCTGCCTTCAACCGCCCGCCCGCCCTGCGTGCGGTCATCGCCGTCTGCGCGACGGCGGACCGGTACGCCGACGACATCCATTTCAAGGGCGGCTGCTTGATGGGCGAGAACTTTGGCTGGGCCGCCGTCATGCTCTCGTACTCTTCGCGACCCGCGGACCCCCTGCTCCGGCCCGACTGGCGGGACGACTGGCTCCGCAGGCTCGAAGCGAATCCCTGGCTCGCCCCGCGCTGGGCATCGCACCAGGCGAGGGACGATTACTGGAAGCACGGCTCCGTGTGCGAGGCCTACTCACGGATCGCGGTGCCGACCATGATCGTGGGCGGCTGGGCCGACGGCTACGTCAACGCGGTCGACGCGCTGCTCCGCGGGGTGCGGGCGCCGTGCAGGGGCATCGTGGGGCCGTGGGTGCACCAGTACCCGCACACGGCCGTGCCGGGGCCGCAGATCGGGTTCCTGCAGGAGGCGCTGCGGTGGTGGGACCGATGGCTCAAGGGGGCGGACAACGGGGTCGAGCGCGATGCAGCATTGAGGGCGTACATCCTGCATTCGGCGCTGCCGGATGCCTGTGCCTCGTTCAAGCCGGGACATTGGATCGCGGAAGCGAGCTGGCCGTCGCCTCGGGTTTCGGACGCCATCTTGCATCTGCATCCCGCTCAGGATGGCAGGATCGGGCGCCTAGTTGAGGACACGCTCTCGGGTGAGCTCCGGACGACGATATGCACTCCCCAGCACCTTGGCATGTTCGCTGGCGAGTTCTTCCCGATGGGCCTGAACGCCGAGATGCCCGGGGACCAGGCTGAGGACGACGCGCTATCGGTCTGCTTCGACGGCCTTCCCTTCTCCGAACCTCTGACCCTGCTCGGCGGGCCCGTGGTCCGGCTCCGGCTCGCCTCGGACAGGCCGCACGCCTTTGTCGTCGCGCGCCTGTGCGACGTGGCTCCGGACGGCAAGAGCGCGCGGATCACGCACGGGGTGTTGAACCTCTGCCACCGCGCGGGGATGGGCTCGCCGGCGCCCGTCATCCCGGGCGAGATGATGGAGGTCGAGGTGGTGCTGGACATGGCCGGATACCGGCTGTCGACCGGGCACAGGCTGAGGCTGGCCCTGTCCAACACCTACTGGCCCCTCTTGTGGCCGTCACCCCAGCGCGCGAAGCTCACCCTTGGGAGCGGAATGCTGACGCTGCCCGTGCATGTAGGTGGGACGGAGGACGCATGGACGCCTCTACTGCCGGAGCACGCTCGGCCGTGGGAGGCGCGGACGCTGCGGCCCGGGACGGCCGCCCGCAGGATCGAGCGGGACCTCATCCGAGGCACCGCCGCGCTGGTCGTCGAGTCCGACGAGGGCATCTACGAGGACGCTTCGCACAAGCTCGTCGGCGGCGAGCGGTCGACGGAGCGGTGGGAGATCGCGCCCGACGACCCGCTGTCGGCGCGGGTGGTGCACGTCTGGGAGCAGGAGCGGTCCAGGGGCGAGTGGAGGATCAGAACGAGGGCCGAGGCTGAGATGACGGCGACCTTGGGCCAGCTGCGGATGAGGGCGAAGCTTGTTGCCTGGGACGGCAATCTGGAGGTGTTCCGCCGGGAGTGGGACGACGAGGTGGAGCGCCGCTTCGTGTAAGATCTGAATTGCATGGTTTCGTGTGGGCGTAGCGGTGTTTGCGGGTCACAAGGCTGCGAAGGCGTGTCCTGGATTTGGAGCACGCGGAGTGGATCGAAGCCAGGGTCTGAGGTCGACGCCACCCTCCGCGTCACGCCGCGATACCACCGGCCATGAACCCGCTCGCCGCCATCGCGCGGCCGACGCGCTGCCTGCGCGGCGCGCTGTCCGCCGGCGGCCCCGTGCTGGCGCCGCTGGGCGTGGCGGCCCCCCGCGCGCCGCCCCGCGCGCGCCCGACGCCGCGCCGCGGCTACGCGACGTCGATCGAGGAGCTGCCGACCGTCAACGCGGGCCCGTTCGAGGGCACCGTCTACGGCGGCACGTACACCGTCACGCTGCTGCCCGGCGACGGCATCGGCTCCGAGCTGACCGACTCGGTCAAGGCAATCTTCAAGGCGTCGGGCGTGCCGGTCGAGTGGGAGCAGTACAACGTGTCGGGCTACGCGGACAAGCAGGACAGGGGCCTGCTGGAGGCGGCCCTGGTCAGTCTGCGCAGGAACAAGGTCGGCCTGAAAGGTGGGCCGCACCCCCGGCTCCGGAGCCGCCCCGGTCGAGCATTCCCCATTCCAGGCATCTTGTTCACGCCCACGGCGCGCCTGGGGCACGTGTCGTTCAACGTCATGCTGCGGCGGGACCTGGACATCTTCGCGTCGCTGTCGCACATCCGGAACCTTGAGGGCTTCCCGACCCGGCACGGCGGCGTCGACTTTGCCATCATCCGCGAGAACACCGAGGGCGAATACAGCGGGCTGGAACACCAGGTGCTGCTTTTCTTGTTGCGCAACGCGTCATTGTGGAACTCAGGGCGCGAATCTCGGCAGCCGGTTCCCGGGGTCATCGAGTCGCTCAAGATCGTCAGCCGGGCAAAGACGGAGCGGATAGCAAAGTTTGCCTTTGATTTCGCGCTCAAGAACGGCCGGAAGAAGGTCACGGCCATCCACAAGGCCAACATCATGTTGGTTTCGGCGCCAGGCACTTGCCTTCCCCAGTGTTGACGTGTTGCTTGCCCCGGCCCACTAGGAAGCTTTCGGACGGTCTCTTCCTCTCCGTCTGCCGCGAGGTGGCCAAGCAGTACGAGAACGTGGGCATCAAGTTCTCGGACATGATTGTCGACAACGCCTCGATGCAGGTCCGTCTTCTTGCGCACAGAACGTGCCTGCCTGGGGACAATAACTGATCGCAACTCCTGAACCGCAGATGGTTGCCAAGCCGCAGCAGTTCGACGTGGTCGTGTGCGGCAACCTCTACGGCAACATCCTCTCCAACATCGGCGCCGCCCTCGTCGGCGGCCCCGGCATCATCCCCGGCAGCAACATCGGCTCGCAGTACGCCGTCTTTGAGCCCGGCTGCCGGCACGTCGGCAAGGACATCGAGGTCCGTCGCCCCCCCGTCGCCGATATGCCTTCCGCTGAGCTTTGTTCCCCGCAGCACCAAAACGTTGCCAACCCCACCGCCATGATCCTCTCCGCATGCTGGATGCTCCGCCACCTGGGCCTGGACGAGCACGCGAACCGCATCTCGAGCGCGCTGCACAAGGTCATCGCGCAGGGCGCCGTGCGCACGCCGGACCTGGGCGGGAGCGCAAAGACGACCGAGTTCACCAAGGCCATCGTCGGCGCGTTTGCGTAGGGCGGATTCGGATGCTTAGCGGGGCGTGGAGATTGCTTGTAATCCCGGTTTTGGGAACATGGGCATGTGCGATCCGGATGTGGGCCTGCGATCTCGGTGGCCGCCAGCTTTCGGTGCCAAACATCGTGTTGGCACCATTCCGTGCCGTTGCTACATTATGGCGTCCGGGTATCGCGGGTATGGCGGTCTAGACCGGCGGCCGAGGCAGGTATCGCAAGAGAGGGAAGGAGGGGGAGGAGGGGGCGCGGGGGCATTCCTCGAGGAGGCTAGTAGTTGTCCATGCCCTCGGACACCTCGTAGCTCACGCCGAGAGCCTGATTTGGCCGCACGAAAGACGGACGGCGCCCGGAGAGCAGTTAGACAGCTCTTCTGAAGCGTCGAAGAGACCACCCACCTTCTGCTTTAACAGTTCCCGATGCCGCCGCGCCTCGTTCTCCTTCTTCTGCGCCGCCAGAATCTCCGCGATGGGCACCTGCTTCAGCCCCGGCGTCTCGTCCTTTGTCTCGTCCTTCCCACGCGGCAGCGCGTCAGTCCTCTTCCCGGACCGCGGCCCGCGGCCTGGAACCCACAATCTCTCCCAGCAGCACCACGTTCTCCCCTCGGATGACGAACACGCCTCGCGGGATGTCCCCGTACCGCCCGTCCACGATGATCCGCTCCACCGCGTCCTGCAGGACCAGGTTGGCGTACTGGTCGTACGACCGGAGGATGCCGACGACCTTGCGGCCGTCGCGGAGGATAACGAGGAGTTTCTCTGCGGGAAACAATGGACCGTGGGCGCGATGCGGCGGGAACGGGCGGCGTCAGGGCCGTTCAGGGGGAAGTCGCCCGCGGACGCACTGTCGACGACTTCGACGAGGCCCGCGGCGCCGGGGAGGTACTGCGGGTCCGTGCCGGGCAGCAGCGACGCGTCGAAAGACGACATCGTGCCGGGAGAGGCCAGCCGGCGTGAAAAGACGGAGGCTGGTTTTGGTGCTGTCTCGCTGCAATTTCCAACACGATCACCAGGGAAGCTCTTTCGATTGCCGGGCTACAAGCCAAGATTGCTCCGCTCAACTCCGCGTAACCTTCAGTCGGCTTCCACGACGGGCGCCGCCGCTTCCTCCGGCTTGGCCACGGGCTTCGGGGTGACGATCACGCCCGTCTCGCGCCATTCCTTCATCGTGGGGCAGAACCCCTTGTGGAGGGCCGCCCAGTCGGCAGCCTGGCAATCCCGGTTGCAGAACTTTGCCGCCTGGCACCGGGAGCACGTGAGGAGCTTCTCCGGCCGCTTGCCGCACCAGGTGCAGGTGTTCTGGTACCAGTTCAGCAGGTACGGCATCTGGCTGAGGCGCAGCGGCTTCTCGATGGTGATCTTGCGCTCCTCGTCCGGCGGCGGGAAGCGGTCCGGATCGATGATGCGGTACACCATCATGCAGGGGTCGCAGTGGCACGTGAAACCGTAGTACTCGCCGAGCTCCGAGAAGAGGTCGACCTGGAGTCCGTGATCGCGGGCGAGCGGCAAGCGTTTTCGACGATGGCGGCGTGGAACGTCGAGAATGAGCCGATGATGGACCAAAGCCGCGAGGGAACCCCACCTTGCTGTCCCGGATGGCAAAGTAGCCGATGGTGATCTCCTCGTTAGCCTCGACATTCTTGACGGTCTTGACAATCAGCTCCCCAGTCTCCGAATCGACCTTCCACACGGCGTTGGGCATGCACGAGTGGTTGAGGTAGTGCGCCATGCCGCCAAAGATGATGCTGCCCTGAGCGGTGTAGAGGACGTTGTTGTAGGCCTTCTCGAAGAGCCAGACGATCTTTTTCCGCTCCTCCGGCTCCATGGCCGAGAAATCGACGCCCTCTTCCTCCCACTTGGGCTGCTCCTCCATGAGCTTCTCGGCCGCTTCCGTGACGGCCTTCCTGTCCACCAACTCCTCCTCGAACTCCTGCTCGCGCGGGTACAGGGCCTCGACCACGGCGGGGTCGGCGGAGCGCAGGCCCAGCGCCAGCTTCATGCAGCGGCGCAGGGGGTCCAAAGAAGCGTCCTTCTCGGCGAGCAGCGGCGGCGCGCGGATGACGACCGTCTCGGCGGGCACGTCCTCCGAGCCCGGGCGGACAAAGACGCCGAGCTGGCCCTCGAACTTGCCGGCGTACAGCGAGTCATGCTGGAACGCCATTGCAGAATATCGAGAGCGTCCAGACGGTCCGCGATGGCGTCACAGGCCCAACGGGAGACTGTCCGACTGTCCGGGAAGCGGTGCGGTCGGGTCAACAGGTCGGGAAAGCGGCAAAACGCGCGCAGAGATCTCCACGGCCTTCCCCAACCTTCCGGAAAGCGAAAGTCTTGGCGATTCCCAATTGCGGGAGAGCAATCAAAAGGATGAAATGGACAAGATGAATCGCGATTCTGCCCAATTCCATCCCACAGGGCTGGCCATTCGCGGCGCGCCGGACCGCAACGTCGATCTGCTACTTGCACGCCGCTATCCCCAATCCGGAGGAAACAAAAGTCTAGTGGGAGATACATCATTTTTGCAACCAGCGAGCCCGGATGGCTCCAATGTCAGTTCCGAAGTGACCGCACAAGGACCTTGGCGGGTCGCCGACGACTAAACATCAACGAGCACCCATCGAGGATATTCGCTACGCCGCTATTCTAGAGTGCTTAGGCCATCAATGGACCTGAAAATGCCCGCATGCCGCAGCTAGAGCACTCTTCTACGGGGTCTGTAGCTGCCTCACTGCCCCGTCCCGGCTGCCCTCTCGGATGCTGACGGGCACCGAAGCTGTGAATCAACCATACCAGACATGTTCGGTGCTGTTCTGACGTTTGATCGGTGTAATCGGCGGGCGAGATCAGGCTTCTCGAGGCGCCCACGGCAGCGCTTCGGTCACCAGCAGCAACCTACAGTCCAAAGGCCACTCGATGGACCCAATCGGCGAACGATCCGCGGATGGCGGTCGCTGGCATCGCGTGCCCGCCCGGCGTTTCGTCTGTGGGGCGCAGAGCAAGGGACAAGTCAGGCGGCGCCGGGCCGTACACGGCCTACCCCCGAGCCTCCGACCCCTCCAGGTCCCCAGAACCGGCTAGAACCTCGATTGGTGGGGGCATGTGGTTCAGTGGCATCGAATCTCTGTTTTTTTCAGCGGCGCTTGAAAGGAGAGGGAGCGGGTTGTGGAGGCCCCCGCCTCGTTCCCAGTGCCCTAGCCTTCCAGCTCCCCAGAATCATCTAGAACTTCGATCAAAATTGGGCATGTGGTGTAGTGGCATCATACTCCGTTCGGGTTTCCGTCTCGGAGTTCGGAGTGGCCCTGGGTTCAAATCCCAGCTTGCCCCCTTACGTCGAGTTTTTGGTGAAGTGAGTTTTTGGTGAAGTGAGTTTAGGATTTTGAGTAGGGGGGGGGGGCAGGGAGCGCACGGAGGGAGGGAGGCGCCACCAAGACCCAACAAGCGCACTCCTCGCCGGTTCTTCACTCCATCGCTCGTTTTCCACTCCTCGCTCGTGCTGGCACGTCCGCGTTTTCGTTCCCTGAACGCCGGCGCGGTTGGGGCTGGTGTCCGGCTGGGGCCGTGGTGGGTGATCAGATCCGCACCCGTGGACCCATCCGGTGCCTCGTGGACCATTCCGTTGCCCCGTGGACCGTTCCGTTGCCCCTCGGTTGGATCCTTTGGCAGCGGCCTCGCGCGGGAGGCGGGGCGTGAGGCGGCGCGCAGCAGGGCGCCGGCCGAGTGATCGTGGATGTGGAGCGCGATGTCGTTGGGTTGGTTCTATCCATGTTGGTCAGGTGTAGATGCTTTGTCAAAATCAGTCAATTGACGGGATTATTACGATAGCAGCGTCGCTTCAAAGCCGAGATCGTTTTTGTCGGTGGGGGATGTGGAGGAGCGGGGTGGAGGCGGCCTGCGGCCGCCGCCCTTCTGGGCCGCGGCGCAAAGCGCCGCACAAAGGAAGCATCAAAGAGGAAATTTCCGTCGCGCTCGGATAGAAGTCGGTCTTTTGGGAAGTGGAGTAGATACCGGGTCGGATCGGCAGATTTGGGCCAGCCCGTCGACTACTTCATTTAGCCGCCATTTCAAACTACTCTGTCTTCGCGAACAAAAATTGCTCTTCTAAGTTTGAATGCTAGCTCATCAACTCCTTGGCAAGCCCCACTCTCCCGCCGAAAGCCTGCTCGTAATCATACGCCAAGGCCATCCGCCTTTTGCTGTTGGTGGGGCGTTTTGGAGGTGTCGGAGGTGCGGGGAAAGGCCTTCTGCGACACCCGCATGCCGTCGCTTGCTCCCCAGCTAATCGAATCTAATTTTTGTTGTATCATATTTGGCCGGCTAATGAACCTGGCAAGCGGTCGGAGAATTTGGTGGCTATAGGCGTTCACGGACGGTATCTGATCCGACGGCTTGGCGCGATCCTGCAAAAGAACGATCAGGTACGATTCCGTTGATTGCCTTCTTTCGGATTCAGTCTCCCGCACGGGCCCTCGGGTTGCTTGAAGGTCGCCGCTGTTCAGGGGGCAGGCACGATATCCCTCGAGCGGAAGGCGCGCTCCCGCCACCCGCATCGCATTCCCCCCGCTCTGCCTGCAGAGTGCCGCCAACCTCCGAGATCCTCCTCTGAGTTCGAAAGGGAGGTCGGATCCGGGGCATTCCCGCCGGCGCCGTCGCCCGAGGCAGCCGAGGGCGCGCCGTCCCCCTGACCGCCGTCCCACGTGATCCACGCTTGTCGGGAAGATGCCGTCGTCCTTCGAGACGGCCGGGACGATGGTGGGCACCTCAAAACACCGATGAACATGCCGAGCATGGAGAAGCTGGCCGGTTCGAGCTGGGAGACCCGCCGACCCGACGCCCACTTCACGGGGGACCGACTGCCGCTCTCCACCACGCCTCCAAGTCTCCATCTCGGTGACCGTGTGTTCCCATGGATAGGCGGTCGAGATTGGGGCCCACTGGTTGTCGCCGGCGGAATCCTCGGCGGGCACGCGAACCGGAGTTGCCCCGAGCGACCGTTCGGAATCCGACGCCCGGCGATGACCGAGGCTCCAAGGCTCGATGCCGGAAAAGTTTCCCACCCTCCTGGAGCAAGATGAACCCGCAGAAGGGGCCTCCAGAGGCCGACCGAGGCGGGCGACGCGGGGCAAAGAGACGCTGACTGTGCGCAGCCCGTCGCCCCCTCCGCTCGCCGAGGAGGCCATCTGAACGGCCAACACGCCGCCAGCGGAAGGACAGTCGATCATGACGCCCGATTGGAGGCCTAGACGCGTGCGGCAACGCCACTCGAGGGCAGTCGGGCGGGACTCGTTGGCCGTCGCACCAACGTGATCACGGCTGGCCGCGACGCGCCTGGGAGGGGGAATCCCCCCGCCCGTCTGCGGCAGGCGTCGTCATTGGCTGTTTTGCGACGGATTTGGAGTGCTCCGCCCGGTTTGGCGGCGAGTTGGTCGCGCCGCGATTGGTTGGGTTTTGAGGGACCGGCGGCGCCCCTGCGAACTCCTTTCGAATCGCAACTCGCCCCGCGGACGGACACCCCTTCTGCCCCGCACTTTCGCGGCGCAGAACGTCGCGCGGACGCGTTTCCCGAAACTTCGCCCTTTTCCCGGCCTCGGCGCACGCCTGCGACCGCCCCCGAGCGCCCCAAGCCGGGCGGGGCAGCGCCGGACCGCGGCACCGGCGGGCACCTTCCTGCGCCGCTGCTGGGCTCGGGACACCACGCAGCCATGGGAGACTCGGACGCTGCCGCGCCGCGGCCCACGAGGGCCGAGGTGCGCGAATCAAAGATCCTCCGCCTGCCCGGCGGTGGGCCGCCGCAGGATTCGGACGACGACCTGCCGCGCAAGGGCAAGACCGTCCACGGCCAGTCGAAACAGAGCAAACGTGTTCGAGCCGCCAAACGGGACTCGTCGGGTGCGTACTCAAGCCACGTTCGCCGTATCTGCCCGGAAGCTGACCGCGGCCCGCGTGTAGATGACGACTACGACCCGTTCGAGCACAGCTTCCAGAGCAAGAAGAGGAAGAACCGGCGTGCCGTCGAAACGTCGTCGTCGGAGGATTCCGAGCGGGAGGAGAACTTGATCAAAGGCACGTGGATTGCTCGTGGTCCGTGTTTCTGACCTAATGCTTCCCGTTGTTCTTGTTGTTCTTCAGGACCACTCTCGCCGAACGTGAGGAAGAAGAAGGGCAAGGCATCCAGCAAACTCGACGTCAAGATCGGAGCTGCGTCGCCAGAAGCCAAGACGGAGGTCGGCAAACGCGCGATCGCCTGACGTCGCCGTTCACGGCACTGATTCCCCGTTCAGGAAACATCCAGCAAACCGGAGACCAAGGCGGGCAAGGTCAAGAAGAAGCGCGCCGCAAGCGTCCCCAGGGTGCTCTTTGCCGGCGCGGAAGCTCAAGTGGTGCGTGCCTCCAGCGCTTCCTTTGCCCATACCTGGCTCAAAGCCGTCCGCAGGACGGCATGATCGAGGTTGTCGAGCCCGACGACGAGGCGTCTACCGACTCGGCCCTTGTTTTGTCCACAAGGAAGCCCGTACGTGTTCATGCCGCTTTAGATGCAGCCATTCCTCACGTTAGGCTGCCTTTCCGTTCTTCCAGTGTGCGCTTCCGGGCTGCCCGGGCTTCGGAGCCGACAAAGGGGTTCAGCTACCAAGCGGCAACAGGATGTGGACGTGCACCGTCGGCTGTGCGGAGAAGCTCAAGAAGCAGCTCAAGGAAGGTCAACTCATCAACGCCAAGGCACGCCGGGAACGCGCGAGGCGTGGTACGTCTGTCGTCTCGAGCTTAGCGCCATGGCAAGCCTGATTTCGTCTCGCATTTGCAGAGGCGACGGAGGACAACCAGATCCGAAGGGCACTCGAGAAATTCGACAGCGTCCCGGCCGGACCCTTCTCGACGTTCCAAGGCTACATGGACTCGCGGCTTCAGCCGACGGACACCATCCTGTCGGAAGCTCTGATCGTCGTCCTCAACCGGTATCCGGAGACCAAGGCCTGGCTCGAGCAGCCAGCCGGGGGCAAGGACGGGTACGACGCGCGCCTCAAGCTGCTGCGTGCCATGATCATCAAGGACTTCCAGAAGTCCTATATCACCCAGAAGATGGGCCAGGTGCTTCTCGCGATCAACGTTGTGTGCCACGCTGATTTGTGGTCCATTTGCAGAAGCTGAACGTTGTGCCTCCGGAGGGCTTGGCTTGCTCCGCCCCCGGCTGCCCCGTCACGTGGGCAGACGGCTTCGGCGCTCACCTCCACGTGGGCCACGGCACGAGCCCGCATGAAGGCAACGAGACGGGAATCAAGGGCGTCAACTTGTCGCAGACGCTGCCGAATGGCACTGTCGCCGACCGCGTGGCCATGGTACAGGAAATGCAGCTGCCCGTGGGCCCCGTCTGCGTGACCCACAATGCGACCGCTTTGGACACGAACCGTGGCAAGCACAACGCTATGTACGGCGAGCGGCTCGAGGAAGGCACTCTGGACGAGCTTGATTCCGTCAACCTCGAGTCGGCGCAGAAGAAGCTTCGCCGCGGTTGCGAGTCGGTCAACTGCCCGTGGAAGGGCCGCGATGACCCATGGCAAGAAGACGGACCGGCCGCGTACGCCTATGCTTCGGATCCCGAGGACGGCGAGGACAACCCGGGCAAGTATGGCCGAGCTTACCGGGGCTGGCAGCCGCCCGAGGAGTTCGGCGCCGGGGCCTTCTTTGCCGGAGTGAACTTTGACCAGCTGTTGGCTTCTGCTTCCGGTCTGATCGAGGGCGAGGTAGGATTGCTGACCTTTCCGCCGACGGCCGCGATTGATAGCCCTTGCCTCATCAGGATCCTTTTGAAACATCCCCTGCCGCCGCCACAAGGGCAGGTGATGTGGGTCGTTGGTTCTGCCGTCTGTGATGCTGTTGCTCATTACGCCGTCATGAGCAGGGCTCCTATCGTCCGCACTACGACGACCTCGTCATCAAGTTTCCCGAAATCCCGCGATGGGCATTCTACCTGGACAGGAGTCTTCGCCCGGGTTACGCCATGCATGAGAGCGTCTTCCGGGAGGCAGTTCGGCAAGTTCTTTACGGTCGAAACCCTCCGTCTCCGGGAGATGCCCGCTTCCTGTTGGACGAGCTCCGCAAAATGCAAGACACAAGGACCGTGATGCACGAAGGCTGTCACCATGCCTATGATGCCGCAACGTGGGACCATTATTCACAGTACCTGTCTAGGCCGCACTACTCACCACCCTCTTCTTTGCCGCCTACTTCAGCTATCGCAAAAGCAGCATATTCAAGAACGAGTTTCCCAAGGCGACCGCCGCCGTCGACGCGATCGCCCTCTTCGAGCGCGGCGTCGGCCTGACCCAGGACGGCAAGTTCCGTCGTCAAGGCCACTCCGACTGCATCTACTGTTGCATCGACTCCGGTCGCGGAGTGAGGGCCCGATCGTTGCTCTCTGTGCTGCCTTTGCTCATCTCCTTCGGTCCCGGCAGGCTGAGGGATTGTGGTGCGGCAAGTGCGACCCCGAGAACCCCGACCGCCGACCGTACCTCTGTGCCGTGGCCTGGATCGCACAGAGGAAGGGCGAGGAGGCGGCACGGGAGCGGCTGCGGAGCGGAGGCAAGGATGGGAGCACGCACAGGGATGAAACGGCGGACGACAAGTGCAACGGGCGCTGCTGCCCTTGCCGAGAGTGGGTTTCGGCCTGCATGGTGCGGGGATTGGGTGTGCTGACCTTCTATTGCTTTGGCCAGTCTCGCCCCGCCGCTCCTTTGCACGATGTGCGAGAACCACGCGGGCAAGCGGGCAATGAATCAGTGCGCGATGTGGCCGGTGCCCGTCGAAGCACACACCCCGGATTTCGACGCCTCGGGCTACAACCTCCGCCTGGCCCAGGGCTACCGCGAGTTCAAGCTCAACCGCTAGCTCAAGGGCAAGGACAAGGCGATGCCCGCCGACGGCCTTCTCCGGGATCTGGAGGGCAAGCTCGTTCGGATGTGGCACGTGCAGGACCCGAAGCACCCGACCAAGACCGTGCGTACGGAACGCGCCGACTGGCTCGTCCAGTGCGGCTGCTGCTGCTGCCGTGGCTTCCACAAGATGTTCGTTCCTCCTCCTGGCATGCCTGGCCCTTGCCGGATGTGCCGTACCGGTTCCCCCAAGGACTGCGAGCAAAGGCCGCCTGGAACGCAGCCGGTCTGGCTGATCGACCTCGCGCGGGAGGCGGGGCGTGAGGCGGCGCGCAGCAGGGCGCCGGCCGAGTGATCGTGGATGTGGAGCGCGATGTCGTTGGGTTGGTTCTATCCATGTTGGTCAGGTGTAGATGCTTTGTCAAAATCAGTCAATTGACGGGATTATTACTATAGCAGCGTCGCTTCAAAGCCGAGATCGTTTTTGTCGGTGGGAGATGTGGAGGAGCGGGGTGGAGGCGGCCTGCGGCCGCCGCCCTTTTGGGCCGCGGCGCAAAGCGCCGCACAAAGGAAGCATCAAAGAGCTGCAAGTTTGTGGCCCTTGGATCGAAATAGGTCGTTTGGGAGGTGAAGTCAATTCCGGCTGGGATCAGTAGATTGTGCAAGTACACGAGGCCCACCCATAACGGCCAAATGGCCACAAGGCAGCATTATCGTCCCTCAGAGGCTCATAATATGCATTGGAACCTGCATGGTTCGGCTTTGTGGCCATCTTTTCTGGATTCCGTGATTGTCGCCAAACTCCGCCCAATAAAGAGCACGGGCCAGGCACCGCTTCAATTGTCGACTACTTCTATGCAGCCGCCACTAAAAGAGTACTCTGCCTTCGCGAACAACATACGCTGTTCTAACTCTAAATGCTAGCTCATCAACTCCTTGGCAAGCCCCACTCTACCGCCGAAAGCCTGCTCGTAATCGTTCGCCAAGGCCAGCAGCTTGGCCTCCGACCACATCCGCCCGACAACCACCAGGCCAAACGGCGCTCCGTCAGCGTAAGCACCCGCCGGCACCGTTACCAAGGGGACCCCGGCGATGTTGATCTCGTCGACCGTGGTTGCAGGCCAGGCATCGGTGCCGTCCGCCGCCGGGAGCTTCCTAAACGTCTGCGGAAACACGAGGGCGTCCAGTCCGTGCGCGTCCATGGTCTTGTTGAAGAGCGCCAGGTGCTGGATGCGCACGGAGAGAAACTCCGAGAGGTCAGGCACGGCATCTGGATCCGCGAGGCTGGCTTTCGACACCGGATGCTCGAGCCAATGCGACAGCACGGTATCGGGGGCAAATGCTGGTTTTCTGGCCTTGGCATCCAGTTCGGCAAGGGTCTTTGGGTTGCCGGGGCCGAGCCGACGAAGGTATGCCGCAAAGTCGTAGACGATCGACTCGCAGCCACGCTCGTCGAATCCGTTCTTGTCCACACGGCGGAAAGAGGCAAAGCCGGTGCCAGCAAAGGGGTCGGCGACGATGGTTGCTCCCCGCGAGGCGATCCGGTCCAGCGCAGCGCCGTACAGTGCCGCTGTCTCTTCGTCCAGAGACTGGGTCCGCCAACCAGGTCCATACGTGCCCAGGCGCGCACTTGCAAGCGCCGAATCCGAAAGCAGCGAGGTGTAGCCGCCCTCGGGGACGTTGCCGATCGAGGCCACCGTCTTTGGGTCCTCGGGATGGTAGCCCGCCAAAACGTCGAGCAGGATGGCGGCGTCCCTGACGCTCCGCGCATGCGGTCCTACAACGTCGCGAGTGGACCCCGCAATCGGCACCACGCCTGCGTTCGGCACGAGGCCAAAGGTCGGCTTCACGCTGTAGAGCGACATGGCCGAAGCCGGGTTCTGGATGCTCCCTCCGGTCTCTTCGGCGAGCCCGACGACCCCGTATCCAGCCACAATAGCCGCGGCGGTGCCGCTCGAAGAAGCACCGGGGGCAGAAGCCGGGTGCGCCGCGTTGACGGTAAGGCCTCGCCACGATCCAGCCGTCCGGCAATCGTCGTAGGAGAAGGGAGGTATGTTGGACTTGCCGATGATAACGGCTCCCGCTTTTCGGAGCCTCTGCACGACGGGGGCGTCGCGGGAGGGCACCATCGCCCGCGATTCGGCGTACGGCGCCCATCCAGCGGTGGATGCGAACCCAGCCATGTCGATGGCCTCCTTCACGATGACCGGCACGCCGGCCAGCGGCCCCAAATCCTCCCCGCGGGCCAGTTTGGCATCAATTGCCTTGGCGTCATCCAAGGCGGCGTGGTTCCGGAACGTCAGCGCGCGAAGCCGAGGCTCCAGCAGGTCCGCGCGGGCGATGTGGGCCGCCGCGAGGGCCTCGGCGGTCATGGCGCCCGAGGCCAGCCCGGCGCGGATCGTCTCAATGTCCAGCAAAGTTGGATCAATTTCCAGGGAGCCCATATTGGCCTCGGTGAGGGGGAACGCGTCAAGCCGAGCACGCCGATAAAGGTGGGTGCGCGATCGGACGATCGATGGAATCGCCGCGCATCGTCGTCAACGCTCGGAGATTGATGGTATAGATGCTTCGGCGAAGCTTTCTCTTTGTTGCTTGCTATGCATGCCCTCTTTCATAACAGTGATGGATCCTTCGATACCTGGGACAACCCCAGCATCAGGACCGGACGCATCTTATTCACGCCACTCTCCAGGTCCCAGACGCTAGCGTAACCCGAACGTGAGTATGATGCCACTACACCACATGCCCAACTTTGATCGAAGTTCTAGCTGATTCTGGGAACCTGGAAGGGTAGGGTGCTGGGAACCAGGCGGCCGCCTCCACCATCTGCTCCCTCTCCCCTTCGAACACGGCAAGCAAAGCGGAGATACGCTGCCACTACACCACATGCCCTTCCCAATCAAAGTTCTAGCTGGAGTTGGGGCTCTTGACGGCTTGGTTGCTGTTGGCCAGGCTGGCGCCTCCCAACCCGGCCGTTGCCTCTCCCTTCGAGCCCGGCACGCAATGCCGGACGTATGCTTGCCACCAGGCTTCATGCCCGGCGGATCGGAGCTCTAGCTGATTCTGGGGACCTGGAGGGGTCGGAGGCTCGGGGTAGGCCGGCGCCTCCTTGTCCCTTGCTCTGCGCCCCACGGACGAAACGCCGGGCGGGCACGCGATGCCAGCGACCGCCATCCGCGGATCGTTTGCTGATTGGGTCCATCGAGCGGCCTTTGGACTGTAGGTTGCTGCTGGTGAACGAAGCGCTGCCGTGGGCGCCTCGAGACGCCTGATCTCGCCCACCGATTACACCGATCAAACGTCGGAGCAACACCGAGCATGTCTGGTATGGTTGATATGGTTCCGGTGCCCGCCAGCATCCGAGAGGGCAGCCAGGACGGGGCAGTAAGCAGCTACAGACCCCTACTTGCCTCGCAGCTTGGGCTTCTCGTCCGATCCGCGAGCCGGAAACCCTCCCAAAGCATGCCTAGGTCTCGACACATATTCTCGCCAAGCTGATGGTAAGATCCGAGTAAGACTCGCCAGGGTTTGCCGGTCCTGTTGCGCTCGGGACGAAGCGGAGCTGTTTTGCCCCTCAACGCGACCTGATATCAGGGTCTCCCCACACGCGTCGTCCACCGCCATGGCCAGCGCCGCGCCGGCCATCGCGGCGTGCCTCCGCCGCGCCGCGGCGCCCGCGCCAGGTGCGCCGCCCGCCGCGCGTCCGCCGCGCCGCCTGACGCCCCGCAGCGCTCCGCCACGCCGCGCGCCGCGCGCGGTCGACGCTCTCCGTCCCGCGGCCCGCGCGCCCGCTGCGCCCGTTCGCGACGGCCGCCGCTCCGGGAGGCGATGTGGTCCAGGCACGTGGCTTGTGGATCCATTTTGTTGGGGGCTGACACGGAGGCAGATGACGGTCCGCGAGGCGCTCAACTCGTCGCTGGACGAGGAGATGGCGCGCGACGACCGCGTGTTCATTCTCGGCGAGGAGGTGGCGCAGTATAACGGGGCCTACAAGGTCGGATCGCGTTCCCGGACTCTGTGGAGCCTCTTCCTCACAATAGCCCCCGCTGACCGCGTTCCCCCGGAGAACAGGTCACCAAGGGCCTGCTCGACAAGTACGGCGAGAAGCGCATGATCGACACGCCCATCACCGAGATGGGCTTCGCCGGCATCGCCGTCGGCGCGGCCTTTGCCGGCCTGCGCCCGGTGTGCGAGTTCATGACCTGGAACTTTGCCCTCCAGGCCATCGACCACGTCATCAACTCGGCCGCCAAGACGCACTACATGTCCGCCGGCGCGGCCGAGGTGCCCATCGTGTTCCGCGGGCCGAACGGGGTCGCGCCCGGCGTGGCGGCGCAGCACACGCAGTGCTTCGCGGCGTGGCTGGGGATGGTGCCCGGGCTCAAGGTCGTCGCGCCGTGGAACTCGGAGGACGCGAGGGGGCTGATCAAGGTGCGTCGCGGGGCTGGGTGCGGCTCCCGCGTGGGCGCGACCGGTCGCTGACAGCCCCCTGTTGCCGCAGTCCGCCATCCGCGACGGCAACCCCGTCTGCGTCCTCGAGTCCGAGTTCATGTACGGCATGTCCTTCCCCGTCCCCAAGGCCGCGCTGGACAAGGACTTCCTCATCCCGATCGGCAAGGCCAAGATCGAGCGCGAGGGCACCGACGTGACCGTGGTCTCCTTCTCGCGCTCGCTGACCCCCGTGATGGAGGCCGCCGACGAGCTGGCCAAGGCGGGCATCTCGGCCGAGGTGATCAACCTGCGGTCCATCCGGCCGCTGGACGTGGACGCGATCGTCAAGAGCGTCAAGAAGACGAACAAGATCGTGAGCGTGGAGCACGGCTGGCCGGCGTACGGCGTGGGCGCGGAGATCGCGGGGATCCTGATGGAGTGTGGGTGTCGTCGCGCGGAATGCTCCTCGCGGGCCGCTGGAAGCGCCCCTTCTCGTCGATCCGGGCTGACCGTTCCGTTGCAGCCGAGGCGTTCGACTACCTCGACGCGCCCCTGGCCCGCGTCACCGGCGCCGACATCCCCATGCCCTACGCGCTCAACCTCGAGACCGCCGCCGCGCCGACGACCCAGGTCGTCGTCGACGTGATCCGGCGGGTCGTGGAGGGGACCAAGTGAAGGGCAGATGCGGGTGTAGGAGCTGCCATCGATTAGGATTCTATAGCCTACTCTTTCTCCGTGCCTTGTCCGTGCCCGAGTTCCGCCGTGCCGCTGCCGTGCCCAAGCTGAAGAAGATGTCCCGCATCCATCGGGCGCCTACGACGCCGTCGCCTCCACCTCCATCGGCGCCTCCACGCCCTCCCCCTCCCATCCCCGCACCGGCTCCGCCCTCTCCTTCCCCTTCCACCTCTCCTCCCACGCCGACAGATCGATCCCCTCCACCAGCTCCGGCGTCGCGGACCTCTCCGTCCCGTACCCCTCGTCCTCTTCCACCTCAACCTCGCCCCGCGCCGCCAGCATCCCCCTCACCGCCGCCAGCTCGCGGCCCTCCATCTCCAGCACCGCCCTCTCCACCTCGTCCTCCTTGTCCGCGGGATCCACGTCCTCCAGCGCGTCGCCCAGCACCGGCAGCCGGCCCACGCTGGCCTCGAGGGGGCCGAGCATCTCCCACGCCGAGGGCTGCGAGAGGGGGAACATCCCCCTCGGTTCGCGGGGATGGCCGCGGGGGGTGGTGGCCGTGAGCATGCGGAGCAGGCCGAGGTCCGTGCGCGCGTCGAGGGGGTCCAGCGGGGCCAGCGGGCGGAGGAGGTGCGCCGCCTTGTCCGCATCGGGGGGCGGATCGGGGAGCGACCATGCGGTGCGCGCGGGGGCGGCGGAGGAGGCGCGGTCCAGCTCGCGCAGGATCTTGCGCTCGAGCTTGATGGCGTCGATGGATGCTACCAGCTCCGCGAGGACCTCCTTGCGCACCGCGCGCTTCTTTTCGAGGAACCACCGCGTGGTCTCCTCGCGCTCCATGCGGGCCATCTCCTTGACGCGGGCCTTTTCGAGGCGGCGGCGCTCGTTCATGGCCGACATCTTGCGCCGGTGCTTGTCCTCCATCTCGGTCAGGCGGCGGATGTAGTCCGGGTGGATGTCGAGCGAGTGCAGGTGCTCCTCCTGGTCGAGGATCTGGATCTGGACGTCGCGGAGCCTGCGAAGCGGGGCGGGGAGCGCACGTCAGCCGGGCAGGGGGCCGAGCATGCGATGCATGCACGCACTTTGAGTTGAGCTCCTTGACGTCCTCTGCGATGCCGTCGAACGCCAGCGACGCCTCGACCAGCACCCTTTCCAGGCCCTCTGGCAGCGCCAGCCTCTCGCCGTCCGCGGATGCGTCGTCGGCCTTGCGGCGCTTGCGCGCGGGTGCGGCGTCCGAGTCGTCCGCGTCCGAGCCGCGGCGCGGCGCCTTGCGCTTGCCCCCGCCGCCGGCGGCCCCCGCCTTGGGCGTCCCCCTGCGCGGCGGGTCCCTGCCGCGGCCGCCTGCGGGGGCCGGCGTGGAGCGTGTGCCGGGCGCGTCCCTGCGCAGCCTGTCCGCGGGCGCCGCGGGGGTCCCGGGCTCCCTGCCCCGCGCGGCCGCGGCGGCCGAGTGCGCCAGCCGCCTGAGCAGCCGCGGGTCCGTTGCCGCGCTCTTTGTGCGGCGCGGCGGCGGGTTGGGCGGGCGGCGCGCGGGCTTCGCGGGGGCGCCGCCATCGGCCCCGCGGCGGTCGGCGGCCCTCGGCGCCTCGGCGGCGCGCGGCGCCCCGGCCGCCCTCGCTGCGGCGCCGCGTGCCGGCGGGGGGTGCGCCCGCCGCGCCCGCGGCCGCTCGCCGCGCCCATCGCCCCGCGCCGCGCCCAGCGGCCGCTGCGGCTGCTCCTCGATTTCCTCCTCCATCGCGCGCGGCGGCGGGGCGTGCGCGCTGGGGGGGTGCAGCGCAGTGCGCTTCGCGGCGATTTGTCGCGGACTTCGGTTTGGTCCAACCGCACTCGATCGCGGCCCTAACAACGCGCCTTACCCGGGCCCGACACCTAGGCAACTCCTAAGCTCCGATTCCCGCCAACGCGACACCTTCCGGAGACCTGCTGGGCCCGCCATGCGCAATCCGAGACCGTGAACCCCTCCCTTGGATCCCTCTCCCCCAATCGCCGGCCACAAATCCCTCCCTGGGCCCCCCGGACGCGCCGGAACGCGCCGTCCCCGCAATGTACTCCATCACCCAGCGCGCCAACTCCGTCTTTGCCTTCTTCGTCACCGTCTGCCTCGGCATCGCCGTCGCCGTCGCGGTGGTGTCGCCGTTTGTGCTGCGGGGGGAGGACCCGCCCGTGGAGATCCGCGTCAGGGAGGTGGTCGTGTGAGTCTGCCTTGCGGGGCGCGGGACGCGTCAGAGGGCTGATCGGAGGCGGTTGCCGTGCCGGGCAGGAAAAAGGGACGGCAGCCTTCGTACCAGGGGCCTCCGCAGCCCGTGACCGAGATGGCCTTCCTCACGTTCGACCTCAAGGCCGGTGGGTCCCGCGATCCCGCCTCCCAGTGTCGCCGCTGACCACCCGCATGCCCGCAAGACCTCACCAACCTCTTCAAATGGAACACCAAGCAGCTCTTTGTCTACCTCGCCGTGGAGTACGAGACGCCCTCCCACGTGGGCCCGCCTGCGCCGCCGACGGTTACCGCCGCTCACCGTTGCCGTTGGCGACAGGACACCAACCACGTCGTGATATGGGACCGCATCGTGCCCTCCCCCTCCTCGGCCGTGCTGGACCTCCGCGGCGTGCGCGCAGAGTACCCGATGACCGACATCGGCCCCTCCCTTTCGTCGGTCCCCCGCCGTCCCCGGCCCGCATCCGCTGACCCCGATCGTCCCCCGCAGCGAACTGAAAGGGCGCCTGGCACTGCACTGGAACGCGATGCCGACGGTGGGCCTGCTGTATTCGCGGGCGGTGAGCGGGAGGGGGGCGCCGCTGGATTTCCGGGGGTACGTGGGGACCCCCACGGGGAATCGGACCGCACCTACCGCCGGGAAGGACGAGGGCACGGAGCACGGGGAGGAAGAGGGCCACGGGGAGGAAGAGGGGCACGGGGACGGCGAGGGAGAGGACGGGGAAGGGGAGGAGGGGGAGGAGGGGGAGGAGGAGGTCGAGGAGGTCGTGGAGTACGTGGAGGTGGAAGAAGAGGGCGGATCGGACGAGGGCTAGAAGGAAAGAAGAGATCTGGCGTCGATCTGTGCCTCGAAATGGGGGAGGCGTGAGTGGTCAGGGCGCGCCCTATCTTCCAGGCGCTGCTACCGCGCACGCCACCCGGCACTTCCCCCCCACTTCTACCGCCCCAGTATGTGTCCGCTGGCCTCCCCGCCGTACCTAGCTCTCCTTTGCAACGGCCCTGACCGCCCCCGCCGGCAGCCATGTCCACGCCGGCCGAGGATGCGCGCAACTGGAACCACACCAACTCGTTCGTGCAGACGCAGGGCTACAACTACTACATCGCCATCTCGGACCCGCCGTGCCCGTTCTGGCCGCCGTTCTTCGGGATGATGGGCGTCAGCATGTCGATGATCTTCTCGTCCGTCGGCGCCGGCTACGGCACCGCGCTCGCGGGCATGGGCATCGCGGGCATGGGGCAGTACAAGCCCGACCTCATCATGAAGTCGCTCATTCCCGGTGGGCCTTTCCTCGCTGCTGCATCTGCCCCGGGCGCGCGCTGACCGCCCGCCCGCCCGCCCGCCCGTGCGCCCCCCGCCGCGCAACCCCCCGCGCGCGCCACCCGCCCCGCAGTCGTCATGGCCGGTATCATCTGCGTGTACGGCCTCGTGGTGTCGGTGCTCATCTCGGGGAACGTGGCGCCGGACCTCGGCTACTCGGCGTTCGACTCGTTCGTGCACCTGGCCGCGGGGATATCGACCGGGTTCGCGGGCGTCGCGGCGGGGTACGCGATCGGTGGGTCGGCCGGCGCCGCTTTCGGAAACGTTCGAAGTGGTTTGCTGACGTTGTTCGTGCCCGCTCCTGGACGCTGCCTGCCCCCCCGTGCCCCGTGGCGCACCTGCCGCACTCCCCGCCATCTCCCCCTTTCGTCGCGCCACCAGGCCACGCCGGAGACGCCGGCGTGCGGGACTACTCCTACCAGTCCCGCGTGTTCGTCGGCATGGTGCTCATCCTGATTTTCGCCGAGGTGCTGGGCCTCTACGGGCTCATCGTGTCGCTCATCCTCAACACCAAGGTGGGTTTGAATTGCGGCGAGTCCGCGCGCACAAAAGTGATGTTCTGACATTTGTCCGTCGATTGAAGGCGAACCAGTGCGTATCATTTGCTTTTCGGGAGCACGGGAAGGCTGCTTTCCGATTCGGATCGCGCTCCCGTAATGCCCGCCCCCCGAAATCCATTCTGACCGCCCGTCCCGCATACAGGAAAAAGTGCTACGACCGCTGATCGCCCGGTTGGATTCGGAGGAGTGGGCCGCGCGCGCGGGCGTGGCGGGTGCAGTGGATCGGGCCGGCAGGATGAGGAGGGTCGGCGTGCACTGTTGGCGTTGGACGGGGCTATTCCGCGACCATAGATGATTTGGAAATGCGTGCCGTTGTTCTTTTGCCGGCCGAGGCGCAGGTCGCGGCCCGTTGTTGCGAGCGGGGACGCTCGCTGGCGCCTCGCCTGACTGCGTGTTGCCCGCCTTGACTTCGTTCGCGAGTCCTCACCACGCACGACTCCCCCCCCGCCCGCCGCGGCGCATTCCCGCTCCCCGCCGCGCCGCCCCCCGCCGCCGCGCGGACGGCGCCGATTCCCCGCGCGCGCCGCGCCCGCCGCCCGCCGTGCCGCGCCAATGGTGGGCGAACCCGCGCGCCGCGTCGGCCGCGCTGACCGCCCGCACCCCGCAGCCGCTGCGCCTGGAAATCAAGGTTTGCCGGGAGGCGCCATCCGCCGCGCCCGCTGACGCCCCCGCAGCGCAAGCTGACCGCGCGGTCGGAGCGCGTCAAGTCGGTCGACTTCCACCCGACCGAGCCGTGGCTGCTCGCCTCGCTGTACAACGGCAACGTGTACATCTGGAACTATGAGAACCAGGCGGGCACGTTGCAGAGGCGCGGGAAGCGCCCCCTGACGCCCGCTTTCAGGTGCTCGTCAAGACCTTCGAGGTCACGGACCTCCCCGTGCGCGCCGCAAAGTTCGTGCCGCGCAAGTCCTGGGTCATCACCGGCTCGGACGACATGCAGCTGCGCGTGTTCAACTACAACACGCTGGAAAAGGTCATCGCCTTCGAGGCGCACTCGGACTACATCCGGAGCATCGCGGTGCACCCCACCCAGCCCTACGTGCTCACGAGCTCGGACGACATGCTGATCAAGCTGTGGGACTGGGAAAAGGCGTGGAGGAACGTCATGGTCCGTCGGATCCGGGCGCGCGGCGGGGATGCGGGGCTCACGGGGGCGCCGTCCGGACCAGGTGTTTGAAGGGCACACGCACTACGTGATGCAGGTCGTCTTCAACCCCAAGGATGCCAACACGTTCGCTTCGGCGTCGCTGGACCGGACGATCAAGGTGCGCGGGCCGGCGACGCGCGTTCCCGCCGGAGTGCTGACCTCCGCGGGCAGGTCTGGTCGCTCGGGTCCACAGTGCCCAACTACACCCTCGAGGGCCACGAGAAGGGCGTCAACACGGTGGACTACTACCACGGCGGCGATAAACCGTACCTGGTTTCGGGCGCGGACGACAAGTGGGTCCGCCGCAGGCTTGCGCGCGCTCGTCCTTCTGAACCTGCGCACCTCCAAGGCTCGTCAAGGTCTGGGACTACCAGAACAAGAGCTGCGTCCAGACCCTCGAGGGCCACTCGCAGAACGTCAGCGTGACCTGCTTCCACCCGGAGCTCCCCATCATCATCACCGGTAGCGAGGACGGCACGGTGCGGATATGGCACTCCAACACGTACCGCCTCGAGAACACGCTCAACTACGGGATGGAGCGCGTGTGGGCGATCGCGTACCTGAGGGGCTCGAACGACGTCGCGATCGGGTACGACGAGGGGACCATCGCGATCAAGGTCCGTCGGGTCCCGCGCGCTGGCGCGGTCCGGAGACTCACGCGTCGGTGCAGCTCGGCCGGGAGGAGCCCGCGGTTTCGATGGACAGCGGCGGCAAGATCATCTGGGCCAAGCACAACGAGATCCTGACGGCGAGCGTCAAGAGCTCTACCGGTGGGAGGACCCGAGCGGGCGGGGTCGCGGCGGCCTTGCTGATCCCGGAAACGCCGCAGAGGAGAACATCAAGGATGGAGAGCGGCTCCCGCTTTCGATCAAGGAGCTCGGATCGTGCGAGGTTTACCCCCAGACGCTCCAGCACAGCCCCAACGGACGGTGAGCGGCCATGACTTGCTCTTTGGCTTCCCAAACTAATCTGTCGATCGCAGCTTCGTGGTCGTGTGCGGCGACGGCGAGTACATCATCTACACCGCCCTCGCCTGGCGCAACAAGAGCTTCGGCAGCGCGCTCGAGTTCGTCTGGGCCCAGGACTCGAACGAGTGCGTTTCGACCCGGCCCGCTCCCGGTCCCCGCTGACTCGCCCCGCAGGTACGCCGTCCGCGAGTCCAACTCCCGGATCAAGGTCTACAAGAGCTTCAAGGAGAAGCCGGGCGTCAACATCAAGCCCGGGTACAGCGCCGAGGGCATCTACGGCGGCACCCTGCTCGGCGTGCGCAGCAGCAGCTTCCTCAACTTCTACGACTGGGATACCGGGGCCCCGGTCCGCCGCGTCGAGGTTGCGGCGCGTCAGGTGGGTCGCCGCCCGCCGCCGTGTTGGGGATGGCGCTGACGGGGACGAATGCAGGTCTACTGGTCCGAGACCGACCTCGTCTGCATCGCCGGCGACGAGAGCTTCTACATCCTCAAGTTCAACCGGGTCGCGTACCAGCAGTACCTGGACCGCAACGGCGCCAACAGCGTCACGGAGGAGGGCGTGGAGTCGGCCTTCGATTTCGTCAGCGAGATTTCGGAGACGTGGGTTGCTGGTCCAATGCTTCAAGGCATCGCTCACTGACGTTCGTTCCCAGTGTCAAGACGGGCGCGTGGATCGGCGACTGTTTCATCTACACGTCCACGCTCAACCGCCTCAACTACGTCGTCGGCGGCCAGGTCTCGACCATCAGCCACTTCGACCACAACATCTACCTCCTCGGCTACATCCCCCGCGACAACCGCATCTACCTCTGCGACAAGGACCTGACCGTGTACAGCTTCGCGCTCCCGCTGAGCGTGATCGAGTACCAGACCGCGGTGCTGCGCGGGGACCTGGATCTCGCGGAGAAGCTCCTGCCGGCCGTGCCCCGCGACCAGTGGAACCGGCTGGCGCGGTTCTTGGAGGGCCAAGGTGAGTCCGTCGCTACCTCACTGATTTCGGAAGCTCACCTGCCTCTGTGCCGCCAGAACTGAAGGAGCTGGCACTCGAGGTTTCCACGGACATCGAGCACCGCTTCGAGCTGGCCACGCAGCTCGGCAAGCTCGATGTCGCGGTCGAAATCGCGCGGCAGGCGGACAAGGAGGACAAGTGGAAGACCTTGGCCGAGTCGGCCCTCGCGGCTTGGCAGTTTAACCTGGCCGAGGAGTGCCTCCGCCGCGCCAAGGACATGGAGGGCCTGCTGCTTTTCTACCAGGCGAGCGGGAACCGGAAGGGGATCGAGCAGCTCGGCGAGATCGCGGCGGCCGCGGGCAAGAACAACATCTCGTTCCTGTGCGCCTACATCGCCGGCGACTTGGAGCGCTGCATCGACATCCTCGTCAACACGGAACGGACACCGGAAGCTGCCTTTCTGGCGCGGACTTATCTTCCGAGGTGGGTCGGATTTTTCGCGCCCGGTTCGTCGACCTGACATGGTCCTTTTCACGCAGCAACATGTCGGCCCTCGTCTCGCTCTGGAAGGAGGATCTCCAGACGCAGGGCAAGAAAAAGGCGGGCGAGGCCCTTGCGGACCCCGCCGAGTATGAGAACCTTTTCCCGGACCTCAAGTACGCGATCCAGGCCGAGGAGCGGTACAAGGGGATCAGGGAGCGCGCCGTGCCCGCGACCAAGTACCTTGAGCTGAAGGACAGCCTGCACTGGGACCTGCTCCAGGCGGTCAAGGACAATCCGGCGACGACCAACGGGACGTCGAAGCCGGACTTCGAGGAGGATGAGGGGGCCGACAACGATGTCGGGGACGATGCTGGTGAATTCGACGATCCGGTGGAGGCGGAGGAGGAGGCGCCAAAGTCGTCGCCGGTTGCGGATCCCGAGCCTGTGGAGAAGAAGACGAACGGCATCCAGGTGCGTTGCGAAGTTCGCTTTTTGCTCCTCTTTCTCTGACTCCGATTCGTTGCAGTCGTCGCGGCCACCGAGCAACGCGTCGCCGACGACCTCGGTAACAACTGTTTCTCCGGTCCAGCAGACTCGGCCGGGTGCCGGTTCTGTGGCCTTTTCCTTGCCGGTTTCGACCTCCCCCGCATCGAGCGGGCCGTCACAGGCCCACCTCAGCGTCATCGGGGATGCCGGGGAGGGCGATCTCATGGACAACATGAGCGAGAACATGAGCCACATGAGCATGGAGGTGAACACGACGGGAACGGGCTCGCTGAAGGTGGGCGATCTGTCGCAGTCCCGTGCCGAAGCTGCCGCTCACCGATCTCGCACTGGCCAGGGTGACCCGGACTTTGACGATCTGTCGTCCTACGCTGGCACGGACGCATTCAGCGCCACCGGCGGCGAGCCCGTGGACGACGACGACCTCGATAAATTGCTCGCGTAGCTGGGCTCGCACATGAACTATTGCCACGGCGCCGCACACCCGGGTGGGGGTATAGACACCGAAGTGTAATGTTTTGGCAACACCAGATGATACCCGCCTCTCTGTTTGTCTCGATTCGCCGCGTGAGAGTGCCTCGGATTGCGGCACTAGTCCGATGGTTTCAAACTCGCTCCCCGGTCAATTCCGCGGCATCTTCTGAGCGACGAATGAACCAGACCTCGGAATCCTCATCATGCAGTTCCAATAGTGCCGCGCCTGGATGTCCCGAGCCGGCGGACGCGTCGCCGGGCGACGGCGGAGCAGTGGGCGCCCAATCGCAACGGAACGCTCGCCGCGAGAAGGACGCCCGTCACCGCCTAGTCAACAAGCGCGACCATGTCAAGGCCAAGCTGGATCTCCTGCATCGCCAGGAGAAGGAACAGGAGACCGAACTTCGTCTTCTGGACGCGGAACTGGAAGGCCTCGAGGCGGAAGCTTCCACCGCGGCAGCGCGCCTTCTCGCTCTGGAGAAGCAGCTTGCGGCGAAGAATGCCGCGGAGGACCAGTACAAGGAACGTGCGGATGAACTAGAGAGAAGGCTAGGCGCCGCGGCGCTCCGAAAGTCGGAGCTGGCTGCGGAGACTTCTCGGCTGCGCGCCGGCGTGCAAGTGGCCGTCCAGGCCACGCAGAGGCTGTCTCACGACCTCCAGCGGGAGCAGATGCGCTATCGTGCGCAGCTCGACGTTCTGCGGACTCGCAAGGAGCGCATGAAGGAGCTGGAGGAGCGCCTGGCCGTGGTGAAGGCCTCCATCCAGAGCCAGGGCGAGGCGTATGAGCGCGCCAGCACCGCACTCGAGCGCTGCAAGAACAGCGAGATCATGGAGCACGAGGAAGCCCGCATTGCGAAAACCCGGCTGAAGCTCGTCCGCAACGAGGCTGGCACCCTGAAAACCGCGCTCGAGGACCTGGACAGGCAGGCTGTACTGGCAAAACACCGCTTGGAAGATCTGGAGACTGTGCGGGCCCTTAAGACGGCCGAACTTGACGACCTGGGGCTCCAGATCAGGAGCCAACGGGACGAGCTCTCAAGTGCAGAGACGCGCGTTAGAGATGCTGAATCTGTGCTCGACGAACGCATTGTTTCCCGTGCAGACATGGAGAGGCGTCGCATGACCGCCGAATCGCAGCTCCTGGACGTGCAGCGCAGGAAGGACGAATCCATTGCATCGTTGCGCGAAGTGGAGTTCATGAAGGATCGCCTGGACGAGCGCCTGGACGAACTGAGAGGCAAGGTGATGCTCGTGAAGGAGGAGCAACGGAGGCTTCAGGCTCTCGAAGCTATCGTTGGCAACGGGCCGGAATCCTGGCCGACAGTCGGTGCTTTGAGCAGTTCGACAAAAGGGACGAGCTCTGGCACCATTTCCGGGCTCCGGGAGCTGTTGGCGCTAAAGATCAAGGAGCTCGATGATTTGAAGTCAGCGAATGCGAAGCTTGCAAACAGGCTCGAAACGAATAAAGCGATCGGGGAGGCGGCGGTGCGAGGCCGGCCAGTCAACCACCTCAGCGGAAAGGACTTGCCAAAAGAGGTGCTGAGGGAGCAAGTCCAATCGTTGAAGAAGAAGCTGCTGGACCTGAGGTCCCGGAAGCGTGTAGCAAGCGAGGAAACGGAGCAGGGCGACGTTGCCGAACGGAGTCCCACACTTTCGAGACCAGGCAGGCGGACTCGGTCTCTTTCAAGCTCCCCTGCTTTTCGCCAACCGCGAATGGATCCGAGTGAGCTGGCTGTCATGGCTGAACTCCAAATATCCTGATCAGGGTTGGGATGCTGGTGCGCCGCTTCCTGCACAACCCTTCTGTCCGGGCTCTACCACAACATATCCCACCAGCGGAGTGAATGGCACGGAGGGACACATTCCGGATTGCGCAGGGGGGCTCGCGGCCGCCAGCAGATTCCCGATCGCGGCTTGGCGGCGGTGACGGCGAAGTCCCGGAGGCGCCGCTTAGAAGAGAGCGAGAGCAACTTGACACCGTGCCCTCAGAACTCAGAAGTGTAGATGAGAGTCCAGGAATCGACGGCTGCCGGGCAGTGACGCCGACCGATCATCTCCCGCGGCTGTAACGGATGGAACAGCGCGTTGAGCGGGGTGCCTGCCAGGCGGTCGGACCGTACCGAGGAGCGGAAGGGCACGGCAGAAGAGCACCGAGCCGGAATGCGACCCAGTGACGGAGGTCGCAGAAGCTGCCCTAGTGCGGTCCCGGGGACGGGAAGGGCGGCGGTGCGCGCAGGCCGGGCGAGGCGTCCGGACGGGGAGGGCGAGGGCCACAAAGCGCCCGATCTCGGCGATCTGGATGAGCTTATCTGGGCGTCGATGGTTAAGGGGCATAATAACGCCGACCAATCGCCCGCCGTGGTGGACCAGGTGCGATTTCGGGACGGGAAGGGCAGCGCTGCGGGCAAGCCGGGCGAGGCGTCCGGACGGGGAGGGCGAGGGCCACAAAGCGCCCGATCTCGGCGATCTGGATGAGCTTATCTTCGCGTCGATGGTTAAGGGGCATAATTAACGCCTCCCAAATCGCTCCCGAAATGGCGATCGCGTTAGTCCCGGGTTCGTGGGGGGAGGTGCGTGGCGCTGTGGGGCGATCGAGTTTCGCGACCAAGGGGTGCTCGGGCGGCAGTACTTCCAAAACATCATTTAATCTAGAGCACGGATATTGTCCTACTGGTATGCGATTCCACTGGGCGCTGCACACAGCAGCCGACCGGCGCCCGAGACCTGCTACGACTCGACTCTTCCCAGCCTCCTACTGCTCGCCATCCGACGCAACATCGCCGTCGTCCCGGTCTTCGTATTCCCCGTCCTCGTAGTTTTCGCCGTCGTACTCCTCGCCGTCGTACTCCTCGCCGTCGTAGTCCTCGTCGTCCTCCCGAAGGAACAGGTCCGCCACGGCGCTCCCAAACTCGCACACGATGCCCTGCTTCCCTCCGCTCACCAGGTCCCCCAAGCACACGGGCCTGTGCGTTGCCGTGCCCTCCTTGAGGGCGCGGTGGTACCACTCAACCCTGTTTTCCGAGTCGAGCGACCGCACCACGGCGATGACCCTTACGGCGTGGTCCCGCACCACGCGGGACAGCGCGCCGCCGTCGTCGCCGGGCATGCCCTGCAGGGACAGCGCACGCATGACGGCGAGCACCTCGTGCACGGCGGTGATGAGCGGGCCCACGGGGAGGGGCATGTCGAGCTCCTCGGGAGGGTAGGCGTGGTGCTCCTCGGGCGCGTGGATGCGCCACACCCCGTGCATGCGGGCCAGGCGGTGTGCTAGCATCATGAGGAGGTCCTCGGGCTCGGGGAGGTCCTGGTCGCGGGTGCGGGACGAAGCGAGGCCGCCGATGGCTGGCTCGCCGGACGGCGAAGCGGGGCGAGGTGTCTGAACATCAGGCAGCGGAGGGCCGGAGATGAGTCGTGCACCGTCGGCGGCCCCGGATGAAGACCCACATTGGAGCTCGTGGAAAAGACCGACGCCGACGCCGAGGAAAAGGATGTGCCCCATGCGCCCGACAGCTCGACGATCGACTGCCTGTAGCGCGTCTTGTCGCTGGCCGAGGCGCCAGCCGGGGCCGGGCTCGCGTACGAGTCGACGCGCTCCATGACCAGCGGCGGGATCGCGTAGACAGAGGCTCGGTTGGCGCGGCCGCCTTCCGACACGGAGACCTCGCCCGATGAGCCGCGCGACACGACGTGGCGGGGGCCTCCCCCGCTTTCTGGGGCGAGCGGCGGCAGCTCCTGCGAGAGAAACGTGCCGAGCGACATGCCGATGTAGTACGGCTCGGCCTTGGTGGCCGCCAGCGGCCGAGCCGCGCCCGCCGCGAGCATGGTGCTCGGGCCGCCCTCGTGGGGTGCCGGGCAGACGCGGGCTGTCCGGTGGTCTCGCCCGCTGTAGTGCGGGCAGCCGACCCTCGCTCCGGCCCTCGTTCCCGCCTTGGGGCTCGGGCGGGGCCTAATTCGAGCGGAGAGTTGCGGTTGGAATTTCGGTCCAGCTGGGTCACGCTAACCCAACAATTTCGCATCCAGACCCCGGCCACCACACCTCCTCCTGTCCTCTCTCCTCCTCCGCCGAGATGACGAAATCGATCGAGCGGACGCCGGTGCAGAAGACCGGCATCGCTGCCGGCGTTAACGCCGGTCACGTCGTGACCCCGCGGGTGCTGAAGCCCAAGCCGGTGTCGCGGAAAGGGGTCAGTGTTTCGGCCGGACGCGGCGGCGGGCGCTGGAGATGGGGACGCTGTGCTGCGGCGGCAGGGCAGAGGAGTGCAGTTGGACTGCTGGACCTGCTCGTGGTGGCCGGGTGGGGCGGGCGATGGGTGGAGCTCGAGGGGCAGAGGGCGCTCGCCTGGATTGCCAGTCGTCCGCTCCTCGCCGGACTCCCTCGCCCCGCCTGGCCGACCCTCTGCTGTGCCGCACCATCGGGTTCCCATCTCCTTGGCGCTCCCTCGGTCGTTCTCTCCCCAAACCGGAAGCTCACGCCCGCCTCCCGCAGCACGTTTCCAAGCGTGTCAAGCACGTTCGCGAGCTCATCCGGGAGGTCGCCGGCTTCGCGCCGTACGAGCGGAGGGTCATGGAATTGCTGAGGAACTCGAAGGACAAGAGGGCGAAGAAGCTGGCGAAGCGGAAGGTGAGGTTCCTTCTCGGGCTCGCATGGCAACGAGGAAAGCGGGACGGCGGACGGATGCGGGCTGTGCGGCCCGTTCGGACGCAGCGTCTTGCACCTCTTTGCTGGAGACTTGCACTGGTGGAGATGGGGGCGGCAGCGGGGAGCGGCCGGACGTGATGCCGTCGGTGGTCTGCCGGGCAGGCGACGGCGGCCCCGTTCCTTGGACCTGGGCATATGGTCGGCACCGATTTGTGGACACCATTTAACCCCCATTCCCTCTGCAGCTTGGCACGATGCGGCGGGCAAAGACCAAGATCGACGAGCTCTCCGGCATCATCGCCGAGCAGCGCCGCGGCGGCCACCACGAGTAGATGTACCACTCTGACGGTGAATGCCACCGGTGTACATTGCCGACCTCGGCCTTCCGCTGTCCACGGGATGTGGGATGTGTTTGCTTGTGGACGGAGATGGAGGATGGACGGCCACGGAACTCCGACCTCGGACGATATCTCTCCTTTGGACGTCTGGTCGGCGCCTTCGCACCATCAAGTCTCCAGACCAGAGCAACATCAAGGCTCGAAGACGACCCTGTCGCCCCTGATGATGTCGTGCCCCTTCTTCCTGGCAAACTCGACGGCCTTTGCCCAGGCCTCGTCGTCGGCCTCGACGGCAAACGCCACGGGTACCGCGTCCAGCAGGAGTAGCGACGCCCTGGCGCCCCACTTTGCATCAAATCCCATCGCCAGCTCCTGCAGCCTCTGCGCGGCCCTCAGCGTCCGCTCGATCGCCTCCCCGTCCAGCTTCCAGTCCTTGGTCCCCGGCGCCAGCCCAAACAAGTCCCCGTACGTGGCCCTGAACTTCCCCGGCTCCCTGCCGCCCGTACGCAGTGTGAGCAGCCCGCATTCGCGGAGCATGGGGCCGTTAACGCGGTCCGTGAGGGCAAAGACGACGCCGAAGCGCCGGGGCACCTCGTCGGCGATGAGCGAGCGGTACATGCTCACGAGACGCAGGGCGCGAGCGCGGTTGGCGTCCGGTGGCGGGCGGGTGGGGATGCCGGGGGCAGAGGGGCGGGAGGAGGCGGAGCGCGTCAGGGGGGTCGGCATCGGTCCGGTGCGGAGGCAGGTGCGAGGTCCGGTCCGATTCGCGGCAAGGATCCTAGTCAAAGCCAGTCAAACTCCAAAGATTGCATAAAGTCAATGCGGAGGACGAGATTCGGTTGCCGCTCGGGCCATTTCCGTGCGGAAGCGATTGGGATTGGGCGACGTCGGGCGGAGTTTCACCTACGTAGCTCGGCTCCGCACCGCCCAACCAGCATCAAGGACGCAGATCAAGATGGATGATCAGACCAGAAGGTTCTAAATCCGGCAAGCGATACGTATCCGCCCGCTTGGATTAGGTTTTCCGGGAGGATCGGGCGAAAGCGGCGGGCGGGCCGCAGGCCCGCCGCGCGCCTCCACTCCTCCACCTCCCCAGACCGTCCCCGGAGCAAAAGAACCTTTGAACCTATCATTGGTTGAACCGGAACTCGCTGCTTTGTGGCAGAAAGGACACCGTGGAGACGGCTTCCCTCAAGGCGAAGTACGCGCTTGAATGGGTGACACGCACCACCATCCGCGACCCGCCGCGACTTGGGCGCACGTTCGTTCTCTCTTGCGTCACCTTCCGCCGCCGATGAACACGGATCAAACTATCAACGGGCTTCAAATGTCAATGGAAGCTTGAGGAGAGGATCCTTGCGGCGATTGGACCGGGGCAACAGTCTGGGACGGTCGGAAACTCGGAACGCGTCGACCGAGGACAAAGCGAAGGAAATAGGAGCCTCAAGGGTGCAGAAGCCAATGCTTTGAAATGTCTACAGCCTCTATCAGATGCCCATGAGGTGCTTGTAACGGAGCAGCTCCTTCCGCTCCAGCTGCGCGAACTTCTTCGGCGCCGGGTGCTCCGCATTGGAGAAGCAGTAGAGCGGGATCGGCGTGTTAATGCCGCTCCTGTCCCTCTCGTTCTTCACCCGCGGCCTTTCCGACTGGGTGATCGTGAATCCGTGAACCATGGCGTACTCGAGGACGCGGTTCTCAACGGTCTGGCCGTACGAGTTCGCAAGGGCGGCGACGCGGCGGTCGCCCTTTCCGGCCTTCTCGCAGTTGAGCTTCTTGGTCAGGAAGTCGATGCCGTAGAACTGGATAAAGGTCGCCGAATGCACGTCGTCGGGCGTGTCGAGCACCTCCTTCGCCACCATTGCGTCGATCTGGATTTTGTTGATCACGAGGGGCAGGCTTTCGTTCTCGATGAAGCGGCGAACGACGCGGCGAAAGACGTGGTTCTTCACGAGCAAACGGTGCTGCTCCTGCGTCATGCCGGGAACGATGACGTAGTCGCACGGGTACTGCATCTTCCAGCTCTTCTCCGGCGCAGCGAACTTCTCGACGGCGTCGTTCTCGTCGGGTTCATCGTCGGCGTTGGGCTCCGGCTCGAACTCGTCGTCGTCGGCGGGGCGCTTCCTCTTTCCCGACGCCGGCCGACCACGGCCCATCAGGACTGCGAAGTAGTCCGTGGGAGGGTCCGCCAGCGCCGAAGAGGACGAAGGAGTAGCACTCGAACCGCTCCTGGTCCTCGGCCCGCTCGGTCCCTCGGTCTCGGCGGCCTTCCGGGCGGCCTGCTGGCGCTCGACGACTCGGAACATCTTGGCGCACTTGTGCTCCGTGTGAAACTGGTGCTTGCAGTGGAGACAGGTCAGGAACTTTGTCTCGTCGAGGCCCTGGGCTTTCGGCATCAGGTTCTCGCAGCAGACAGGCCTGATCTCCTCGGCCTTCGCGCTGGCCGGTGTCTGGCTGATCAGGATGTAGGACCACCGGCGGCCAAGGGCGATGAGCTCTTCCTCGCTGAGGGTCAAGAGCTGCTTCTCCGTGATCTTGCCGCGGAAGTAGTGCTTGAGGACCTTCAAGAGATCGAGACGACGGATCGCTTCCTTTGCGAGCTTTGTGCGCTCCATCTCTTTCTGACGCTCCGTCATCGCGTCGAACCGCGGATTGGACGCCGCCAGCTTTCGACTGAGCCAGGTCGCGAAAGCCTTGTCCTTGATGGCCTTCTCCTCCAGCTCCTGCTCCGAGATGGCGGCGTCGAAAACCCCGTCTTCTTCCGCAAAGCCGTCGTCGTCGGTTGGCCCAGGAACCTCTAGTGTGTCCGCGAGATCGTTCGGCTCCTCGGGATCGCTCGGCTCTTCGGCTGCGGCCCCGCTCGGATGCTCCGAATCGATGGCTCCGGCGGCTTCAACCTTCGCGATCCCGAGCACTCCGCCGCGATCGAGCTGCCGCACCTTGGCATTGACCTGCGGATCGTTGAGGGCTGCGTCGGGTACGCTGGATCGCCATTCGGGCGGCTGCTTCTCGGCTCCTGCACGGACCTCGGCGTCAGGTGCTGCAGAAACGGCTGCGTGCTGGATCATCTTTCGACGCACCTTTGCCTTTGCTCTTGGCTGGGTTCGTTGCGGCGGATCGCTTTCTCTCCTTGTCCAAAGCGTTTTTGACGACGGCGATCAGGCCCCGGAGCTTCTCGGACTCCGCATCCAGGATCTCCTCCTTAATGCGGACGTAGGTCGCCTCGAGATCGAGTTCGTCCGGCGGAAGGGCCTCGAGGAACCTGTGCGCCCGGACCAGCAGCGTCTTCTTGAAATCGTGGAGGTCGTTCAGCGCCCTGGTCACCTCGTCGTTGTGGAAACGGAAGACACCGAAATCGCAACGGGTGGTGCCGATCGCAAACACGTCGTCGGAGAGCCGGATGACCCAGGACATTGCGAGCGTGTCGAGGAAGGGTCCCGCCGGCTTGGTAATGATTGACAGGGGACCGAATTCACCGGCGAAGACCAGGATCCGCTTCCTCTTTTCGATGGCGAAAGCTTTGATCTGATCTTCGTGAGCCAAGAGCTCGGCGCGAGTCAGTTGCGCTAGCTGCTTCTTCAAGTCAGCCGACTCGAAGTCCCAGAACAAGTTCGCCAGGTCAGTGTTCTCCCGGGCGAAATGGAACGCAGCGGACGCAGAGAGCGCCGATTCCCGCTGCAGGTCGACGATGTGCAGCCTTTTGGCTTGCTGCACGCGCCCAGGAGCCGCGCCTGCGATTTCGAGGACGAGGTCGAGCTCTACACCCTCGTGCTCCCACTCGCGCAGCTGCTCGTGCCTCAGCACACCGAAGCAGGACCGGTTGAGGATCGGGTTCGGTCCGTCCGAGTACAGGATCTTGCCCAGCGCCATTTTTGCGATCTCGATCATGGACCGCTTGCGGCGGTCGGGGACTTGGACGGCGAACGCTTTGTACTCGTCGCCGGCTACGGGCGGGGAAAAGTCAGACGCGCGATCAAAACCGTCACAGCGAGCATACCTTTCTGGATCGCCTCTTCCAGATAGTCCTGTTTCGTCCTGTCACGGCCCTCCATGTCCTGACTGGTGTCGCCGAAGTAGCAGCCGCCCCGGAGGCGCAGGGTCCTCGTTTCCGGATGCCAGTCGTAGAGGCTCCCCTTGAACACGCGCGTGTAGTCCAGACAATCATCGCCTTTTCCCGGCTCAAAAACTCCCTCGATGACGATTTCCGGAGGCGTGGAGCCGAAGTTCACGCGGAGACCGCAATGCGAAAACGCGATTTCGAACGCCTCCTGAAAGATGCCCGTCCGGAAACCTCTCTCTCTCTCATACTGCAGAATTCGAGGCCGCAGACGAGGGTCGTCAAACGGATTG
Source organism: Hyaloraphidium curvatum (assembly GCA_025558095.1). Lineage (NCBI taxonomy): Eukaryota > Fungi > Monoblepharomycota > Hyaloraphidiomycetes > Hyaloraphidiales > Hyaloraphidiaceae > Hyaloraphidium > Hyaloraphidium curvatum. Next base: position 272,322 of record JAIVFI010000027.1, on the reverse strand, counting down.
GACGCCATCGTGCCCGCGATTGGCTTTAGAATTCTGGGAAAGAAAATGGGGGCGGCGGTCCCATGCCCTCCATCGCGCGCTGGTGTGATCGACAACACAATGGACCGCAAGAATGGTAATCTATTGGATGGAAGGCTTTGGCTTCTATTGCACGAGGTGGTCGTTGGTCTACTCGAGCTCCGATGGGCTAGCTCAGCTGCACGACCAAGCACCAGCGATCGGCCGTTCGTCGGCGAAAAGGCCGCCATAATCAAAGAGAGGAGCAAAGAATCGAGCAGAAATGACGACGAGGATAGGAGAAGCTGAGGGGAAGGCATGTCCCGTCGGCGTCGACGTGTCGGAAAAGGCCCGGAGACTGATCGGATGCCAAAAGGTTGGCGGAGCCGCCAATCTTCACTCAAATCAGCGAATGTTGATCACATAGCTCGCGGCATGATAGAAGGAACATCGTCCAGAGCTTCGGCACACTGACCACGCGGCATCGGCGACAGGGACTGTTCATACCCCGAGACCCTGTCCAGCACCGACTCGTGGCTCCCAGACCCTCCAAGAAACGTTCAACAGGTAGAATTGGCAACTTTCGCTCAAAACATACGGCAGGCAGAATAGGGCAAAGGTCCGAACGAGGGCTCCGCCGCCGAGTCCCCGCTCCGGGTCTCTCCGGGTCTCTCGGGTCCGCCCAGAACATTCCAATGCTGGTGGAGCGGAACACATCGAAACATCCTAAGTCCTCCTAGTATCCGAACTTTGATCCCCGGACAGCACTGGCGTTCAGTCGATCTCCTTCTTTCCGGTACCGACGAAACGTCAAGCTCCTGAACTCGTGCCCAAACCTCGACGCTTCGACAGGTCACGGCGAGCGCATCGTTCGAGGCAACCACAATGCCAATCGGCAGCTTTAAGGCCGGCGAAGGAGGAATCCCAAAGCCTCCCGACGCCGGTGAGCTTCAGAGGTGTGCTGGCCGGAGGAGCTCCTCCGGCGCCAGCAGTGAAACGGTACCGCGAAGGGGCAGGCGAAATAGGACAGTACGGATACCCCGCAGGTGCGCCTAGCCGGTTTCATCAGCCCGGGCCCCGGGGGAGACATTGTCCGCGGACGCGTTTCGAGTCCACCCTCCGCGTCCAGGTGAGCAGCTGCGGGCACAGCTCGGTCCCGGGCAGCCAGCAAATCAGCATCAGGCCCGAAATGAGGGAGACAGGAAGCGAGGCGCTGGCGGAAGAGCAGGCCCGAGAGGTTTTGCGGTTGTCTCCAGCCGCCGGCGAACGCGGCAAGCGACGCCGGCGGCTTTGCCGACTGTCGGCCGCCCCACCTCTTGCACATCGCTAAAAGCGACAGATCGGACAAAAATTTCACCGTAAACTGTCGTAAGCAAGTGTGCCGCGGTCGTTTTGGGATATGTTCCGGCTGATCTACGCTCCACGGGCCCCAGAGCGGCTCCAGGCGGCCTGGAGCCGCTACACCTCCGAAACTGCCCCCAAACCGCGCCCACGACACCAGAGCAGCAAAAGGGAAACACTGGGGGGTTCGATCGAGCAAAATATCGCTGCGTCGACCGGGACTCGAACCCGGGACTAACGCGATCGCCATTTCGGGAGCGATTTGGGAGGCGTTAATTATGCCCCTTAACCATCGACGCGAAGTAAGCTCATCCAGATCGCCGAGATCGGGCGCCTTGTGGCCCTCGCCCTCCCCGTCCGGACGCCTCGCCCGGCTTGCCGGCAGCGCTGCCCTTCCCGTCCCGAAATCGCACCTGGTCCACCACGGCGGGCGATTGGTCGGCGTTATTATGCCCCTTAACCATCGACGCCCAGATAAGCTCATCCAGATCGCCGAGATCGGGCGCTTTGTGGCCCTCGCCCTCCCCGTCCGGACGCCTCGCCCGGCCTGCGCGCACCGCCGCCCTTCCCGTCCCCGGGACCGCACTAGGGCAGCTTCTGCGACCTCCGTCACTGGGTCGCATTCCGGCTCGGTGCTCTTCTGCCGTGCCCTTCCGCTCCTCGGTACGGTCCGACCGCCTGGCAGGCACCCCGCTCAACGCGCTGTTCCATCCGTTGCAGCCGCGGGGGATGATCGATCGGCGTCACTGTGCCCGGCAGTCGTCGATTCCCGGACTCTCATCTACACTTCTGAGTTCTGAGGGCACGGTGTCAAGTTGCTCTCGCTCTCTTCTAAGCGGCGCCTCCGGGACTTCGCCGTCACCGCTGCCCTTCTCTCCGCCAAGCCGCGATCGGGAATCTGCTGGCGGCCGCGAGCCCCCCTGCGCAATCCGGAATGTGTCCCTCCGTGCCATTCACTCCACAAGCGTGGGAGATCCTGGCTCGCAAGGCAGGCACAAATCCGCACAGCAAGGCGCTGGTCGCGGGCAGGGCGGGTCCGAGACGCGAATGATTCACAGTGCTGGGGAGAGCCGCGCGAAGGAGACCACCATTCGCGCGTCAGCCCTGGTCCTGGATCGCATCCAGCTGCGCGTCGAGCCCTCGCATGCGGAACCCCGTGTCGCGCTCCAGCTTGGCGCTCGACAGCCCCGATTTCAGCGGCCGGTGTGCAGGAAGGTTCAAGGCCGCGGTGGTGACCTGCTCGATGAGGCCCGCGTCGAGCCCGAAGATGGTCGCAACCCGATCGGCCCATTCGAGGCGGCTGACCCAGTCCGATCCAGCCGCATGGTACAGCCCGGCCCGGAACAACCAGCCCCAATCAAGGCCCAGATGGCCCCCGCCAAATCTCTGCCAAGGTGGGGTTGCTCCACTGGTCAATGACGATGCGCGAACCCTTCCCCGCAGCCAAAGTCTCCCGCACAAAGTCGGTGAAGCTCTTCTTGCCGCCCCTGTCTGTTCCCCACACCCACGCGGTGCGCACGACGAGGTTGCCGGGGACGGCCAGCGCGGCGGCCTCCGACTCGAGCTTGGCGCGGCCGTAGGCAGAAAGGGGGTTCGGGGTGGCGTCCTCGTCATACGGGCCGGCGTTTCAATATCTGAAGGTCCTAACTGCAAAGCTCTTCGCTACATTTGATAGATGCATCGCCTTTCTACCCAGATGGAATAGGATCGGACTTTGCGGATGCTGGACTTGCGCCAGAGAGCAACCGCATGCGGGGAGCCGCCTGAGCCCACCATAGGGCGGTCGACGAGTGCGGGACATTCAGATGGCACGAACCGGCTATATCTGACAGATACCATGCACCCCTGGCCGGATAAGTGCATGTCTCGCTGTCGGGATCGGTCAGCCTCAAGGACGCAGCGCCGGGATCCCCGACGTCACCTCGAGTCACAAACACAAACGAACTTCGAAGCGACGATGAAAGTAACGGAAACAAGAGCGCTCCTACCGTCTGCGCTGATGCTGCTGTTGGCCGGGCGTGCGGCTGCAGCCGGGTGCGCCGGGGCGTGCGGCGCGTGGGCGGACGAGTGCCGCGCCGCCTGGGGGAAATGGAACGGCGGCGCGGGCTGCGGCGCCGCGCTGGAGACGTGCGCCTGCACCGCGTCGGGCGCTGCGTGCGGCGCGAGGCTGGACGCGGACCCGGCGGCGACGGAGACGCTGCGCGCCGGCGGCCTCGAGACGACCGCCGCGGCGGCGTTCGCCGAGTACTGCGAGTCGGTGCGCGGGCTGAGCAGCACTGCGACGGCCGACAAGGAATCGGAGGCGATCTGCGCCTTCCTCGCATTCACCATGGCCGGCTCGATCAACGTCGTGCTGGAGGCCGCGCAGTGCCCGCCGCTCGGGGAGGTCGTCGTGCCGCCCGCGCAGGCGCCGACCGCCCAGTCTGCAGCCCCGCTCTCCCCCGGCGCAGTGGTCGGCATTGCGATGGCAGTCGGTGCCGCCGCCGTCGCCGCGGGCATCGGCATCGCGGCCGTGGTCGCCTCTCACGCCGCCCCCGGTGCCGTTGCCGCTGCTACCGCGGCAGCCAAGCCGCTCCCGGCACCTGGTGGAGCGCCACAGGCAGCCCCAGAGATCAAGATTGATGACGTCATGAACCTGGCGCAGGGCGTCACCGAGGCAGCGCGGCCCGGACCAGAAATCAAAGTCGATGACGCTCTCTCATTTGCCCAAGGGGTGTCGGAGGCAGCCCGCACGCCTGCATCCGCGCCGGCACACCAACCCTCGGGGCCGGAGATCAAGATCGACGACGCCATGGGTCTCGTGGAGGGAATCTCCAACGCCGCCAACGCATGTCCGGGCTGCGGGAAGGTGGTGCCCCATGCGCCCAGCGCGCATCCGCCGTCCGCATCCACGCAGCCAACCAAGGTGCCGCCCACTCCCGAGGTCAAAATCGACGACGCGATGCGCTTTATCGAGGGCGCCTCGGAGGCCGCCAAAGGTTTCCCGCCGAGGCACCAGTCACTGCCTCCGGGAGGTCCGAAGCCGTCTCCAGCGAAGTCACCCGGCCCTTAGCGTCCACCAGCGTCGTTTGACCAGGTTTTGGACCTGATCGGTGCGGATTCGCCGTTCATGGGCCCTTGACGGTCCCAAAGGCAGGAAAATCGATCTAGCCAGGGGAAATGAAAGTGCAATGCCATGTCATTACAACGTAGCTGTATTCCCGAGTCCAAGTCAGAGCTCCACCACCAGCTTCGTCGCGCTCACACCGCCCTTGAGCTTCTCCAACCCCGGGACCACCCCGGCAAGCCCGCCCGGAACGACCTCCTTGGGCGGCGACGGGACGACCTTGGACCCGAAGAGCGGGGCGAGCTCCTTCTCGAGAAACTCCGAGAGCCACGCGAGCTTGGGCGGGACGTGGTACACGTCGCCGAGCATGATGAAGGCCATCGGCACGCCCTCCTTGCCCGTCTTGGGCAGCCCGGCGCTGCTGACCAGCTTCCCCCCGGGCTTGAGCAGTTCCAGCGCGGCCGCGGAGGTCTGCTCCCCCACAGCGTCGAGCACGTGGGTGAGGTCCGGGTGCGCCTTCAGGATCTCGGGGATTGGGGTCTTGCGAGAGATGACGTGGGTAGCGCCGAGGCCCTTGACGTACTGTTTGGAGGATGGTTGATCAGTTCGATCGCAGCAGGAGGAAGAGCGCAGGAATGTCTGTCGCCCACGTCAAAGTTGGCCTCGGAGCACACCGCGACGATCGTGCCGAAACCGGCCGCGGCGGCCAGTTGGACCGCGAACGTGCCGACGCTGGAAGAGGCGCCCCAGATGAGCAGCTTGACCTTGGAGTTCTCGGAGGACTGCGAGGGTGGGGCGATGCCGAGGTAGTCCTTGTAGAAGAGGCCGAGGACGGCCGTGTAGCACCCGACTTGGGAAGAATAAGCGCCACGTCGGAATCACACAACGGCCGTGATACGCACCAGGCACTGTAGACGCGTCGCCAAAGTCCATGGAATCGGGAATCTGTCGGGTCAATTACAGCGTGACGACCATGAGTATGAAGTACGCTCCCACGTCCGACAAGCACAATGTCGACCCCACCTTGAGCGCAAGCTCCTCCCGCCCCAGGGAGTACTCTGCGAAAGTGCCCGCCCCGGGCGTGCCGAGCGGCGGCATCACGAGGACCCTGTCTCCCGCCTTGATCCGCGTAACCTCGGGCCCCACGGCCTCGACGACCCCGCCGACATCACTGCGACGCGCCGTCCGTGAGCCAGCGGAGCACGCCCACGCGAATGAGACACGAACCAGCCCAGAACAATGGGGAAAGACTTGATGAAAAGTCCATAGTCGGCCATCTTCCAGTCGACCCTGTCTCCCGCGCGTCAGAACCCTCCCGACACGCCCCGCGAAATGCCCACGGGTTGAGCGCGGTCGCCTTGTTCTTGATCAGGATCTGCTTCCCCGTGGGCGCGTCGGGCTTCGGCGTCGCTTCGACCTCGAAATGGGACATGCCCTTCTCGGTGAGAACGACGGCTGGGCGGCAGTCAGGACGCGTTTCCGCCACGGACAAGTGGGAGGAAAGTACCCTGCATGGTCGACATGGCGGAATTGACCGGATGGAGAGGTCGATGGCCGGTGGACGGTCGGGCGATTGTCAGGCGCGAATGTCGCGTGTTGACCCGCCTTTTTGACGTCACCAGCACCGCACCCACCGCACGTTTGGTAATGGCTTACGACAGCGTGAAAGAACCCGAACCTGTTTCGCGCACCGGTTTTGAGATATGTGTCTGTACTGCATCTCCTGCTCTGTCGAGGCCGTGCCGCCTCTACTATACACTCTGATTGATGTAAACCAATCTGCTCTGGGCTACAAAAGCGCGCCCGGTCTGACCCCACCCCGACTAAACGTAGATGAGGCAGTATCCCCATTCTTCTGCCCATACCATTTGACCTCCGGTGCGATTCGCTAAGTGCACGTGAAATCGCTCTTGGGAGACGTCGGGAGCTCCGGCTCCGTGCCCTTTGGCCCACACGCAACTTAAATCACAAACGATCAAATGAGGTCGCGCTACCAGAATCTGATGCGGGTGGTGCAAAGAGGACTTTACGGCCGCGCGCGAAGCGGCCTGCGCCCAAGCCGCGGAGGGCCGGCGCCGCTGCCGAACGGGAGAGCCCGCCGGAGAATCGCCGTCGCAAGGAGGCCCCGGATCCGCAGCAGATGTTGCCCTGGTCACAGAAGGCGTGCCGGTGCAGCACGTTGCACAGCGCAACGTCCTGCCCTCCCCGCCGGCCTCGCCTGATGCGCACCGCGCCGCGGTTCCGGCCCCGCAGGCACAGCGTCGCATCGAAACCCGCGACGTCTACCTTTACTGCCCGTACCGCGAGAAAAATCAAGCCAAGGCGCTAGGCGCGTGGTGAAATCCGACCCGGAAGCGCTGGTTCGTGCCCGCGGGCTTGGACGTCAACCTGTTCCGCCGCTGGCTCGGCCAGGACGAGGGCGGCCAGGTTAGGCTCGCGCATCCGACCGGGATACCCGAGGTCGATGCCTGGGCTACGGGCTGGGTGTCGGATCACTTTGCGCACGGGGACTACGGCTACTGCTTCTCGTGGCTCGACGACGGGGTCTGCGACGAGCAGGAGTTTGGCTTTTGCAAGTACAAGCACTCGTACCCGCCGTCTTGGACCGAGGCGCAGAAGGCCGATCACCGCAGGGGCATCTACAGCCATCGTAGGCCGACGGCCCCTGCTATCGCCTACGAGGGTGGATGCCCGCTTGCTGCAGCGGGATTGTGCGACTGCGAATGCTACGGAGACTATGGCAGCGACTATGAGGGGGATGAGGTGTGAGACTGAACTGGCAATGCTCGCGGATGAGCTCTGTACATAGCATTTCATTATACTTCTTTTGATCTGTTCGTCTTCGAGTTGTCATGAATTAGATGAACCGGTTGGTCGCGTCCCTGCGCAATCGGCGCTCCAAAGCAAACCGGACCACACAGACGGATTCTGCCGGGCGGACCCGGCGGTGGGCGGCAGGGCGGCAGGATGCTCACGACCCGCGGGAGTAGCGAGCCGGAGCTCTCGCCGGGTGGGTTCTACGGCGTCCGCGCGGGGCCACGCTGACGGACCGCAGTCGACCCCTCCGCGTTCCCCGTCGACGAATGCCGAGTTCTGTTCGGACCGCGCGGGACGGGCAAGTCGGCGTTGCTGCAGATGCTGCGTGGAGGGGAACTGCCTCTCGAGCAGGCTGTTGGCGGAGCGCCCGGGGAGCCCAGGCTGGAGCGAGTCGGTCGGTGCCGGACCGCCGGGACTCCCACCGCTACACAATTTCAAGACGCTCCTCCCATCAGGTGTTCTCCATGTTGCGGACCTTCCCGGCCCCGATCCGATGGCCGATTCGGCAGAGCGGGACGTGCACGCGACCGCGGCTCTGGACTTCCTCCGCCGCTGTTCCCGCAACGTCTCCTGCGCCTACCTCTGCCTCCGCTCGGACGATCCCTCTTTCCTGGCAGCGGATGTGGAACATTTGGCGGGGCCCCTGCTCCGGACGCTTCGGAATCGGACGGAACTCGTACTTGTCCTCACCCAAGCCGACACCGAGAGGCAGGAGCTGAGGGCCAAGGCGCTTGCGGCAGTTTTGAAAGACAGGCTGCAGATTCGGAGCTTTGTGATTACCGGGGAGGACCGCGTGGGGGCTTTGGCGGAGCACTTGTTCCTGCCCGCATCGAAGGTCCTTGAAACTGCTTCTCTGCCCGCAAAAGTCCAAGCAGAAGCCGTTCCGGAGGACTTTGGTCGAGGTGGGCTAGCTTTCAAACTGCAGAGCACAAAATTGACCTCCTTTCAGTGAGGGCCTCCCGTTTCCCGGTGTCGGAATGCACGGTTCTTTTCGGGCTCGCCGGCAGCGGCAAGACCTCGGTGATCCGGCTGCTGCAGGGCCACCGGCCGGTCCGCAACACCGGCGGCGTCGACACGTTGGATCCGAACCTCTATGCGGCGACGCTCTCGGGGACGGTCGTCCACCTCCTCGACACGCCGGCGATCCCGGAAATGCCTTCGGGATCGGAACACAAGCTGGACCCCACGGTGCAGTTCCTGCGCAAAGCCTGCATCCGGGTCTCGCGGGTGCTTTTTTGCGTGCCCGGGTCGCAGCGTGTGCGGCCGGAGCTGGAACAGGCGATCGCCGCTGTGCGGTCCTTGTTCAAAGACCGCGCCGAGTTCGCTCTCCTGGTCACGCGGCTCGACTCTCTGGAAGACGAGCACAACGCCCGTGGCCTTGCCAAGAAGCTGATTCAGGCTTTCGAGCCAGATACGATTGTCGGCTGCGGAAGGGGACGCACAGCGCGGCTGGAAAAGGTCCTGCTCCGAGCGCCCAAACGGTCTTCCCCCGCGACGGACCTACCTTCGGGCGCACCCAATGCCGCCGAGCTCGAGGCCGGGATCGAAAAGCTACACCGAGCCTACCGATCCCTGCAGGCCAAGCTCGCACATGGCAAGGCCGAGAACATCCACGCGGGCGTGGAAGAGTTCCGCCGCGAGGTCGAGGAGCTCCGTTCCGCGTGGTGGATGCGCGGGTCTGCGTCCGCCCCCGCGGGCGGGGAACTCGACGCCGCTCTGGGTGAGCTGCAGGCGCGGGTGATGCGCAAGGAGGACTGCGCGCTGCAGCTGGATCGGCTATTGGGGATCGTCGACGGGATCGCGGACGAGGCCAGGCGCGCGGGGGAGGATTTCTGGGCGCAGACGGCCGAGGCGGCGACGGCGGCGGCGGCGGTGGCGGCGGCGAGCGTGGGGTCGGCCGTGGTTTCGGGGGCGGACGCGGTGGCTTCCTCGGTGACCTCGGTGCTGGCCACCGGGTCGTCGGCCCTGGTGACCGGAGGGTCCGTTGTGGGGGCGTTCGGCCGCAAGCTGTTCCAGGACCTGAGCTCGAGCACAAGCAAGATCTTTGACATCTAGATCTCCTCTACAGACTCTTGTACGAGCTGAATTTTGACACAGCCTACTGCACCTGATTCATCCAATGCGGGTTCATTCATTGCTGAAGCATATCATCCTTTACATCACGAGATTTCTTACGATCCAACAGGTTTTGCGGCTTCTCACTCCAGACTTTGGGAGACGCACATGTATTCGCATCGCGGCGGATGCTGTTGGCTGTGGCGAGGGGCGACATCAAACACTCCCTCTCCAAAATGCCATCTCTCGCCGCCTCTGCCCTCGGGGAGGACTCCATCGTCTCGATGGAGTCCAACGGTTTCGCCTACGTGGGCCACGACGCGGAGGAGAATCTCAAGTCGGTCGGGAAACTGGTCCGCGACGTCGAGTACGTCCTCCTCCCTCCTGGCCGGCGTCCCTTCTGACGTCCCGTCTCCAAAACAAGCACGTTTACTTCAGGACATATACTGGCGTTCGAGATGCCGGACGAGGCCGGGGCGGCCTACGTGCACGAGGTGGAGCTGGACACGTTCAAGCCCGTGGTCCGCAAGCTCGCGGCCGAGGACGTGGACGCCTTCTTCGAGGACCGGAGGCTCGAGTACGCCAACAGTGGGTTCCCGTTTGCCGATCGCGGGGCGCCGTCTGATTCCGGCGGCAGTGTGGGGCGCGTGCTGCGGCGGCAAAGGTAGCTCGCTCCGGGCGTCCGGTTCGGGTAACATGCTGACACCTCTGCAGTCAATGCCGGCGAGCGGTGGATCAAGGGGGCTGCCAAGGAGTACGAGGCATAGGACTGCGGGCCTGTGGAGAGTGGAGAGAGCGTGCGGCGCGAGCATTCGTGTCCAAGTGGTATATTCGTGCCAAAAGATCGGAGATCTACGTATGGTACACTATCGGTTCCGGTATCCGGGTATGCCGCGCCGCGACGCAGGGTCTAGAATTCCTCCTCGGTCGTGAAGACGTCCGAGTTGCCGGTGAGGATGCCCGACTTTTGGTACTCGCCCACGCGCTTCTCGAAGAAGTTGGTCTTGCCCTGCGAGGACGTCAGCTGCCGTTGCGATCGCAGGAGACGGCGGAGTCCCACCTGAAGCGAGATGAGGTCCATGAAGTCGAACGGGTTCTCGGAAAAGTAGTACTTTTCCAGCCCCAGGGCGACGAGCAGCCTGTCCGCCACGAACTCGACGTACTGCTTCATCAGCTCGACGTTCATGCCGATCAGCGCGCACGGGATGGCCTCGGACCAGAAGTGCTGCTCGATGGCGACGGCCTCGGTGATGACGGCGCGGGTGACCTTCGGGTCGGGCTTGTCCTTGACCATGGAAAACAGCAGGCAGGCAAAGTCCGTGTGCAGCCCCTCGTCGCGCGAGATGAGCTCGTTGGAGAAGGTCAGACCGGGCATGAGGCCGCGCTTCTTGAGCCAGAAGATGGAGGCGAAGGCGCCAGAGAAGAAGATGCCCTCGATGGCGGCAAAGGCGGCCAGGCGCTGCGCGTAGGACGAGTCGCGGTCCGAGATCCACTTGAGCGCCCACTCGGCCTTTTTGCGGATGCTGGGAACTGGAGGGCGAGGACATGGGTGAGCATGGAAGTGAGAGCCGTGGGGGCGCCGCAGGTCAACGCACCGTTCTCGATGGCGTTGAAGAGAAAGTCGCGCTCCTGCGGGTCCTTGATGTAGGTGTCGATGAGCAGGCAGTACATCTCGTTGTGGATGTTTTCGATCTGCGCCTGGAAGGCGTAGAAGCACTTGCCCTCGGGGATCTGGATCTGACGAACAAAGGGGGAACACGGGGTTCAACACAAGGACCACTCGAGCGAGCATGCAGCGCTTCACCTCCTGCGAGAACCGCTCCATCAGGTTCTCGAGCACGATCCCGTCCGAGGCGGCGAAGAAGGCCAGGACCATGGAGATGAAGAAGCGCTCGTCGTCGTTGAGCCTGTTTTCCCAGTCGTGCACGTCCTTGCCCAGGTCCACCTCCTCCGCGGTCCAGAAGGACGCCTCGGCCTTCTTGTACATCTGCCAGACCTGCAGTCGGGGCGGGACGGGCGGTCAGGTACGGCTCGGAAGGGGCCCCGGGACACGGGAAGGGCAGCCCACCTCGTGATACTGGATGGGGAACAGCGAGAAGCGGTTCGGGTCGGCGACCAGCAGCGGCTCGACCGGCTTCCCGGGCGCGGCGGGGGCATCGGGAGCGGGGGCGGCAGCCGGGACGGGCGTCTCGGCGGGGGAAAGCATCGCGGCGGGGGGCGGCGGCGCGGGGCGCGGGGCGGGACGGGTTGCTGGGAGGTCTGAGGCGGCGGCAGGCGGGCTGCGGCGACGGCGACGGGCAGGCGAAGTCGAATCGGGCGCGCTGGTTCGCGCTGGTTTCCTCTGCAGGACTTCTTCCGCCGCACGGTGCCTGTTCTTCGCTCAGTCAACACCGTCCTGCTGATACTGTTTTCGGGCTAGACACCTAGAGAGTCTCCCTTTCCTCGCTATCCGAGGTCCGGAGATGTCGACGGCGCCCGCCCCGCGCCGCCCCGCGCGGTCCCGCGAGCCGGCCGACGCGCCCAAGCCGGCTCCGCGCGCGCGCCGCTCGGCACGCGAGGGCTCGGCCACGCCGTCCGTGGCCTCGGTCACCTCGTCGGTGGTGCCCCTCGACGACGACGAGCCGCCGCGGCGCAAGCAGCCCAGGCAGTTCCTAAACACCGAGCTCATGGTGCGTCCCCAACCAAGGCCCGAGCACGCAAAGGATTAATTCGCCGGCGATCCCGATCCTCGGATCCTTATCTTTCGATCAGGCCGAGCTGAGCGAAAAGGACGGCTCCGACTCGCTCCCGCCGCCCGCTGGCGGCCCGCGCCCCTCGGCACCCTCGCCGCGCCGCTCCCCGGCCAAGGCGCCCGCCAAGCCGGCGCCGCAGCTCATCTTTGAAGACGCGGACGACGACGAGGACGACGGCGTGATCGTCGAGGAGCTGGTCGAGGAGGTGGACGTGGAGGAAGTGGTCGCCAGGCCGGCCGTGCCCGTCGTCGAGGGGCCCAAGATCGCGGCCGAGAAAGCCAAGCCAACAAAGGGCAAAGGTGCGTTGCAGGCGGCGCTTGCTCGGAAAGCAATGTTTCTGAGCGTTGAGGTCGATTATTGAACGCACAGGCAAAGCCCCCGCCCGCCGCTCCCCCCTCCCCCTGGCCCTCCTCACCCTGACCGCCCTCGGCCTCGGCTCCGGCTACATGTACGCGCAGCACGCCCACCCCGAGGCCCTCTCTGCGTTCACCGCGGACCTGCGCTCGCGCATGCCCGAGGTGGCCCTCCCGGACGTGAACCTCCCCGACCTCTCCCCCTACGCTGAGCGCGCGTCCAAATCGTGGGACGCGGCCGCGGCGTCGCTCCGCGGGGGATGGGAATCCGCGTCCTTGCGCGCGGCGGAGCTCTCGTCCGCCGCCGCCGAGCGCGCCGCGGGGGCGTATGGCGCGGCCAAGGAGGGCGCGGCGGGCGCCGCCGGCGGCGCGCGGGACGCCGCCGAACGCGCGTGGAAGGCATCGGTCGACGCGCTGGGCGCCGCCCGCGGCTCTCTGGGCGCGGCGCTGGCGTCCCTGGCCCCCTCGGATGCGTCGGCGAGGCTCGCCGAGCTCGAGGAGCGGCTCAAGGGCGAGGCGGCGTCGCGGGAGGAACTGGCCGGGGTGCTGGAGGAGCTGGGCAAGCTCCAGGCGGCGCTGAAAACGCTCGCGGCGCGGGAGGACGCGGCGGATGCGACGATCCGCGGCGTGAGGGGGTCCGTGGCGTCGCTGCGCTCGGACGTGGACGGGATCGTGCGGCGCGCGGTGGAAGAGCTGGTGCCGCCCATGCTGGCGGCCAAGCGGGATCCCGCGACGGGGGAGATATCGGTCAACCCGAGGCTGATCAAGGCCATCAGGGACCGGCTGGCCGTGTCGGGCCCTGCGGGCTCGCAGCCGGCCGGCGCCGAGGGGGCGGAATCGGCCGCCCCGGCAAACTGGGAGCAGTTCCTCGAGGCCAACGAGATCGCGCTGCAGGACTACGTGCGCCGCGCGGTGGCCGACGCCTCGTCGGACGTGCGTGCGGCACGCGGAGCCGCGGTGCTCGGCCGCGAGGAGGTCCTCGAGCTCGTGCGCGAGGAGCTCGCACGGTTCGCCGGCTCCCCCGGTTCCGCGGCCGGCGGCGCTCCCGCGGCATCGGCCGAGGAGCTGGCGCGGCTGGTGGACGAGAAGCTGCGCACCTTTGCCGCGGACGGGATCGGCCGGGCCGACTACGCGCTCGCGTCGGCGGGGGCCAAGGTGCTGCACGACCTGACGTCGCCGTCGTACGAGCGGACGCCGAGCAAGCCCGTCAGCGGGCTGCTGTCGCGTCTGCTGGGCGTCGGCATCGCCGAGGGCAGGCCGCCGACCGAGGCCATCAGCAAGGGCAACGGGATGGGCGAGTGCTGGGCCATGAACGGTAGGCTCCTTCTGCAAAGTGTGATCGACAAGCGCGCTTACCCCCCGTCATAGGATCGAGCGGGTACATCACCATCACCCTCGCGGCCCCGATCGTGCCGACCGCCTTCACCGTCGACAACGTCCCGCGCGACGTCGCCGTGGGCTGGGAACGCAGCTCCCGCTCCACCCCCCGCTCGATCGAGGCCTACGCCGTGTACGACCTCGCCGCCCTGCGCGCCGGGCTGCGCTCCGACCCGTCCTCGACCGAGGGCGCGGTGCTGCTCGCGCGGACCGAGTACGATCCCGGCGCGGACGGCGTGCGCAAGACGTTCGAGGCCGATGCAGATGCGCTCGAGAGGCTGCATGCGGAGCTGAAGCGCGTGGGGAGCAGGGGGGCGCGGTGGGTGCGGTTCCGGATCGCGAGCAACTGGGGGAACCCGGAGTACACGTGCGTGTACCGGCTGCGGGTGCACGGGGCGGAGCACTGAGGGAACGGGCGGGAACGGTATGATCGCGGCGCCGGGCCGCGTGCTTTGTATGACACGAAGACGAAAAACAATCGCGCTGATCTGGTTTGCCCTCGCGGGTCCGGTATCTCGAATTTGTGTCCTCTGGCCTCTCTCTGACGCACGGTCCGCCTAGCTCATCCGCCACGCACTAGGCATCGGCCTCGACGCCCCACACCTGCACCTGGTACACGCAGGTGTAGCTGGGGTTTCCCCAGTTTGCATGCACCCGCATCTCGAACCCGTCCAGCGCCGTCGCGTTGTTGCGCGCCTCGAGCACTGTTGCTTCGCCCTGGGCGTCGGGGTCCAGGTGCGCCGAGGCGAGGAAGTCGCCCTCGGACTCGGCAGCGCCGGGCGCGCGGGCGCGGTGGAACGAGACGATGCGGGGGAGGGAACGCTTGCCGTGCGATGCGGGGGGCCGGTGGCGGACCGAGAAGGAGGAGACCAGGAGGGGCTTGGCGAGGCGGAAAGTGACGCGGCCCTTGTCTCCTGCGAACCAGGGGAGCGCGGTTAGGTCGTCGCGACGGGATTGACGAGGGAGGATGCCCACCTGCCATGGCCCAGCACTGCGGTGCCGATTCGTCGAGGGGCGCGACGACGGTGTCGGGCTCGCCGCCCGTAGCAACCGTCAGGCCGTCCCCGGTCGCCCACTCGAGCAGCTTCGCCATCCAGCCGGAGAAGAAGCCGGGCGGGCGCAGGTGGAAGGTCTGGGAGGATTGGCTGGCGTCCACGACGGTCCAGAGCGTCTGGTCCAGGGGCGTGCGCGGGACGGGCAGGGGCTTCGTCTGCGTGGCGGTCGAGTTGGTGGCCGGCAGGTCCTCTGCGGGGTGCTCTGCGGCATCGTAAAACTGCTCCTCGGGCATCTGGGCGACCGGCACGGCGATCTGGCCCAAGGGGGAGGCAGCCGCGGCGTCCGGCTTGGAAGCGTTCTTGACGGCCACCAGCAGCAGCTCCCCGCCGACATCCGCGGCCGGCGCGGCGTCAACGACCTGCAGCTGCACTCTTCCGTCGCCGGGCGCGTCGCACTGCAGCACCACGTCGGGCACGGCGCGGGCGGCGTCGACCTCCTTCAGGCGGCCGAGCAGGTCTGGCTGCTTCTTTGGGGCGTCTGCGGCAAACAGCGCGAGCAGCAGCGCGACGGCCCAGCACGCTACGGCGGCCTTGAGCGCCCAGCCGGTGGCGGCCCACCAGCGCGCAAAGCGGCGGGCGGCGCGCTTGCCCTCGTCGCGGACGCGGCGCAGCACCGGGCCGGCCGCCGCCGCGGCGTCCGCCCACCGCGCGCGCGCCCACTGCGCCCGGCTCTCAGCGCCCGTTCCCTCCGGCCCGTCGTCGCCCTCGGCCGCGATCTCGGCGAGCCGGCTGCCGAGCGTCGGCGAGTCGCGCGCGACCGTGCGCGACCGCAGGTTGTACGTCGGCGTGTCGCCGACAAGTGGGTCCTCGCGCGGCGCAAGCCGGTTCCGCAGATTGTACGTCGGCGGCGTCTCGACGAGCGAGAACGCGCCGCCTCGGGCCGGGGCAGGTGTCTCCGCCATCGCCGGGCAATTCGGGGTGCAAGGTCGTGTTTGCCTAGCGGTTCCGTCGAGGCCGCTATAATCAGCACCTGCCAACCTCGAATCAAGCTTCATTCCCTGCACGACCACCGATCCGCGACACAGACATTCAGTAGTACTCGCCGCCCCTCGTCCGCGTGAGTTCGAAGCACTCCAGGCACGGCTCCCCCTCGGCCCGCTCCCCCACCACCCGGATCGCCCCCCCCGTCGCCACGAACCTCCCGCTCGCCCGCCCCTGTACTCCCCTCCTGCGCAGCTCCCCCTCGCCCAGCGACAGCAGCAGCTCCCACGTCCGCTCCGAGACCGCCACCCCGCCGGGGCTGCACCCCTCCTGCACCTTCTCGGCGACCGCCACCCCAGTGCCCACCAGCTCGTACCGGCTGCCCAGCACCGTGCCCAGCACGTCGGCCGTGTGCAGGCCCATCCGGATCATCACAGTGTTGCCGCGGAGCAGGTTGACGAACCAGGAAAAGGTGTGCAGCTCCGCGAGCTTGTCCTGCATCGCCAGCGCAGTGCGCGCGCACAGGAGGGCAGATTCGGCGGCGCTCCGGACGGCATGGATGCCGGCGGTGGCGTCGCCGTCAGAATCGCCGCCGGTTTCGGGAGCTCCGGGCTTGGTCAGCGTGCACGCCACGTACGCATCGCCTGCGGCCAGAGATCGATCGCAAACCCAAGTGCGGATGCACGGAAAGACCCACCGATCGTGGTGATCTTCTGCATGTGGCAGCCGGCCTGCTGTATGATCTGGTCGAACTCGTAGAAGATGGCGTTGAGCATGCGGATGACGGCGTAGGGCTCCATCATCGACGACAGCTTCGTGAAGCCTGCAATCCAAAGTCAGAGGGTGAAAGAAACTCCGCGACAAGCAAATGCCCACCGCAAATATCCTGAAAGCAGCAGAGTGTCGGGATGTACGTTTGATTTTGTTTGCTGTCGTTAGCCTTCAAGGCCCGCGAACAGAACGACCCACCATGAAAATGACCGTCTCGTTGTCCAGCCTCTCCACCACGTCCTTGCGCGGCACCGAGAGCAGGCTCGGCACGACGTGCGCCGGCACCAGGCACTCGAGAAACCTCAGCGACCTCTCGTTCTCCGCCGACGTCATGATCGAATGCTTGGCCGACACCACCTGCATCAGGAAATCCTCCCTCTCCACGCGCTTGTTGATGGCCGACGTGACCACCGACACGCTGGCCAGCAGCGCCGCCTGCATCCCCTCGAACGCGTTGCACCGCCCCACCGCCGCCGCCCAGGCCAGGCACCCGACCACGAGCAGGTACGCGAGCACGCACTGCCACTCGCCAAAGACGATGCCGCCGGCCATGGGGATGGTGACGCAGAAGAAGGCGACGAGCTGCATGGTGGCCGCCAGGTAGCCGTAGTTGGTGTCGAGGTCGGCGAAGGAGAGGGAACCCATGTGGACGAGCGCAAAGCCCAACCCGGAGCAGACGAGCACCAGCGTGCGCACGAGGGACATCATTCGCTGCTCCTTTTTGGCGCGCGCGGCGGCGGCGGCCTGCGCTTCCGGCGATCGGGGGCTCCCGGCTCCGGCGGGGCTCCAGTCGTCCGGTCGACGTGACAGATCGCAGACGTTGTTCCCCGAGAGGGCGGCCGGCGCTTCCGTCCCGAGGTGCGCCCCGATCCAGATCCAAAAGAGCCCGAGGAGCTGCAGACCCACCCCGAGCACCACCCAGATGACGGCCAGCTCCTCCACGGTGAACACGCCGCCCTCGACGGACGCCAAAATCGACTCGAGCGTCCGCCCGTCCGACACGAGGTGGCAAAACGCCGCAAACACCTGGTTTGCCGACGCCAGCAGGCCCAGCAGCGCCGTCAGCAGCACAGACCGGTGCGAGGCGTGGATCTTTGCCGAGCAGTAGATGCCCTCCAGGTCCGAGTTGCGGAACTTGAGCAGCCACCCGCTCATCTCCCCCAGCAACACCGGCCGCACCTCGGCCGCGGGGATCCGGCGCAGGTAGCTCCCCAGGTGGCCGATGTACTGCTCGGCGGGCATGGTGAGGATGGTGTCGCGGGTGTAGGCCGACTTGGAGTCGGCCCAGGTCGACCCGCCCCCAGAAACCACCTTGCGGAGGCGGCGCAGGGCGCTCCAGCCGAGCACGCGGATGCGGCTGGCGAGCCGGGCTGGGAGACCCACGGTGCGCGATCGCAGCTTACCGGCAAACTCGAAGATGGAAAAGTCGCAAAAGGCGACGTCATCCCCGAATGCGGTCACGTTACCGATTCGGAGGCCCTGCTCCGGTTCCGGGTCCAAAGTCAATGCCAACGAAGGCTTTCGCCCCTGGCTCTCAATGTCCGAAACATAAATCTGGCGTTGAGAAACTTAGAAGGCACTGGCGCGTCAGAAACGAATCTCTCACCTCCATCTGCCCCTTGCCCTTGATCTGCTGCACGCCTAAACAACGAGACTCCAAGAAGAGCGGCTGCAGCAGGCCATACACGGCTTCCCCGAAAGCCAACTCTCCCGGCTTGGTCAGATCCAGCAGCCGCGCGGAAACATTGATCGTATCTGCATCAGAGCGGTTAGCAGGATCGAATATGGCGTGGAACGACGACCTACCTCCATAGACGTCGAAGTAAAACCTCGTGTTGCCCACGATGCCCACCACGAGCGGGCCGACGTGCATGCCCGCCCTGACGTCGAGCAGGTCGACGATCTCGACGTTCTTGCTGTAGAGCCTTATGTACAGAGCGTGGAGGCACTTGACGAGGTCCGGCACCGTGCTCGATCGCACAGAGTCGCGCCGCGAGACGGGGCGGGGCTCGTTGCTCCCCTTGGTCCAGGAGGAAAAGAGTCCGCCGGCGAGTAGCAACTTCGAGCCGAGGGTCTTTATCTTGTGGACCTGCTGGAACTCGGGTTGCATCAGGAGGCTATCAACTTAGAATAGCTTCCGTCAGTATCAAAGGTAGTGGAGAAATCGTCGTGCGAACCTTCGCTGAACACGCAATTCAGAATCTTGACGGCACGCGCGGCCTCGTCGACGTTGGAGGAGAGCATGATGTTCTTGAGCTGCTTCGACCCAAACTCGACAAACATGACGGCTGCAGACTTGATGCTTTTGGCTATGACGCCGTGATTGCCCTAGCAGAAGGTGTGAGCTCAACGGGACAAAGGGGCGCTCGAGCAACGCCACGAACCGACTCAAAATCCGCGCGAAGCGCTGGGAGGATCGCCGGAGGGAACATGAGAGTCAGTTGGTTGTCCAGCCGGCTCTTCGCCTCCACGGACTCCGTCCGCTTCAGCTCCAGCTTGATCCAGTTCAGGTAAGTGAGTCGCTGCAGCCGGTCATTGGTGTAGTACGACGGCCAGGCGATAATGACTGCGGATATCGTGGGTGACAAATGCACAAATGCTGGACAAAGGCGCAATGAGAAAGACCAGAAAACGCGGTAGGACGGAGCTCACTTTCCCAAAAGCTCCCGTTGCCCGTCCACAATGAAAAGCCGAGTGAAAGAACGAGCGCAACTCCACCGAGTAGCACATTCCACGGAAGAAGCAGGCCGTTGCCTGAAAGAAGCTATTAGTGGCACTCCGAGATGAGCCGAAGAGGAGTTACCGGTATAGTCTGCTATAACTAGGATGAAGAACGATGGCATGTAGCCGCCCAAGGTGGATGGGATCGTCGAGCCGCCGGGCATATGCGACTTTGCTGAATTCAGATACTCGGCTGCGGAAGCACGGCAGCCTCAGACTTGTTGCCCCGACGCGAAGGCACCCGGAAATCCCAACGTACGTAAGCACTGGAGGAGCATCGCTACGCCGAGCCAAATGCCGAGCGCGTGCCGGAACAGGAACCGCTGCCTTCTGCCCTTATGCCCCAGCTTTGAAAAAGACTCGGGACTAGTCAGAGATACGTGGAGCACAACGGCGAGATAGGCCACGATCGCCAGCAGGGACACGGTTATCCTCGCGACGGAGGCACGTCCCAAGCTCCATTCCCTGCCGACGTCGATGCAGATGACCAGCCCAGTCATTAGACTCCCAATCCCAAAGAGCTTATAGTACGCAGGAACCATCCTGTTCGCGCGGTACTCGTCTTCCTGGGCGTCCGAGTCGAAGACAAGCCAGCGTTCCTTCCATGGCGGCCAGGCAGACGTGTCGTGGTCCAAATACGATGCCGACCTGCCCATATTGGGCGGTCGCAAGGACAATGCAGAACGAGAGAACGTTGCCGGCAGGAGTGAAGGCAGCCTGTGCGACGGCCGCGTATCTCTCCTGTGTCCTTCGACCGGCAACGCAAGTCTGCTGGGCCCCGCATCGCCCATCGCCACCAGCGCACCCCGGAAAACGCCAATCTGCGTCCGTCTCAATGAATGTGCTTCATGCTGCCTGCATCGAGCTGGGATGCCGGTCCAGCGAGAATTGCATGGGCCTCTTGTGAGAGCGCTCGTCAAGATCGTCCATTGTTAATTCCCGCCGTGGTCAACAACGCGACTTGCAACTGCGACATGGCGGAAGACGTGCTACTCCCTTGCTTTTTCTGTGAGCTTTCTACGCTCATTGCTCCATTCGAAGCCGTTCTGACACCGCGATTCGCACCCCAGACGGCACGCTGATGTTCGACAGTGGTGAATCTGCAATGAGCCCCAGAGCACCCATTCTGACGCTCGTTTCCACCATTCTGCCTTCCCGACGCACCCGCAGTTTATCTTAGAGTCGTGTCCCAGGGTGCAGTGAAGGTCACGGAGGTGCCGCGATCACAGAAGGCGGTTCTTCGAGGATACCGCCGCTGCTGTGTTCGAGATCGAAAGTACCCTGCCTTGATCGTGGACAGAGCGAATGCAAATCCTAGATCCGTGGAAGGGGTGTTGCGATGGGTTCCGGAGAGCCACATGTTCTGGTTGGACGACTGGGAAGAAGTGGTGCGTGGGCCTTGTCCGCGTTGGCAAGTCAGGACAGGGAGTGATCGTCAAACGCAGGAGTATGAACGACGAACGGTTGTCGTGGACGTTTCCGGATCAGATCCGATCGAGGCGATCACGTATGTCTGGATTTTGGACGACAGCGTCGAGCTTTTGCCGGACGATTGGTCGGCGCAAACGTTCGAGACGGAACATCTCCCGGGGTGGATTGCGGACGCCGATGCCAATGGAAAATTGGATTGGCTTGGGTTTGAGCTAGATGGGAGCGCTAGTAGCGCAGCCGCTCCCGAGTAGGCAAGAGATCGAAAGTGCAACGAGGATCCTGAATCTTTGCTCTCATAGACATAAGTGTAGGCTAGAACTACGGCTGCTAAATCGACACAGAGCACGCGAAGACGCGAGCACACTTCACTCCAACTCGGGAATAGAGAGTTCCCTTACCCGTCTCCGTCTCACAGCCCGAACTTCTTCGATAGAGCCGTGATCTGGCGGTTAGAAAGGGCCATGTGGAGCACGGGTACGTGGCACGAGCACAGCTGAACAGAAGCTTGTCAGCACGAGAGCGACGAGGAAGCTAGGACAAACTGCACCTTGTCAATGCAGGACAGGCACACCTTGCGCTGCGACGCCATCTGATCCGCAGACACGAGTCCAACACGACCAGCCCCATATCGAGGCTTGCTCTCCTTCTGGTCGTCGCCTTCCTTCTTGACAGCCGTTACCGGAGCGGTACCGGCAGAGGACGGGCAGCGCTGCCCCTTGCCGCAGACGACGTAGCTCAGGTAAACGTAGGAGCGGCATTCGTGGCATCGAATGGCTTCGTCGTCGTCGGTCGACTTCTTCCGCACGGCGGCAGACGTCGAGTCCCAGGGGTTATCCTCCTCGCTGTGGACGTCCGGATAACACTGCTGCACAATCTTGCGAAGGGCGACTTCCTTCTTCAGCACGGCCTGAAGCTCGGCCTGGAGGTACTTGAAGGTGGCCTTGTCCATGCCGGACGCTTGCGAATCCTTCAGGGCCACGCGGATGACCAGCTCGTCGTGGCAGAAGACCGGCGTGCGTTGGTAGTCGCGGTACCGCTCCACGCACTTCCGACCCGCAGGCAGCCAGTCTGGAGGGGCGAAGTTGACGGCCTCGGCAACGTTGAACCCGTGGTTGAATCCGCAGTGGTACGCGCGGGGCCAGGTCACCGTGAACTCGCCGGCACGCTGGTCGATTGCGTAGACCGGGACCCCCTCCTTCTTAAGAAATTGGGGAGAAAGCATCGTCGTCAGGTGGAAGAGGAGATCCGGAGTTTTCTCTGTCGACGAAGTCAGAAATGCTGCGAGACAGTCAAAATAAAACTTACCGAAAAGCTCCGGCACAGCGCGGCGCATTGCGGCCTCAAACATGTCGGCACCCCATTCCGGAACAATGTACCAGGTCTTGGTCTCGCCAAGGTGGACATAGTTGACGGCGTAGGCCCAGTGGTCCTCGACGTGCCAGCAGAACGTGGAGAAGCAGTGTCCCACGTAGACCCAAGGGACCATCATGCCGGAGATGTTGACGTTGAGATGCGACAGCAGAGACGGGGCAATGGTGGGCAAGTTGTTGAGGTTGAAAGGATGGCTGGCATAGGGAGAGTCCGGTTGCTTGTCGAGCGTGGGAAACGCGCTTCCGTGGATGGTCGCGTGCAGGTCGGCGCCATATTCCACCTCCACCTCGTTGTACGGATCCTCGACCAGACGCCAAAACTCCCTCTCGACATCGTCCTCCGAGACGCCCGCAGGCCCACCGCCGGGCAAGTCCATGTCGAAGTAGTGCTCCTTCCAGCGGTTGGCGGTGTGCGCAAACTCGAGAAGAGAGTATTCGCCACCGTCCTCGAAGCCAAAGTTCTCGACGCTATCGGCAAGACACTTTGCGCAGAACCAGTCCTGCCTCCAAACCTTCGGCGGCGGATCGAGGCACGCAATGTGGTAAACCCCGGAGCAGCAGTCACAGGTGATCGTGTCATCCCTCGCAGCACCGGTCTCCACACACGCCTCTTCGCAGACGCTGCACAGCGTGCCCTCGACGGATTGCCCCTTTGCAGAATCAGCGGGTTGCTCGGTGTCGGAATCATCGTCGCGCGCCCGGCGCTCCCTCCGCTGGCTGCGCTGCTGCTCTGCAGCCTTCTTCTTTCGCGCGGCATTGGCCAAGCTCCGCTGAATGTGCTCCTCGAAAGGCAGAATCCATTTCCGGTACGCAGTCTTGACCTGATTCGCCAGGGACGGAGCGTGGGAGTGGTTGAAGCCCAGCTTGGCGCCGATGTCGCCCCAACGTTTGTCTTGGGTTACGGCATCGAATCCACCCATGCCAGCGACTTCCTTCTTCAGCTTGAACAGGTCAATCGGGCGCTGGTTGATGCTCGGCAGGTCGGTGAAGACCTGTCCCTGCTGTTCGTGGAAGGTCATCAGAGACTCCATGTAGTTCACGGTGGACCGGGTGCGGCCGTTCATCTGGTTCAGACGCTGCAGGCGAGTTGCCACCCGAAATTTCTGAAACATGGGCAGCCAAAATGAGCGCAAGCTCGAAACGGTAGTGGCGAGTTGACAGTACCTCGGGATCGATGGCACACGGAGGCGACCAACCAGGAGGGGGAACAATTTTGACTGCACCATATCGCTCGCCAATCTCCCGAAGGCTCTCGATGTACGAAAGAGGATCGTTGAACTGCTCCACCGTGGGGCGCAGAACCGGCACGTGCTCGATACCGAAGACCCTGCTCCGGGCTTCCGCCTGCTTCAAATCGTAGCTCGGCGGATAGAACTGCGGCTTGAAGGGCACATCCTCCCGGTAGCGCGAGGTCCGGCCGGGCATCTCGGGGTTGTCGCGGAACGACTGGGTTGACGGGACCTCCTTCCCCTCATACGGAGCCGACATCGCGCCGGCGGGGGACTCCATCTTGATGGCCGATGGCGACGCGATGGCATCGAAATCGATTCGCATGGAGACGCGGTCCAGCGATGCCATCGCGGCGCTGCCGGGAGCGGCCTCGTCCGTGCGCGGTCGCTTGTTTGGTCCCCCGTCCTCGTCCGAGTGGTCCGTCACGGTGGGCGTCGCCGGGACATTCTCAGACAACCCGTGCACTCGCTTCGCATCCTGCGCCGCGGCGGCCGCGATGGACAGTTAGTCACCCCGGTGGGATACGAAAAGCGGCAGAGGCTCACCGGCTGTCGGGCAACGTCCGGGACCTCGGCCGCTGCCGGCGCCGTCGGCGACACGACGCCGAGGTTGTCCGCGGCTCGCGTCGGCTTAGTTTTCTGCCTCATGGTGCCACCAGGCGCGATTCGGGCAGCGGAGGATGCCTTTTCGGGGTCTCGGAAATGTGGCGACGAGCGCGACCCAGGCACGACCTTGCCCTCCTCTGACTCCGGCCTGGACTACTGAATGGAAGACAACCCGAATGAAAGCTAAGTGCAATAGCTCTTGAGAGTACCGGCGATCGTAATCCAGCTTGTGGATTGCGGATGCAGCTGCACACCTTGCAGCATAGACACTTTAGTCAACCTAGTCAACCAGATACATCAATAGGACCTAACTAACGATACGTAGCCAGAGTTCAGAGATATGTTATGGGAACGACAGGAAGTTGAGCCGGAGCTTGGGCGGGGGCGGGAGCGCCATCGATCGAGCCATCAAGCCTCCCGACCTAGAGCTGACCACAGGCGTGGGAGACGGCGAAGGCGGCTCGACGGCAAACTTGGCGGCTGAAGACCGGAGCATCCGTTCGAGCTCCGCATGGGGGACGACCTTGGCCCACTTTTGCACAACGAGCCAGGTGCCCGGGTGTCGGAGCAAGAGCGTCTGGCTCGGCGATCCTTGGCGCAACCGGTCAAAGAGAACTCGAACGCAGTGGTGGAAAGGAGCAGAGGCGGGCGACTGGTCCAGATGGTACTCGAGAGACGGGGTCTGAAGGGCATGCTTAGCGGCGGAGAATGCGGCGAGAGACATCGGACGCACCCAGCAAGCCTTCTTTCCTGCGACCTTTCGCGCAATCCACACCGCAGCTGCGCACACCAGGGAGGGATTCTCGCCGAGGAGCTTCCTCTCGAAGAGAGCGAGCTCGACTATGTACGCCGCGATGTGCTTGGTCTTGCCCAGGGCCTCGGCACGGCAGGCGCGAGCAAGAAAGTGGGAAATGTTCGTAAAGCCGCCGACGTTCCACCCCAGGGTATCGAGCACGTTGATTTCGGCGATCTTCAGAGACTCGCGGTCGAAGGCGCCATCCCCGCAGGCGACGAGCCAGCTGAGCGTCGGCGGCTCGATCTCCTCGACCTTGGCGGCTAGGAGGAAGCACGCAGTTCCGAGGAGCTGGAAGTGTATGGGGTCCACGTGCCGCGTGGATGTAGAGAGGTAGAGATCGAGGAGGACGCAGGTGTGGTGCACTGTCTCGGCGTGGAAGCGAAGGTGTTGCGCAACGTCCATGAGCCAATCAATCAGGTCGTTCCGCATCTCCCAGGTGATGAACGGTTGCGTGTCGAGGTAGTCCCGCTTGACCTATAGGAGAACGTAAGCCTCCGTGCGCTAGTGCGAACGAGGGAGCCGACTTCTCTACCTTGGATTTCAATTCCAGGTCCTTGAGGTAGCGGTGGATTTCTTCTGCGTATTCGCGGAGGTGAAGGGGATCTGGATCCTGAGCTCGGTCGAGGTCGTCCACCGACGGTTCGCCGTCCTCTTCCGAACCGCGGATTCTGTACCAGCCCGAAGCCTCGACACGGTTCGAGCCAAAGAAGAGCTCTCTGGGCGAGTATGTAGGTGACGGTGTCGGGTAGACGTCCTCGGTGCCGGACGAAGCTCCGAAAGACCACTCGTCCCCGAGAGAAGATGCACTCGGCTGCTCCGGTTCACCCGGCGTTGGCGGCAGCTGTAGGGCGAGCGAGTTGCTTTTCTGAAATCGGCACCCCAAGAATGGTAAGCGCTTTGGGCGAGTGCAGAATTGGGAGGTCCAACCTTCGACCTTCTATCGAGACCGTCAAACTGCGGCGTCCATCCGCCAGTCAGAGAACATCCGCGAACACATGGATGCCGCAGCCTGCATACCTCCGTTCGACCGGTCGAAACTGTGCTGACGTTGAGGAGTTCCATGCCGCTGCTAAGCAGGTTGACGGCCGACGTCGGCGAATGCGCGCTCCTTGCTGCCGGTACAGTCTGTGCGGCAGGCTCCTTCACGATCTTGTTGCTCATGACCGTCAACTCGATGTAAGAGACAGTGCCGACCGGAGGGAGCTGCGAGGTCGAGTCCTTGGGACCTCGACTGTCCGCGGCGAGCGCCCTGGGCACCTTGCTCCCCGCCGCGGGTTCCAGCTCCTCGGCCTTGCGCTTGCCAGGAGTCCATGATTCGTTGGCGCTTTCCGGTTGCCGGTTCTCCTTGTCGGCAGCGCTCGCCTCCGCTTTCCCGGGCATCGCGCGGGCGGTGGAAGCTGCGGTGCGAATCTAACTGCCTGCGAAGCGCAGGCGGCGCGAAGCGGAGGGCAACTCGGACGATTAATGGGGAGAAGATCCACTGCGCCGGAGCCACCCACGACAGTGTGTCTAGCTGAGGTGAGCTTGTTGTCGAGGGCTACCGTCCGGGGTATGGCGGAACACGGCCCCGACAGGGCGCGGCGGAGCGCGAGTGCTGGACCAGGCTCGCGGCTAGGTTGCTGGGCGTGGCATTCTGTGCCGACGATGGCTCGTGCGGCGGAGGTGTCTTCCCACGGCTTCGGGATTTGAAAGCGGTGGGTGGAGGTGCCCGTCGCGACCAAGTCGCGACCCACACGCGACCAACCGGCCCTGGACGCCCGAACCGACAGCCAGGGGTGTCCCAAGCCAAAAGGAGCACCACCATTCCAGCTGGACCATGCCATCAGCCGATCAACCATGCATTTTCAAACCGCCGACAAAGTTCACTTCTACGAAACGGCTACCGTGGCAAAGCAATCCGCCAAACGAATTCGGCAGCACTTGATAGCTATGGAAAGGTCACGATGGCCTGTAACGGGGTCAAGACGGCGGGAGGGTGTTGTGTGTGAGTTTTGCCGAAGGCGAAGCCAGACAGGATGCAACCCACTCGTCGTGGTACCCGTCAACGTCAAAGTCGTGCGCGTTCTCGAGCTCGGCTTCAAGCGCGGCATTTGTTTCGTTCAGCTGGGCTATCTCCAGCTGTAAATCCTCGATCCTGTGGCAGAGTGGCGGTCAAGGCCGATGAGATCAAAATGAGCGCGTATCCCGCCAGTTCCATACGTCTTATCTTTTCTCGCAAGCTCCACGTCCTTCTGCTTCAGCTCGGCCCTGAGCTTGGCGATGTACTCGATCGCGCCTGCCAGCACCTGGCCCTTGCTCTTGTCCCCCGTCTCCGGCACTATTGCAGCCAACTGCTCCATGTTGGTGTTGATGACTTCCCGTCTGCGCCTCTCCACTTCCTTGTGGCTCTCCTTTTTGTTCAGCTTGCCGAGATCCGACGCCGGAATGGGCGGAGTCGGCCCGGTACGCGGGGCAGCCCCGGTCGGCACGCTCGCAGAGCCCGCCGAGTACACATAGAGCGTCTCCGTGCCCACATTGTCACTACGTTGAACAAAAGGTGAGTAAGTCGATGCCAAGAGGTCTCAGCGACTGCCATGGAGGATTCGAGGCCCGACATCCACCTTCCGGTCCTTGGACGCTGTGAAACAGCGAGGTGCCTGGGTCAGTCCCGACATCGAGAACACGCAAAGGCAACATGACAATCTGGCCGGCGAGGCTCACCTTGTTGGTAGCCATCGTTTTGCCGGCGAAAAGTTGGTGGAGTCTAGCGGCGAGGCCGGAGCTGAGGCCGAGGTTCCAACGACTGCACAGAAAACGCGAGCTGTTCCTAGTCGAGGCAGGGTCGGCCACGGTAGCTCCTTGCTATAGAAGTGCTAGAGATTCGGCGCAACCCCGGTGTTTGGCCCCCTCACGTGACCGAGGAAGCGGGACCACGCGGAAAGGGCTCGATCACCGCGCGCGGGGTCCACGACCCCCGGCGCTTCGTCGCCTTGAGCGGGGTATTCGGAGCTTATGCCGCACCCTGAAGTTGCTGAGCTGTGAGCGCTGCGGATCGGACAAGTGCGAACGCCGGGGCCGGCTCTCCAACTTCTGGGAGGCACGGGAGGCACCATGAGCGCGGCCCCGGACAAAGATGGACGCTTCGGCCGGCTCGCCAACTGCTGGGAGTCTTTCAAAGGATGGGGTCGAAAGTACTTCGATCGGGACGACCAGTCCTGCGGGGTCTGGTGGTTCATGGCGGGCCTCTTCGACGCGATCACTTTGGTCTCCATGGTGCAGGCCGCCGCGGAGCCTGTGTGGCTGGTTCCTGCGGGCCTAGATGGGGGTTGGGGTGCGGAGACTTACCACGTCGAGTTGACGTACACGGAGCGGGTCCTTCTTTACGTCGGCATGGCGTGCGGAATCGCAAAGTGGTTGGGTCGACCGCGGCTTCGGAGGTCTCTTGCCGTTCTCAAGCGGGACGTTTCCAATCTCCAGGATTCTCATCGCTCTGCGTGCGACGAACCGGTTCGTCAAGATCGGATCCCATCTGGCCATTTTTTTCGTCTTCGGCCAGCTGGTGTTCACGTCGGTCTGCTACGGGATGTTCATGAGCTCACTAAGGGACAAGAAGATTCTAATTCCCATGGAGGCAGCAGAAGGTTGGTCCGCCGCATCTGAGGAAAGCGTCCCCATCGTGACGAACGCACCTTGGACACGGCGCTGCCCCAGGGTACATCTCCGCCTTGATCACCATCGTGTGCGCGGCGTGTTCCCTGCCTCTGCACATCATCGACGCCTCTCTGGGCTGCCCCAACGACATGGTCTCTCTTCCGAAGCGGGATATGTTGCTAGCCACACTCCTGGCCATGACAACGTACCTCGTGGGAGGCGCAGTTTACGAAGCCATGGAAGGATGGAAGTATCACGAGAGCTTCTACTTCTGTATCGTGTTTCTCACCACAATCGGCTATGGGCACTTGAACGTGAAGACCCGAGGCGGTTACGTCTTCAGCATCTTCTACGTGAGTTGACGTTGTTTATCATTGCGAGTGCTTCACGAGCGTTCTTGTTTGACAGGGCATCTTCGGCATCACGATGACGGTGAACCGTGGGTCGCGACGAGATCGTGCTTTCTTTTACTGACCGTCGTCCGCACACAGTTCTCTTTGCGATCCGTGCAGTAAGTGGGTTCAGCTTCTCTCCTCGCTATTCCACATTGTGTACAACTAACTTTCGTCGCTGCTTCGCTCATGCAGTGATTGAATGGTAATGAAATCGCTCCCTTCTTTATCCTTCACATTCCTCATCGTTCGCAAACAGGATCGAGATCTCAATCCGTCCATGGGTTGAGGAATGGGTGCGGCGTCGGTCAGGGAAGCGAGACGGTGCAACAACGCGAGACGTGCGGCGAATGAGCACGGTGACGATGGGCGGAGGCGGAGGCGTGGATGCCACTTCGTACCCGTTGCAACGCACGCAGTCGTCTGTGTCGAGGACGTACTCGATACCTTTCCAGCGGACCAGGAGCAATTCGGTCGATCCTGACAACGTACCGCTGGGAATAATGGTGGATTCGGCGAGACAGATGAGCACGCGGCGGGACAGCTTCGACACCACGAACCAGAGGGCGGGATCGCAGCGCTCCCGCTCATTTTTGGACGAAGAGGTTCCCAGGCCACCGGTGGCCGACGAGGTCACCCATGACGGTAGCTTGGGGGAAGTCTCCCCGCCGTCGAACGGCGCGCCTGCGGCCGCGGACGCTATTGATGTCCCCAAGGGCGGCGGCTTACAGTGGGGCAATCTCCCTGGGGAATCATCTGATGCCCCCAAAGGGGGGGGACTGCAGTGGGGTAATCTGCCCGCGGGCCGCAATCCTCCGGCCGGACGGGAGGAAACCTTTGACGACGGCGGCAGTTTGTACTCCATGGGCACGACTTCCGTCGGCGGGTACGGATTCAATCGGACCATGTCGATCGGGGGCTGGACAGTGCCACGGACAATGTCGGCCGGCGGGAAATCGACCCGAACGGTGAACCGTGGCTTGGAATTGCAGCGACGGCGATCTATCTGGCTCATGGAGGCCGGCGATGCGTTCAAAGAGGAGGAGAAAATACAGGTCTGGACGGACCGCTCCATCGCTATTGCCATGGCGTTAACGTGCATCGCTTATTGGCTTTTTGGTGGGTTCGGGACGACATGCCGAGTTGCCTACGCTGACCCGTCATCGAAGGCGCGGCCGTTTTCATGGCGATGGAGCCTGATTGGGACTACCTCGAGTAAGGATCGCGGTCTAGCAGGGCCTGCGACACTCCCTGACATCTTCTCGTTCGTTAGGTCTGTTTGGTTTTGCTTCGTCACCATCTCCACTACGGGATTTGGAGACTACTTCCCGTCGACGCCTCGTTCGTGGCAGTTCTGGTATGCCTTACCCGCCAGCGACTTTTCGCGTTGCTGACTGTTGGTGCAAAGGACCTACTACTCTCTCTTCAACATTGCTTTGTGGGCCTACGCGCTTAGCGTTCTGGGCAACTTGTTGCACTCTCAATCAGGGTCGCTGATAGAGTTCCACCACAAGGACACGGGAGTTTAGGCTTTCCGTTCTGGGCAACTCGTTGCACTCTCAATCAGGGTCGTTGATAGAGTTCCACCACAAGGACACGGGAGTTTAGGCGTCGAGCGGGGTGCCGAGGACGCGATGATAGAGGATGTTTCGGATTGCAAATTGATGTCAATTTCTTCGTCGCCGTACACTCCCATGTTCAGTTCCACACTTTGCCCTCCGAACGCAGCGCCCCGTCGAAGCCGACGGTTCGGAACGGTCGCTTGTCGCCGTGGTAGAACGCAGCAAGGTGGGCATCGTCTGGGTTGTCGGGATCCCCGCCAAGCTCGCGGATGAGGCCATCGAACGGGTACTCGGGCGGCGAAGTGCCGAGATTTCCCCGTCCCTCGGGGTTGACCGCGCTTCAGAAGCATGAGCACAGCGGGTGGTGGCAACCGGGACTCGTCCACCAACCTGTACCAGAACGCCCAGTACGAGAACACGCCCGCCAGCGCGACGCCGATCCAGATGTTCTGCCGCCACAACGCCTGGCGCACGTTGGGCCCGAACATGTTAAGAATCTCGTCCTCGTCCTGGATGTACTGGCCGAACTCGCGCCGGTCCTGCTTGTCGTACTTGTAGGCCAAGGGCGAGCGGAACTGGTGGGGCTCCACATCCGACCGCGGGTACGATCCCAGCGGCGAATCCTTCTTCAGGACGTCGAGAATGGGCTTCCGCCACGTGCCCTCGTAGCCGGTGTTGTTTGCCTCCTTGGTCACGGCGCGGGGCGGCGGCCGGATGTCGAGCGGGCCGGTGTGCGTCTCGATGTTGTCCCGGTCGGGCTCGGGAACAAAGGCCTGCGAGCGTTAACGGCTCAGGAAAGCTCCGGAAGGGGGATGCGGCTCGGCGCACCGGGTTGACGAAGCGCGGGGCCGGCTTCGACGGGGGCGCGGCGGCGCGTGCAGCCGCGGTCGCGGAGAGGCCGCGAACCGCCGCCGGCGACGGCCTGCATGCGCTCGCCGCGCGGCACACGATGCCGAGGCGCTGCATCGCGTCCGTTGGGAGATGGCGCTCGCGCTCCCCAGTAGTGGCAGACTCATCACAAGCGGACGCTAGACACTAGCACAGCATCCAGCTGTATTCAGCGTGCGCACAGAGCTGGCCGCGTCCTCAGATGAACTGAAGATCCCAGCTGGTCAACCACTGCCGCTTCTTGATCAACTCAACGTCCGTCACGGGGTCACCGTACGTGACCATCGCAAAGTGCCAGAACGTCAGGGCAAACACTGCCGACAGAACCCAGACGGCGATCCACCAGCTGCGGCCCGTGCGCCAGGGAATGCGGCGCACGGATTCCAGCCGCCGATCGTCCTCCCACTGCTTTCGGCACTCGTCCTCGGTAGGCTTCACGCCATCGTCGCCGAAAACGACCTGAGGCATCTTGGGCACGACGTTGATGAGGAACTCGATCGTGCCGGCCGTCGTGAGGCAGCTGAAGACGTAGGCCGGGAGGTAGTGGTGGAGGAAAAGCGAGCGGCCCATGATGTAGAACGGGAGGTAGTGGAGCGCCCAGCCGAGGGCCACGTAGCCGACACTCCGGTTGAAGAACCTCCGGGCTACGTAGCCAAACTCGTCGACGCCCTTGCGCAGCAGGATCTGATCCAGCAGCCAAACGAGCGCAAACAAGCCGACGCCCGCGATCGCCATCCACCACGCCAGCGGGTTCCCGAGCAAGTAGATCTGCCGCCACGTCGGCGGGCCCTTGCGCTCCCAGAAGCTGATGCCACGGTACAACGTCGGCCAGGTGATGGGAGTCGATTGGTACGGGTGGGCCTTTGTGAGCCCCGCGTTGTGATGGATCATGAGCGACTGCAACTCCAAGAACTTGGCCAGGAAGCCCATCTTGGCCACAGGCTTTGACTTCATTGTTTCCTTGAGCGCAGCCCGGTTGATCTTGACACGTGGAATCTTGGGACCTTGATCGACCAACGGCGCTGGTTCCTTGGGCACCACTGAACAAACTGTCAGCCCCCGCCGAAGCAGCTGAACTATATCGCAGCCTCACCTTCCTGATCCTCGTCGGCCATGGAGGATGCAAACACATCCTCCACCGTGAACGCGTTCCCGCCTGCGTCCTGCACTTCTTTGTTCCCGTTCATCTCGAACTGTCCGAAACCCCACTTGGGCAACACCTTGGCGTGCGAGAAGATTGCGACCTTGTGATTCGCGTTCACCAGCCGGATCTGCTGTCCGACTCCGCTCCGCACCCGCTGGCGGGTCGACTTCCACACCACTGGCTTCCCGCCGGGAGTCAGCTTGGTCGGAATCACCTCGACCCGCCAGACGGTTTCGGCAAAGCGCGCCTGCGCCTCGGGGTCCTTCGCCACCGTCATCTCCATGTTGGTCTTCATCGAGGGCGACGCCACGTCGTGCGTGATCAGGTACGAGTCCGAAGATACGTGGCGGAGGCGGACGAGATCGCCGTCGCGCAGCATACGCTTCCTCGCCTCCACGTCCGCGGGGTGCCAACCCGGCGCGTTCGGGAACGGCGCCGTGACGGGAACGATCTGCCACCTGTTGTTGGGATCGTCGCGATGCAGGTAGCCCGTGACTTGCTGTCCCTGGGAGGAAACGCGCCCGTCCTCGTAGCGGAGGGGGTACCGCTCATTGTGCGAGTGCAGGAAGCCGTTCGTCCTGACGTGCTTGATGATGACTTCCGACCGCATCCGGATCGCGTTCGGGTCAGCCGCCTCCTCCGCGTACGTTGCCGTGTCGAGCTGCGAGCTCTGCGTTCCGGCGGCCTTGGGAGCCCCGGTTGCCGTCGCGGGGGTGTGCACCAGCGTCTTCGGATCGTACTCGCTGTCCTCATCGGGCTTCCAATCTTCTTCCTCCTCCACCTCTTCCTCGCCGACCTCGGCGGCTTCGGCAAAGATTCCGACCGACCGCGCAACACGCTGCTGCGGCTTGTCGTCCTCGTAATCGACTTGAACGTCCTCGACGAACCACTGGTTCGCCCTCTCATTCAGGTTCTTGTTCCCGTTGATCTCCTGCTGTCCAAAACCCCACGGAGGGAGGGCGCCCGTGTGGGTGTGCACGGCGACCTTGTGGAAGACGTTGACGAGCTTTACGTACATGCTCACGCTCCGGATCCGGTTCCCCTTGGCAAGGTTTTCGGCCTCGACCCTCCATAGGGTTTCCTCGTAACGGCGCGGATCGTCCTCTGCGGGTATGGTGGTCATTTCCATGTGCGTGGACATGAGCGGGCTAGCAACGTCGTGCGTGATGAGCCGCGAGCCGGTCATGAGGTGCAGCAACCGCACGATGTCCCCGTTCCGCACGAAACGTACGCCGGACTTCTCGTCATCCGGATGGATCTTGGTCGCGTTGTGGTAGATGAGCGGATCCGCGGGCTCCATGATCCAGATGTTGTTCATGTCCTTGTGCGGGTAGCCTGTCACCTGCTGGCCTGCCGACGACACCCGGCCGTCGTCATAGCGCAGGGGGTAACGGTCCAGGTGAGAGTGGAGGAAGACCGATGTGGTCAGGTGTCGGATGGTGACGTTGGTGTAGTACGGGACGGGATAGCTGTTGCTGACGGCCGATCCGCCCTTGAGCTCAGACTGGAAGCGATGGCTCATGAAAGCGTCCCCGGGCCCGCTTCGGATGAGAATGGTAAAGTGGAGCCAGAACCAAAACATGTAAAAGAACAGCGGTACGACGATGAGGCCGAGGGCTCGTGCCATGAAGTGACCGACGAACGCGTTCTGCGGAACGCAGCTATGTGAGACCCAGGAAACGCCACAGTTCAGCTTCCAACATACGATGCTCATGCCGCGCCGCCAGTCCAGCAGACGCCACAGATCGACGAGCGTGGCAATCCCGACGAGAGCGACAACAAAGAGCCCGACCATCTTGATTCTGCGGAACGATTGACTCAGCAAGGGTGCAAGAAACAAATGCGGCGCGATACCAACCCCATCGCCGCAGCCAGCATGAATCCGGTGGCGAAAATCCAGCCCCACCACTTCTTGCTGTAGGGACTGAACGAAACCGTGTGCGTTCAGCATCTGCTTGCCGAGCGTGAGATAGCTAGACATACCTGTGACGTTCGTTGAAGAACCGGACCCAGCAGTACGCGGCCAAGATGGTATTGAAGATGAGCATCGAGTCGAGAAGAATGAGCCTCGACTGGGAAATCAGGGCGTTGTCTGGAGCAAACGAGCGATCAACCATGGCAGAAAAGGATGTCCAACGAATCGGCTCACCGAAAAGGACCATGGCTCCGGCGAGCACGCTGGCTCCCATCCCAAATCCAAGGCGCCGGCCGAGGTCCACCACCAGCGGCACCAGCAGGCCACCGAGAATGGCAGACAGACTTCGGAGGGCAACGTAGGGCACGTTGTTCTTGACGTAGTCGTCCCCGATATTGTCGAAATCAAAGTGGCCGTTGTATCCGACCATCCAGCCCACGAGAGCGATCAGCATCTTGCCCAGAGGCGGGTGGACATCGAAGAAGTAGGTTCGCCGGAGGTAGTAGGAGGCGAACTTGCCGAAGTGCACCTCGTCGAAGCTTTCCGTGAGAGGGAAGTCAGCAGCGAACGCTGCGTGACTCCACGTTCGAACTCACACGACCTCCTGGGGCAGGCCAATCTTCCAGAAACGAGTTCCGACGCCAAAGAAAAGGAACACGAGAAGTATGATATTCCACCGCAGAGCCTCGGTTTGCGAGTTCCACCAGGTCTTTGGCACCGGCTTGGGAGCAACCTTCTGCTCAGACGCGTCTCGCGTCAGCGTTGCCCAGCACTTCCGTACACCCCAACCGACCAGTTCCGGGGCATTCGTGCGTTTCCCTGTCGGCGTCGCGGGGGCGGGTGTGCCTCCGCGGCGGCGGCGGAGGGAACTGTCGTCACTCATTTCGGGCGACCGCGCTCGGCGGAGTTGGGCACGTCTGGGTTGGTGCCCCAAAAGGGAGCGTTCCTCGCGGCAAGGCGTCCAATTAAATGCTAATCATGCCGTAGGGGGCCGTGGCAGGTGTCGGCTTCTGCCAGGTTTGAACCGGGCAAGAAGGCGGCGACAACGCGCGAACGTGGCGGGAGCGGCGCGGGTCCAAACAAATAATCACTAACAGCTGGTTCCCAAGATGGTGCGTGCTCTGTGGCTCCATGGGCCCTGTATCCTGACGAGGCACCTTGTTGCAGCCCAACAATGCCATCAAGAACCCCAAGAATGTCAAGAATCCCGAGCAGGCCCACCCGTATTCCCGGAAAGCAACGCAGCTGGCAAGGGCTACCCTGCGCACGGAGAAGATAGCCAAGCAGGCAGCAATGGCCAGCAAGCAGCGCAGCAAGGCTGCCGAGCGCCTGGTTTGGTTCAAGTTTGCGTTGCCGGACGAGGTTGCGGTTGCGTCCAGGGGAGACCTCCACGAGCTGATTGCAATGTTCGTTCGGCGAGGCGATCCCCGGGACTTGCTAACGTCGCATTTCATCCAGGTACATAGCCAGGAACGATGATCAGATTGAGGCCTTGACGAAGCAGCTCCGGAAAGGGCGCCCGAAACCGTCGAAGCTCGCGAACTTGGAGGCACTCAGACAATCGGAGCTGGACGAGTACAACGTTGGAGTCGGTGCGAGTCTTGCATTCCTCACCAGCTCGACGGCTGTCTCACTCGTTGCCTCCAGAGGTGCCCGATTTCACCGACGTGAAGAACTTGGCCTTCGTGCGGACGTGGGAGGGTGACCCGAACCAAATCAATCGGATCAAGATGGTTCGAATTCGATCATCTGCCGGAGAACTAGACGGAAAGCATGAGCACGGGGCGCTGAAGGGAGCACACGATGTTGAGGTGGAAGGGGAACAGGGAGTCCGGCTTCCTTCGCCCAGTGGCTGAGGATGTTTTGCGTTTGAAACCTTTGATACGTGGCCTTGACTGTCATACCCGGATGTACCATCTTTGGCGATAATCGCATTGTCTTTCTCGTTGCCTGAATACTTGAACTGCAAGACCTGGACAAGAAGGCATCCTGGAAAATGGCAAAGCACGCTCAGAAATGTAATGACGTCAGCCTACAAGTAGAGACGGTGTACCGCGTTCTTCGCTGCGATGCTCTTCCGGCAGACCGGACACTTCTTCCCGGCTGCCCCCTTGGCCGTGAGCGCTCCCTTGATGCAATCCTCGCAGAAGATGTGTCCGCACACGGTCGACGAGAGCTGCGTCCCCTCGCTGGGCAGCGACAGGCAGATCGCGCAACGCAGCTCGACCCTGTTTGCCGCCTTTTCCTCGGCAGCGAGGGCCTGTATCTGTGCGAGCAAGTTCTCCGAGACTCGGGGAGGGGGTACGGATGCCGTCCGTGCCGGCGCTGGCGCCGCGACCGGCGGTAGCCTGGCCGCAGGCCTCGAGCGGGGCTGCGCGATCCGGATCGAGGTGATCTCGATCTCGTCATCTTCGTTGTCGTCGATCACGACCACCTGGTTGCCGCCGTTTCCGACGTTGGTTCCGGGCAGCACGCTTGCCGCACGCCGATTGCCTCCCAACACGTTGGACAAGATGCTCGTGAACGTGCTGGCTATGCGGTCCAGGGTCGCGTTCCGGGTATCCTGCATCATGGTGTTTGGTCCCTGCCCGCCCCCGGTTCCTCCGTCGGATTCCTCGTCGCTCTCGATCGCAGTGAGGTCCACAGTCCCGATCTGCGGCCGTACTTGCTGCCGTCTCGACAAGTCTTGGCGCTGGCCCACGCTCGCCGAGCGGTGCCCCGGTTCCGGAAGTCCGCCTCCCTGCTCTTCGACGTCCGAGTCGAGATCAACGACCACCTGGCCCGCAGGCTCCTGCCTTCGACTTCCCGGTGCCGGTGGAGGCAATTGCGCTGCCGCTGCTCCGGCCTCCGGGCCACCGGCATGCTGCGGAAGTGCCGAGGAAGCGGCGGAGGCCGCGGGTGGTCGAATGCGGATCCGGGCAGCCGGCTGTCTCGATCGACGGGTCGCCAGCGGCAAATCCTCTTCGACCGCTGGTCCACTCGAGCTGGCCGCGTTCGAATCACCCGTCAGATCCAGTGACGCAGGACCAGCATGGGTTGCAAGACCACGACCCTTGCGCCTTTCGCTGCGGCGGGTTTGCTTGCCTCGAACTGGCCGATCCGGCGTCGAACCGGTCAAGTCATTCACGTGGCTCTCGTCCGAAGCAGCGGAAGCAGCACCCGAGACGTCCAGCAGCGGTCCGGCATTCGGCGGGATCTGCACGTCTTCCGAAAGGTCCCGCGGCAAAGGCGAAGCCGAACGAACCCTCTTCGGCGACTGCAACGGCCATTATGAAGCAAGAGAAGCGAAGGGATGAGAACTTGGAAGGCGAGGCAAGAGGCTGGCACCCACGGCCCCAGGTCGCACATCCGAAGCCTCGGGGTCGACAACCCTGCGTTTCCCTTTCCCCGCAATCCCCGTCGCTCCGGGCGCACCGTCTGGTCCCTCGGGAAGCCCTTGAGCGCCGAGGTTGGGCAGATCTCCTGCGCCTGCTGCCCACGCCGGATCCTGGGGAGCGCCGGGAGGAACCAACTCCGCCGCATCTTCTGGGGGAGAAAATGGTCCGTCAGGGTGGCTCACGCGCAGATCAAACGAGCACCGAGTGCCCGACCAAAGCAGCGGGTCTTTGGCTGGCGTGTCGGAGGAAAGCGGCATCGCCGTGTCTGGCCCGGTTCGCCTCCGCAGTCCCGCAGAACACGACGACCGCCAACAATGAACCCGACGCCGCTTTCCTCTGACGCTTAATCCAAAGAGCCGGCTTGCGGCCGCAGACGGTGGTTCGGCGCCGTTTGGGCGGTGCGAAGCCGGTTCCCGCCGCGACCTCGGTCACCCTCTACTGGCCCCGGCGCCGGGGGTTCTGGCCGAAACGCACCTGCCATCGAGCCGGAGGATAGAGAGCAGTCGTCTGGCAGTGACGCGGGCGGCAAGCCGGTGTGGAGGGCACGGCTTGGGGCCCTCCGGTCTTCTCAACTGACTGAGGGCGGGTGCCGGACGATCCCTGGGGGGCAAGGCATGTCGGACGAGCTGAATCTCCCCACACCCCGTCCAGGGCAAGTGAAAAATGACTGGCAACGCACCCTTCTAGATGTACATAATCAATGAAGATGTACGCGAGCCTCGTCCGAGCTGGTTGCGCGACGAGTCAAGCTCTAAGTGCCTCGACGATGATCGCGACCATCTTGTCCCGCTCTTCGTCGCTCAGCTCCGCCAAGGCGTTGCTGTATAGCAGGCGACCGTCCTTGCCAAAGATCATGGCGTTCGCCAGCGAGTCCTTCCACTGGTAGGCCGCGTGGAAGACGCCCGACCAGTCCAAGGCGACTTTCTCGGCCGGATTCGAGGGCAAAAAGGCCTTGACGGCCCAGCGAAGAAGGCTCGGGACGATGCGGAGGTCCGCCACGGGGAGCCACTTCAGCTTGTCCTTCAGCGCGGCCGCGTCCGGATTCTTGTCCAGTTCCGCAAGAATCGCCCTCGCTATCACTGCCGTGTGCTTGGAGCCCTCCCGATCCCCTCCGAGAACGATCAGAACGCTGCCGAGGTAGTCCTCCCTCGCGTGGGTGGCATCGAACTGGTCCTTCAAGACAAACTTGATGAGGCTCCGCTCCGACATCCGTCCGCCGCGGTTCTCGGGCCGGAACTGGCCACAGGAATCCTCCTCGTCCGTGTTCGAGGGAATCTACACCGTCTGCAGGGACCCGGAAGGAGTACAACCGCAACTCCGGCCGGGTTCACGCCGTGATCGCGCGGACCGTCGCGCGATCGGTCAACGTTGTCGTCGCTCGGCCCTCAACGATATGGCGGCCAGCAAGCAATCATTCCAGCGCCAGGCAGACGATCTTTGGAAGACAAAGGTCGAGAAGATCGTGAGCTGCGGCGTGTTCCGCTTCCCGAGCGCCGGTCTGACGCGTAGTCCGCACGCCGCCGCCGCCGGGGCCCAGAACGCGGAGCTCTTTACGCTCACGTACGGCTCCGTCGTCGTGCAACTGATGCGGGACTACGAAGAATACGGCGAGGTCAACAAGCAGCTGGAAAAGATGGGGTACAACATCGGGACGCGGCTCATCGAGGACTTTCTCGCGCGGACGAACCTCGGGCGCTGCGCGGACCTGCGCGAGACCGCCGAGGTCATCGCCAAGGTAACGATGGGTGGCGTGCGGGAGGGTGTGCGGACCGCTGAAGGACCGGGTGGCCGCAGATGGGGTTCAAGCTCTTCCTCGGCATCTCGCCCCCGGTCGCCAACTGGTCGGCCGACATGAAGGAGTTTTCCATCCTGCTGGACGATCCCGCGACGGGGACGTCCAATCCGCTGGCCGAGTTCGTGGAGCTGCCCGAGGACGCGGTCAAGGAGGGGCTGTGGTACTCGAACCTGCTGTGCGGGGTCGTGCGCGGGGCCTGCGAGATGGTCCAGCTGCAGGTCGAGTGCAACTTTGTCTCGGACACGCTGCGGGGCGACGACACGACCGAGATGAGGGTCAAGCTCGTCAGGGTACTGGAGGAGGAGGTGGGCAATGGCGGCGAGGGAGAGCGAAATGCCTCGGCTGATTTCGAGGCGCGCCCTCCGCAGGTTCCTGCCGGAGATGACTAGCGGGGTGGCATGGGGTGGGTTGGCAGACGAGGGACGGAGGGACCGAGGGAGAACGGAGGAGGAGGCGAGGGAGGGCCGAGGGCAGGCGGAGGGCAGGGCTTGGAGATACCCGGATCGGATGACCGGATCGGATACCCGGCGGTCGTGTTTGTGGCAATGGTGCACGTGTTGTCGGCTAATGGCATGGAGCTACGTTGGATGGAAGGATGGGGTGTTGCGAGAGGTCCGGGTCGGAAGAGGACGGGTTTGGGAGGGGCTCCAGGCTCTTGGGTGGGTGTCCTCCTCCATCGGAGGGGAAGGTGGGCAATTCAACAGTACATCTGCATGCTTCTAGCGAGCTCTGATAACGACATAGGGGCCGTATTCGAGTACCGAGCGCACTTCAAGGTGACCGATTCCCCGGATTTCGTGGGCGATCCCCACTTGACAACGCGCACTCGCAAGGGATTGGAAGTCTGCTGGAGTGGAAGAGTGGTCAATTCGGGAGATTTAAGTCCTCCTGCCGAAAGGCGCGTGGGTTCGAGCCCCACCTCCAGCACTGGCAACGACAGGCACTCTCCGTTTTGCCTGGTACAGGTCCGAGGGTTGCCCTAAAGTCGTGTGCGAAGCTGCTGGGCGCATGGCACGCCGACCATCGACGGCCCGGGGAACGAGCCCCACCTCCACCAGCGCTCATCTTTTCTGCACCTGAGACCGGAATGGGGCGCAGACAACTTGCACTCGCTAGAGCGAGCTACAATGTCGTCGTTCTCGGTTCATGATCACTGGGGATAGTCTCGCGGGCCTCGATCGGGGTGTCGGGCTCGGCAAACACGCCGCCGAAGGTCGTGGCAGGGAGCGCTACCCGACGCGATCCTTCAAGGATGATCCCCTCTGATGAGGCGATGCAATTGCTCTCGAACACCTCCAAGTCGTTTCGGCGACGCAGAACTCGGAGCAGCATCGGAAGTCCCCAATGCCGCCACGCGCACTGCGAAACCGAGAGCAATCCAATGAAGACGTCTTGCTAAAGCATCCAACGAGCTTTCTTGAGGAGCTTTTCCGTCGTCTTTGACGCCGGACTGGTCGTCGGCGACATGTCAACCAGTTCGGCGAAACCAGAGCGGCCACACGCGTCATAAAGTCCCAATGAGCTTTCCTCCAAGCAGCAATGGCACTCATAGCTTTGCAGACGTGTTTCGCGGTCCAAAAACCCCCGCAGGCCGAAGTTTTCCGCGCCTTCGAGATCGCGGCTCCCTGGCACAGTCACCGGTTCGGAACACCCAAAGGAACCTCAGTGACCCCGACGGACCTCATGAGCCCCGCGGAACCGACAAGCTCCGCGGGTTTCGGTGTTCGCCGGGGCCAACCGAGCCCGTTCTACGCGACGATGGGCGCCCGCTGGTCGCCGACTTCGGCCTCCCGTCGCGACCGCTCGCGACGCGAAGGCGGCCCGGCATGGTCGGGCAAAGACGCTAGGCGCCTTGGCTTTTGAGCCCCAGAGCACTAGGCTTGTTCGGCGGCATTTCCGGGGTGCGCCTCCTGGAGCGTGTTGTTTGGCGAGACGCTTGCTCCGACGCGCCGAAAACACGCTTTTCTTCCGAGGGGCAGTTGACGTCCGGCTTATTCATTCACCGGAAAGAACCTCTACACGCGGTCGTCCTGAAACCATCAATCCTCGAACCGCGTCGGGACGGGGGCTTCCTCCCTCACTTACAGCCCCTGGCTGTCCCCGCCCAGGTCGCGTTTTGACTTCCCGTTGGCTCTGCTCAAGGTGCGCATCGAGCGCCGGATATGCCTCATGACGACGCTGATGACTTCCCTTGCTGTGTCATAGGGGTTTCGACCGCTTCGTTTCGAGGCGCCTCTCGTGATCGACACTCGAAGCCATGTGCGGCATCGGGCCTGACGCGGCACCGGATACCCTGCCTCCTGTTGAATCTAGTGATGGCGAGGATGGCTCGACGGGAAGAGCGTCCGAGCCCGCCATGACCGCGGAAGCCCTGCGAGAGCTCCAGCGCACGTATCAATCGCCAAAGTCAAACAGGTTCGAGTACGGGAAGCTTCATCCCGTCCTCCTCGAGATGTCGGACCGCATGGGGACCGCAGAGTTCGGAAGGAAGCTCAACGGCCACGGAATTGTGCTCCGAGAGGTGCTTTCCGAAGCCCAGTCGCGGATCGTGAGCTTCGTTGCGAGCCTTGACGGTGATCGCGTCCTGACACGATCCTCCACCCCTTCCAGGCCAACTCCATCGTCGCCACTTCGCCCGACGGCAAGCTTACCCTGACGCATTCGCAAGCGGCAGGTTTGGCAAGCAATCTTGCGCCGGGGAGTGCAGATCGTCAGCGTGACGAGGTGAGATCACAGAGTGGGAGGACTCCTCCTCTCCATCGTAGCTCATCTGCGCGACGCTTCCAGGTCAAGAGGAAAGTCGATGTGTTCAATCCGCGCACGGGACAGCAAGAAAAAGTGTCGTGGGTGACGGCATCAGGCATCAAGAACTCGCATCATTGTGGGTCTATCTGGCCTCGCCGAAATTTTAACAGCTGAAGTTTCTGCTTTCAGTGAACACTCAGAAGAGCATCACCATGCGGACGGAGTCGCGAGCCGCCCACGATCCCGCGGACAACCACGACATCGACCACCTCCTCCGCACCCCCTCCCAACTCTGTGCCGAGCACCCCGTGCTCGCGAAGGAGTGGCCTTGCACAGTGTACCTCACCTGCGAGTTGAAGGGTGATGAATGCGCGATACTGGAGAATCGGCGTACGGGAGTTTCATCTTCACTTGGCCAAGGCCAGCACCTCTTCTTCCTCGATCGGTTGGGCCTCCTGCGCCGATTCTTTGGCGACGCCAACAAGGCTGGGGGAGGGCTGATGATCGGAATCGAGCATCATCACGGTTGCCCAGACGGCTCCGGCAAGCGCAAGCCCTCTCGAAGCCGCCTCGATCTGTCAACATTTCCGACCTCGGTTTTTGGAGTGTACGATCAGATCATCGCCGTGGGAAAGCAGCGCCTGAAGGAAGCGCTCCACAATTCCGGCATATGCATGAGACCAGTCCCGCCGAAACACCACCCGGACTCACTCGCCGGCAAGCGACTCGAGAAGCACAAGCTGTTCTACGAAACGGTCGGCCGCACCACCGCCACTAGCCGCTCCTGGACGCCGGCGGACTTGAAGCTCGCTGTGGCCGACACCATCGAAGGAAGAGAGACGCCCAACGCCTCGGATCTGTCGGCATCCGTGCTCCGCTTGCCTCCGGCCGAGCGCTTCCGGGCGCAGGTGTTTCTCGCGCGCCTTGCTCGGGCGGACAAGTCGATCAAAGCCATGAATGTCGAGAGCATCCAGCTGGCTGCGAAGGAGGCCGGTGCGACGAAGCGGGTTCGGGATGGGGATACTCAGGGCGTCGCGGTCACGGCCCCGGAGACCAACCACCCTCGTCCGAGGAAGCGGATTCGGGGGCGGAATGACGAGGGCGGCGCGGCCGCGGCCCCGGAGGCCAAACGCCGTCGTCCGAAGAAGCGGGTTCGGGAGCAGGATGATGACGGAGGCGCCGCCGCGACCCCGGAGGCCAAACGCCCGCGTCGGAGCTCGGACAGCATGCTCAACACCGCTGCGCAGGTATACCTGCACATCAACGCTAAGATGACTTAAGTATCCGAGATGTAGAGAGCATAGAATGGTTCCATGATCGCCCACCAAAGCGATCCACGTGTTGTACCTCTCCTCCCCTCACCCCCTCCTGCCCCTCCACACCACCGTCACGCACCCGGACGCTCCAATCCATCGCGAAATCCCCTCGCAGGCGACCACCGTTCCATTCTGTCGAGCAAACAACGCAGCGTACCCTTCCAGCCTTCGCGCCGAAAGCATCCTCCCCCC
Organism: Hyaloraphidium curvatum; assembly: GCA_025558095.1. Taxonomy (NCBI): domain Eukaryota; kingdom Fungi; phylum Monoblepharomycota; class Hyaloraphidiomycetes; order Hyaloraphidiales; family Hyaloraphidiaceae; genus Hyaloraphidium; species Hyaloraphidium curvatum. Next base: position 228,748 of record JAIVFI010000027.1, on the reverse strand, counting down.
CAACCCCCCATTCAATCAATCATCCTCCTCCTCCTCCTCCTCCTCGTCCTCCCCCAGGTCCAGCCCCGCCGTCTTGGCCACGACCCGCGCCGCCTTCTTCTCCGCCTTGCCCACGCCCGGCTGCAGGCCCAGGTACGGTTTGACCCACATGGCCCACACAAACCACATGATCAGGTAGGGCAGCACGCCCCGGATCGAGTTCCACAGCACGCTCGCGATTCCGCCCTCGCCGCCGGCCTCCTGCGCCTTGCACCGGCCCTCGCGCCAGCCCGCGACGGGGTTCTCGTCCCCCTGGAGGTGGTTCATGACGGCCATCCGGCCCGCTTTCGAGACGACCTCGCACGTCTCGGGCTTGAGGATGACGAGGGTGGGGATGGTGCTCACGCCGAGCTGCGACGAGAGCGCCTGGCGGACCGATTCGGCGCCAAAGGGCACGGCGAAGAAGGGCTTGCCCTGGAGGTTCTTGAGGTACTCGGCCTGCGACCGGTCCGCAGAGACGTAGATGATGGCAAAGCTGGACGAGTTGGACTTGACGAACTCGGCGAGGTCTGCACGTGCGGGGTGTTCAGCACCCGATCGGGGCACGGAGGCGGCCTTCAGGTACCCACGGGGAGAAAACTGCTTGCACGGCGGGCACCATGCGGCGGAAAAGTAGAGGCTGTCCCATACCGGTCCCCAAGGAACACGGTCAGATCGAGGAACGGTCTTCCGCCTGCGTGCAGCGCCCACCCGATGACCTTGTCCGGCAGGGACAGCAAGACGTCCTTGGGCACCGGCTTCCCATCGCTATCCACCAGGTCCGTGACCTTGGCCAAGAGGCCAGGCAGGGGGAACTCGCGGACCTTGACCGGCACCTTTTCCGGCACCGGCACGGCCTCGCCCGACGGGTTCAGCAGCGGCGGCGGGCCGTCGTCGTCGTCCGCCTGCGGCGCCTCATCGGGAAAGTAGCACACGTCGCCGTCGCAGACCATGCCGGGCGGCGCATCGGACGATTTGGACGCAAAGGGCGTCGTCTGGGAGAGGTCGATGTCGGCCATCGCGGCGCGGGGCCCGGGCCGGCGGCGGGGCCGAAGGGCGCGGTTTAGGAGAGGTGGCCTGAAGAGCTCGAAGCCGCGCCGGGCGACGTCGGACGGCGGCAGAGACTCGTGTGCGGTGGGCGACGATGCGCCGACAAACTTTGAACGAGTGACAGAGATCAGCGCTCCGGCCGCGTTCGACGCTTCGAGGGTCCCGCCGGCGGACCATGGCCCGGCGCGTCCGGGCGCGGTTCTTGCTCGCGTTTTGCCTCCTTCTCCTGGCATGCGCGTTTGCCGGCGCCAGAGCGCTGCACGGGCCCGAAAGCGGCGCGCACGCGGTTTCGGACGGAGCTGTCTCGGAAAGCGAGATACCGCGCGACGGCGGCCTCGAGGCCGCCGAATCGGACGACGAGAAGCTGCAACGCTTTGTGTCGGTGGATTTCGAGGGGGCCGAGACCTTTGACATTGATTTTGGCGTGGACGACGACGGGGGGGTTGCGCGACAGCCCGAGGACGTGTCCCCCGGGGCACCTGCGCCTCCAGCCGTCGTCACCGTGACAGAAACAGTCACGGTGGATCATGTGCCGGCAGCCACCGTGGAGGGATCGGCCGGCGGGGCACAACGGACAGACCTGCCGCCCCGGGACCGCGCGTCCCAATCGCCGCCCTTTTCCGCGGCCGGAAAGGTTTTGTCCAGCGAACCGGATGCGGATCCGGAGCTGACCTTGGCCGAGATTGCCGAGGCCGCGGCCGGCGTCGGCGTCGCCGTGCTTTCCTCCTTTGGCCTCGTCGTCGGCTCCGTCGCCGCGGCGTGGTACCTCCTCTACCGCTTCATCTTCCGTCACAACTACGCGATCCAGGAGATTTTCGGCCTGCCGAGGACCCCACAGACCTTCGTGCCACCCGAGTTCGAGGCGCGGCCGAGGAGGGAGCCGGCGCGAAGCGCGCTGAAGCACGGCCGTGGCGGGAACCTGAGCGAGGCGACTGGGGGAGCGCCGTCGGCTCGGAGGCGCACCAGGAGCGTGAGCTTTCAGAACGTGGGCGACAGCGATTGAGGGATCGGTGTTCTGGTGCATGGGTTGTTCTTTCGTTCCCCTTGGCTTCCTTCTGGAGTTGCGGCGACGTCTGCCTGCCATGGTTGGAATAGATGGAAGTTTCGATTGCACCGGTGCAAAAGCCGATGACCGTTGCTGCTATCGCACGATCACTTCATTGCCAAAACACGAGAAAGACAAAGAATCAGTGCCGTGCCCTCTCTCCGACAAGTCCCTACGTCGAATCAGATATGCTCGGGACCACCGCGCTCGGGTACTGCCGTGGAGCCGATTGCGATTCCAATTTCTGCAGCGCAGCATGCCGCCTCGCCTGCTCATACTCCCCCCATATGGACACCCAGGGCTCGCCAGCCGCCTCTGCCCGCTCGGCGATTCCATGAAGCTGGAGAGGGACGTGCGGCACGGTCCGCAATGCGAAGCGGAAGAGGTCCACGACGGCGTCGCGGAGCTCCGGGGCCACGGGTCCGCCGGGGATGGTGTTGAGGACCACGGAGGCGTGGCCGTAGTGGTTGGCCCGCTGCACGGCCTTTTCAATGGCGACCTTTGCAATGTCGACCAGCCCACGCTCGACGCAGTGCTTGATGACCAGATAAGGGGCGACCAGGTCATTGTCCGCAACAAACCGCGTCATGGTGTCGGAAGTGCTGGCATTGAGCATCTGCACACCCCCTGATCGGTACCAGGACGACGAAAGCTTGACTCCCATGTCGACGAGCTCCTTTGCGACCTGGACGAAAGTCATTGGGCAATCATGTGCCATTGCTTCCGGGCAACCACCTACCTCCAAGTCGTTGGTGCGCACCGCCATTTCCAAATCAAACGGCAGCACCGGTCCGCGCGGCTGATGTTCCCGTCGATCGCCCAGGTGTGGCCTCAACAAAGAAGTCCTGCAGATCCTCGAGGACAGCGGGGACCTCCCGTTCCCCCAGAGCCGAAGAAGCAGATGGCGGCCACCCGGCCTTTCCCAGAGCGCAGAGTATGCCCTGAGCAGAAGCCTTGCGGCGGGATGGCGGTCCACGCCTTCGGGTGGGAGCTCGTGGCCGTTATGGTTGGCACACTCCAGCAGCTGTTCGAGCACGCGCTCCAACTGCGGCGGCTTCAAATGCACGAGAAGGATGGCGTGCTTGTGCATGGAAGCCAGGTCTCCATCCTTCAGGATGAGAAGCTGCAGCGTTCCGTCAACGGCCGTGCAGAGCCAAGGTCCCAAGAGCGGCACACCCACCAATTGAGACACAGACAAAGTGACCCCCTGCCCGGCCAGCTCCTTGGCCTTTTCCGCATCCCGAGCCATGAACGCTGCGAGCAGATCGACCGACCGATCACCGTCCACATCCGCTGCGTAGCTTTCGACGATCTTGTACAGCTCGACGTTGTTCCGGGCGTGCCTGAGGCACCTCCTGAGGCATGCTTTCCCGTCCGGGGTCCGCCATCGGTCCCGTGTCTCTTGCTCGTGCTTCAAGAGCAGTCTTGTGAGCTCGAGGTTCGCACAAAAGACCGCCACCTCGGTTGCATCCGTCACAGCCCGTCGGCGCGTGCGACTCACTGCAGAATCATCGTCCAAGCTTTCCACGTCGTACATGTAGACCTTATGATTGTCCGAAGCATCGCAAAGGGTACGTATAATGTCCTCGATCAAGTGAGCAGGGACCTTTCCTCGCGACCGAACGCCCCGAAGGAGGTTACGGCCGGGAATGACGATCCTTGCAACGGCAGCTTCCGGATCCAGCCACTCCGTGCCATCTTCCTGCTCCTGCTCTACACCGTGCTCGGGTGGGTCATCGCCGTCGTGCGATTGCGGATCCCAGAGCCCGATGCTGCGTGCGGCCTCCCACACCCAGCCGGTCCTGTGCTGGTCCGGTGTCGTGTGTACGCCAACCTCGAGCAGCCGGCGGACCGCGTCGTTCCTCCCCGTAAAGATCATATGGAGGAGGAGTGCGTGGTTGATGTCAAGACCAGGTACGAGCCCATCCTCTGCAGGATGCCATTCCACCAGGTTTTCGTTCTCGAGTCTCCCGAACACACCCAGGGATGCCGCCGACGGCGCGCCGGGTCCGAGGGCAACGGGCACGCCGTAGCGCAGCTTCAGCGTGAGCATGGCCGTAAGCGCCGGGTCGCTCTCCACCGCCCAGCCCGCGGCCTCCCCTTCCCTGATCAGATGTGGCAGAGGCACCATGCCGGTCACGGCAATGTGTCGAAAGAGCTCGTCGTCCGTCTTGAAGCGGCTCCGGCTGGGCGTCAAAGACCGCGAAGGATAGGTTTCGGCCAGGAATGCCGAGGCGGCGGCGAGCAAGTCCGTCCGGCTGGCAAAGAAAAGGCGCCGGACGAGCCTCTGAAGCAGGTAACGGGGCACCGTGCCGGCTCGGCGGGCGATGGCCCAAAACAGGGCCGGCGACGCCATCCTCAGCCAGGAGCCGAGGCCCAGGACCGCATCCGGCAATCCATAGGCGCCTACAAGGAATTCAGTTTGCACGGTAACGTCGCGGCCTAGCTCGGCGAGTGCCTTGCAGGCGTAGAAGAAGTTGGCCGCGGACCAGCCGATGTGGCCAGGCGAAACACGGGGTCCGAGCCAGCCGGTCAGGCGCACGAGCACTTCGGGTGGGAGCTTGAAGAGTGGGGAATCGGGCTGCGCCGCTGCCGTTGACAGGTCGACAGGCGTCGCGTCCCAGTCTTCCTCTGCCTCCGGTTGGTCCGGGTCTTCGGGCTCCTGCCACCCCTCATCCAAAGCAGCCGGGGGCGGCGGCTCCAAGCCATCGTCATCGAACGGCTCTGCGATGTTCGCCATCGCCGTGTTCGACTGGGCCGCAGGCAAGCGGTCTGGCGGTGCATGGGGGGCGGCGCGATCGGACCAGCGTCCCATTCGACCCATTCGCTCGGATTCACTAGCTGGGGATCGTCCCGAGATCGCAGACTCGAGAATCGTTCGACACAATTTCAGTACATTGTCTTCTTGGTTTCAGGGGCGATACATGCGCGAGTGCGGTGGTGAGAGAGACTTGGTTCTATCCGTCTCGTGTGAGAGACTTTGACTCCTTCTTTCATTGCGCATCGCATGTGTCGTCTACAAGGAGGCTTTCTGCAGCTGCTCGAACCTGCTCTCCACCTCGCGCCCTGTCACCAGCCTCTGCTGCCGGTGCAGGCACACCAGCTCCCCCTTCTCGCCCCACACCGTGCTTTCGAAGCCCTCCACGTACCCGTCCGCCGCTGCCTCCCTCGTCGCCCGGTCCGCGTACGGCACCCCGCTGCACATGTACAAGAAGCGGCTGCCGGGGTCGACGGGCTTGCAGAAATGCACGGTGAGGGAGATGGTGACGCTCGGCAGGGTGGGACCGAGGCCGATGGAGAGATGTTTTGCGGCAGGGAAGAGGTCGCAGTAGAACGCTGCCGACAGGAGGTCCGGCTTCCTGCCCGACGGATGCGCTGCGAAGGAAGGGAGACGCAGACCTTATGAGCGCAACCTAAGCTGACGGAGCGAGGCGTGCTCACCGACGATATACGGCATGCGGTGCACCTCCTCCCACGACTCGCTCCGCAGCCCTCCCTCCCTCACCCTCCTCCCGACCGCACGCACCGCCTCGTCCGAGTAGCCGACCCGGAAAAAGTCCATGTACTTCAGCGCCGGTACGCCACCCAGCGCCACCTTCCTGCCAGGCATCGCCGCCACGCCCTCTTCGAGCAGGTCACCCCTCATCGCGTCCGGATAGCGCAGGCTGGGGACCAGCGCGAGGTGATCGGGGAGGCGGTACCGGCCCTCGAGCAGCGTGGGGGCGTCGCGCGCGGGGTCGCCCGAGGAGAGGGTGCCAAAGAGGCCCGAGGCGGTGAGCACCAGGGGCGGATCCGCGGAGGAGGGGGACCCGGAGCGGAGCGTCGCTCGGACAAAGCAGAGACGCCGGGTCGACTTTGTGATCTCGATGGCGATCTCTGCACGATGAGGGCGAGCGGTCAGTCTGGATGGACAAGACTCCTCGAAAACGAAGCTGGGGCCCGCACCCATTCGTTCGCCCTTCTTGACACCCGAGATGAAATCAATGTTCAGCTGGAGCGGGTGCGGGAAGCCCATCGGCCGCGTGACGCTCATTGCCGCCTTGAGCACCAGCGCATTGAGGTAGCCTCCGTACATGAAGGCGAATCCCACGCCGCCACCGGCCATTTCCGCGGGGGCGACGCACTCGAAGCGCGAGACGTTCCCGGACGGAGCGAGGGGGTTGAGGGGAAAGGCCGCGTCGAACGGGTCCGCGGGCCGACTGGAGGCCATTTCGAGAGTGCTTTTCGTCGCTCCGGAAGTCGCTGTCGAGATGCAGGCGGAATGGGCTTTTGTGCTTCGGGGGAAAACTCCGTTGGTCCGCGACGCGGCCGCGGGAGGCGTTGCTCCGCGCACAGGACTCGCTCACTCCCGTCAACATTGCGATCACTTGGATTCAAACGACCATCCTTTACAGCAAACGACTCCAACTGCGACCCTGCTCCATCTAAGAGAGGTTGATCTTGACGGCCTTGACCTGGGTCCAGAGCTCGAGGGCGTACTCGCCGAGCTCGCGGCCCTGGCCGGACTCCTTGTAGCCGCCTGCCAGCAAAAACACGGTTAGCAGCGTCCCGAGGGTCGGGGCCGAAGCGGAACCAACCGAAGGGCGTGCTGTTGTTGACGACCTGGTAGCAGTTGACCCACACGGTGCCGGCCTGGAGGCCGGCCGAGACGCGGATGGCCTTGTTGATGTCGCGGGTGAACACGGCGGCACCGAGACCGTCTGCATCGAAAACGTGAGCGAGAGTCCGAAGAAGCGGCCCCGGCGGCCCGGCACCCACAGTTGGTGTTGTTGGCGCGCTCCAGGGCGTCCTCCTCGGTCTTGAAGGTGTTGATGGCCACGACGGGGCCGAAGATCTCCTCGCGCATGATCTTGGCGGTCTCGGGCACCTCGGTGAAGATGGTGGGCTCAATGAAGAAGCCCTTCTCGCCGACGCGGTTGCCGCCCTGGATGAGCTTGGCCTCGGTCTTGCCGGTCTCGATGTACTTCATCACGTTGTTGAACTGGATCTCGTCGACGATCGAGCCGTGGGCCGAGGTCGAGTCGAACTGGTTGCCGGGCCTCTGGGCGGCGGTCATGGCCTTGTACTTCTCGAGGAACTTGTCGGCGATGCTCTCCTCGACGTAGACGCGGGTGCTGGCGACGCAGATCTGGCCGTTGTGCGCGAACATGCCCTGGACAACGGCGGTGAGATTCGACGCATTGGGTGCGGGCGGCGGGGAGCGTACCATGTTGGTCCACTGGACCGCGGCGTCGAGGTCGGCGTCGGCGAAGACGATCGAGGGCGACTTGCCCCCGAGCTCGAGCGAGACCTTCTTGAGGTTGGACGCGGCCGAGGCCTCGAGGAGGCGCCGTCCGGTGCGGCCGGAGCCGGTGAAGGCGACTGCGGAGCGGCGGGTCATCAAAGGCCGCGCCGACGGGACCAGCGGATGCGGACGCACCCTTGTGGATGTCAGGGTGCATGATGATGGCCTGGCCGGCGGTCGGGCCGTATCCGCTGATGATGTTGACGACACCGTCGGGGATGCCGGCCTCCTTGACGAGGGCGGCGACCTGGAGCGCGGTCAGGGGGGTCTTCTCGGAGGACTTGACGGTGATGCAGTTGCCGCAGGCGAGGGCGGGGCCGAGCTTCCAGATGAGCATGCTGTGCGCCGAAGCGGTGAGAAACGGCGCCGGGCGGCGGCGACGGTGCACGAAACCCACAGCAGGGGGGCGTTCCACGGGATGATGGCACCGCAGACGCCGTAGGGCTCGTGGCGGGTGAAGTTCTGGCGGGCGAGGGGTGAGGCTGTGTGGGACGTGCACGCGAAGCATCGGCACGCACCATGAAGCCGGGCTCGTCCATCATGACCTTGCCGTGGATCTTGTCCGCCCAGCCGGCGAAGTAGCGCAGGCAGGCCGGGGCACCGCCGACGAGGGCGGCACCGAGGCTGGCGTGGGCGCCGTTGTCGAGCGACTCGAGGGCCGAGAGCTTGGCGACGTCGCGCTCGATGAGGTCGGCGAGCTTCCACAGCAGCTTGCCCCTCTCGGCGCCCGAGACCTTGGACCAGCCCTTGAGGGCGGCCTTGGAGGCGGCGACGGCGGCGTCGACGTCCTCCTTGTCGGCCTCCTGCACCTCGGCGTTGATGTCGCCGGTGGCGGGGTTGATGGTCGGGAAGGTCTTGCCGCTCTTGGACTTGACGAACTGGCCGTTGATGAAGAGCCCGGTGTGGATGGGCGTCTTGGTCCCGTTGAGGTCGATCTCAACAATGTCGTTGAACTGCGCGTGGCGGTCAGCGGTCAGCCGGGGCCTCGGGCAGGCGGAGCGGGCGGCGGCAGCGCGAGGCGGGCGAGCGGGGGGCCGTTCCCGGGCCGCCCTGCGCCCTCGACGCCGGCCACAGACCGGACGCCATGCAATCGGACGCGCGCGGCGGGCGGCGGCGGCGCGGATGCCGCGGGCGCGCGCGGATGCGGCCGAGTGATTCCCGCCGCCGTCTCCCACGGCACCCCGCGCGCCCGCCGCGCCCCTCCGCGCCCGTCCGCGTCCGCCGCGTCCTCCTCGTCGCGACACTCACGGCGGCCATGGCTGCTGTCTCTCGGGCTGCTCGGGCGTGCGGGGGAGACGGTGGTTCGTTGCAAGGGCGGCAGACGATTGCAGGGCGCGGCGATCGCCAAACACCTCGTGTTTGCCACAAAACGCCCGCCGCCTTTCACCTCCTTTCCAAAGCCGATAAGCGGCTCTGCCGCGCGATCGCACCATCAAGCACCCCGTTGAAGCTGTTTAAGCTACCGGCGCCGCTGATTGCGATCTAGGCGGGTCGGGTCGGTGCTGAACTCGGTCGGTTTCGCCTCAGTTCTCAAGAGTTTCCGCGCCCTTCTTCACCGTCTACCGCCCACTAAAGCATCGGCAGGCCCACCGATCGCCGAAGGAACGACGCCAAGTATAGTCTTCGTCGACTTTTGCGAGCCCCCCGTCTGCCGTGGACCCCAGGGGCTCGCTTGAGCCGGCCGACGCCGCTCTGGCGATCGCGGCGCAGAGGACAACCGATCGCGCCCGCGAAGCCGCGCCTACTTCCGATCGGCGGTTCAAAGCACCGTCACGTCCGCCACCACGGCCCGGTGGTCGCTGCACCAGACGCCGTCCACCCAGCTCTCCACGACGCCGTACCCGTCCGCCCTCCACGCCTTCCCCAGCCCTTCCGCCGGCCCCGCAAAGACAAAGTCAATGAGGGAGCCGCCCTCGGTATGGGCGGGCGGGAAGTCCGTCCACGAACGCGCGGGGCCGAAGCGGTCCGCCTCGGGGACGGCGGTGCGCACGTCGCGGACCGAGGAGGAGGGGGAGGCCAGGGTCGGATAGGACCGGTCGTCGGGCTCGAAGGAGTTGAGGTCGCCTGCGACCAGCACGATGTCCGCCGGCAGCCAGGCGCGCACCGCCGGGTCGTCCGACAGGACGCCTCCCTGCCCCGGGGCCGAGAGCTCCCGCACCACCGCACCGATCATCCGCGCCGACATCTCCCTCGCCAGCTTGCCCCTGTGGTCCAGATGTGTCGCCAGCACCGCGACGTGCCTGCCCGTCGCGCGGTGCGCGAACCCTGCGCAGGTGAGGACCCGCGGGTACTTTGCGTCCCAGCCCCGCGAGCCGGGCACCGCGGGGGTCTCGGAGAGCCACAGCGTGCGGTGCCACGCGGGGTCGAACTCCGCAGGGCGGTACAGGACCGGGACGTGCTCGCCGCCCTCCGCGCCGAGGCCGACGGCGGCCCACGCGTCCCCGTCCGCGTCCAATCCCGCCAGCAGCGCGTCGAGCTGGTGCCGCATGACCTCCTGCAGGCACAGGAACGTCGCCCACGGGTGGCGCGCCAGGAACCGGAACTGCTTCGCGAGCAGCGGCAGCCGCGCCGTCCAGTCCGGCTCGTGCAGGGCCGCCGAGGCGTGCGCGAGCGGCGGCCGGCCGACGGCCTCGGGGGGGACGAAGCGGATGTTGTGCGATACCACGCGGATGGCGAGCGGGGCCCTGGTCGACCCGGGCATCGCGGGTCCGGTCCTTGACGAGACGCTGTGGGAGCTGTGCAACCCTGTACGGCCATCCACTGCTGCATGGACCGAGGACTTCGATGGGCAGTCGGGGGAGTCGCCGTCGCACGGCAGACATGCAATCGAGCAGAGACCATCCGCTCCGCCGACTCCTCCATCCTCCCGTCCGGTAGCCCCGAGACGACGGTGGCCGCCGGAGCACCGCCCCATACGGCAACCCATGCCGCACCACGCGTCCGTCACCGCGTCCCCGTCATCCGGGGTCATCGCCGTCCCCGACTCCCTCGCGATCGATTTTCGCGCGCGTCGGGGGGGAAATGAAAGCCGCGCGGTTGTTGGATGGTGCCTAAGGAGGGGCTTTTGCCGAGGCGTACGGCGGGGCCGTACGGAGCGGACGGGGGGGACTGTTCGAGGGGATGTGAAGGACGGCGGTGCGCACGGGCAAAGGGTCGGTCCGGGAATGCGGATCGGCGGCCAATCGAGCACAGCGGCATGGTTGGTGCGTGCTTTGGCCGGTTCGGGGGCGGCGGGGGCCCTTGCGCCGGCCGTGCACAGGGACCGCCTCCCGCGGTGGGAGGCCCCGGGAACCGTAGGGAACCTCCGCGGCTCCCGCGAACGGCGGCCTCGGAGGGGCAGCGCGCGCGCGGGGCTGCGGGGCGCGGGCCGGCGGCGACCGGCGGCGTCGGGCGGCCCGGCGGCCCTGCGGGGCCTGGATGCGACGTACGTCACCGTGCGGCAACCTCGACCATGTCGGTCCTTCGTGGGAGCGCGGGATGCATGCTCCCGCGCCCGACGCGCGGATTGAGGTGCGATGTAACATCGATGGAGAGGTTTCCGCAGTCGGATGCGGCGGCGGATGCGATTTCCGATGGGCCGCCGTCTATCGCTTCCAATCCCGGGCGGCCTGGAAGGGCGCGAACGGCCGACAGCGGGGGCCGCCCGGGGGCGTCCCGGGGCCCGTGCCCAATTTTCTCCGGGTCGGCACGGAGGTTGCCAAGCGCGCTGTGCGGCGCAGGGGCCCCTGACGTCGTGTGGCGGCCCCTGGGGCGACGACATAGCGCGGGTTCGAATGGAAGAAGGGCTTGGACCCGGAAGGGTGGCTGGGGCTTTGCCTCGCCCGCTGTGGCCCCCGCCCCGTTTCCACGGTTCCCGCGTGCTATATAGCAGCGATGGCGCGCGCGGCACCCCCGCAGAAGCAGCACAAAGTGCCCGCCGAGAAACCCCGCGCGCCGCGGCCCGCCCGACGCGCCCCCGCCCAGCTCGACACGGCCTCGCCCGCCACGGTCCCCCGCGCGCCCCCCACGCCGCCGGCCTCGCCCGACGCGCCGCCGCCGCCCGCGGACGAGGGCGCCACGTCACCCGCCCCGATCGCCCCCGCGATCGGCCCCGCCCCGCCCCCCGCCGCCCAACGGCAGATGGCCCGCCCGGCAGCCGCACTGCCCCCCGCGCCGCCCCTCGAAAACGAGCCCGTCTCGCCCGCCGCAACCGACGCCACGTGGATGATCGACGACTTGGCGTGGCACTGCGCCGCGTCGGACGGCGCCGCCTCGTCCGCCGACACCGCCCACGGTGGGTCCCCCGTCCCCCTTTTTCTGCCCCCCCGCTGACCCCCGCAAAGACGCCTGCATCAAGCTGGAGCCGCCGTCGCCGCTGCTCACGTCCGTCGGCCACATGCGCACCGCGTCGATGCCCGCGCTGGTCGCCGGCGGCGGCAAGAAGCGGATGCCGATGCAGGCGCCCATGCGCTCGTCGTGCGAGTCGTGCAGGCTCGCGAGGTACGCGTCCGCCGCCGCCTCCCCCGCCCGCCCTCGCTCACGCTGCTCTTCCCTCCTCCAGGCGCGGGTGCGACGGCTCCGCGCCGTGCTCGCGCTGCCGCGCAAAGGGCATCCCGTGCCTCCGCACCACGCGCAAAAAGGCCGGCCAGAAGGGCTCCTGGGAAATCAGCCCCGAGGAGTACCTCGAGCGCCAGCGCCGCGCCGCCCTCCCCCGCGGCGCGTCCCCCGCCAAACCCCGCCCGCGCGCGCGCTCGCGGACCGAGCCCGGGGTCAAGCCCGACCCCGACGGCTCCCCCGCCTCGTCCTCGGCCCCCGACACCCCCGCGCCGCTCTCCGCCCCGCCCTTCCCCGCCGGCGCGCCCGAACTCCCCGACGCCGTCTTCGAGAGCTACCGCGCCGCCTTTGACCGCGCCGTCGCCGACCGCGCCGCCTTCGACCCCCTCTCCCTGCTCGACCCCTCGGCCGCCGCCGCCGCCGCCGCCGCGGCAACAGCCTACTCGTACCCCCCGGCCTTCATGCCGCCCAACCCGCTCTCCCTGCCGTACCCGCACCCCTCCCCCCTCCTCCCCCGCGCCGCCTCGTGGCCCTCCTTCCACCCGTACCTCTTCCCCTCGCTGTTTGCCGAGCACCACCACTACCTGCACCTCGGCATGCCGGGCATGTTCCCGCCGCCGGTGCAGCAGCAGCAAGGGGGGGAGGAGATGCTCCTGCCGGAGGAGGAGGCCCGCGCAGAGGTGGAGGCGCTCGAGGCCGGGTTGCTGGGGGCCGAGTACCACATGCTCTGATGCTTATTCCGCCGCCGCCGGTGCGGGGCGGGTGTAGATTATTTTCGTGCGCTGCGAGTCGTACCGCGTGTATCGGTGTTTGGAATATCCCTCGCTCTTTCATCAATCGGCCCTTTGGACGTGATCGCGGTCCGGATCAGCAATCACTCAGTTCGGCAGATACCAATCCGATTTCCAACGCCGTTACATCCTACTCTGGCGGCGGCGCCGCCACCTTCTCCCTCCCCCTGACCGCCGACCCCGTCGGCTCCGCGCCCCCCGCCGTGCTCGTCGCCGCCAGCTCCTTGAGCATATCCAGCAGATTCCCGAACCCCTCCGCGGCGCCCGCGAACCCGCCCTTGTCCAGCCCCTTCTTCACCCCCTCGGCCAGCTTCCCGAGCTCCCCCTGCCCGCTCGCGGCCTGCAGCAGCGCCTGCAGCGGCCCGAGATCGGGGCACGGCACCTCCCGCGTGCCGCCGAACCGCAGCGGGACCGGGATCACGGCGAGGGTGGCGACGGCGGCGTAGCGCACGGGGAAGGTGCCGTTGGGCTGCGCGCAGCGCTGCGAGAGCAGCGCGGCGACGGGGTCCGCGAGGGCGGATTGGCGACGGAGGAGGCGCTGCGTGCCTTCGGGGTCGTCGGGGCCGTCGTCGTCGCCCGCGTCGCCTTCGTCCGAGTCTTGCGGGAGAGGTGGGTTGTCGGCGGGGGGAGGGGACGCGGGGGGCGGTTGGTCGGCGGGGGGTTGGTCTTCCGCGGGCTGATCGCCCTCGCCCCCGTCGTCGCCGCCCTCGTCGGCCTGATCCTCCTCCGGCGGCGCAGTCGGCGGGGGCGGGGGCGGGGCGGGGGCTGCGGGGGCGGGCGCCGGTGCCGGTGCGGGGGCCGGTGCGGGCGCAGGAGGCGGAGGCGGCGGGGGAGCGGGGGCCGCGAGCTCGGTCGGGATCACGTAGCTCGTCGGGACCGCCGGCGCCGCCGCCTGCGTCGCTTTCGCGGCCGCCGGGGACCGATCCCCGCCCGCGACGTAGTCGAACGCCAGGTCGATGCCCACGGTGTCCACCTGGCCCTTTTCCAGGTACACGCCGTCCTTCCTGCCCGCGCCGATCCGCCGGTCCGCGGCAAAGATCTCCAGGGACAGCGAGGACAGCGAGATCGGGATGAGGTTGCTGCGGAGGTCCACCGAGACGTTGAGCGACATGCCGCCGCGCAGGCGGACGCCGCCCCCTTCGAGGGCGACGGTGGGCGGGGTGCCGGAGGCGGGCTGCAGCGAGACGACCTGCGATCGGAAGGCGCATCAGCATCGGATCGGCGGCCGGCGGGCGGAGGATGCGCACCGTGACTTCGCCCACGCGCGGCCAGCAGAAGTACAGCGCGATGCCGAGGGCGATGAGGAGCAGGCCGGCGACGATGAGGAACCAGGCCCAGAACTGCCCCGTGGTGCACCTTCCGCAGCAGCACGGCCTGGACTCCCTGCGGCGCTTCCTCCTGCGCGGCTGCTCACGCAGGCCGCCCTCCGAGTCGTAGATGCCCTGCGCGCCGGCCTTCGGCAGCAGCGAGTCGTACGACGTGGACGGCCTGCCCGATCGGCGGCCCTTCTTTGGGCGGTCCCAGTCTGCGTTCGGGTCCAGCAGGTCCTCCGAGTCGCCGGGCTCCGCGCGGTACGACGGCACGTAGCCGGGCGGCGGCGCGGCGTACGCACGCGGGTCGCGCAGCGAGCGCGTGGCCTCGTTCATGTCGAACGACGACGACGTCGACTGGCGCGGCGGCGCCCCGTAGACGGGCGAGCCGTACCCGCCGCCGCCCGCGCCCGCGTACGGCGACTCGCCGAACGGGTCGGCCGGCGACGTGTCGATGGCGCCCGGCCGCCGCTTCTTCTTCTTCTTGCGTGCCGGGTCGACCGGCCGCGCTGTGCCGAGGTCAAAGTCGTCGGGCGCAACAACCGCCGCGTCCGCCGGCACGGAGTAGTACGACATCGCCGGGCAGGGCGCTCGGCCGTGGGGGAGGACTGGTCGCGAAATCGACGGGTGCAGCGGAATGGCGCCGGGACCCGCACAGCTGCCGAACACAAGCCGGGCCTATCTCCGCCGCCGATGTGGCCGGAAAATGCTTGATGCGTCGTCCACAGACCCGATCGATTCTTTCCTTTTTGATAGCGCAGGGGATTTGCGGTCGGAAGCCCCCCAATGGGCGCTTCTACCACCCCGGAACCGAGGAGCGAACGATTGGCGATCCGTGAGCGATTTCGGCATGCCGGTGGGCAATCCACCCCTTCAAAATGACTGCAGAGAAGAGGGCACGTCCACCGATGGCAAAGAAACTCCAGTACTCGCTGTGTTCGATGCGAGCGGGTTGTCGCCATCCCCACCAGCGACACCCTTCACGCCCCATCCTTGTCCGCCCGAACATTCCTCGCCGTCGGCCCCGTCGCGTTCTCCACGACCTCGAACACCACCCTGTCCCCCGCGCGCACGGTGCGGTACCCCGTCCCCGGGATCGCCGTGAAGTTGAAGAACACCTCGCCGCCCCCGTCCCGCCTCGCGATCGTCCCGTTCCCCGTGCCAAGATCGAACGCCGACACGGTGCCCCTGGCCACGGGCAGCCCCGACTTTCCCAGCTCCGGAAGCCCCGCCGCCCACTCGCGCGCGGGGATCCTGATCTTGCTCACCGCCTCCTTGTCCCACGCCGCGTAGCCGTAGTTGGAAAGCGGCTCCATCGCCTTGCGCACCTCCATCCGGAGCTCCTCCACCGTCGGCCGGCCGGCAAACCACCACCCGTCCCACACCCTGCGCACGGCCAGGCCGGGCGAGAGGACGAGGGTGAAGGGCCGCGAGACGTCTGGGTACTCGCCCTCGGTGGCGTCCAGGATGCCGAATCGTTTGATCGCGGCGCGGTCCGGGTCCGAGAGGAAGGTCCAGGTGGCGCCGAGGCCGGCGCGGAAGGCGGCAGCCACCGGGGGCGGGTCGACGCTGATTGCGGCGATCTTGCAGCTAGACAGCGCGAACTCGGCCTGCGCGGCGACCAGGTTGCGCATCTGCTGCTGATCCCGCGGGCAAAAGAACCCGCGGTAGAAGATCAGAATGAGGGGATATCCGTCGGTGAACCCGACGCGCTCGTCGACCGCGCCGGGGCGCGTGAGGGACGACAGGCGCGTAGCGATGCCGCGGGAGTCGGGGAGCTCGATGTCGGGGAAGGGCTCGCCGGGGACGGGGAGCATCGGGAAGCGGGTGTCGGGTTTGAGGGCCGGGAACGCGGTGCGGCGTCGGAGAGTGGTTTCGAGATTCGAGTCGGAGGACGCGGAACGACAGCGGAAGGTCTCGTCCTCCACAGCAGCGCGATCGACCGCCCGCATGGACCGGATTTCCAGCCTACCGAATCTCGATCCATCATTTTGAGCATCGTCTCCTTCCCAATAGCCGTGATGGTTCTTATTTGATTGCGACGGGCTGTCGGGATGGCCTGTCTTCACCATGACGTGGACTTCGTCGGCGCCTGCCCTGAAGAGCTGATGCGGGAAGACAACGCAGCATCCAGCGACGTGTCGGAATGTTCAGCATTCCTACTGTTCGCCACCACCCGACTCGAGTTGCCACAGTTTGCCTGTTCGAAAGAAGGTTCGCTGGAAAGATGGAACAGCGGGCGGAATCGTGCCGGGCCGACGGGACCTTGCCTTCACCCGGATCAAACTCCACCTCCCATCTCCCGCGATGCCGCTGTTCCCGGTGGTCCCGCGGGTGCCGCACATCCTGCTCTTCGGCGACTCGCTGACGGAGCGGGGCACGCACGGCTGGGGCTCGCGGCTTGCGCTGCTCTACGCGCGGCGTGCCGACGTCGTGATCCGCGGGTTCGGCGGGTACAACACGCGCAACGCGCTCGACGCGGCGCCGGCGATCCTCGCGCCGTACGCCGCCCAGGGCGCGCCGGAGCTCGCGCTCGCGGTGGTGTGGTTCGGCGCAAACGACTCGGCGCTGCCCGAGGCCGAGCGCGGCACCCCGCATTCCGCGCGGCAGCACGTGCCGGCCGCCGAGTTCGCGGAGAACCTGCGCAGACTGGTCGGCATCGTGCGCGCCGCTCAGCCCGGCGCGCGGATCCTGCTGCTCTCCCCGCCGCCGGTCCACGAACCCACGCGGCTGGCGCAGCTGCTCCTCCGCGCCGGCGAGCGCGAGTTCCGCTCGCTCCCCGAGGGCTCGCTGGACAGGCGCAACGCCGCCACCCGCGTCTACTCCGAAGCCTGCATAAGGGTGGCAAAGGAGGAGGGCGCCGCCGTGCTGGACCTGTGGACCGAGCTGCAACGCGACCCGCTGGGCAGGGAGATCCCCCCGGATGTGTGGGGGCCGAAATTCCTGGACGATGGCTTGCACTTCACGCCGCAGGGCGAGGAGCGCGTGGGGCAGCTGGTCAAGGCGTGCGTGCTGGGCACCTGGCCCGAGATGGAGCCGCTCAAGATGGGGAGGCTGTTCCCGCACTGGGAGGACGTCGTGGGCATGCAGGGGTGGGGGAAGGACATGATGCCGTCCTGATCGCTGAGCGGGTCAATGTTTCCGATCGGATGTAAGAGGGCACTAGAGCGTCGGGCGAGCAGCTTTGGCGCGTCGGCCGTCGCTTCTGGCAGAGACTGATCTGCTCCAGGAATACAGCTCCTGCGGCGCCAGAAAGGCGCGGATCAATGAAGCCTGATCCGATGCGGTATGCCATCGGTTCCGAAAGGCTCCGATCTCGCCACAGGGAGCTGATGGGGATGCGGATTTGCCCCCGAGAAAGGTCCGGGATTCCGTCCTTAAACCCGCGCGCGGTGACTGTGCCCGACACCCCCTCGTCGAGCCCGGAAACGGCGCCCGGCCCGGCGGAATGGGTATCCTGGACAGGATATTCACGCGGCGCCCGTCGCAACCGCAGGCCGGCCTCCCCCGGCGCGGCACCAGCTCGTCCGTCTCGTCGCTCCCGCCGGACCCCGACGACGCCGAACACGGCCCGCACCGCGCCGCCGAGTACCGCGCCGTGCGCGCGCTGGGCGACGGCGCGCAGGGCACCGTCGTCGAGGTCGAGCACGTGCCCACGGGCCGGCACTACGCGCTCAAGACGGCGCCGCGGCGTTGCGGGTCCTCGAGACCCAGGGAGCTCGAGGTGCTCCGCGGGCTGCAGCATCCCAACATCGTGCAGCTGGTGGACTGGTTCTACACCAAGTCTTCGTACCACATGGTGTTCGAGCTCGGTCGGTGTTTGTCCGGCCTCCAGACCGGCCTTCGAGGATGCTCACGGAGTTTGGCAGCCACGGGCGGGGAGCTCCTCGAGCGCCTGGTCAGGAAGGGCCGCTACACCGAGAGCGATGCCGCGGCCATTGCCGCCACGCTCTTTGGTGCCGTGGCCTTCATGCACTGCCACGACGTCGCGCATCTGGACATCAAGACGGCCAACATCCTGTTCAAGGACAAGACGGTCATGTCGGAGCTGCTCCTCGTCGATTTCGGAGTCGCCAGGTCGTCGTTCCAGAAGGAAGAGGACTGGCGGGTCGGGACGCTCTACTACCAGGCGCCGGGTGCGTGACATGCTCATTCCGGTCGGAGTCGCCCTCACTGACGGGCCGTGGACAGAAATCGTGGCCAAGAAGCCCTACCTCGGCAAGCCCGCCGACGTCTACTCGCTCGGCGTGGTGGTCTACACGCTCCTGAGCGGGATCAACCCCTTCTTCGCCGCGCCGCCGCACCTGCTCAACGACCACGTCAAGCAGGGCAGGTGGACCTTCCACCGCTCGTTCGAGAGCGTGTCGCCCGAGGCGAAGGACTTCATCTCGCGGTGTTTGAAGACGGACCCGGCGGAGCGGATGACGGCGGTGGACGCGATGGACCATCCGTGGATCCTCAAGTACTGCAACCCGGTACGTGGTCAACAGGGCGCTGGGCGATCGATGCACGGGCTCATGCGGATATCCCCACAGGAATACCGCGACTGGCTGCTCCAGATCAACGAGGACCTGCTCGAGTTCGAAAAGTTCGGCATGCACGAGCAGGAAAAGTGCTTCGTCGATTCGATCAAGTCCAACCCGACGGAATGGACTATGGGGCACAAGGTCTCTGACAAGGCGCTGCCGGAGCGGCCTTGGCGCAAACCGGTGACGCCCCTGCCCCCGGATTCGGATCCTTCGGTTGTTGGGAATGTCCCGGAGGGCGCCGCCCCGGCCGCCGAAGCGGGGCCGCCCGGAACCCCTGCGGACAAGGCGCATCCGGTGGCGGTGATCGAAGACGGAGGGCACGCGGCGCTGATTCCCGGGGCGGCCGACGGCGGGGCTCCCAAGGAGGTGGGCGTGCTGCACCTCGACCCTCCCGACGCCCCCGCCGTCCGCCCGGCGCACAACCGGATCACCCGGCTCGCGAGCCAGGTCATGGACCTCGACCGCAGGACGGAGCCGAGCCTGCCGCGCGCGTCGGCGCTCACGCTCAGGAAGAGCTCCAACATGGTGTTCAGGGGCGCCGAGGTCGGCGTATTGGGCTTTGCCGACTCGATGCGGGCGGTGTGCGCGGAAGGCCACGCGCCGGGGGAGTGCGTGTGCTCGCCGGTGGATGAGCAGGTGAACTTGGCACCGCAGGTCAAGGCCAACGCGGCGACCTTGCCGAGGAGGTAATGGAAGGCCGCAAGCGCTTGCCTTGGGAAGCTGGACGTAATCTGTTGGAATTTCGTTTCCTGAACGTCGGAATCTGTCTAATTAGCATTCGATCTTGTCATATTTCGCTTCTGTCCGGATTGCATCCGTCGAAGGCCGGGCCGAGAAGGAACCGGCTTTGTCAGACGGATCGAGCGAGTCGAAGCGCCAAGTACTGATTCACCTCCGAGCCGCGGCCCCGGCAACAATCGCCCATCGGTCAGCCTTTGAAAGCTCCCGCGCGGGAGCAACGACTCTCATATGTCTCCACGTTGGTGACGCCGCGCCACGGACGCCCACCGGAGTCGGGAATCGACTGAATCGACTCCGCGACCGGCGCTCCCAGTCCTGCACACACACGCCAACCCGGCGCTCTACAGCCCCGAAGCGCCCGCTTCCTGGCTCATCGGAACATGGCGCGGCAACGGCAAGGGCGTTTACCCGACTATCAAGGACTTTGAGTGGGATCCGGCGAGACTCCGTGTCGCGGAAGACGCAGCTGACCCTCCCCGGAGCTACGTCGAGCAGATAACCTTTTGGGGCTATCCGGGAGCCAAGTATCTCTTCTACACGTGAGGATTCGCAAGAAACGAGATGGCATTCTGAGCTCATCGGCCCCAGTCAGAACACCTGGAATCCTGGGAAGAACAACGCACCTTTCCACGCAGAGTCGGGCTTCTTGAGGGTGCTTGGACCGACTCCGGACGGGGGCACGAAGGTGGAGCTCGTTCTGGCGCAGCCGAATGGTCCGTGCGCAGTCGACACTCGGCCAAGTCGCCCTCCTGATCTCTTGATTTTTGACAGGCCTCGCTTCGGTCGAGGAAGGCCGGCTGGATCCGCAGGCCAAGAGCTTCACCATAGAGATGAAGGACGAAAAGGGCGCAGCGAGGACTTCGACGGCCCGGCCTCCGTTTGTGACGGCAACGAAACGGTGCGCGACTGCTTGACTTGACCGTAATTGATTCCATCTCACGCGACTGCCAACCACAGGGTATACAAGCTGATTCCTGGTGCCGGTCCAGACGACCCGCCGTCGCTGCACTACACCATGGCGATGGCGACGACGACCACGCCTCAGCTCACGCATCACCTCGAAGCAACGCTGCAAAGAAGCGACGATTTCAGGCTCTCCGAGAACATTTAGCCGCGAATCGTTGATGGAGTCATTACATTGTCTTTGAAAAGATGTCACTTTCTCTCTTTGGTCCTTTCAGTTGGATCTTTGAAGGTGACCGCGAAAAGGGGGATCTGAAAAGTGAGTGAAAGGTCCCCGCGTCCCGTTCTGCCCGCGACGCGTTCTCGTACCGAATCATGGAGCCGCACGTCGCCGCTTTCGCCGAAGATGAGGAAGAGAGCGGCTCACCTGAGGCCGAAGAGGACGCGTCGGACATGGACGGTTCGGACGCGTCGAGCTCCTCGGACGCCCTTTCTTCGACGCTGCTCAACGTGCCCACTACGGACGCCGAGTTCTCGGCCGCGCTCGGCGCTTTCCTCAGGACGTTTCCGGGTTCTCCCCTGCGCCCGGCGATAGTTGAGCTGCCAGGCGGAGGGACTCTGCGCGGCGTCGTTGCCGAACGCGCCCTCGCGCCCGGCGAATGCGTGCTGCGTGTGCCCTGGGCTTTCGTGATCACGGCGCAAAAGGCGGCCGAGTCGTGGGGAATGACCGACTTTGAGCCTGCGCTGTCGGAACACCAGGCTCTTGCTCTTTTCCTTTGCTACGAAGCGTCGCTCGGCGAACGTTCAAAGTGGAAGCCGTACATCGACTCCCTGCCAAAAGACCATTCCGGCGTTCCTGCGTCGTGGTCATCTTCGCCTCTGCTGCCGGCCGGTGCAGAGAAGGCTGACGAGCGGTGCGCTCTATTGTTAAGTGTTCCTTCGTGCGTTGTCTCTGCAGATCTGAACAGCATCAACGCCGCCGGAGACGACCATCCGCTCGTCAGGCTGGCGCGAAAGCGCGACAGTATGGCACGAGCCATTGCGTCGGATTGGCGAATGTGTTCTCGACTTGCGGGAGAGTTGGCGTCAACCATTCCCTCGTTCGAATCCCTTCTGGTGGACGTCGAAGGCTCGGCCATGCTCGGGCTGGCGGAGGACGCCACGGAAGGGCCGCCGAACAAACGCCCGCGACCTCGGCCCGGAAAGCGCGCACGCCATGTCGGCAGAGCCTTGCCTTGGGACTCTTTCATTTGGGCTTGGCTTTCAGTCAACACCCGCATATTCTCCCTGAATCTTCCCTCGCACCATGCCAACATCAGCTTTGCTCTCGTTCCGGGCGCTGACTTCCTCAACCATCTGCCCGCGCCTTCCGCACCCCATTTACAGGTGACCTACCATCCGTCGGGTCCCCATGCAGGCTGCTATCACCTCGCCGTCCCTGGAGCCGTGGCCGCCGGGCAGCAAGTTTTCAACTGGTACGGCCACGTGGGAAGCGTGATGGGATTCTGCGAATGGGGTTTTGTCCCGTTCGTTGGCCGCGCGGACGACCCCGAAAGACCGGACCGCGCATACATCGAGGTCTGGGAACAGGACGATGAGATGGGAGGGGAGCGGGTACGCATCTGGCCGTTGCCAGCTGGCTTGGACGACGGCCCGGAGCCCAACGAGCAGGAGCGGGACTACCTCTTCGTGCATCCACGCGGAGCTCACGACAAGCTCCTGGAGTTTGCCCGGAGGCGATTGCTGCAGGCCAGGGCCGAAGAAAACGAGGATCCCGTGACCGTCGATGGCTGGATCGAGAGCCTGGATAGAAGTGCGAAGGAGCTCGTCATATCCTGGTGCGGCGCCTGGCGCAACGAGCTCGAGGCGTTCCTCGCAAAGGTCGGCTTTGTTGAGCTTCCACGTCTCGCCTCTCTTGACCGGCTGCCTTTGCCAGCCACAAGCTTCGCGCTCCGCAGCTACCTCGGGCACGATTTCCCCGCACGACCTGACGAACGTCCGGAGGTGCGTTGTCCTGGCGCGCGAGGTCATAGACATGGCCGTGGAGCGTTTGAGTCTGAGCCATAGATGAGAATCACGCCAAACAGGAGGAGACTTTGAGCAGAAAAGGGGGTCGATTCGCGTCACAACAGGCAGGGGTACGAGCTACACGTCGCAAGGAGATTCCCCGCAGCCCGCCCAGGTTTCCGGGCGCGGATCATGACGCGGCGCGTTGCTCTATCCTCGGCCGTACGAAAACTCAAGCCCGAGCCAAAGCCGCAACTTCTCCGGCCCTTGGTTGGAGAGAGTAGGCCGGAAGAGGTTCGACGCCGTCCAGACTCGCCGACCGCGGTTTCGGCGGGGCAGGAAGGGTGACCATGGCGGGTTTCTTGGAGCCGCTGCACGCCTTGGCCTGCGCGCGGGAGCGGGACACCTTGTTCGACACCTTTTCGGCGACGAAGGCGATCCCTGGGGAGGGTCAGAGGCCTTGCATCGCGAACGGCCCCGGGGTTGCTCACCGCAGAACAATAGTCAGAGCATCGTTGACGAGTCCGAAGCAGACGGCGCGGTCCGCAACAGCGAAATCGAGCGGGGGCGACTGCGGATCGCTGCGGATCGGCGCACGCGGCAGCCGGACACGCGCGCAGGCTCGCTCCCCAAATCTTCGTGTTTCTTGCCAAAGAAGGCCTCGGGCTGGATCTATTGCTATTGAAGTACAGGCCGCTGATTCTATACCGACCTTTGTCCGCTGGACAGGATGCTCGCACAAGGAATTCCATCACGCCAAGTCACCCAGCCCGGTCCGGGGTTCGACGCTGATGTAGCAGAGTCAGGGAAAGAAGGTTCTCGTCCTCCTCAACTTTTTACGAGACTCCAGCAGAAGGGGGACAGGGCCTGCGCCACCCTGGTCTGAGTCAAAGGACCCCACGATTCCGAGGCTCGAACAACTGCGGATCGTTCGGACCCTTGCGCCGAAACAGGAGCGTGGCGCTGCCCCGACTCACTATAAGACTGCGTCCCGTGACTCTGCATCGCATTCAGTTTCTCCAACGAACCTGCTTTCCATCGCTCCGTCCGTGACAAACAATCGTGTCTTCGACCAAACAATGAGAGCATCTCTCGCCACCCTCGTCGCCCTTTGCCTGGCGGCGACCGAAACCTTTGCTATGCCTCTGGTAGACACTCCAGCGAGCCCCCACGGCGCATCGTTGGGCTCTTTCTCGCGGCACCGCCGAACCTCGTATCCGGTGAGCGAGTCGCGACGCTGTCCAGGTGAACTCCGTGACGTCCAGGCCTACAGAACGAAAAGAAGTGCATGTACTCGTGCTCTGACGCGGCGTTCTTCTTCGGCACTTTCCAGTTCTACCAGCTGGGCTGCGCCGGATCGAAGGGGCAATGCACATTCTTCTTGGACGACGCCTGCACCAGGCCTCGGCCGCGCACGGTCGAGCCTACCGGGACCATCGCGTGCCCCTATGACCCCACAGATGGGTGGTGCAAGACCGTTCACGATGTCTACATTCTGGGCTACCCGGCGCCGACCACGTGCACCGGCAACTTGGACGGAGGTGGCATTCCCCTGCCGAACCCGAATTGCCCTTCGGATCACGTCAGCTACCCTCGTCTGCCGGTCGACACGCGCCCTTACGCTACTTGCGTTGCGCCCAAAGACGGCCCCAGCTATCCCGGCTCGTCGTGGGGTTGCCTGCAGGACGAGAGCGGCAAGGACGCTTGGACTCCAGTGAAGCGCACGCAATACGGGCAGATCGGCTGCATGGCCACCAACTCTTGGGACTGCATCTGGGTCCCGAAATCCTGCTGCGAGAAGCTGGCCGCGAGCGGGACCGACAAATCCCCCTACTTTGAGTGCGGGGCTCTCCACTACCGGATTTGGAAGACTTCCGGCTACTCCGACCCCAACCACTGGTGCTCCAGGGGCTGGAAGCTCCTGAACCCGGATGTGCCCGTTCCGACGCCAGGGTGCTGAGCAAGCTGGTAGCTCTGCGTTCTTGGCAATTGGATAAACTTGAAAGCGAGCCTGTACATAGCAAAGATCACATTTGATTGAACGACATTCACACACGCTACTTGTACCAACAACGAGCCAGCCGCGCACTCGACTACAGCTTGGCCCCGCCTTCCTTCTCCTCGTAGACCACAGGATGATCTCGGTGCCCGACAATCTTGCTGCCGGCCTTGTAGCCCTCCTTCCACATGTCCGTCACCGGCCAGCCCCACTGCCGGCCAGGCTGATCGCAGAATCCGTGGTCCTCGCCCACGAACCTGAACGCCCACGCGCGCCTCCTGGTGTCGGACCTGAGGTTGCCCTTGCTGCCGTGAACGGTCATCGCGTTGAACACGATCACGTCGCCGGGCTCCATGTCCCAAGACAGAAACTCGTGCTTCTTCTGCTCCTCGGGCGAGTCCAGGTCCGGGAGGAGAGGGAGTCCGGCACGGTACGGGGCGTTCCCGGGGCGGAAGGTGCGGGGGTTGTGCTCCTGCCAGCGGTGCGAGCCGCGGACGTATTGGACGCAAGTCTTGGCGTCGACGGGATCCAGGGGAATCCAGAACGAGATCACCATGTCGCCGGTGACTGCCCAGTACGGGCGGTCCTGGTGCCAGGGCGTTTCGTCTTCCGTCTTGGGTTCCTTCACGAAGAGCTGGTCGTAGAGGAAGCACGAGTACTTGCTCCCCATGAGCTTGGCAGCCAGCTCGCCCATCGGTCCGCCGCGAATCCACTCCATGGCCGGAGCCAGGCGGCGCCAAACATCGATTTCGTGATAGAACTTGCCAGGCCCGCCTTCCTTTGTGTAGTTCGCCCCGAGGTTCGCTGTTCGCCGTGGTGAGCCAAAATGGCATTGCGTGCCGGTGTCTCCCACCGTCCTGGCTCGTCGCCATGGCGTTCTCCACGATAGCCCGAAGAAAGTCTATCCAAGGTTTGTCGATCGCACCTCGAAGGACGGCCACCCCGTCCTCCCGGTACCGCCGGATGACTTCGGGATCCAGCTTCGGCGGGGGCCGCGCCGCAGGGGCAGGTGGCATCGGGATGGGCAGAACGACCGTCTGCCGGACCTCGCCGATGGGGGCGAAGATGTTGAAGGGCTCGTTGGTGAGCGACATCGCGTTCGGCGTGGGGGGGTGGGCAGGCGCAGGCGGGCAAAGGGCAAGGGACCTCGCGGTGGCGTTGCTTGCGACAAGAAAGGAGGAGGCAAGAAGGTCTATAGCAACACCTCGCCTAGCTTGATCCAATCCTCAGTCCTCTTCTCAATCCCGCATCGCCAGAGCTCCACTCTGTCGAAGGCCACGGGCCCCGAAAGATCGTTCCCGACCGTCCGACCCAACTCAGCCGCGATCGCGTCCCGCTTTTCCGCAGTGAAGTCCCCATACACGAGCGATAAATGTGGCTGAAATGGTGTGCGTGCCGCGCCGAAGGACTCCTGCACCGCCGCGCGGAGCTCGTCGAGGTCCGGAGATTGCGTGAAGAGCAGCATCACGCATTCCCAAAAGTCGTCCGTGGGGCCGGCACGTGGGCCGAGGGAGACGATTTCCAATGGTCCGGGGTCCGTGCGGCCAATGCGGGCGCGCCACGCGTGAATGGCTTTCCGGAGCGTCTCAATCGCGTCGTCGACGGGCGTGTCCCGAAATGCCTCGTCCGAGAGTGAGAAGAGCGTCACGTGGGGAGTGAAGGGCGCCGACGCGCCCACCAGCGATCGACATTCGCTGGCAATGATCCGGTACAGGAACTCGTCGAGGTCTGGGGACGCAGGCCGAAGCCAGAGGGTGAGGAAGTGGGACGCGTCGTCTCCGGCAACCGGATGTTGCTCTTCCGGTACATGGGCCCGCGTCGTAAGAGAGAGAGGAATGAAAAGCAGGACGCAAAGCAGCAGACGACGGAAACGCGTCCGCATTGTTGCGTGATGTGCGAAGATTTGAGCGGTCACGCCGCGGATTCAAACTTGAAACGCAGATGCAAACGTGCCTTCACCTAGATCTTCGCCGCCGGCGGCCAAGCATCATCATCCGCAACCATCTCGAGAATCTCCAGCACCTGCGCCTGCGACTCCACCTTCCTCGGGTTCCTGGGCACCCAGTTGGTCTTCATCGCCCGCATCGCCACGAACGCGAACTTGTCCTTCCCCACGCCGACGGCCTTGAGGCTCCTCGGCATCCCCAGCGCGGCGATCAGCTTGTGCAGCAGGTCCCCGGCGTCGTCGCCCGGCTTGCCGCCGAGAGCGGCGACGATGTCGGCCTGGCGGGCGGCGTTGGCGGGCTTGTTCCACTTCATGACGGCGGGGAGCATGACGCAGGAGGTGTGCCCATGCGGGACGTCGAACGCGCCTCCGAGGACGTATCCTGTCAGTGGCAGCTCACGATCAGCACAACTGCGACAGATCGATCTCGCAGGACACGCACCAATGCCGTGGCTGCAACCCATGGGCACCCCCGTCGCGACGCCAGTCATGGACAGCCAGCATCCGATCAGGCACTGGAGCCGCGCGTCCAGGTCCTGCGGGTTCTGGGTGACCTTCAGCAGGCCGGAAGAAAGCAGCTTCAAAGCGTGCAGAGCTTGGCCGTCGGCGTAAGGCGACGGTGCGGAGGAGCAATATCCTTCGACGCAGTGATCGACGGCGCGGATGCCGGTGCTGATAAACAGCCACTGCGGCGTGTGCAGGGTGATCTCGGCGTCGAGCACCACGGCGGCCGGGGCGCAGAGCGGGTGGTTGAAGAGCTCCTTGGCGCGCTTCTTCTCGTTGGTCACGCCCGCGATGGCCGAAAACTCGCCGGCGGAGAGCGTGGTGGGCACGGCGATCGAGCGAACGGTAGGAGGCTTGACCGGGCCGGCGAGGAGGGGGTCCATCGCGTCGACGTCGGTCACGTCGTTGGAGAGACAGAGCGCGACGGCCTTGGCCGCGTCCGTCACTGAGCCTCCCCCGACAGTCACGATGGTGTCAATGCCGAACTCGCGGGCGAGCGCGGCGGCCGCAATGACGGCCGAGCGGGGCGTGTGCGCGGGAACCGTATCGAAGGTCGCGGCGTACATGTCACCCAGCGCCTCGACGACGCGTTTGACGGCGTCGGTGGTGCGATTGAGGGTGCCCGACGCCATGACCAGCACGCGCCTGGCGCCGCGCCGGCGCGCAAGCTCGGGCACCGCCGACGCGGCCGGCTGGCCGTAGACGACCTCCTCGGTCTTGGCGATCACCGTACGGCCCGGGCGGATCGACATTGCTGCAAGTGGGGAGTGGGAGACACAGCAACGGAGTTTGCAAGCGGCGCGACGCGTCCACTCACTCCGCGTATCGACACTCGCAGAGCGCTCAGCTACTACTAGCTCATGCAGCGGACGCGTGCAGCGCTCCACGCAGCCTGAATTCAGACGCGTTTCTTCCGTCGTGCCGTCATGCAAGGCGACGCTGGCTCGACGGGTTCCGGTCGCGCCGAAGCCACTCCGACCTCTGCCGACCAGGGCACCTGCGGCCCGCCTCCTTACTCGCTACCGCCCGGTGTCGTCTGCTACAAGACCATGCCGGTGTGGACCGGCGAGTCGATGCCGCAAGGCTTCAAGCGTTCCCACTCAACGGCGGCGGGCGTGTGGGGCAGGCTCGTGTGCCAGGAGGGCAGCTTGGACTTTGTATTCGAAGGCATTGATGGCGGCGGAGACGTTTCTGTACCGGTGCGGGCCGGAGAAGCTGCGGTCACACCCCCAAAGCTGAAGCACCATGTCGAGCCGGGACCTGGAGCTGTCATGCAGCTGGAGTTCTGGAGAGTTCAGTGATTTCGCGAATCTGGATGGGGAACTCGATGATTCGAAGGCTGCCGCATGGATTTGGACAGAAGATTTTCAAGGACGTGGTGTTTTGGGAGCTTGAGCGCGGTGGCGAAGCCGTTGTATTCTGCGTCGAATCTTTTCACGAGCCGGCTCCTGCGGCGAATCTCCCACATGGCCGGAGACGTCCATAGCGACACATGAAGAACGACTTGCTGCACTGTGACGAACGCAAGACAGTTCGCGGGCCCACGGAAGGAACAGACGCGCTGCCGACGCGCGATGCGCGCGGTCGTGGTCCACGACCGTGAGAGGCTCGCGGCCTTCCTCCGGCGCGACCCGGTGCTCTATGACTACCAGATTGGCGATTTGGACGACTTTTTCTGGTCGTACACGGTGTGGTTTGGGCTCGAAGAGGGCGAGGAGCTGCTAGAAGTCGCGTTGCTGTACGCCGGAGCGTCGAATACCGCGCTCCCCGTTCTCCTGGCCCTGTCGAAGGACCCTGAGAGAATGAAGCTGCTGCTGAAGGACGTGTTGCATCTGTTGCCGCGAAGAATGTACGCGCATCTGAGCCCCGGCGTGCTGGACGCCCTCGCCGACTATGCGGAGGAGCCGCACGGAGCCTATGTCAAGATGCGTCTTGCGGATCCCTCGCAGCTCGACCGCGTAGACATTTCCGATGCGGTGCGCCTCGGGCCGGACGATTGCAAGGAGCTGGAGGAGCTCTACTCGGCTGCCTACGACGGCAACTGGTTCGACGCGCGGATGCTCGACACGGGCGAGTACTTTGGCGTTCGCCGCGGCGGTACCCTGGCAAGCGTTGCGGGCATCCACGTTTACTCGCCCGAGTACGGTGTGGCAGCCCTGGGCAACATCGCGACGCGGCCCGAGGCGCGCGGCAAGGGTCTCGCCACCGCGGCCGTCGCGGCGCTGTGCCGATCGCTCCTGGAAAAGGTCTGCTACGTGGGGCTCAACGTCAGCGTGGACAATACAGCGGCGATCGCGGTGTACCGACGGCTGGGATTCGAGGCCGTGGTAACGTACGACGAGCACATGCTCAATCTGCGGCCGGGCTGAGGAGGAGAACTTGGATCTCGGAGGTATACCACCGGCCGATAGAGCCCCGCGCCTAAGCCGGCGTCGCAGCGGTGCGGCGGATGTCGTAGCGAAGGGCGACCGTGCCGCTCGTGTAGGCCTTCACTTCGAGTAGGTGGAGCGCGACGTCGCGATCCAGGCCTTCGAAGAAGCGGATGCCGTCGCCGATGACTATGGGCAGAACCGAGTACTGGAGTTCGTCGGCCAGTCCGTGGCGCACGAAGTTGCCGGCCACGGCACCGCCGCCCGCGACCCAGATGGTGCGGTAGCGCGGCTTCAGCCGCTCTGCGAGCAGCCGGTTAAGCGACCCGCTGTAGAACTCGACGCTGTCGCGCGTTCTCGGCAACGTCCGGTTGGTGAGGACCAGAGTCGGTGTCTCCCCGTACGCCCATCCAAGGCCTTTGGCCTCGAAGTCTAGTGCAGTCTCGTAGGTGCGGGAGCCCATGACGTAGCAGTCTATCGTCTTGACGAACGCGGCGGCCGCCGCGGCTGTCAGAGTCTCCCCTCCGGCGAACTCGTCGACAATCTCCATCCAGTCGACACTGCCGTCCCGCCGCGAGATGAAGCCGTCCAGGCTGGCGGCCATGTGGACGATGACGCGGGATTCGCTCATCGTGGCTCCGATCGCGACGCGAGACCCCCACGGAGATATGTGGGTTGGCCCGCACGTGAAATCGTCCGCGGGCGAACGCGCCCATCCCGAAGCACCGTTCCCCTCGCTAAGCCCCCTGGTAGCGGCCCGTTGAGCACCCGTGCCGTGCCATGGAGACTCCCGGCACCCCGCCGCCCGACCCGCGACGTGCCCTGGACGGGTTGTGCGCCGAGGACCCTGCCCGCGACTCCGCTCCAGGGACAATCGCGCGGATCGCTCAAGCGCTCAGCGACGGGCTCAAACGGCTCGACGGCGCGCTGCGGAGCCACCAAGAGCTCCCGCCGTACATGCAGGCCCGGGCGCGGCGCGAAATCACCGGCGCTTCGAGGACTGTTGTGGCCGATAAGGACCTGCTTGCGGAGATTGAGCTTGCGCTGCAGTCGGGCGAGGAAAGGCCGTCAAAGTTCCTCAGAGCGTATTCGGCGGACTTTTTGAAGAAGATTGCCGCGGATTTCGGGTTCGCGGCTCCGCTGTCTCGGCATGGCATCGACCTGGAGGACCTCACGTGCGATTTTCACCCCACGGACGGATTCGTGCACCGTCTGACGGTCCGGGAGGCCTCGGCGCCCACGACCGACTTTCTGGCGGACCTCTGCGTCCGGCTGCAGGACAAGAGCGTGCATGACTGGAAGGGTTTCCAGGAGTTGTTGCGCATCCGCGACGGAGCAGCCCCGCCGCAGGGCAACTTGGCTCCGCTATGGGACCTGCCGCCCGAAACAATCGACAAGGACATCGAGCACATCTGCACGGCGTTCAAGACGCCGGCTGCCGTCTTCATGATCGAATGGCTCGAGCTCCGCGACCCCAGGAGGACCTTCTCCTCCGCCCGCCCCCGCCTGCCCGGCCAGACGCACCCGGGCTTGGGGATCGCGCGGCAGTTTGGCAACGCGCTCACGGCGCTGACCGCATGGGGAGGGAGGGACATGCTCGCAAACGCGCCCGACTGCTGGCACCACGCCGTCCTGTACCATAACCGTGGATTCTCGTACTTGTCGCCTTCGATGCAGGTGGGCGGTTGTTTGGCCGCCTGGCCTTCGCACTCTGATGTCGGTCTCGCACAGGGCTACCTCGAAGCTTCTGAACGCGACCTTGCGCCCCTGATCGCGAAGTACGGATTCGCGGCCGTTGCCTGGGCGTGGCAGCTCGGCCATGTCCGCCTTGACGGCCGCCGCGTGGCCTGGCTTCCGGTGCAGGAGCAGGCCTTCCCGACATCGTCGAGGGGCAAGGGCTATTTCTACTCGCAGGCGTACCTGGATGCCGTGCAGAGGGCCAGGAAGGGCTACCAGGGGAGGTTCTCGGTGGATTTTGCGGATCCCAACGTCGTGCGCGACGTGGAGAACGCCATGCGCCCCTGATTCCGTTTTCGATACCATCAATGCCGCGCGTTTGCTTTGGACTCGATCCCCATCGATACCGATAGACCGATAAACGATAGACGAATAGAGTGTTCGCAGCCGCGAGCTGATCGACGAGTCGACCACGGACTGTCTCCCAAACATGGCCGACGGACGCGCACAGCTGCTGGCCAAGGCCGCGGCGGTTGCTGCCGGCCTTGCTGCAGCGTACTTTGTTTACCGCTCTCTGCCGGGCGGCGGTGGGAGCCGCCGCCGCCGCCGAGACATCCCGCGGCGCGTTGGCAGCATCACCATTTTCCCAGTCAAATCCTGCAAAGGTTGGGCACAGTGCGAACGATTCGGTCTCGTTTCTGACCCTTTTTCAAGGCATCGATGTCTCCGAGGCCAGAATCTCGGACTGCGGGTTCCCTCTCGACCGCAACTGGGTCCTCGTCACGGCAACGGGCAATGCCGAGAAACCGTGGGAGATTCATACCCTCCGCGAGTCGCCTGCGCTGGCCCTCGTCGAAACTGCGATCGAATTCGACGATGCGGTGCTCAAGCCTGGCGTCGGAGGGTACCAGGACGGCGGCCACCTCGTGCTCCGCGCGCCGGGGATGCAGGAGGCGAGGGTGCGGTTCCCCAGGGAAAAGAAGGACGGCGACGCGCCGGCAACCTACTTCATGTTCATCGGCGACAACCAGGTTCGTGATCTTGGCTTTTCGGACGGTTGCGCAGGGTCCTGATTGCCCGCGTCGCAGGGACTCGACGAAGGCGACGAGGTCGCGAAGTGGTTCTCGCAGTACCTTGGGAAGGAAGTGCGGCTGATGGTTCAGGTAACTTCCAACCAGGCGCTGCGTTGGTCTTTGCTCACGGATCCTCCGCTGACAGGATCCCGACTTTGTCCGCCCAACGCTGGACCGATACACTCCTCCCGCTGCCTCCTTCGAAACCACTTCCGCCTTCCCGGACCCGTACGCGCCGCAGACCGCCAACTCGGACGCCTTCCCCTTCATGATCCTCAGCACGGCCTCGTTCGCGGCCCTCGGCCGCATGCTCTCCTCCGACGCGGCGGAAAAAGGGCAGTCTCTCGAGGCCGCCAACCTCTCGGACCGGCGGCGGTTCCGTGCCAACGTGGTGGTCGACAACGGGCAGGACCCCGCCGAGGCGTTCGAGGAGGACGGTTTCAAGAGGGTGGCGCTGGGAGGGGAAGAGTTCTTGGGCACGATGAACTGCACGCGGTGCACCGTGCCCCTGGCGGATCCCGATCGCGGCGTGGCGGTGAGTTTCGTGCGTTGTTCCTGCGAGTTAGTTCTGACGGACGTTTCGCAGACTCGGCAGCCCCTACTCACCCTGCAGAAGCACCGCCGGGGAATATGGACGCTTGGCCCGGCCAAGGCGTGCTTCGGAGTGTACGCTTTTGCGAAGAAGCGGGGAGGGTTGGTGCATGTGGGGGACGAGGTGCGGGTGCTGGAGTGGGGGCCGATGGTGGACGCCAAGGACGATTGATAACTGCATTGACGACAGCAAGGGGAGTGCAGGTGGTAAGGCAGGCAGAGTCGTGCTTCCAAAGCTTGTACAGCAACCGAGGCAATCAAAACATGGGTGTTATAAGGATCATTTACCATACATAACCACGGTGCTGCCTCCTCCTGCGGCTTCGGTTCCACCCCGATTCCAGCCTTGTAGAGATCGATCACGCTGTTCACCCCACCCGGCCCTCCGATTGCGATCGCCTCCTCGCCAGAACTGGGGATGTAAGCCATAGGGGTAGTCGGCCGGTCCGAATCCGTGAAACACGCCATCTTGTGCAGCTTCCAGTGGTCCTTCTGGCATTTCTCGCTGCAGTAATGAACTGACCGACAACGCGAGCAGCGCTTGAAATTGCTCTTGTCGGTGTCGATCTTGTTGCACTTTGCGCAGCGGATGAGCTTCTGGCGGGCCGCGGCCGCGGCGGGGTCGGACCCTGAAGCCGTGCCGCCGACGGCCGCGACGGGCACGACCGGAGCCGAGGCCAGCTTTGCGCGCTCCACGAGGGCGGGAAATCCGGCTTCCAGGTCCTCGAGCCCCTTGCGGAGGTTGGCAAGCTCCTTTTCGGGCCTCGGTTCCGCCGACACGCCCCGCGCCATGTCCAGCTTATGCGGCTCCATCCGTGCCACGGGCGAGAGATCCAGGTGTACCGGCGGGCGGTTTTGCCTTTTCGCGGTTCTGCTCTGTGAGAGGCCCATAACGGGCCATGAGGGCCTTGAAGCTGGCGTTGATCATCTCAAAGTCTCCGCGGCCGCTTTCGTACATCATCGTCGCGGTAGCCTCGTGCTTTTCGGCGAGCTGCTGTAGCCGGTTCAGTGCGCCGTAAGGGATCCATCCCGCGTGGATGTATTGGTCCACAGCCTTGTAGAGGTGGTGCGGCTTGCTGGGGTCGTCGTCGGGCAAGTTCGACGCCGCAAGCAGGTAGTTGTCGGCCGCGGCAAGGAAGGAGCTGTGGTCCGAAAAGGCGACCTTGCCCGCCGTTCCCGCGGGCGAGCCCGACATGTAGGCGCGCCGAAAGTGGAACGCCGCAAGGGCGGTGTAGGCATTCGCGCGGGGCAAGAAGTGGAAAGCGGGGAGCGCCGGATCGTCGAGGATGGAGGACGAGATGCCGCTGGAGGTCGAGGCGAGCACGTCCTTTGCCAGAACGGTGCCAACCTCGAGCACCTTGCGGGCCACCTGGTAGTCCGTCCCCAGGCCGCTCGATCACGTAGTCGAGCAGGAGGCCCTTTGTCGCCAAAATTAAATGAGGCTGCAGGGCCCGTCCACCCTCCTGAGCCAGCGCCGCGGGATCGACCTTGCCGGCGAACTTGTCGACAAACTCGACCGCGTTCTGCAGCCGCGTGATCCCGCCGGCAAGGTCCCGCGACACCTTGGAGATCATTGCGGCGCAGACTTCCTTCCGCACAAAGTGGTCGGCCGCCATCCGCGCCTTGTCCCATCCTTCGGCCTCGAGCACGCCCCTGACGGCGCGCGCCGCGCTCGAGGCCGAGCTCCCGTATTCGGGAGCGTTGCGGAACACGCGCTCCTTCCGCAGGATCGTGTCCAGATCGCGCATGAGGTCTACGTGGATCCCGTAAGCCTTGTCGTCGATCAGGAACGAGTCGGTGAGGAGCGCCAGCGGCGAAGCGTCAATGTCCGACGTCGGCTCCCAGTCGCCGGCCTTGAGCTTCGCCGCCGCCTGCTTGAGCTTGTCGACGGCAAGCAGGCGGAGCGCGGCAGCCGAGGACTTTGGCGCAGGGTCCGCGGCAATCTCGCGGGCCTTGAACCTGGCCACGGCGCGGTTCAGGCGCAGGACCGAGGGATTCAGCACTTCGTCGCCGTCGATGCCCGTGTCCGGCCGCGAGGGATCCCATTTCTTCGAGTAGTACGGCATTTTCTAGAGGATTTCAACGGTACGAGATTGTTTACGGTTTGTTTACTGGGTCCCGCCAACTGATCGCCCCGCCGGGTCCCCTGGAGATGGCGGCCACCGAGCCAATGCGCGACCTCTCCAATGCGCAGCCGGGCCGCATGTACCTCAACATCCTCGATGGAGCCACCCGTCAGAATCGCTGGACCTCGCGCCCGCTTCCCGTCCCTGTCTCCCGGCTCCGCGACACCACCGTGGAACGACTGATCTTGGACATCGCCGACGAGTTTGCCACTATTGAGGTCAAAAGGTACATGGCCTCCGAGGGGCCGTCCTCGAGAAGATGCTTTCAGTGTAGGAAGCCGGCCGTGACCGTCGCCCAAGGGGATCACCCGGGGGTGACCAACCCGCACGGGATCACGATCACGGAGCTGCAGCTCGTCTGCGGATCCGAGGCGTGCCAAACAAAGGCAAAGGCCAATCTGACCAAGGAGGGCAAGAGGCGGATCGGCGATGCGCGGAGGCCGGAGCCCGTGCACGGCAGTGCCAGGCATCCGCTCGACCTCTAGCAGGTTCTGCTCCTCCCTGCAGAAGGGATCTCCCCCGGGTTTCCACCCGGACGAGCGCCGCGCTCGGCTGCAGGTCGACGCCGCGCTCATCGACCAGCCCGAGGAGCTCTCCAAAATCGCGCGAGACTCGGAGGGGCTCAAGCTCGCTGTCAAGCACTTCCTTTCCCTGAAACCGGATTGCGTGCGGTGCGGCGGGAAAGCAAAGGACTTCCAGCCATTCCAGTTCCACGAACCGGAGGGGTGGCCTCCGTGACCATCTTTGCGTTCCCGTACTGCGCGAACTGCACGGTGGGCGTCATCAAGGCCGCGCTCGCGTACATGAAGAAAGACGGCTCGCCCGATTCGACGGACCTGCCCGTGACGCTGCTTTCGGGGTGCCACAAGTGCGGCAAGACGTCGAGGGACGTGCAGCGGGAGTTGCGGCGATGCTCGCGCTGCGCCCTGGCATTCTACTGCTCCCCAGAGTGCCAACGGGAGGACTGGCCCCGCCGCAAGGCACAATGCGCGCCTCCAGGGAAGGGAAACGCTGCCAAGCGGGATCAAGGTTCTGGTGGCGGGTCTTCCAGTGCAGAGTGACCTGACGGACCGATGGCATGGTGTTTGCATTCGTCCACACGACGGGCACACACATGTATTGATTCGGTGCACTGCTGATTTGACATATAACGGGAACGCAATAACGAACGCACTAGTCCTCGATCACGAGCACCCCCTCCACCTCCTGCACCCCCTGGGGCATCCCCAACTTGATGCGCGGAGCCGGCGGTTCCCGCCCGTAGTAGATGGCGAACGAAGCCAGGCAGTTGCTGGTGTAGCCCACGGAGACCTTGACCTTGGGCGGAGCGTGCCCGTCCGGTCCGGCGTTGGGATTGGTCCCGGCAGGGGAGTCCGCGGCGGGCTCCGGCTCGGTCGCGGCGCCGGGAACGTCGCCGGCGGGGACGGCGGGCTCCTCGTCCGCGGAATCGCCGTCGTCGAACCTGGCGATAGACGCGGGATCAGCGCGACCGCGCGGTAAAGAGCTGTCCGGCACGTACCTGGCGCTGGCGTAGGGCGAGTGCTTCATGCCCTTCTTGGGCACGATGCCGCGGGAGCGCATGGCACGCAGGGGCTCCGCGTCCATCTTCGCGTCCGGCGCGGCGGCGGGCGCATCGCCGGCGGGCGGCGTCCTGGCGGCGGCGGTCTTCTTGGCGGGCTTCCTGGCCTTCACCATGCGCTCGCCCGCGCGCCTCCACACGTTCACGCGCAGCTTGATGGTGCCCATCTCGCCGTACACCCTGCGCACGGCGTCGTAATGCGCGGGGTCCAGCTGGCGCTCCTGGTAGTCCACCCAGCCGATCGTGAGGGGCTTCTCCGTGCCCTTGCGGTCCTCGTACTGGCGACGGTCAGCATGCAAGCAACGAGCGATGGGGAGGAGCACGCACAGAGTCGATCACGGCCTCCTCACCGGGATCCTTCCAGCTCTGGGGGAGTTTGCGGCCGTCCACGAAGGCGTTGGTCACCACCCGCGCCCTGCCGTCCTGGCCCCACTCCCCGTCCCCTTGGGCCTTTGTGCACGCGAGCAGCCTGATCGTGGCCTCTCGGGCACCCTCCCCGGGCTCGCCGTCCTCGCCGCGGATCAAGCTGCCCAGGGTGACGACGTCCACGGACGCGGTGACCCTGCTGCCGTCCTGCGACGTCTGCGAGATGTCCTGGAGCGGGACGGGGATCCAGGCCCCGGCGCTCTTGGCCTCGAGGCGCACGGTGTGGATCAGCGGCGGGCGGCGCCCGCTGCCGGGGGTGAGGGCGATGATCTCGGTGGCCATGCCGAATGCCGGAGATGCGGAGAGAGCGCCAGAGCAGAGCGAACTAGGAGCTATTTGTGTCGGGGCTTCGTTCTGGGACCTCCCAAGAGGCGCGCTTTTGCGCCGCCCCGAGTGCCCCGGGAGATTCGGACGCCGGACGCCCCATGTCCTCCGCCGTGCCGCCGCTCGACCCGCCCGCGCGGCGGCGGCCGCGGACGGTGCTCGGCGTGGAGATGGCGCGGCCGGCGCTCGCCCTCGCGGTCGTCGACGCGTGCGTCGTCTCGTCGGGCCTCGCGCTGTGGACGTACGACGACCTCCGCGGCGCATTCGGCGCGGCGTCGGTGCTCCTGCCGCTCGCGTGCGCCGCGTCGATCTTCTCGCCGCGCGGCACCGCATACTCGCCCGCAATCGTTCTCGCCCTGTGCGGCGCGACGCTGGCGGCGGGCGCCGTCGCCGCCGCGCTCGGGCTCGCGGGAATGGCCCTCGCTGTGGCCGCCCCGCCCGCCGCCGCCATGCTGGTGCTGGCCACGGGCTCGCTGTCGGCCGTGGCCGCAAACGCCGTGCCGCCGGTGTGGGGCGCCTCGTTCGCCGGCGCGTTCGTGCTCTCGGCCGCAATGACCGCCGTCGGCTTCTCGCTCAGGCCGCCCTTCGACGCCATGGGGCAGTTCCCCGTCTCGCTGCTGCGCTCGCTCTCCGCCGCCGTGGGCGTCATCATCTTCTGGCGCCTGCTCGTCGGTCCGCTGCTCGGCACGCCTTCGAACGCCTCGCGCTTCCGGCAGCAGCTGGACGACGCCACCGCCGCCATTGACGCCAACCTCGCCAAATGCGCGGCGCGCATCGCCGCCGCCTCCGGCCCGCCCGCGGACCCCACCGTCCTGAAGGACGAACGCGACGGGGCCGCCGCGCGCCTCGGCGCCGACCGCCGCGCCATGGACGCCCTCCTCGAGACCGCCTCCATGGTTGCCCTCGAAACCCGCTTCGTGCCCGGGCCCTTGGCGGCGCTGGGACCCGCGGCGCACCAGATGCTCCTGGCGGCGCAGTTCCTCGAGGTCGAGAGCATGCAGGCTGCGGCGGTCGCGGCCCTCGACCGGGGTGGGGAGGGCGCGGAAAAGTGGGTGCTCGGCGAGGTCGCGGGGGCGATGCAGGAGGTCCTGCGCACGGCCAGGATGAACCTCCGGGCGGCGAGGTCCGCCATCCTCGGGCGGACGGGCGACCCGGCCTCCCCGGAACCTGCCGAGGTATCCTCCGCGGTGCGCGAGATGGACTCGCAAACTGTCGCCTCCCTTCGCGCGCACGGGTTCGACGCGACGGATTCCGAGGCCGGCGTGGTGTTTGCCAGCACCCTGCTGGTGCTCAGCACCGGCGTGGCCTGGGCGGCTTCGGCAGCGCAGGAGCTCGCGCGTACGGCGGCCGCGGGCGGGTCTCGATCCTGGTGCGCCTGCATGGGCAGGCGGCGCGGGAAAGGCGACAAAGGTGTGCCCTTGGAGGAGGTCCGGACGAACGGCACGGGCTCCACGGGCAACGGTTCGGCCGGGAACGGCCTGCCCAACTTCGGGACGCTGCGCCGGCCGCCCACGTTGGACCCTCCGACCCCGCTCTCATTCACCCTCCCCGGGCCCGACCCCCGCTCCCCCCTGGTCATCGCCGGCCGTGCCCTCTCGCACGAATCGGCGCGCACCGCCGCCCGCGCCGTGCTCTCCTTCACCTTTGTCCTCGTCCTCGCGCAGACCTTCTCCCTCCCCAGCCTCAGCTTCATCAACGCCTTCATCGGCGCCTCCTTCGTCTTTTCCTCCGTCTGGCTGGGCAAGGCCAACGCGACCTTCCTCATCCGCGTGGCCGCCGTGCTCCCGGGCCTGCTCATCTCCTGGGCGGGGTTCGCCGCCTCGGGGGGCTACCGCGCCGCATGGACCAGCTTCGGCGTCGTCGCCGCGCTCGCCGCCCCCTTTGCCGCGCTCGCCCGCCTTCCCGGCGCCGGCGCCGGCGCGGGCATCGTCGCCGTCTTTGCCGTCTCCTCGTACGTCCTGTACCCCCCCAACTCCCCGCCGTACGCGACCTACATCGGCTCGACCTTTGCCCAGACGGCCCTGGGCGCGCTGGTGGGCCTGCTGAGCTGCCACCTCGTCGGACCCAAGCTGGCCGCCGACGCGGCGGGGCAGGCGCTGGCCGCTGCAGGTCACGCGCTGGCGTTCGCGGTGCTCCGGATGCGGGTCGTCCGCGCGGGGGTCGAGAGGGGCGCGGGGGACGGGGTGGACCGGGCGGCGGCCGAGGCGGGCGGGCTGGCGGATTCGGTGCACGCGTGCGTGCGGAGGGCGGGGCAGGCCATCGTCTTTTCCAAGGCCGAGCCGCGGTTCCGCGGCCCCAGGAACCCGGAGCTCGTGGCGCGGATGGGCGCCGGGCTGCGGATGGCGGCGACGCTCGTCAGCGCGTGGGCGGATGCCGCGGCGGGGGGGAGGGCGGCGGGCGTCGCGGACGATCCGGGGGCGGGGACGGTGCTCCGGTTGGGCACGGTGCTGGGGGCGCTGGATTCGAGGAGGCAGCTGGTGCTTTTCGGGCCGCCCCGCGCCGCGAGGGGGGCGGAAGATGCGGGGGAGAGGGAGAAGCACCCGGGGACGGACGCGATCGTGGTGGCGTCGCGCGCGCTGTTCACCGGGGACGGGCCGAGGGCCATCCTGGCGTCGGTGCGGCGGGCGGTCGGGGACGGGTCCGCGCTGGATTCGCGGAATGGGCTGATGGCCTGCGTGGACGCGGCGCTGGGGGTGCACCTGGCCGCGCTGGTGGAGGGGCTCGAGGCGGATGCGGCGGAGCTGCTGGGGTCGGCGAGCGCGTCGCTTGATCTCGGCAGGGAGTCGGAGGTGGACGAGGAACTGTCAAAAGGGCCTTTTGGGGCCGGCAGGATCGCAGATTCGCTCCTCTCGAGCAGGGACGGCGGGCACAGCCCGTGAAATACAGCGGGTGCTCTCGCGTGGATGTTTGCTTCGAGCCGCGTTTGACGGGTGGTGGCTTCTCGAGCACACCGACACATAAAAGGTTAACCATGCCAACCATGCATTGTCCTCCATTCTCCGGCCTGCTCGACCTCCCGGACGAAGTTCTACTGCTTCTCTCCGAGACTTTCGGGGCGCTAAGGCTCCGCGCCAGCCTCCTGCGCCTCTTGCTCGCCTCCCGACGCCTGTGGCGCGTCTCCGAACCGGCGCTTCACCGCTGCCTGGAAATCACCCCGAGCAACCTGGACAGCGCTAAAACCTATCTGCGTGACTTGCCGCGCGATTCGGAGACCCGCCCGAGGGAACTCGTCCTCTCTCGCGGCATTTGGAACGCCCTCTCGCGCCCCTTCGCTCCCGAGGACGCAACCGGCCTCGCGGCCCTGGAATTCCTCGTCTACTCGTCCTCACGGCTCTCGCGCGTCGAGAAGGCCGTCCTGGTGGACCGCACCGAGGGCGCGCTGGCCCTGTGGATCGCCGCGGGGCGCTTCCCGAAGGTGGAGGCGGTCAGGCCGACGGCCATGGGGATGTACTGCGCCTTGCTGGGCTGCAAGTGTTCCGCGTTGGTCATGACGGATCCTGGTGCGGTACCAAGCAGCACTTTCGAAAGCATGACGGCGAACGTGCGGGAGGCGGTCGCGCGGGAGATGCCGGAGCGGAGGATATTGATCCAGGGGATTGTTGCGGAGAGCGAGGTGGAGCTGGAGAGGCAACTGGTATTCTGGAGCGAGTTTTCGAACGTCCAAGTGGGCGTGGGATGCTGTCGGAAGACGGAGTACCTCGCGGAGATCGGGCAGGCGGCGTGACGGACCCAATGCAGGCGATGGATCCATAGTTTAATCGATTTGAAGTGATTTGGTTCTAATTGTAGCGCATCTGGATAGCTACGGCGCAAGCGAGCATTCGGGTTGGCGTGGGACGCTGCGTAGGGGACCTTGCGAAAAACGAGGGTTGGGTAGAGTTCTCGGCGTGGCGGAGCCCCTTCCGGGGTTTCTGCGGCGGAACCCCCTCAGAAGCTGTGCGCTGCGCCTCCGGAAGGAGTATAAAGCACCCTGTTGGCGGCCGTTACAGAACCCGCAATCCGAGTCGCCGAAACAGCAGTCTGCATCCCCTCCCTCTGAGCACACAGAACCATGCCCGCCACGCTCCGCCCGCTCGACCCGCCGCACCGCGGCCTGCGCAACGCTCTCTCCCAAGTCTCCCTCCTTGCGGGCTCGGCGTCGTCGGCCGCCGACGTCGCCCGCCTCCGCTCCCGCTTCGCCGACGCTGCCCGACTCCTCCGTGACCACGCAGCGACCGAGGAAAAGTGGATCCTCAATCCCCTCGCCGATCGAGTGCCGCACCTTGTGGCCGCAGGGGCAGACGATGACCACGCCGCTCTCGAAGCGGAGCTGGACGCCCTCGAGGCCAAGCTTGAGGCGCTCGACCCCGAGACAGCCGCAGCGGACCCCGCCGTCTCCGGCCTCGACGCTTTCGCAGCCGCCATGGCCGAGTATCACGGCACATACCTCCTCCACATGGCCCACGAGGAAGCCACGATCGAGAAGCACATGATGGAGCACTTTACGGACGCCGAGCTCGTCCAGCACCAGATCGGAATCATGGGGGAGATGTCGCCCGATACTTTGCTCCTGTGGTTCCGCTACATCGTTCCCGCAAGGAGGACGGCCGAAAATGCGGCGGTCCTGGCTGCGTTCCGGGCTGCCGCACCCCCGGCGGTGTACGAGGCCGCGATCAAGGTGATAGCGGAAGAGATTGGACAGGACAGGACGCAAGAGCTGGAGAAAGCAGTGGCGGCCGTCGAAGCACCCGCAGCTTGACTCTCTGCATGTACCAGAAGCATGCTGTACTCGTAGCCTTGATTGCCAATAAGACCGTGTACATCCACAATCTGGGACACGCCCTCTGATATTCCGAAGCATTCTAAAGCGTACCATATCTCGAATATGAACCATTGCGGGCATTTTGGATCGACGGATCGGCGGCCGGCGGGATCGGCGGTCCGTCATCGTATCACATGTTGGTAGCTTCCCAAAGAAAATGCACTTCCTGGGGGTCACAAAGTTCTTGGCGCCTCGGAGGGGTGCCGAAGATGCGCTGCGTGTACTCCTCTACCGGCTGCGTGGGCTGGACTTGCCTATGTGTGCCGCGGCGGCGACCTGCGCGGTCCGCTGCGGAGGAGGGGTGCCGGGCCCGCAAACCTTGTCGGGGCACCTCGAGTCCTGCTCTGCACGCCTGCTAGACACCGCCGGACTTTTGGACGCCGCGAGGAGGCTCGAGTTTGACATCGCGGCGCGTGCGGACCCCAATTCGGACGCCGACGTCTCCCTCATACAACCGTCGACGCTGGCGGCCTATGCCGGCAACCTCTCGTTCCTGAAATGGTGGCGTGACGAGGCTGGGCTGCCGATGGACGCGGGAGACGCCCTGTTGGCGGCCTTCCTGGGTCGACAGCCGCGGACGGCCGAGTGGTTGCTTGACACCCGCACGTCCCTTTTCACGACCTTTCTGTTCCGAGAGCCTTGTTCCGGCTATGAGGACGTGCTCCTTACTCGAGGCTCGCTGGCGGCCGATATCGATGCCAACCCTGCTATCTACGCCGACCTGCTCCGGGACGTGCTGGGAGGACTCGGAGGGATCATCATCGTCGACACCCTGCGGCACGGCAAATCGAACTACTCCGCTGTGCCTACCTCGAACGATATGGTGCCAGCACTGCGGACCATGCTCGGTCTCACCGTGGCCCAACACCCTGATGAGATTTTCCGCTTTGCTCCTTCGCCGAGCGGCACCCTGGATGGGCCTCCGCTTCTCTTCCGTGCCCGCTCCGCGGCCGTCGCCCGGATCGTTCTTGACGCGGCCGAGCCGGAACGTGTTAACGAATGGCTGCGTGCCATGATGCTCCCGATGCCTCCTTCCCGGCCGCGGGGGGTCCTGAGCCACTTGAAGTACCCTCACGCCTGGATCCGCGATGTGTCGAACGGTGCCGCACCAAGCTTCGCCTCGCACACCTCCGAGCTTGCGGACGTGTACCGCAACCGCGAAGAAATGCTGCAGCTCTACCTCGGCCTGCTCCGCGAACGGGTGGACGACCGCATGTTCCGCCTTGGCTTGTGCCGTCACGGGCTCTTCTTGGAGCACATCAAGACCCCCTCCTGGATCTCGTACCTCCACCGTATCGGAGCTCTGCTTTTCCCGGACATGAACCCCATGGCGCTGCTCCTCACCGCGCCCGGCCGGGGTCCATATCCTGGCCGCCGCGCTGGAGACCCCGCCGCCTGCACCGCCCTCTTCCGCGCCGTCCGCCGCACCTCCTCCCTGCTGCCTCGCTCGGGCCGTGCAGCCCCCGTGTCCTCGCACGATCTCGCCGCCGCTTTGTGGATGATCGGGGACCGCGCCGGCCCTTACGCGGGGTTCCGCGGCCTCGTGAGGCTTCTGCTCTGGATGGGGGCGGCGAGGCACTGCTCCGCCGTGGGCAGGGCGGCCAGGGAAACGGGCTACGACAGCCTGCTCGCAGGGGACGTGGAGGCGGTGCGGTATGCGGCGCGGTGGTGCGAGGTGGGTTTCGGGGGCTTACCCGGGGAGCTGTGCGAGGAGGTGGTCATGCGGTGGTGGGAGGTGGAGGCGGATCCGGGGGAGGCTTGACTAATAGACGGATGAAGCACTCTTTTGCACGACTCTTCTTGACACCTTGCGCTCCTAGACCGTTAGCTTCGCCGACTACACTTTCGGCTCCGCGGGCGGCCCCATCTCCGCCACCTTCTCCACGTCGGCACCGAACTTGGCCTCGATCACATTAGCTGCAGGATCCTTGAGCTAGGAAGGGGGTAACGTGAGTCGAAGTCATGTATGTGCAGGATAGAAGGACGCAAGGTTCGCCGAGCACTCACGTCCTTGAGGTAAGTCAGATCGAACTCGTCCCAATCCGGGCTCTGGATCATCGCCATGAACTCGGTGCTGAGCCCCGGCCAATGCGATGTCAGCACGCCGTGCTTGTTCTGATTCTTGTACCACCCGCCGCTGGATGTGCGTCAATGCCATACCAGACCTTGATGCAGCCCAGACCTACCAGTCGACCTCCCACACCGTGCCGCGGAGGTCCTCCTGGATACCCTCGTGCCATTTTCTCTGCACCTCGAGCTTGGGATCCACCGCGACGATCCCCTCGGTCTGCATACGCACGATCACCTGCACTGCATATGCTACCTGCTGCTCCTCGACCACTAGTCCTTCCAGTGAGCCATCCCTTGCACCAAGCATTACACGCGAACGTGCTCACAGTGGATCGGCACCTGCGCCACGGGCGAGTTGGGACCCATGACGTGGAAGAATCCGGGGAAGCCGTGCGAGAGGACAGACTTGTACGACCACGGAAACTCGGTCCACTCCTCTGCGAGGGTCTTGCCGCCGCGTCCAGTGACAGGAAAGTGCGGTGTATAGGTCACGTCAAACCCTGTGGCCTGTTGGAAAAGTCAGGTTGATTACATTGGTTCGTGGAGGGAGCTCAAACCTTGATGATCACATCACAGGGGCGCTCGACGCCCCCGGCCACGATTCCAGTGTCGGTGAAGCGCTCGATGGGTGAGTTGATGACCTTGGTCGTGGGTAGCTGCAGGGCCTGCAAGGTCGCGGAGAGGGCGTCAAGCGGTACGGATGCAGAGCATCCAGGGCCCCATCAACCTCGAGGTAGTGCTCATGTGGCGTCAGGCGGCGGCATCCGACGGGGTCTGCATCCTCGCCCTTCAGCGTAGTCACACAACCTAGCACGAGAGAATGACCCACATGACGGCGTGAGGATCTTCCTCAGCTCCGGGTCGTGCACGTGCTTCTCCAAGTGC
This sequence comes from Hyaloraphidium curvatum, assembly GCA_025558095.1. Taxonomy (NCBI): domain Eukaryota; kingdom Fungi; phylum Monoblepharomycota; class Hyaloraphidiomycetes; order Hyaloraphidiales; family Hyaloraphidiaceae; genus Hyaloraphidium; species Hyaloraphidium curvatum. Next base: position 184,168 of record JAIVFI010000027.1, on the reverse strand, counting down.
GCGCGGCCCGCGGCGATGGCGGCCTCGGCCTCGGGGGTGCCTTGTTTGAAGAGGGCGAACAGGTTCGCGCCGGCCTTCCAGGCGGTTAGGTAGAATTCATAGGCGTTCTTGCGGTCGGCGAAGAAGGCGCGCTCCTCGTCGCTATAGACGTGCGCGTCTGCGGTCGGGACGTTCAGAAGGACCTAGCTAAACAGAGCTCGTAAAGCAGACCGATCCCATCCGTGCCTCCGTACAGGTTAGTGATCCTGCAAGATCGAGTTAGTGGCGAGCGTTTGCACGCGATCGGGACAGCGACCTACCAGGTCGGAGTCCGCTGGTACGAGTGCAGCTCCTTGACCTTGGACCCGATGGACCCGATCGTCTGGATGCCGCTCGACCCGTTGCCGATCACCGCCACCCTCTTGCCCTCCAGCGGCACGCTCCGGTCGAACCTGGCAGTGTGCATCACGACCCCCTTGAACGACCCCTCGCCCTCGAACGTCGGGATCTTGGGTCGGTTCAGGATCCCGTGCCCGTTGAGGACCACGTGAGCCCAGTCCTCCTGCACTCCGTCGGCGGTGCGGACCTCGAGCCGCCATGCGGCGCGGGCCTCGGACCAGGTGGCCGAGACTACCTCGGCGCCGTAGGTCGTGAAGGCGTCGACGTTGTACTTTTCGATCATGCGCTTGAAGTAGAGTTCGATTTCTGTTTCCGTTCACATTAGTCAAGGTTCGCCCACTGCGGCAAGTATCGGTAACTGACCGTCCGTGCCCGCGTACACGGAACTCCAGCGATTAGGCTCGAATCTCCAGACATACATATGCGCGGGGACGTCGCAGCGGCAGCCACTGGGAGGCAAGTCGGTTCAGCAGCAGGCACCATCCGCCGATCCTGATACCAACGGGTACTTGTTCTCATCTGCAGGCACAAGAGCAACGTCAGTACGCTCGGCACGCCGGCCTCGCACTTGCACAACCCACGCCAAGTCCCGGTCGGCTTCTTGTTCTTCTCAAAGATCTTCAGCGACACGTTGCGGAGCCTCCACTGCGCCAACATGGCCACCGTGATCCCGCACATCCCCGTCCCGATGCAGGCCACCTCGACCCGCCGGATCTCCTTGCCCTCGGGATACTCGGGCGGCGGCGCGAGCTTCATGACCTCCACTTCCTCCTCGGTCGGCGCGGCGAGGTCCACCGCGGGGCGGCGCGCGTCCAGCGGGTCGTAGGATAGCTTGGGGTCGGGGCCGGCGTAGCCGCCATTGGAGGCGCGCGGCAGGGCCTGTATCTTGCCCATGGTCGCCGGAGATTGGGACGGAAGCAAGGGCAGTTGGGAGACAACCAGCCCGTCGGAACTCTCCGCTCGCTGCCCCCAAGTACTCGCGCCGATTGAGGGCAACAACTCGATTCGAAAGACCAATTCATGCCAATTCATACGTCTTACCCTTTGATGCCATGGAGAATCGTGCTGCCGATCGGGATGTCTCGCCAAGGCTCCAGTTTCGATAGATGCTGCGTGCTCGCTCCCACCTGTTCGATTGGAGTGTCCCAGGAGCTCCAGACGAAACAATGCGTCGCGCTCTGTATCCAGGGGACAGGCCAGCATCATGTCCAAGGTCTCAAGTGCCGGACGCGGAGACCAGACGCCATGATCGGGCGGATGCTGATGGGCAGCCCGGCCAGACGGATCATGTGAGCTAGCGGATCCCTCATCTTTCCAGGAGACTGATTCGGCACTTTCGTGTTCCTTTGCGGGTGGGATTCAGGGGCGGTTGGATTCGGAGAAGGGCCGCGCGTCGACCGCCGCCACAGGGCTACTCCGACCGCAAGCGAGCGTCCGCTGCCCCGGCCGCGCGGCCGCCGACGTCCGGGCGCTGTTCTTCTGCCCGCATCGCTTCCCCGCCGCGGCCTCCGCGCCCCCGACGCGTCCGACGCGGCGATGCGCACGCATCTCATCGCCGCGGCGCTCTGCGCGCTGGTCGCCGCCGCCGCCGCCGCGCCCGGCCAGACGGTCGTCGCGATCGCCGAGGAGCCCGGCCCCGATCGCCATCGGAACGTGTCGGACCCGCCGGCGGGCTACCGCGACCTGTACGCCTGGGTGCTCCCCAAGCCGTTCAACTGGGCAGTGCTCGAGTCGGTCTCGGTGCCGGCGAGCGACAACAAGCACAAGGACAAGAGCCCGCCGGACGACCGCGATCTCGCGGTGGGATTCCTGGCCCTGAGGGGAAAGACAGTGGGCCGGAAAGAGGCCCCGGTGTACCTCGCCTCGTGGTACAACAAGGAGAAGGGTGATTGCCCTTCCGTGCCCTCTGCTCCTTTGTTTTGGATACTGACGCTGGCAACCCTCATGCTAGACTTCCCGCAGCCGCCGTCCAAGCACCCCAACACGCCCCCGACCATCGGCCTCCCGTCGGGCGAGGGCCTCGGCATGCCCACCTCGTCCCTGGCCGTCCTCCTGACCGCCGTCGTCGAGTACAACGACACTGACGGCGACCTCGCCTACGGCCCGGAGGACAAGGTCGTCAAGCGCGTCTGGCTCTCGGACGGCGAGTTCGACCGCATCGAAAAGGGCACCCTCCCCGATCTGGACCTCCTCCCCTCCGACTCGGACGATGCCGAACCCTCCCCGCCCTCCTCGGACCCGGACAAGCACGCCGACGACAACCTCGTCGTGCTCACCTCGACCTCCCTCTCCCGCCCCTCGGTCCGCCTCCGCCTCGTCGGCGCGCACCGCCCCGTTTTCCGCTCCCCGCGCGGCCTGCTGCTCCACCCGCGGTCGACCCTCGTCCGCCTCGCGGTGCGCGACTTCCCGTACGCGGCAAAGGGCACCAGGCTCGCGGTGGAGGGGTACCTCGCCGCCTCGCGCAGGGGGGAGAACCGCACCGAGCTGCGCGGGTTCGCCGGCGAGGGCGGGCTGGTGGTGAGCAACGGCGGTGAGGGTCCCGAGGCGGCGTTCTTTGCCGCGCCGGGCCACGTGCATGCGGTGCGCCGCGGGGGGAACGGCACGCACGAGGCGGTGCCGCTGTTTGCCAAGCTGGGCGAGGCGTTGGGCAAGGAGGGGCTCAAGGAGCTGATGGCGGGGACGACGGGGGTGGTGCGCAAGGCGCTGGGGCAGTATCCGGGGCTGCAGGCGAGGGCGTTCTCGCTCTCGTTCGGGGGGCCGGCGAGGCCGCACGCGGTGTTCATGTGGGTCGCCTGCCGACCGCGGCTTTGGGTGGCGATCGCTGACTCTTCGCCCCGTCAGGAACCTCACCGTCGGCCTGGGCACCGACGCCGTGCCGCACCCCCTGAACCACCTCCTCCCGAGCGCACAGCACGGCCCGGCGTTTACCCACGGCATCGCCTGGGCCGTCGGCGCGCCGGTGCTCTTTGCCGCGGTTGGCGCGGCGGCGGCCGCCGCCTTCGCGGGGACCGGGGGGCGCGCGCAGGCGCCGCCCGCCTGATCTCCCCTCTTGTTGACGCGAAAAACTCCGTCGGAATCCGCAGCTAGATAGCAGTAGTGTTTTGGCGCCGCGGTAGTACACGCCTCCGTCTTTTCCTCGCTCAAGGCGCCATCTCCACGACCAGCGCCGCGCCCCTCCCCGGCACCTCGGCCGCCGCCGCCGCCGCCCACCCTTCCTCGTCCCCCCCGCACGCGGCGTCGCCGCCCGAGATGAGCACGCCCTCGCCCAGGTGCACGCTGCCGTGCGCCGTGGAAGAGACCCAGAGGAGCGCGCGGGGGGACCAGAGGAGGCAGCGGTCGGGGAGGGGGCGGAGGGAGAGGGGGGGATGGGAAGGGAAGAGGGCGGCGATGGGCCAGGTGTGCAGGAGGGTGGGTGGGGAAGGGGGGCAAAGGCGCCAGGCGGTCAGGTCAGGGGGCGAATATGCGTACAGGAGGTTTCGGTCGGGGTCGGCGGCGAGCAGGGCGGGGGAGAACAGCGGCGGGAAGGGCGGGAGATCCAGTATGCGGGGGAACGAGGAGAGGGAGAGGAAGACGGCGAGGGTGCGGCCGCCGGAGATGCGGAGGGCGAGGAGCAGGTCCAGGCCGGGGAACGCGGCCAGCGAGTAGCGCGCGAGGTCCGGGTCGCCGTCCTCGTCGGGCGGGAAGGACCACCGCTTGACGGTCGGGGCCGACGAGGGGGCGGAAAAGTTGGAGAGGCACAGCGCGCCGTCGCGGCCGAGGGTGATCGCCGAGGCGGCGCCGGGGAGGAGCAGCACGCGCTCTACCGCCCGGGTGTGAAGCACCGGCTCTACCAAACCGTGTTCTGCGCCGGCGCCGGCGAGGTGGAATAAACGCGGCCCCCGCGAGGTGGAGGCCAGGCCGAAGAGAGACAGGGTTCCGTTCGCGCGGCCGGCTGCAACTACCGCGCGGGGCTGCCTGCCAGTCCAGAGGGTGCAGCTTGCAGGCACCGGGGCGGCGTCGAGGCAGGTGATGCCGGGGGCGGGGAACGTGCCTGCGACGAGGGGGCTGGCTGCGTCTGCAGGGAAGGCGACGGGGTCCGCGCGGAGCTCGCCGTCCCGGGTGGCCTGGAGCACCACGTAGCCGTTCAGAGCCGGGATCGCGGTGCTGGCGCTGACAGCTGTAGTACTGTCCACGATCGGGCTGCCCCGGAACACGGGGCTTCGCGGGATCACGGGGCTGCCCGGCGGGGTGGATGACGGCGACCCGATCGGCTTGAGCTGGATGCCCAGGTCTGCGAACGAGAGCAGCGCCACGGCCGCCGGCGCGGTCCGCGAGTGCCGCAGCTGCAGTTGGCGCCGCGGGTTGCCTTGGCGCCACCTGTTTTCGGTGAGGTGGGCTGCCACGGCTCTTCGCTTCCTCTCTTCGGCGGACATCCCCACCGCGGGCCGCCTGCCGGGGTGCTCCCGGTCCAAAAGCGCCGCCCACGCGTCGCCGCCGACCATCGCCCGCCAGCGCCTGCAGACGGCCTCGCAGCGAGCCAGCGCGGGCGCGTCCAAACGGGCAAAGACGGCCGTGCGCAGCTCCTGCGGCAGCACCGCGAGGAGATCCGGCGCGCAGCCCGGCGCGGAGAGCAGCCCGCGGAGGACAAAGCGCTGCTCGGCGGAGAGCGATGCGACGAGACGGCGCAGGTCGGTGGAAGCGGAGGGGGGATCCATGATTGGGGACGCGCACGTAAACAACTGCGGACGCGTCGACGGGGCGCGACCACTCCAACTCCTCCGACGCCGGATCCGCGCTGCGCATACGCGCCCGAAGACGAGATGGCGCTGCCCAGGAGCGAGGACAACGAATTCGAGGCGCCGGTGGCCATGTACCACGTGAGGGCCCGACTTCCGTCCGCAGTGTCGCCCATTGACCGTCTCCCTTCCCCGGCCCTGCCGACCTCGGACCGACCATGCTCCGCATCCCGATCGCCGGATCTCATTGCTTCACGGCACGCCAGGTCCACGTGCTCTTCCCCCCGCACAGCCCCGAGATCGTCCGCGCCGCGCTCGCTTTCCGCGCCGAGCTCAAGGCCAAGTTCCCGCACGTCTTCCAGACCGACGTCGCCATCGCCGCCCAGGCATTCTTCCCCGTGTAGGTTCCCCTCTCGTCCTCTCCCGCCCGGGCAACCCGCTCACCCCCCCGGACCCGGAACGCCAGCCCCAACTTCGCCCTCTTCTTCAACCGGAAATCCGACTTCGCCTCCATCCTCTCCCACGTCACCCTGCACAAACCCCGCGGCGTCTCCGCCCTCGTGCACCCCTACCTGGACCGGCATGAGGGCGACGGCGGGTTCCGCGCCATGTGCGTGCGCGAGCACTGCGAGCTCGGGTTCTGGATCGGGAAACCCTACCCGCTCGACGAGGACTGCAACGGGTGCTTCGATGCCATGGACGCGTCCAAGGCGGACCACGACGAGCTGATCAGGACCATCGGGAGGACGGCGATACCGAGGGGCAAGGAGGCCGAGGCGATCCTTAAGAGCGGGTGGACGCGGTACAGGATGTGAAGCCCCCCCCCCCCCGCGACGCATCACGCTTCCCTCCCCCCACCCCGCCCCGCAGCCGTCCCGTTGGCCGCCGCCGTCCGCATCGCCAGCCCCACCACGGCGTCGAACCCCCTGTACACCGTGACCGCGTGGCGGTGGCAGAACCTCAGCGCCGCCTCCCGCATGACGGCGTGCCCCCCCCGCTCGTAGATCCCGCGGAGCCGGTCCATCATCCCCCCGAGGTCGGCGTCGGACTCGGCGATCCGCACGCCGTACGAGAAGAAGGGGGCCAGAGGTTCCAGGGGGGGGACCCAGCCGTCGGCCACAAGCACGGGGACGGCGCCGGAGCAGGCGACCTCGGTGAAGCGGTAGCTGAACTCGACGTCGCCCCTGGGGGCGAGGGCAAATACGGAGGAGGAGAGCATGCGCGCGTGGTCGCCCTCCGTGCCGGGGCCGCCGCTGTCGTAGATCACGCCGGGGGGGAGACGGCCGCCGCCCGAGGCGAGGAGGGCGTTTCGGATGCGCCCGCGGACGGGGTGGTTGGCGAGGTTGCCCCGGAAGACGAGGAAGTGCGCGTAGTCCGGGTCCGAGAAGACGGCGGAGGCGCGGGCCGGGGCTGCGGTCCCCGGCAGCCGTGCCGGCAGGTGGCGTCCTCCGGGGCGGAACTCGGGCATCACGGCCAGCCGCGCGAAGCTGTCCGTCATGGGCGGCGGGTAGGCGATGTCCCAGCCGGGGCGGTGATGCTTGTCGAGCGCGTTGAGGCGCGCCCAGATGAGCCGCGGATCCCGGTACGGATCCGGCGCCCCCCGGGGGACGTGGCCCAGGAAGTCGTATGTCGGCATCGAGTCGTACAGCAGGACGGGCAGCCGCTGGGCGTCCGCCAGCGCGCGTGCGGCGTCGACGACGACGTGCCGGCAGAACTTGCCCTGCCGCGCCGAGTTGTTTGTGAACCAGCCGCCGTAGACGGGCCAGTTCGTCTCCCATGCCAGGTACAGCGGGAACACGGCTAGCGTCGCGTGCGCGGGGTCGTCGGTCCGCAGCGGGTGGTCGGAAAGGTACGCCTGCGCCGCCGCGGCGAACTTGGTCAGCCCGCAGCGCGCGAGGGCCGGCCGTTCGGCCTCGATTTCGGCGAGGGAGGGAAGGAAGAAGAACGTCGTGGGCGACAGCAGCGGCAGCGGCGGGCGCGCCGGGCACGGCGGCGGCGGTCGCGACAATGCCCCCGCGGGAAGCAGCAGCACGACTGCCGCGACAGTAAGCAGCACCGCGACCGGCAGAATGAATGCGAGCGGGCCGCGGGGCGGCGATGGGCTCATCGCGGAGGTCGCGTTTGAGGTGACTCGCTGGGTCCTGGTCGATCAGCCATCCCTCAAACTGCGAATGACGAACCATCTGCAGCTGCAATGCCGCGTTTTGGCATCGTGATGTAAGTATGACGGGTCGTACCGCAGCCGGCTGGGGCCGCCGACTGGGGGATGCCACGCAGCTCCAGTTTCGGTCTCGTTGCTCGACGTCCGCTCGGACTGCCGCTATCTCCGGGCCATCTCCTGCCGGTTGATCGTGGGCCTTATATGCCGAGCACCTGTCGTCCTCGATGATCGGCCCTCCATCGATCCGTTCCCACCGCTATGCCGCACATCGCGAGTCGGGAACTCCCGCCGCCTGCGGCTGCACCACCCGCGATCCACGCTCACCCCAAATCTCCCCGATGTCCGCGCCTGCCGACTCCGCGCGGCTCTCCCGCTTCGCCGAGGCCGCGCTCCTGCGGCGCCTCCCCTCTTTGGCGGAGGACGGCGGCGCGCGCGACGCCGCGGAGCAGATCGCGGACGAGCTGCGCGGGCCGGACGGCGCGGTCTGCTCGCCCGACGCGGCGGAATCGGCGGTCGCGGGGGTGCTCGCGGACTACGGGATCGATGCGGACGCGCTGGTGGCGGGTTTGATCGCCGAGGACGTCCTGGAGGCCGCGGAGGACGAGGTCAAGGCGGGCAGGCTGTTGGAGGGGCTCGGCGGGGAGGAGGAACGGGACGACGAGGAGGATCTCCCACCCGGCTACTGGTTGGTCGCTTTCATAGTCTTACGGGAGCTCGTTTCTAAAGTCTTTTCGGCACGCCAGCGAACTCTGCGCCCGGGGTCCAATGCGGCTGACATTCCACCACCTGATCCCGAAAAAGACCCACAAAAAGCTCCTTAAGCGCGGTATCTTTTCCAAATCTGACCTCGCCCGCGGCGCCGCCCTGTGCCGCCCGTGCCATTCGGCCGTGCACCGTCTCCATCCGCACGAGGACCTCGCGCTCAACTACAACACCGTCGAGCTCCTGCTCGCCGACCCCGAGGTGCAGCGCTGGGTCGCCTACGCGGGCAAGCAGAAGATCCGTCAGAAGTGACGCCCCGATCACCTGGACCGCACCACGCCCTTCACCGGCTCCACCTTGGCCACCCACTCCCTCCACCCCTCATCCTGCAGCGCGTCCCGCCGCTCCCCGCATAGCCGCGCGATCACCCCATCCAGCGCGTCGTTCCCCCACGCGACCTCCTCGGACCCCTCGGCGCGGAACGCCGGCACCCCAAACACCCCGTACTTGATCGCCTCGTTCGTCGACGCGCGCAGGCGGTCCTTCATTTCAGCCGTGGGTTCCCTCGCCACGTCTGCAGGTACGCGGCCGTCGGCGATGGCGGCGGATAGGAGCGCGTCGCAATCTTCCTTGGAGAGGTCGTGCTTCAGGAAGTTGGACGCGCCGAACGCGGCGTCGAAGAAGAGGGAGAGGAGGGGGAGCTGCCGCGGGTCGCCTGGGGGCAGGGAACACAGCCGGAGGGCGTGCAGGGAGACGAACGGGTGGACCTGCGCCGCGCGGGGCGGCCGCCGTCATACGCGTGCGGACACGGGTTGCCAAGGAAGGCAGAAGCACACCTTTGGCCACCCCATCCCGATCCCCATCCCGTCCGCCGTCCGCGCCAGATCCCGCAGCATCCAACTCCGCTTGTCCGGTATCTCGCCCGTCCCCAAATGGCCGTGGTGCTTCAGTACGGCGCCGAACACCACGGGCCGGAACGCGACGCGCAGTTCCGGGCGCGAGGGGATCACGCGGTCGCGCGTGCGGAGGAAGGCGAGGTACGAGTAGGGCGAGACGAGGTCGAGGTAGAAGTGGAGGAGCTTCGGGGGGCCAGGGGCGGGGGGAGGCATCGTCGGGTCGGAAGGGAGCTAGCGGTGTCGCGTGGGCTCGGGAGAAGGGTCCGTCGGGGAGTGCGCCTTGTGCGGAGGATGGGGACCGCTGAGAGAAGGTCGCGGAATGGGCTCGGACGCGCTAGTGCCCAGGGAGTGGAGAGGGCGAGCGGGAGACGATCGCTCGGTGAAGCATCCCGATCGCAACACTGGCGACGTTGGAGGTCAGGAGCCGCTTCAAATGACGACAACGACAACCGCATTCATTTTTCCGATGGTATAGAGACCACTGGCCCGGCCACGGCGGCAAGAGATCCCCCCAGCCCTCATTCCTTGGGTGCGGCGAGCAGGCCGCCGGACGTGGTGACGCCCCCGGGCGACTGCCCCGAACCCGACGTCCCGCCCTGCGGCCCGAAGATCGAGCCCCGCCTCCCGGGCTTGGGGCCGCGGGAGATGATGACGGGGATGTCGCAGTGCGTGAGGACGTAGGAGCTAGTGCTGCCCATGACGAGGCTGGAGGACACTAGCGCGTCAGAAACACGACATGCGGCAATCCGCAGGGCAAACGTACCCCCTCCAAGTGCTCTGGCTCCCCCGCGTGCCCACGACGATGAACCTCGGCCGGATCGCCTTGGCCTTCTGCACCAGCGCCTCGCCCGACGACCCAAACTCGATCAAGCCCTCCACCGCCACGTCCTCCATGTTGCCCACGGCCGCCGTGACCCGCGCCATGAGCCCGTTCATCGCGTCACGAGCCTCGTGGATCTGCGAGGCCTTGCCGGGCGTGGCGTCGTCGAACATGAGGCCGACTGGAAGCGGAGAGGGAAAAGTCGGAGTCAGCTCAAGCGGCGAGGCAACAAGCGTCGCGACTCCCACCGTCGTCCTCGGCAATCGGGGTCCTCCCCGCCGGGCTCGCGTTCTCGGGAATGACGTGGTACAGCTGGCCTCCTGCTCAGCTCCCCTCCCGTTCCGGCAACACGCGACACGACGCACCAGCAGCCTATCCCCCGAAAGGATCATGTTGTCCACGGCCCAGGTCACCGCGTCTTCAGAGTGCTTGGAAAAGTCCGTGGCGATGAGGATGGTGGGGCGGTCTGCGACCACGCCGCCGAGCTTGCCGGACTCCATCGCGGTGGGGTCGCGGCCGATGGGGCGCGCACGGCGGGTCGGAGCGAGGGAGGCACGACGACGCGGGGCCGCGGAGTGGGCGACAGTGGGAGTCGAGTGTTAGCGGTGGGCTGAGCGGGGGGTAGCTGGAGAAGAGGCTAGCGCAACAGATAGGCAAAACTCCTGGGGCGTCGCAGTGGACAAATCCCGCGATCGAGCGCCTTCCTGCTCATTCAGAAAGCTAGTTTAGACTGTACTCGACTCGCGGAGCCCGCCCCGTCTCGTTTCGTGGGGTCCGAAGGAACTTGCCACCGACCTTCTCGCCCTCGTTGTTCAATCGGCGCGACTGGCTGCGATCGGCTGCGGATGCCGAGGCTAAAGCTTGCTTCCGGCACAGAGTGTCACGTAGCATCCGTCTATTAAGAAGATTAGTCACTCCAGTTGGCCAGCGCAGAGGGTTGGATTCATCCATCGGCAACCGCGGCATTTGTTCTCCCGCAGACCCCGATCCGCACTCTTCCCGCCAGTTCTCCCACCTTCAGCCGACCCATCGCCGCGAAAATGCCCGTCCCGGTGCGTTTTTATGCCGATGGACTGTACATTGGCGGCGCGACTCGGCCTCCCGCAGCGCCGGGATGGTCCCGTACCGCCCTCCCGAACGGGCGCTCCGGCACCCCCGCATCCCCTTTCGTGCCCACCTGGCGCCGCTCCTGTCGCCCGTGCGCGCGCAATGGGCACAATTGGCCGCCTTCGCGCCGTTTGTTGGGCTCCCGCTCACCCCCTCCGGCCTGCCCGCCCGCAGGAGCCCAAGGAGACCATTGTCACCCCGCTGACCAAGCTGTTCGGCATCAAGCACCCCATTATCCTGGCGGGCATGTCGGCGGCATCGGGTCCGGAACTGGCTGCCGCGGTTTCGAACGCTGGCGGTCTCGGCGTCGTGGGCGGTCTCGGCTACACTCCCGGTGAGTCTCGTCCTTCATTCCACCGTACACCAGAGGGCCTTTTCTGACCAAGTATATGAATTAGAGTTCATGAGAAGGCAACTTGCCGCTCTGAAGGTGCCTTTTTGTAGCTCTCGCGCCTTGTCAAAGTGGTCACGCTCACGTCACTACGTCCCACTCTCTGATCCTCATACTTAACCTAATCACGAACTTCAACGCAACCAGCAAGATCTCAAGGACAAGAGCCTTCCTTTCGGCGTTGGTGCGTGCTGTGCCGACGCTCGCTTCAAGCATCACCTCTGATTCACGCCCCTACCAGACCTCGCTCTCCCCCAGGTCGGCGGCAACGCCAGGAAGACTAACTGTGAGCTCTTCACTCTCTACAACATTGATGCTGTATCTAACGCTCTTGCCTTTCTTCCAGACGACTACACGCACGGTGATTATTCCTTCCCGTTCCTACGCGAAGGGCGTAATGTGACGGCATTTCCGGCATTTCAGGCCAGCTCCCCGAGCTGATCGACGTCATTATTGAGTCGGGTGCCAAGCTCTTCGTCTCGGCCGTCGGCGTCCCCCCCAAGTGGGCGATCGACAAGCTCCACGCTGCGGGCATCCCCGTCATGAACATGGTCGGCGCCCCCAAGCACGCGCTCAAGGCCATCGAGCAGGGCGTGGACATCATCTGGTAGGATTATCCACGTTGAACGCCGTTGATCGAACTGACTCGTTCCTGATGACAGCGCTCAGGGCACTGAGGGCGGCGGCCACACCGGTGGGTGACTCGCGAGGGGGCATTGGTGGACGATATCTGATGTCCGACCCGCCCCGCAGGCGACATCACGACGACCGTGCTGATCCCCAAAGTCGTCGACGTCTGCAGCAAGTACACCTCCAAGTTCACCGGCCAGCCCATCCACGTCGTGGCCGCCGGCGGCATCTACGACGGCCGCGGCCTCGCCGCCTCGCTGTCCATGGGCGCCGAGGCCGTCTGGGTCGGCACCCGCTTCGTGTGCGCCAAGGAGGCCGGCGCTTCGTCCAAGCACCAGGAGGCCATCGTCACGGCGGACCTCGCCGACACCATGAGGACCGTCACCATCTCGGGCCGCCCGCTCCGCATCCGCAAGACCCCGTACTTCCAGAACTGTGGGATTACGTGATCAGTTGCTTCGTTTCGTCGCTTATCCGGGACGCAGGGGAGGAGAACCGCCAGGACGAGATCAAGTCCCTGACCTCGAAGGGTATCCTGCCCGTGTCGTGGGAAGCCGAGGAGCTGAAGAAGAAGAACAACGGCGAGCTTCCCGCGACTTTCATGGTTCGTGGCGGTTTATCGAGGTGCACTTTGGGAGCTGACGAGAGCGCCTTCAACTCCTCCAGCTGGACTCCAGGCCGTACCTTATGGTGGGTTCCAACCCGCGGCTGTCACTTACGTTCATCATGCTCATGCTTACTGCGTTCTTGACCTACAGGGACAAGTTGCTGGCAACGTGAGCTCGTTATGGGGTGAAGCCGCGCCGATCTATTCGATGCTGACCCATCATTCGCCCAGATCAACGATGTCCTTCCCGCTAAGGGTATGCTTCCTGCCTGCTTACGAAGCTCAACATCGTTTCTTACTGTTTCCCTCCGTAGAAATCGTGGACTCCATGGTCAACGAGGCCGTGGCCGTGCTGCGCAAGAACGCCGGCAGGATCGCCGCCGTCCCGCGCCTTTGAAGGACTAATCCGCCTTTCGAGGCCTCAAAACGGCGTGCAAAAGAGTAAATGTCATAGGTGTTTGAATATGAGCGGGATTGTATCGCTGCTCGGCCAGATTCGTCTCCCGGACTCTCCGGTTCGGGGGAGCTGATCCGGCACCGCCACTTCCCCTCCACATATAAAACCTCCGGGTCTCCCGTGTCCTCGCTCAACATCGCGCAACAATCGCATCGAAAGCAACAATTCTCGTGTCCGCACAATCGATTCGCAACCTCCGCGTTACAACAATGGCCGACGTGTACTCCTCTCTGGTCGGGAAGACCTTCAACTTCGAGAAGCGCTCGGGCCCCACGCTCGCTTTCGCCGAGGGAGCGAAGCCCGGCATCCTGAACTTTAGAACGCGAGCGCTCCTTGACAATGATCCGAACACCAAGTCGGGGTCCGTCGCCGTCGAGGGCTCGACCTTGACTCTGGCGGCCGCCGGGCCGACGACCCTGATGGCCGCCCTGCCGGGCTACACGACGCCCCTGGGGAAGTTCCCGCTGAACGTAAAGGTCGTCGCGCCCAACAAGATCGAGGTCACCTCCGCGCCGGTCGCGGACGAGACACGGTCGGCCGTCACGCTGACGGCCTTTGAACCGGTCTCCGAGCTCCTCGAGGACATTGCGAAGCCCAACATCAGCACCGGTGGAGAATCCTACGGGGAACGGATCGCCTGGGTCACCGCACCCGGCGCATCCCTCAAGGAGGGTAAGGAGGTCCGGTTCGACACGACGTACGACAAAGAGGACTTTGACACGGGCTCTGCGACGCTGTTTAAGTTCCGGGACGCGGGGGACGGCGAGAAGTTCTCGGAAACCGTGCTCGGCTCTGCGGTGCCTGCCGGCTGGGCCGGCGGGAAGGTCGACCCCGCGGCCAAGACCGTGATCTTCGTTGCTGGGTCATCCGAAGTTAAGTTCAAGGCCTCCACCGAGAAGGTCGGCATTCCTCCGGGATGGGGTCCGCGCGAACTCGAGATCCTGAAGTTGGAGGCCGACGACAAGGTGCTCCGAATCCTGCACAAGGGCCTCTCGAAGCCTGTGCTTGAGAAATATAGGGCGTGACTTTCTCGATCCCCAGGGAGCCGACTTTGAGCAGAACCGCGGAAGCTGGTCTTTCGCAGATTGCGAGGGGAAGGCGTGATATGTACTCAACAATGCATGCATATCCAACCACCAGACGCGCTCCTGCGCTCTACTCCTTTGCCGCCCCCTTCACAGACCCCTCGTCCACCTCTGTGCTTTCCAAAGAAACTTCCTCGTCACCGCCAAACTCCGCCACTCCATGCGCGTCCTTCTTGTTCGTGTCCGATTCGATGACGGCCAGGGCGCCGCCGCTCAGGCTGGGCTTCCTCACGAACCAACCCAGCACGAACGGGATGACGTTTAGGCACCCGATGCTGAGGAAAAGAACGCGGAAAGCCTGTTGCGTCGCGCCCTGGATCGCCACGACGGTTTCGTCGTACTGCGGGCTCCCCGGAGGAAGATACTGCGCATACGGTGCAAGGGTCGTCGACGTTTGGCCCCCGAGAACCGATTCGCTGATGCCGTCCATCACCGAAGCCGGAATCCCGTAGGCGTTGCCGATGGCGAGCAGCTCGGGTGTCAGGACGTCATTCATCTCCATGGCGAGCACGACGTTAAAGATAGCAAGCTGGGGAATAGAATGAGAGGCAGTTCGCACCGAAGCCAGGAGATACCCACACAAAAGATGCCCCCGATCGACTGCAAGAAGGTAATAGTGGTTGAGCCCGGCCCGATGTCGCGCGGGGGCACCGAAGCCTGCACGATGAACGTCGAAGTGACGATGACGAAACCAAAGCCCAAGCCGGTAACCCTGTCGTGGAAGCATGAGCGACTTCTCCCGGACCGTTTCGGGTAAGACTCTCACCCAAGCAGCATTGCCTGTTGCCAGTACGGCATGGCTGCCGACCACAACGAGTCCAATCCCATGCCCAAAGCAAGAATGGCGTAGCCTGTTGGCAGATTCGCGTTCAGAAGGAGACCTGGGCGGAGGCGACAGGCGACCGAAGCTCACCAGCTCGATAGAAAGGCATGACTGGCAAAAGGCACATCGCGTAAGCACCGGAAGGAAGGAAGCAAGGAAGTGAACGACATGCTGCTTACCTATCCCGGTTTTGGACACGAGTAAGCCAGTCGTGAATCCAGAGACCGTCGACATGAGAAACCCGGGCAGGAACGACAGGCCCGAGGCCGTTGCGGACGAGTTGCGCATGATTTGAAACCACTGGTGCGGTGCAGATGAGCTTGTGCTTCGATCGGAGCGCGCGCGCACTTACGAGAGGAATGTAATAGGTTGGTCCGAGCATGTTGAAGCCTAGTATGAAGGCGGACGGAGCAAGCAAGGCGTAGTTGCGGATACGGAACAGCTGGAGCGGAATCATGGGATCCTTGGCCTTGTACTCCACGAAAGCGAAGATGGGGTAGCTGTGCAACAGCGAGCGAGGTCAGGTGGGCGAGGGATCACGGCTAGCGATCCACTAACAATGCTGCGCCGATGGCAAGGCAGCAGATGGTGGTTGGGCTGCTCCAGCCCATATCTTTCTGGCCGCCGAAAGTTAGGCCGCAAAGAAGCAGAACATTGGCCGTCAAGAGGGTGAGAACGCCGGCCCAATCCAGACTGCGCAGCTTGCTCAGCATCGAGTCCGATCGTCGGGACGGGATCCGAAGGAAGAAAAACAAGCCGGCCCAAGCGATCGGACCGATTATGCAGTTCAGCCAGAAGATCCAGCGCCATCCAGCCGTGTCCGCAAAGAAGCCGCCGAGGAGCGGGCCGACGATCGACGACACCGCAAAGACAATCTGCAGCAAGCCCTGCACGAACGCGCGCTGCTGAACGGCGACGAGCTCCGCAACGAGGACGAAACTGATGGACTGCATGCCTCCGCCGCCGAGCCCCTTCAACGCACGACCTACCTACGGCGAGGGCATGTCAAGCAAGGCGAATCTGCGGAGCACGCACAAACGTACGATCAAGACTGTCATATTCGGAGCAGCTCCGCAGATTGCCGAAGCGGCGATGAACAGGGCAATGAGGGCGAGGAGCGTTTGGCGTCGGCCGAAGATGTCGGAAAGACGGCCCCAAAGCGGCATCGGGGCGGCGCTGGTGAGGAGGTACGATGTGGCGACCCAGCTCAGGTTCTGGATATCGTTGAGCTCGCGAGCGATCGTGGGCATTGAGGTGGCCAGCACGGTCATGTCGAGCGAGCTCAAGAACATAACGAGCGCAATGGAGAGCAGTACGAGCACGAGGCTCCGGCCCGAGTTCTTCTTGACGGGCTCCGCAGCTTCCGATTTCTCTGCCGGTTTCTCCTCGGCGGCCGCGTCGGTAGCGGCCTGCGTGGAGGATCCCATATCATTGTCTCCCGGAGGCACGTAGGCGGGCGGGTCGCCGGCTGCTGCGGGAACGGCCTCCACACTGGCCTGCACCGTCGCAGTGTCCATGGCGGTGCCAGCGGTGGAAGGATTCGCTTTGTCCTCCATTTTCAGGCCGTGGAGCCAACTGTGGCAACGATCCGCCCGCCGGGCGGCTGCGCCGGCTCGGCTCATCTGAACTCACTCTCACCGGTTTCCTCTCATTCTCGGCAAAAGCCGGCCATCTTCGTGATAAAGCTACAGGGCCGACATACTCCAAGTGTAGGTCGTTTGGGTGCCCCGTTGCGACAACCTAGCCCGGCCGATTGGTGTACACCGTTCGAGGCCTTGAGATCGGGCAAGTGGGACGGACTCAACCGTCTGAAGAACGCAAGTGTTAGGTTCAGGAACTCCGCATCATGCATTGCAACGTGGCGTGGTCATGTCTTGCCGACTGTATGGCGATGATGTGCCGTCACTCGCAGCACGCCGTTAGCCCGACCTCTCCGAGAGAGTCCGGCCCCACGATCGACACTTGTACTTTCACAGATTGAAGGCCATCCGCTATACATATGAATCCAAGTCTAGTTTGGGCGGCGGCCGCGGAGAGCGGGAAGAAGCATCTCAAGGGACCTGCCAGGGACTTGTCAACATCCCCCGCGCCTCGCCGCAGCACACATCTCCAGAAGGACTTGCGGAGGCGAACTCGGCCAGCCGCACGTGTCATCCTTCTCCTTGCCTTCCGTATGTCCACCTTTCCGCGGGCCGCGGTCGCTACTGACGGCCAGCGATTGACATCCCCGCGCTACTCCTCCTACGCGCCGACTTTCGCTACCACGGAAAGGTTGGTCCACCTTCTGCCGTCAAAGCTGTCCCTGACGTGAACTCTTGGCCCATTACTTGCTTATCGACTGCTTTTGCTCTCGTCGCGGCCGCAGAAGGCACTCCAGAGCGCGCGTGGCAGTTTCAGGGCCCACGCCGTGGTGTCCCCCGATCCGTTGGTGGGAGCTCCGAAGCGTCTGGAGCCGGCCGGCAACTTACATGATCCATGTGTCCTTTAGCCTGAGTTTCGATTCGGCCTCTGGCCTGAACTCCGGTCACGATGGGGTTCTCTTTGTTCACTCTGTTCAATGTCTTCATTGCAACCATGGGCGGGTTCTGCCAAGGGTGAGAGGGGCGAACTGGCTCTCACATTGTCCGTTGGTGCTCATGCTGCCTGCATCAGCTACGAAGTCGGCGGAACGGCCCAGGTTATCGTGATGCCCGCCTTCCGTGTCTACTTCGGCCTGGCCGTTCCCGACGGACAGGGCGGCTTTACCCCTACTCCGGACTCCGCTAATCTCGAGTCCAACATCGTGTCGCTGTGCATTGTCGGCTCCATCGTCGGCGCTTTCATTCTCATCTTCACTGGCGACTACATGGGCCGCAAAGGCGCGCTGTTTGTTGGTTCAGGCTTTCTTGCGATCGGCGCGGCTATCGCTGCTGCGTCCACCTCCATCGGAATGCTGTATGCGGGGCGTATTCTCGGCGGTGTCGGCATTGGTGGGCGGAGTGCTCGATCTGACACGCGCTTTCAAGCTCACTCGCGAGGCCTTGCAGGTTTCCTTTCTGGCACTGTCGGTGTCTACCTGGCCGAGATTACACCTGCGGACATCCGGGGTGCTGTCACGTCGGGCTTCCAGCTCATGATCACCATTGGTATCGCTTTTGGTGAGCCACCTACGCAGAGTCCCCTTCACACGGCGGTTTGGCAGACACCCGTATAACAGGCAACATCATCACTATCGGCATCCTGAAAAATGTCTACAACACCAGCACCAACGACCTCGCCTGGCGCTGGGGTCTCGGCTGCCAGGCCATCTTCGCCGGCATCGTCCTCATCGGGCTTCCCTTCTGCCCCGAGTCTCCTCGCTGGTGCGTCCAGCACGAGAAGATGAACCGCGCCATCTTCGGCGTGAAGAGGATCACCCAGAGCGACGAGGGCTCCGCGGCCTACGAGGCGCTCATGTCGGAGACGAAGGAACTCGTGGAGGCGGAGAAGAAGCTCGGCGAGGCCAAGTGGAGCGACCTGGCACAGCGCGGCATCTGGAACCGGATCGGCATCGCCTGCGCGCTCATGGTGTTCCAGCAGTGGAGGTTGGTATACAGGTGCTTCTGCCTCTCCTATTCGTGGCCTCACGAATGTTGTTCGCGCGCCTCAATCGGACTTGCAGTGGAATCAACGCGGCCCTGTACTACGCTCCTTCCCTCTTCATTGGCATGGGTTTCGAGCCCAGCTTCGCTTCCACCGTCACCGCCACCATCTCCTCGGTCGTTAATGTCGTCATGACTTTCCCGGCGATCCTGTTGGTCGACCGCCTCGGGCGCAAGTTCCTGCTCTTCTGGGGTGCTGCAGCCATGGCTCTCTTCATGGTGAGAGCTTTGATATGTCTCCTTGGCAAACAATAGCCCTGAACATCTTCGAAGTGGGGCCTCGTGCTCTTCTGCAACCTCGTGGAGTCGAATCCGACGGACGCCATCAGTGCTCTTGCCGCTACGTGCATGTATCTGGTAAGTTGCGTTGGGGCCTTTGGTGGAAAGGCTTTTTCATGTTCTTCCCCGCGCAGTACATTGCGTCGTTCGCCATGTCGTGGGGACCTGTCCCATGGACGGTCATTGCCGAGATCTTCCCTCTCCGCATCTCGGGCAAGGGCGCTGCCATCGCGACCATGGTCAACTGGCTCATGAACTTGTAGGTTCGAGATCGGTTGCGGAGCGAACCGCAGTTGACCTTGTTCTGCAGCGTGATTCAAAAGGTCTGGCCTTTCGCGCAAGCCTCCCTTGGTCCGTGGCAGTATTCCATCTTCGGCACGATGATGGTCGTCGGCGCAATCTTCACCCTCACTTGCGTGCCCGAGACCAAGGGCCGTCTCACGGAACAGATGGACGAGCTTTTCCAGGACCCGTCGAATCCTTTCCATCCCAAGGAGGACTTTGCCGCTATCTTCGGGTCGGTTGTCTTTACCTCTTCGTATCGTGTACTCCTAACCGATCCGATATCGCCAGCCGCACCCCCGAGACCGTCGAGGCAGACAAATTCGACATGAAGCGCGTCGGAACCGCCGACTCGATTGCCTACCGCGCCGGAACGATCAAGCGCAACACGATGTGATTGGAGTGCGTTTCATCCTCTCTTTCCCTGGGAGGGAAGCTGCGTCGTCGGTGTATATGTCCGCTACGTGTATCGTATGGGCAGGGAAAAAGACTCGATAGAGATCGCTTCGGACGGAGATGAGCGACTGAACGACGACTGGCAGCCTTCGGCAGGGGAAGCGATGAGATGAGTCGTCGTCCCAGCTCGCAGGCTAAACTTGTCAACATGGAGCGCCCTTCGAACGAGCAACAGGCCGCCGCGGAGCATAGGCGGTCGCAGTCGGCGCTGCAGAAGCGCTGGCGCCGCCTCTCGGCAACGGCGCGCTTCCTGCTCCCGCACGCGCCGGGGCTGGCGGCGTCGGCAGCGAGCTACTTCCTTCGCGGCCCGCCACGCAAGTCCTGGAACCTGCAGATGACGCTGCTCATGTCGCTGCTCGCGGGCTACATGGACAAGCAGGCTGCGGGCGCCGCGGTGCTCGAGTCGGCGGGGGAGGGTGCGGACAGGTTCCGGAAGATTGGCCGGCTCCAGGACCAGCTAAACCGGCCGGTCAAGCTGCCGCCGCACATCGCGCAGGAGTACGTCGGAATACCGAGGAGCACGAAGGCGGTGGATTTCTTGCGGTCGAAGGTCGGGGACGTGGTCGAGCCCGCGGAACACACAGGCACCGTCGCGGCCGAGTGGGTCCGGCACCCCGACGCGGTGGGGTCTTCAAGGACGATCCTCTTCCTCCACGGCGGAGCGTACATCTTCGGCTCGTCCGACGGGACTCACCGTTGGCTGACCACGAGGCTGAGCAAAGGCGCGACGGCGCAGGTCTTGGGCGTCAACTACAGACTCTCTCCTCAGCACGCGTTCCCGGCGGCTCTCATTGACGCCCTTTCGGCGTATCTCTACCTCGTCGAGGATCTCTCCATTCCGCAGGACCATATCACCATCCTGGGCGATTCGGCGGGCGGCAACCTCTCCCTGTGCCTGCGCGTCGCTCTCGCCGAGCTCCTCCCCTCCAAGGCACCGGCGAACGTGGTCTTCATCTCCCCCTGGTGCGACCTCACCCACTCGCTCCCCGTCAAGACGAGGGGCGACTACCTCCCGGTCATGGGTGGCACCGGCTCCGGTGGCGCCGTGAGCGTCCCGAAGCTCTTCTGCCCGCGCGAGGAACTGTTGAAGCACAGGCTCGTAAGCCCGCTGTTTGCCCCGCGCGACGCGCTCGCCTGGCGGGGCACGAGGGTGCTGGTCCAGGTCGGACAGGCGGAGCGGCTCTTTGGGGAGGGCTTCTGGATGTGGAAGCGGATCGCGGAAGCGAATCCTTCGGAGCTGGTCCGGCTAGAGATCTACGAGGTGCGTTGATGTTGTTGCGCGAGAGGACACGTGCTTATTTGTGCCCATTTGCAGGATATGCCGCACGTCCACCACGCCTTCCTCTTCCTCCCCGCCGCGCGGACGGCCATCCAGCGGATCTGCGACTTTGTCACCGCCCCTGCCGACCCCGCTAGGGAGGTGCTCATGATGAAGAGCACCGGGCAGATCGACCCGGTGCCGGCGGTGGACTGGGAAGCGATGCTGCGCAAGATCGGCGAGCCGGTGATCGGCGGCGCGGACGAGGCCGAGGGCGAGAAGGAGATGGAGGTGCTGGAGGATGCGCTGAGGAGCAAGCTGTGAGGCGCGAAAGGGCTAGCTGTGTTCTTTGCATGGTTCTTTGATTCCAATCGGTCGAGTCTTCCTCTTACTAGTGGAGCGGGGGCCGCCGTTGGAGACGCAAGTCCAAGCCGTGACGCCGCTGTCAACAACCAATCGAAGCGACTTCAGGCCTCCCCAAACACCCGGTCCCGGAGCGCGCCGCCTTCCCGTTACCGCCTAGACTCTCTTTGTCTTCTCCGCTCGGCCGGGATGACCACGGCAATCCTCATCGGCGCCGGCGTCGCCGCTGCGGCCGCGGCCGGGAAGATGGCCCTCAACATGTACAAGGGCAAGGGTGCCGGAGCCGGCGCCGCGGGACTCTTCGGCGGGAACAAATTCTACCGCGGAGGATTCGAAGGCAAGATGACCAAAAGGGAGGCGGCGCTGATCCTGGGGGTCCGGGAGAGCGTGAGCCGGGACAAGCTGAAGGAGGCGCACAGGAGGATCATGCTGGCCAATCACGTGGGTGGACGCCGTCGCGGGACGGCGGGATATGTGCTGATGGGTTGTTGCTCTCCGTTGTCGGTGCCTCTCTTCGGCTGTTGACACTGGTGGCGTCGATGCCCGTGCAGCCGGACAAGGGAGGGAGCCCGTACATCGCCAGCAAGATCAACGAGGTAAGATCCTCGCCTTCTTTCTGGCCGAGTCGATTCTGACACGCGCCTCGCCGGCCCGTTAGGCAAAAGATATACTCGAAAAGGCGAATCGGACGAGTTGAGGTCTCGCACGTCTTTGCTTGCCCTTCCCGCTCGCCGGACCGCGAGCTCAAACAGCCCGTTGAACTTTCTGAAGTCGACAATGCTGTTGGAGCTTTCTTGATACCGGACATTTGCGGAGACTGGGAACCATGGGTCCTGTAGAAGACCTCGGATCGTAGAATGCGCCGTCGCCGGGGTGCGCGGTGGACTCTCGTGTATTGAAGGATGATTGTATTCCTCTGGTCTCTGGTCTGGGCTTGGTCCACTGCCCGATTCCCGGTCTGAAGTTGGAGGTGGTGTTGGGACGACGCAACGCCACTTCTGCTCGCTCAATTCGCCCACCGCGGTCGGATCTCCACCTGTGCGGGGCCATCGCGGAGTCACAGACTAGCTCTTCATTCGGGATCCGTAACGACGGCTGGAGAACGGACTCGCGCTCGGCTCTCGTGAACGAAATCCGCGAGCGAGGACCAGGGTGCGGACCCCGGACACACAATGGCCCCTCCCAAGGCGGCGGCGCGTCCGACGGCCAAATCGCCGCTGCGCGCTTCGTCGGGGACAAAGCCCGGCCGCGGACCGGGCGCGAAGCCTCCTCTGGCCCCGGCGGCGACGGGGCAGCGCGCCGGCTCCCCGGGCACGAACGCGCCGAGCACCCCGGCCCCGCTGACGACCTCGGGCTCCGCGAACTCGCTCGGATCCCGCTCGACTGCTTCAGGAGGCGCAGGAAAGGAGGGAGGCCGGTCGGTGGCAGACATCCGAGACGAGTTGCCGCCCCATGGGTTGGAACAGCAGGCTACCGACGTCGACCTCGGCCATCCCGCCCTCGGCGGTGCACCTGACGGGACGGGCCCTGAGAAAACAGCATCTGTGACGCAATCCAAGTCGAGCGTCTCGGCTCCGGCCGCCCCGGGGTCCGGGATCGGCAGCGTGCGTTCGCTGCGCCAAGCTGCCGCCGCGGAAACCGTGGCTCCCGCCGCTTCCGCCCGCTCCCTCCGCGCCAGCATCGTGCAGCTGGTCTCCCGTTCAGACTCGGTCCGGCGGATTGAGCCGGCGAGCGAACCCCCTCCCGCTGACAAGCCGAGCGACACCGCCGCCTCGCCTACAACGCCGGTTGTGAACTCGGCATCCCCCCTCCTTCCTTCCCCATCCACCTTTCCTCCGCTCCCCACAGACCTCCCGTCGCAGCCGCCGTACTTTGCCGTCACCGCCCGCGACCTCACGGGCATCGTCTGCTTCGACCGGCGCAACGATGCCGAATGGATCCGCGAGGACTATTGGGGCCGCAACGGCGGCAAGGAGGGGCTGGCCGCGGTCTTGAGGACGGACCTGGCAGCCGGGCTCGACTCGGAGATGCAGAGCGGCGCGGATGCCACGGACGAGAAGGGCAGGTTTGCCTGGCTCTCGAAGCTGCTTCCGAAGCGCAAGGGGCCGGCAGGGGACAAGCAGCGGATCCAGCCGTCGCCTTCCGCGCCGAACGATGCCGCTGCCGGTCTCTCGGGACCCCTGGTTCCCAGGGACAGGCAGCAGCGCATCGACTTCTTCGGCGTCAACAAGATCGAAGTGCCCCCTCCACCTTCGCTGTTCTCGCTCATCCTGGACTTCATCAAGGAGGACATCATCATCCGCATCCTCCTCGTCGGTGCCCTCGTCATCCTGATCATCGGCACCGCCACCCACCCCGTCGACGGATGGTACGAGGGCGTGGCCATCTTTGCTGCCGTCGGCATCGTGCTCTGCGTCACCAGCCTCAATGATTGGATCAAGGAGGGCAAGTTCAGGAAGATGACGGAGCTGAAGAACGACAAGATGGTGGGTTCTCTGTCTGGTTTGGGCTCGAAGGGCAAGCTAATCAGGAGCTCGACGCCAGGTCAAGGTGATCCGCAACTCAGCACTCCAGACCATTTCGACCTTTTCCCTCCTCGTCGGAGACCTGGTCCTGCTCTCCGTGGGCGACGAAGTGCCCGGCGACGGCTTCGTCGTTCAATGCTCGCGCCTCGCTCTGGATGAGTCGCCCCTGACGGGCGAGCCGATCGCGGTCAGGAAGGATCCCGTCGACGCCCCATTTGTCTTTGGCGGCTCCTGCGTGGCCGAGGGCGAGGGCCTAATCTGCATCACGGCCGTGGGCAAGCACAGCATGGGCGGTCAGATCCAGGAGCTCCTCTTCCGCCGCGGCGCGCCCAACGGCGATGCTTCGGGCGCCGCGGACACGGGCAACTCGCGGGCAGCCGAAGCCGCAGCCGCCGCGGAGGACGAGGACGACTCGCAGACGCCCCTGCAGCGCCGGTTGAGGGATGTGGCGCTGACCGTGGGCAAGATCGGGTTCTCGGCCGGCCTGGTCACGTTCGTGGTCCTGCTAGTGCGGTGGGCCGTGCTGCTGGCAGCGCATCTGCAGGGCGGCGGCGTCTGGGAGTGGAACCTGCTGATGGAAATGGTCAAGTTCTTTGTCATCAGCGTGACCGTGGTTGTCGTTGCGGTGCCTGGTGCGTGTTTCCCTTTCAGCCTTTGTACAGCAAGACTGACATGCTTCCAGAGGGACTGCCGCTCGCTGTCACCATCTCGCTCGCCTTCTCCATGTTCCGCATGATGAAGGACAACTGCTTCGTGCGCCATCTCGACGCATCCGAGACCATGGGCGAGGCCACGTGCATCTGCACCGACAAGACGGGCACGCTCACGGAGAACAGGATGACGGTCGTCAAGGTACTCTGCAAGGGAAAACATTCCGACTTGGAAGCAGACGAGCCGCCGACCGGGGTGCCAGCCACGGAGGAGGTCTCGGAGCTCCTTGCCGAGGCCGTCGCGGTGAACTCGACGGCTTTCCTGAAGGATGCCGTCCCTGCTTCCGACACTAAGGCCCCGAAGGCCCCGAGTACCAAGTTTGTCGGATCCGCGACCGAAGGTGCCCTGCTCGTCTTTGCGCGGAAGCTCGGGTACCCGGACTACGAGTCCATCCGGCGGGACTGCGAGAAGGCTCCGGACGGCGTGTGGCCCTTTTCGAGCAAGCGCAAGAGGATGAGCACGCTGATCATCAAGAAGCATGCCGATGGCATGTCGCGCACGCTGCCCGCGGGCTACAGGCTGCACGTCAAGGGGGCGTCCGAGATTGTGCTCGCTCTGTGCGATCGCAAACTCGATGTTGGAGCGGTGTCTCCGATTTCTGCGCAGGACCGGAAAGGCATGGAGGCGACGATCAAGGAATGGGCCGGACAGGGGCTCAGGACCATCGTGCTGGCCTACAGGGACTTTGTCGAGCTTCCGTCGCTCGCGCCCGAGCGCAAGGGAGGAGAATCGGTCGGCGTGCAGCCAGCTGCGGAAAGCGAGAACCCGATCGAGACGAACCTGGTCTTCATTGCGCTCGTTGGCATCAACGATCCCCTGCGCAAGGAGGTGCCTGCGGCCGTCAAGGCGTGCCAAGGCGCTGGCATGATTGTGCGCATGGTGACCGGCGACAACGTGCTCACGGCCACAAAGATTGCGGGCGAGTGCGGAATCTTGGACCCCGCGCAGGGCCACGTCGCGATCGAAGGCCCGGAGTTCAGGGCCATGTCGGACACCGAGAGGAGGGCCATCCTTCCGAGCATGCGGGTGCTAGCGAGGAGCAGTCCGACCGACAAGTTTATTCTTGTTTCGCTTCTTCGGTGAGTCTGGAAGACGGCCCGTTGCCGCGTGTTTGCTGACTTTGTTCGATAGGTCGATGGGCGAGACGGTCGCGGTCACCGGAGACGGCACCAACGACGCCGCCGCGCTGAACGAGGCCGACGTCGGCTTCGCCATGGGCATCTCCGGCACTCAGATTGCCAAGAACGCCTCGGACATCGTTCTCATGGACGACAACTTCTCGTCCATCGTCAACGCCGTGCGCTGGGGCCGCAACGTGTACGACGGCATCCGCAGGTTCCTGCAGTTCCAGCTTTCGGTCAACCTGGTCGCAATCATCATCACCATCGTCGGCTCGGCCGCCTGGGGCCACGCGCCCCTGAACTCCGTGCAGCTGCTCTGGGTCAACCTCATCATGGACAGCTTGGGTGCCATCGCGCTCGCATCCGACATTCCCGGGGACGAAGTGCTGCGCCGGAAACCGCACGCCCGCAGCGAGTCCATGATTTCGCCCCACATGCGCTGGTACATCCTCTCGATCGTCACGTATCAACTGGCCATCCTGCTCGCGATGCTGTTCGTCGGCGAGAGCATGGTTCCGTTCCCGCCCGAGGAAGCCGCCTGGTGCACCTTCGACACGTCCAGCCTCGGGTCGACGGCCATCTGGCTGGACAGCTGCCGCGGACGCTGGCGGCTCACCATCGTCTTCACCACCTTCATCATGCTCCAGGTCTTCAACGAGCTCACGACTCGGCAGCTCGAGGCCGAGCTAAACCCGTTCAGCAACCTGCTCCGCAACCACACCTTCCTGCTCATCAACGTCGTCATCGTCGGGGTCCAGGTCATCGTGGTGCAGTTTGGCGGGGACTTTGTCAAGACCGTCCCTCTGTATTGGGACCAGTGGCTCCTTTGCACCGCCTGGGCCGCGGGGAGCATCGTCTGGGTCGTCCTGCTCCGGATCGCGCTCAAGCTGCACTTTGCCATGCCGTCGAGCCGTCGTTCCTTCAAGCGCGTCTCGCATGAGGATGTGGCTGCGAAGCCGAAGCCCTCCTGGGTCGGGGAGCTCGAGTCGATCAAGAGCACGTCCCGCATCTTCTCCAAATCCAAGTCGGCCGTCAACCTGTCTGGTCAGCATGCTTTGGTCTCGGCCCTGAGCACGAGCCGCCGCATCGTGCCCGAAGGCGACTCGATCGTCGAGATTCCGGCGTCCGAATCCGCGCATGCGACCCGCCGCCATCACGACGAGCACGTTTCATTCAACATCCCCGAGGACGGCGACCTGGAGAGCGGCGGAGCGCGGACCAAGTCCGTGCGGAGCACACCGTGGGCGTCCAAGCACAGCGTCAAGCATTCCATCGAGGAGATCGCGGAGAAGATCCTGCCGGACGAGACCGTGGCCGGGATCCGGAATCGCAAGTCGCTGTCCAACTCGGGGATCCCGAGCGCGCTGCGGAAGAAGCGGAGGAACTCGATCGGTTCTCAGCACATGGTATCGAGGAGCGGACTTGACCTCGACGAAAACACCAACGAGGCCTAATCGAACGAAAATGGCTGCATGGCAGACAACACAACATCCGGGACTGTATCAAGTAGTCAAGATTTGGTCATGTACATCAGATGCCAGTTGAATGATGGATAAATGCTGTCTAGCTGTCAGAAGCCACGAAGCATGTCTTCTTGTGTTCGGCCCAGGAGGCGCGCTGGCAGTCGACCGAGCAGTACCATGCAACTTTGCAGCGGCCGCACTTCTTGAGCTCCTTGGTCGATGCCGCCGCGATGCCGGATCCGTCGCAGGCCAGCGGCGCGTTCGCGCCCTTGGCAACGGCCTGCTGCAACAGGGCGGCCGCTCGGACTTGGGCCTTGTCGCCACCACCGGGCCGCAGCGCCGAGCCAAGCCGCCTGCTTGCCTCCGCCGTAAGCCTCAGGCTGGCCTCGATCCCGGGATCGTAGTTCCACCTGACCATCGCCAGCTCGACCTTGCCGAGGAGATTCAAGAGCGAGCCAGGGTCCGGGTGCTGTGCTCGCATGTCGCGCGAGTAAGCGACCGGGAGGCCCTTTTCGTGCCGCCCCGGGTCCTGAACCCTCCGTGACCACCCCGTCGGGTCCTCGGTGACGGCCTGGTCGAGGAGATGGACCAGCCCAGAGATGCGCTCTGCGGCGAGCTCGCACGTTTCTGGGTCTCGGTGACAGCCGTCCAGGTTATTCAAGATCAGGTCGCCGGTGGCCGCCAAGAGGAGCTCACAAAACTCGTGGTCGAGGGACAGCCGCTTGCGCACGGGTCTTGAGACCGCCATCGGCGAGAGTAGCGCGAGGCCGAGGTCGAGCGGGGAGTAGACCATCCCGGAATCGAACAGAGACTCAAGCGCCCCCTCTGGAGGCGGAGGAGTCCGCCACAAGATTGGCTCCCAGCTCCGTGCCGGCGGCGGGGACTCGGCGCGAATGCCAGCGATGACGTGGAGGTCGACCAGAAACGGAAGCATGACCAGCTTGCGAATGTGCGCGTAGTTCTCCGAGAAAAGCCGATTCGCCAGCGCACCTGCGGCGGTGGATCAATCCGGGGGAATCGCCGTCCTAGCTCCGGGATGCTGGACGGAGTGGAAAGCAGCGCAGTCGCCATCACCCCGGCGTCGCTCAAGGCGGGGACTGAACGACCCAAAAGTTCCCGTACTTCCGTCGCTGCCTCACGGAGCCGGTCGCGATCCTGGGAGCCGGCCGGCGTGGCGTGCATGAGGTGCCATACCCGGGCGAGCATCTCTGCGGCGGCGCCGGCCCGGGAGCAGGCTGCATGGACCACGGTGGCGGCCACAGCGTCGTCCGGTGTGGTGCCTGTGGTCTCGGTGCCGGCCGCCTTCAGCTCCGCGACGGAGCGGAGGAGCTCGTCCATTCCTCGTCGCATGTGTCCTTGTTGGTCCTTGCCACACTCCATCTTTTTGAGACGTGCTCGGAACGTCTCCCACCCAACTTGCGATGGACGTCCACGCCGGAGCGCGCGACGCAGCCCTCCGCCTCCTCTCGCAATGCGGCCTCCCCGCGGGCCCGGGCTCCCCCGCGGCCGGCGCCGTCGCCGCGGTCCGGCTCTCGGGATCGCGGCAGCCGTTCGTCCCCTCCCCGTTCAAGATCGGCGAGCTCGTCGCCGGCGCGCAGATCGCGATGGCGGCAATCTGCACGCTGCTGGAGGCCAAGAAGGGCGGGCAGACCGAGGCGACGCTCGACGTGGAGCACGCCGCGTTCGTCCTCTTTGCCCCCTTCCTCGCCGAGTGGATGGTAGAGGGCGGCGGCGCGTGGGCCGAGATGAACCTGCTCATCAACCAGAAGATGGCGGAGCAGCTGGCGGCGGCCAATAACTCGGAGGAGGCCAAGGGGGCTTCGGAGCCACTGGTCGGGCCGCCGCCGGCGCCGAGCGAGGAGCTGGTGGATCCGCCGGCGGGGACGCCGGCGTGGAGCCCGATGTTCGCGCTGCTCAGGGGCTTCCTTTCCAACGTGTGGAAGACCGAGGACCGGCACATCTTTGTCGGTGTCTTGCACGCCTCCCTTGCCGACTTCACGCTGACGCTCCCCGTTCCGCAGTTCTTCCCGCGGGTGACCGACGATCCCGCCACCTTCCTCTCCGCTCTCGGCTTTTCCCCCGCCCAGATCAAGCGCATCATCCGCCTCGCTATCGCCTCCCCCCTCACCCACCCCACCACCTGGTCCGCGCACTGGACCGAGCTCCTCTCCATCCTCGGCTCGCACTTTTCCTCCAAGAAGGCGATGGACCTCGAGCTGGCCGTCAAGCGGATCCCCGCAATCGCCGTCGTTCCGCGCACCCGCGCCGAGTTCGACGCGACGGACCAGGGGAGGGCGCTGGCGCGGGTGCCGAGGGTCGGGGTAGAACGCGCGGCCAAAGTGAGGGGGCCGAGGACGTTGGAAGAGTGGGATGCGGCGCGGGAGGGGAGGGCAAAGGAGGAGAAGGGCGGGTTGTGGGGGGAGATGGGGTGGAAGGCGGGGGCTAAGCCGGGGGTAGGGCCGTGCGGGAGGGGGGTGCTCTACGGGATCAAGTGGGCTGCGCATGGCATGGTGGTGCCGATCCGGTGCTGACCGCGGTCCTTGCCTGGGTCCCACAGGGTCGTCGAGATCACCCGCATCCTCGCCGGCCCCTGCACCGGCCTGCAGCTCGCCCAGCTCGGCGCCGACGTCATCCGCGTGGCCTCCAAGGACATCGTCGACTACCCCGCCTACGACCTCGGCGGGATCAACCTCAACAAGCGCACCGCGGAGCTGGACCTTAAGTCCGCCGCGGGCAAGGCCAAGTTGAGGGAGCTGGTCGCGGACGCGGACGTGGTGGTGACGAACCTGCTCGCGGGGAGCATGGCCAAGCTCGGGTTCGGGTACGAGGACGTGCTGAGTATGGTGGCCGGGAGGGGCAGGGGCATCGTCTACGCCGAGACCAACACTTTCGGCTTCTTCGGGGAGCTCGCGGCCCTCCCCGGGGTCGAGAACCTTGGGCAGCACATTTCGGGGGTGTCGATGGTGCAGGGCACGTTCCAGCCCTACGATCCGCAGCCGCCGTCGTCGATCCCGACCATCACCCCGGCGCTCACGTGCGACGTGACGACGGGGCTCAACACCGCCGCCGGGATCCTGGCGGCGCTGCTAAGGAGGACGGAAGAGGGGGGGAGCTACCTCGTGCGGAGCAGCCTCACCCAGACCGCGCTGGCGCTGCAGGATCTCGGGACCTATGCCGACGGCGAGGCGGTGCGGAGGATGTGGGACGGGTACCCGAAGCACGAGCCCGAGCTGGGGGCGGATCCGGCGGCGGTGAGGCACAACGGGCAGCTGGACTACCTGCTCAAGTTCCCGCTGTGGATGCGGGAGAGGGGGGTCGAGAAGGCGCGGTGGGAGTCGGGGGTGTGGATGCGGACGGCGGACAACCCGCACGGTGGGCCGATCGGCGCGCGGACGGCTTCGCATGGTCGCTGATCCGCCGTGTGCGCGGCAGGGGGGACGGTGCAGAGCCTGCTTCCGCCGATCAGGTTCTCGTGCGACGGGCCCAACTACCAGCACATCCGGTTCTCCTCGCACCCGCTCTGGTACGTGGCCTCCCGCTCCCGCGCGCGGTGCGTTCTGACGTTCCCTGTTTGCGGGCAGCTACGACCGCTACATCGGCTTCGCGTTCGACTACGACGATCCCGCCGGGTCGGATGAGGACGTGCGGGAGATGCTCGAGAGCGGGGAGGGAAACACGTGGATGTGCAGGAAGGGGGAGGAGGTGGACAAGTTGGTGGAGAGTTTCGTGGAGGGGAAGCGGAGGACGGGGAGCAGGTTGTAGTCCTTGTGGGGACCGGTTGGATTGGGGGAATTGCAGTGAGTTGTGTCAGCGCGACCTATCGGAGACGGCGGCGGCAAAGTGGCGAAGCGGCCGCCAATGGCTTATCGCCCGGGGACACCGAGTCCCTCGCGCGGGACCGGCCGTGTGGCTCCCCGCTCCTCCTCCCGCCACCGGCGCTCCGGGTCCGCACCCGCCCCGGCACGCCCGCGGGCCCGGTATTCGGTCGGCCTGCGGCAAAGCGGCCGCGGGCGGTGCCGCCGGCGGCACGGGCGGCTATCCCACCCCGCGCTCCCCGCGGCCCGTTTCCCCCGCGGGCCGCACGCGGGTTGCCCGGACCCCCGCAGAACCAACTCAGGAGGGTGAAGGGGAATTGCGTGCGTTGCCGATGCGCGGAAGGAGGGCCGCCGGCCCGCCACCGGGGCGGGGCGGAAGGATGAGCAATGAGCAACCGCGGATCCCAGCCGGCCGGCCGGGGGACGGTCCCCGCCGGCCGCACGCCGGGCTTTCGTTCCACGCGATCGGCGGGGGGGCAGATGGGTGTGATGCGCGGGGGGGCTGCTCGGATGGGTGTGCCAAGATGCGGAGGGTTTCGGTTGTTCGGGTCCCGATGATCGGAGCGATCGTCCCGCTTTGCCGCCGTGCGCCTCGCCGCAGGTCCATCGGTGCACGGCCGCCGCCGCCCAGCGGCCCAAAAAGGAGACCGATTCGGAGGGCGGGGAAGCGGGCGAGTGCTGCCGGGTGCCCGTGCGCGTGTTGCGCGGGAAGCCCTGGCCGAGCGGGCCGCCCCGACGAGCTTGTTTTGGACAAGGTTGGGCCCAGCGGGATTCGTCCCGGGATCGCCCGGGCTTCGGGTCCGGCAACCCCGATCGGCGGGACGCACCGGGGTTCCGCCGCATCGGAGATCGACAGTCCGCTTGCCGTGCGCCGCTCCTGCCGGCAAACAGCGGGGACATGGCGCGACAGCAACTAGTGCCCGATAGCCGATAACAGGCACCGCACCGCCCCCGGCGTTGACGCATGGCGGGCAACGCCAGCGATGAGGACGACGAGGCGGCCGGCGGCGCCGCGGGGGCGGCGGAGGGCGGGCCGAAGCGGGCAGGGCGCTGGCAGCAGCAGCCCGCGCCGGGGGTGCCAGTGGTCGTGGCGGCGGACGGCTCGCTGGAGCTGGACGTCAACTTCTTCCTGCCCCGTGGCGGGGCACAGACGGCCGCTGTTCGGCAGCCTTTCCCTTCCCCGCCGCCACCGCCGCGGGCCCGCTCCTTCTCGCTGACGGCCGAGCCGCCTGCCGGTCCCACTCCCACGGTGCTTCCCGCCACAAACACCCCGAAGGTGACGCCTGCCGCGCCGGACGCCTTCCCGCGCCTCGCCGGGCTCTCGCTGCCCCCCGACCTGGGTGTTGGCCTGGCCCTCGACACCGCATCCTTGGTCGACGTGCCCTCGATCGCCGCCTCGCGCTCCCGGACTCGAAGCGCCGCGGGGCACGGGCCGCCGGCGCCGAGGGTCAACTCGCTGGACCGCGCGGCGCTGTACCAAATCAGCGCCGCGGCCTTGCGCATGCGGCCGGCCCCGTACCCGCCCGCATCCACACGCCCGCTCGCCTCCCCGTCAGCCCCGGCCGCCTCCGACCCCCCCGCGCCCCCCGCGACGCTCCGCACCTCCCCCGCCGCCCTCCTCTCCGCCTCCTTCCCCGGCACGCAGCTCCAAACCTCCCCGCAGCCGACATCCCCCGCCTTCTCCTTCTTCCCCGCCATCCAGCCGCCCGACCCCTCGGGGTTCCCCGGATCGGCATGGTGGGCCCAGCCCTCGGGCCGCACCGCCCCCGGCTCCTCCCCGAGCGCGGCGGCGTCGTCGAGCTTCACGTTTCCGGGTGCGCGCACGTGCCCGGCGTGCCTGGCGAGGGTGCCCGCGGACGAGTTCGAGCGGCACCGCGCCGCGCACCAGCAGCAACCCCGGGGGGGAGACGGAGGGCACGCGTGCCCGTTTGCGGGGTGCGGGGCCAGGTTCGCGACGGCGGAGGGGATGGGGGCGCACTACGCGGCCGCGCACAGGAGGTGATCCCGCTGGGGCGCGGGCGACGTCTATAAGAGCTGAGGCCTTGAAGGTGCCTGGAAAGCAAGTAGAGCTCGTAGTGGAAATGACTGGTAATGACAAGCAACTGTAGATGAGGCAACTTGACAGAAAGCTTCTGCTCGAGGTGTTGTTGGATTCGGGGAGCGCGCCGAGTCACCCTGCTCGCGCCTCCTCAGCAAACAAACAACCCCCTCCCGCCCGCGATGCCCTTCTCCCTGCGCCACGAGGCGCGGCACTCGCAGCCCCTCTTCATCGCGGCCTGTTCGCTCGCAGCCCTTTTGCTGCTCGTCGCCGCCTTTTCGTACCCCGGGCCGGCGGCGGACGACGCGGAACCGCCGAGAAGCCACACCCCGCACGGCGCGTCCGGCGGGCCCGCAGGGGGCTCCTGCCCGCCCCCGCCCACGCGCACCTGCCCCTCGGACCACCACACCTTCCTTCCGCCCCTCCCCTTCCCCCAGCCATCGCTCGGCCCGCCCTTCTCGGCCCCCATCCCGGGGCACTCCGCCGCCGCCCTCCACCCCGCCTCCGAGCCCCTCCCCTGGCACCTCGCGCAAACCTGCACTATGGACTCGTGCTTCGACTGGACCCGCTGCCTCCGCCGGCCGCGGAGGGTGTTCGTGTACAACGCCACGCCGCCCGAGGCGCAGCACTGGATGGCCCGCGAGGTCGTCGCGTGGATGAGGCGGCAGCCTTGGGCCACGGACGATCCGGAGGAAGCGTGCTTGTTCTTCCCGGACCTGCCGCTGCAGTGTTTGGGCAACGCATGCCACGCCGGCGCGGCTCCGGGGAACGGGGACGCCCTCCTCCGCACCCTGCCGCACTGGAACGGCGGCCGCAACCACCTCCTCTGGACCGAGAACGACTTCCACCACCTGGAGTGGTCCCGCCTCGTGGGCCTCGACACCACCGACCGCGCGATCGTGCTCGCCACGAACGCCCGCGCGGGCGGGTGGAGGCACGGGTTCGACGTCGCGCTGCCGCTCGAGTCGCGCGCGGCGGCGGGTTGGGATTGGGCGGCGTACGTGCCGAGAAGTGCCAGGGAGCGGAGGTGGCTGCTGTCGTTCAAGGGGACGAGGTACGGGGGTTGCGGGGAGCCCCTCCGCTCGGCGTTGCGGTGGCTCGACGACGGCAAGGATGTGGTGGTGAGGATGGAGTGCAACAAAGGGGAGCGGATCGACCATCTCTGCCCGCTCGATGCGGTCCAGAGCGCCGCAGGGCCCGGGTACGACGAGCTTCTGGCGGGTGCGAGGTTCGGCCTGGTGCCGCGGGGCTGCGGGGTGCATTCCTACAGGTGGTTCCCTTTCCGCCGAGCTGCGGTCGGTGCTGATCCCGCTGGGTGCGATCGCAGGCTGTCGGACCTCCTCCGCGCCGGCACCGTCCCCGTGATCCTCGCCGACGGCTTCGTGCCGCCGCTGCTCGAGGCCTCCGGCACCCTCTGGAACCGCTGCGCCCTCCATTTACCGGAATCGTCGCTCCCGTGGCTCGTCTCGTACCTCCGCAACTTCACGGCGGAGGAGGTGCAGGCGCGGATGGACGCCTGCGGGGAGCTCTACAGTGTTTGGAGCGGGGGCAAAGGGAGACGGGCGGAGCTGAGGGTGGAGAGGTTCGGGGTGGCGGTGGGGGTCGTGTTGGCGCGTTTGGGGGCGGGGTTGGGGGTGTGAGGGGCGGGGAACGGGGCGAGGACCGGAGGCGGAAGGTTCAGGAGGAGGTGGGTGGGGTTGGAGGCGGGGTGGGCGGGGCGAGAGTGGGCTGGCGCTGATCCGGCACGTCCGGCAGGTGCTAGGGGGGAATGCAATGGGTCTGGTGCTGCAGGAGGCCGTCCCACCGTCGTTGCTTCTCGGAAGTCTCGCCCGCGGGCCGGCAACTGGAAGTTCGACGACACCACCACCGGTGCCCCGGCAGCGGCGCGCCGGCCCGCCGCGCCCCCGGGGAGGCTCATTCAATTCATCTTTGCTGGATGCTCGTCGGGCAGGCCCGTGTCGCCGCCGTTGGTTGTGACTGGTCACGGTGGCCGCCGGACCAGGCCGGGATGCCCCGACGGCGGCGTCACCGCGCCCCGCTCGCCCTCCCGGCGTGCGTGCGGGCTCCTCCTGCCTGCCGACAAGCGGACCGCAATGCCTGCCGGCGCCGGACCCCTGCACCGCCCCCGCGCCACGGCGGGACAGGGAGCGCGCAACGGCACGGCGACCGATTGGGAAGCTCATGCCCCGTCGGGAAATCGGCGTCCGGGGGGTAAATCCCCGGGGCGGCCGCATGAATTCGAGGCGGGCGCGGCGGAGATTTGCCGAACCTCCGACCGATCGCGGCGCCGCTTGATTCACGTGAGATTCCCCGGGTTTTGTTTTCGGGAGCCCGAGCTTGGGGGATCCTCGCAAGATCGGGCTGGTGCGGCGTGGCGCCAACCTCGGGGGAATCGGAGGTCGCGGGGACACCGCACACGGGGCGGCGGGTGCACGGGGCTGCCCGCCGCCGAGGTCGGAAGATCGATTCAGGGCGGCGCCGCGGTTATCGAGGGGTTTTCTTGCGAGTTGGGCGCGGTGCGCCGGGGTCGGCGGCATTTGATCGGTGGCAGTTCCACCGAAGGCCTGGGCCCCCATTGCAAAATCGGCGGTCGGCTTCGTCACGCCGCTCGCCCGATCGCGAACTTGCGCACACGCACGGCGCTGTTCAAAAACCCGGCAAGAGGTCGACGAACCCGGCAACTCCTCCGCCGCGAGACCCTCCCGCAACCCCAAGTGCATCCCCTCTTCCGCCGCGAACGAGCGTTTGCACCGAGCGAAGATGGTCTCCGCCGCCCGCCTCTCCCGCCGCGGCCTCGCCGCCTCGGCCCTGGCCTCGCTGGCCTTCCTCGCGCTCGGCACCGCGTCCGATGCCGCGCCCGTCGCGCCCGCGGCGCCGGCGGCGAACGAGTCGGACTACTTCACGCACCTCGCGCCGGCGCCGGGGATCAAGCTGCACAAGCGCGGGCCGAGCAACAACTGGGGCATGCGCCTGACCACCTACGAGGAGATTGGGGTGAGTTGAGCCCCCCGGCCCGCCAGCGCCGCACTCCGGCCGCGATGCGCGCCGGGAGGCGGCGCCGTCGCGATCGTCGCCCGCAGCCCTCTGATCCCCGTCTCCCCCTCGCAGAACACCGCCGGCAACCCCGCCTACCACGTCTTCCCCGACGGGCAGCTCACCGCCCTGCCCAACGCCGACGGCGGGTGGCAGATGATCTGGGCAAACTGCGAGAACTACCGCACCACCGGCTACGGCCCGTACGCGGAGCAGCAGACCGCCGTCGTGCCGTGGATCCCGTACCCGGTCATCTACTTCGGTTGGTTCCTGCGCACTGGCCGGTCCCCTTCGTCGCGCTGACCCGGCCCGTGCAGGTGGACGCACTGGCCAGCCCGGATGGGCCAACGGCGGCAAGTGGCTCTCGACGGTCTTCCAGCACCCCACGGACGGCAACCCGCGACACCTTATCTCTTTCTACCACGCCGAGGACGGCTACTGGCCCTACCAGGGTGAGCATTCCCGTCGATCCGCCGCCTTGCCCTTCGTCTGATCCGGCTTTTCTTGCAGGTGCCGGCGGCCCCGCGTGGAAGTCGATCGGCGTGGTCCACTCGTACGACAACGGCATGAGCTGGTCCAACGACATGGGCCAGATCCTCACCTCCCCCGGCCGCCCCTCGGACTACGACGGCGTGAACCGTGCCATCTTCGGCGGCCTCGGCAACCACGGGTGAGCACGCCCCCTTGCCTGACACCCGAGCCCTTCCTGACATGCCTGTTTTCCCCTCCAGCGCCATCTGGGATGCGGCGCAGAACCGCTGGGTCATCATGTTCGTCGCCAACCCCGAGCACAAGTTCGGCATCGCCGTCTCGTACGACCCCAACGGCGCGCCCGGCACCTGGTTCAAGTGGGACGGCGCCGGCTTCAACTCGCCCGGCCTGTACGGCGACTACGTCCCCGTGCGCGGCATCGACTACGACGGCGCCAACGCCGTGCTCAGCTGGAACCACGTGCTCTCCAAGTGGGTCGCCGTCTACGGCGGCTGGGACAACCGCATCCACGTCGCGGCCTCGGACAACTTCATCGACTGGTCCGGCGACCGCGTCGTCACGGCCTCGGTCGACGGCACCCGCGCGTGGTACCCGACCCTGATCGGGCCCAACGGCAACAACCAGGGCTACGCGGACATGGCGATGTACTACGCCGAGTGGGTACCCCGCCTTCTGCACCTCCACTTCATTGTCTGACCTGCTTGCTCCGACCCGCAGCCGCTTCGCGTACCCCGACATCCGCCGCGTCGTCAAGCGCGGCGTCGTCTTCGAGCGGTACGACTGAGCCTCCGCACGGGGCCTTCGCACCGTCTCGCGCCGCATCGGGCCCGGGAGCGGGCCCGTGGGGCACATCCGCATCCCCCGCGGGGGGCCGACCGCGCATGGCTAGCGGACGGCGTCGCCCGGCGGGCCGGGTGCGAAAAAGGACATGCCTTAGACTACGACATCTACTAGACCGGGTAATGGTCGGCTGGCTCCCACGGCAGGGGCCGGCGTGACGTGCTCTTGTAACGCACGATTGGAATCCAGAACTCTGCTCAATGTCTTGCGTTCGTCCGATGATTCGTTCGGTCCCCTGGTCGCTAACATCAACTGCACATCGTGCTCGTTCTCCTGAAGACAATGCCAGCTGCAGATCTTAGCTGCGGCGAATAAGGTTCTCATCGGTTCCTACGGACGCCTGGGGGAGCTGGTGGCAGTTGAGGTACTGATCGAGTGTGGCGCCTCGGGTCGGGGCTGCCTTTGTAACAGCCTTACCGGCGGCATCTTGGTGCGAAGAGGCGGCATCCGTTACTTTACTAGCTACGAGCTAGGACATAGCAGCAACTTCCTCGCCTAACGGAGCCGGGAGGTCGAGATCGACCTGGCCCTTCACGCCCGACGCGCCCCCGACCCCCGGGCGCCTTTTGAGAGGCAGAGCCGCCCAACTCCCATTTTTCCCCACGGACGACAGCGTTCCATTCTCCCCCGGAAGCGCCCTCCTTCTCCCCGCCGCTGACGACGATGCCGCACCCCCGCGTTTTCCAGATCCAGCAGGGCACCGCCGGCCGCTTCCCTCCCGTGCCCGTGACCATCGAGCTCTCCTCCTTCCCGCGCTCCGAATCGCCCTCCCTCGAGCCCTCCTCCCCGCTGGTCCCCTCCGTCTCGCTCCTCTACGGACCCGATGCCGGCGAGAGCGGCGAGTTTGCGCGGATCGCGGCCAACCCGCGGCAGTGGCACGGCTCGGCGGTCCCGCTGCCCCCGACGCCGAGGCACTTCTACGCCAACCCCGAGGTCCAGGACTTTGTCGCGCAGTTGGAGTCGCAGGGCGCCGTGAAGAAGGTGGAGGGCGCCGGGGGGCACAGGCTGGGGGACGAGACGCTGGACCTGTACGAGCTCGTCGAGGAGGCGGTTGCAGTCAAGGTCGTCAAGGACGCCGGGGGGGCAAAGACGGCGGCGGGCGGGGAAAAGTGCGCGCTGTGCGGGAAGAAGGAAGGGGGGAGCGTCAGGATCTCCAAGTGCTCGGGCTGCAAGAAGATCGGTGGGCGTCCCTGGAAGTGCGACGTCGGCAAAGTGCTCACGGCCGGTCGAACAGGATACTGCGGGGCGGACTGCCAGAAGCGCGACTGGAAGGCGCACAAGCCCAAGTGCGCCAAGGCTTGAGCGGGCGTGAGGGAGGAGTTCGACGAGATACCCAGCAGTGGACTGCGCTTTGACGGGTTCAATATAGCTCGATTGCCCAGAAGCCGATTGCCAAGAAGCAGTTTAACGATCCGATAACGAACACCTGCTCCGCATCCACGGTAGCTGGTTTGTCAACATGACGATCTACCTCCATGGTCGACGAACGCCGTTCATGTTGGTTGCGATCCAAAGTTGACGGTGCCGCCGTTGTTGGTGGGCTCTGCTCCTCAGAACTTCGGCCTGCCACGGGACGCGGACGCAATCAATGAAAGCACGGCGCCGGATACCCGGCAAACCCACGATCACGCAAGCGCTGAGCTTCCCCTGGGATGCGAACACGGTTGCGAGGGTCCTGATGGTTTTCTGGATCTTCTCCTCCCATGTCGCGATGGTCCTGGCCGCAACCGGTGACCTACGCCACTTCTGAAGCCATTCCCTGGCCATGGCATCCCTCAAAACGCGGCTCGCGTCGTGGAATACCTCACTGGTGGGTACCGCGTCCGCTGCCCACGGAACCCAATCAGACATGACCAGGCAGAGGAGCAGCACCAGCGTGGCGAGCACGGCAAGCGCGGACATCGTGTACTGGGGGTTCCGCATCTTGGGGGACGGAAAGTGGGAGTTTCATGGGTCCAAAAGCTGACCCGCGCGGATGCCGCCCTTGCGTCAGCCGGCCAATCACCAGGGGCACAGATCCAAGACCTCGAAGTAATTCAATATCCTGCTGTAGCAGTGGGATGGTCTGTTCCTGCGACGTCGCGGGCGTGCAAAAACGTTGATTTCAAACAAGCAAAAGAACATGATGCGGTTTGTGCTGGTGTCACAGCGCAGCGCGCTCGACCCTGCAGGCGACTCTTCGAAACCCGCCCGAAACCCGCGGGTCAGTTCATCACCGCCGCCCACCCCAACCCGCGCCTCGAAAGCTTCCGCCCCCCGCTATTCTTCCCCTTCTTAGCCGGAACCTGGTTCACGGGAGCCACGTCCGGGTCGGCCTCAAAGTCGTACTGGTCGTAATCGACGTCCGCATCCGCCTTCTTGCTACTTGCTTCGGACTTCGACCCGCTTTTGACACTACCCCCTTCCTCCTTGTCGAAGTACGGATCGTCCTGGCCCAACGCGAGGTACGGATCCTCGGCCCCCTTCTTCGGCGGCTGCCTGTCCTCGATCAGGTGCTCGTACGCCGCGTACGACTCGTCCGAAGCTTTCTTCAGAGCCTCCTTGATGACCGTCTCCGGAACAGGCTTGACCTTGAGCTGGGGCTGCAGCGGCGCCTTGGGGTTCGGCGGCTTTCCCGTGAGCGTCTCGAAGACGATCGGATCTCCGAGCTCCTTTGCCTGCTTGGCGCCGGCCGCCATGAGGCGGTTCGGGTCCAGGGGGGCGAGGAAACGGTGGCACATGACGGCTTCCCAGCCTGCGGGTCGGGAGGAAGCCGGATGAGCGCGGTTCGCGCAGCGGCGGCGAAGGTGCATCCGCACCTTTCTTGCCGTCGCCCGAGTAGGTCCCCAGTCTGCGCGTCGGGTCAAACTCGAGGAGCGCACGGATGAACGACTTGGCGTCGGGGCTCAGCTGGGCAAACTTGGCCTTGTCGAGGTACTCCTCCTGTTTGGGCGTTGTCTGCGCCTTGAGTGTTCCATCCAAAAGATGGAATAGGGGGCCATGCCATTCATCTTGGCCACAAAGGGGCCGTTGGTCCCGCGCCCTTCGAGCTGAGGCGTGCCCGTAAGGATGTTGAATGCCGTGACGCCGAGGGCCCACCAGTCGATCTCGTAGCTGTCTGTAGGGAGTGGGACGGGGGGGACGTCAGCCCTGGGATCCTGGCCGCCCAGGAAACCCACGTGGGGGTGCGCTGACGATCGCGGGAAAGACAACGGCCTCGGGGGCGCGGATGCGGTAGTCGCACGAGCCCGCCTCGGACAGATCCTGGAGGACCCGGGAGGCGTCGATGGCGCACCCGAAGTCGGCGACCATGGGCCGGCGCTTGGCGTCGATCAGGACGTTGCCCGGCTTGAAGTCACGGTGGATCTGCACCGTGGAAGGGAATTGAGCGGGACAAATTGGGGCTCCATTTTCTGGGACCCACGATCCTCTTTGAGTGTATGAAGCCGATGGCGATGGCGAGCTGGCCGATCATGATCCGTGCCTTGTCCTCGGGGATCCCGGGCTTCTTGTAGAAACGCCCCTTGCCGTAGAGTTCGCTTTCGAGGTCCGATACCGCCTTTGACATGGCTATCGTGAAGGACGCCCGCTGCTTCTTCTCGACGAAGCTGCGGCTGTACCACGATCCCCAGTACTTGACGATGTACGGTCCGCCGTTGACGCTTTCCATCTGCCATCCGCGGGAAGCCGTTGGATTACCATGGGCGCCGCATGCGGCCGGGAAGCAACCCACGAACTGCGGCTCCGTCCGCGAGGATCTGCGGACCATGCCCGGGCGGGGGTCGTTGCCGCACGGCAGCTTGTGGTCGTAGCTCTGCTCCTTGAGCGCAAAGAAGCGTTCCGGGTTGCCCTCGATCACGTCGAGCACGGCCGGCCTGGCGGCCTGGAGCGAGGCCAGCGTCACCCTGCCGAACGCGCCGCCGCCGAGCTCGCGGCCGAGCTCGAAGAAGATGAGCGGCGGAAACGACCGGTCGCGGTTGCGCAGGATTCGATCCGGAAGCACGAGCACGGGCGTCACCGCGGCGGGCTGTGCTCGCGCCGGCGTGCATGCGGGCCCGTCCTTCGGCCGGCTTGGGCCGGCGCCCGAGTGGGAGACGCCTCCGCCCCTGCCGCCCCCCTCCTCAAGCGGGGCGTCGTACTCTTCGCAAGACGATTTGGGCGGTTTCGTGCCGGCCCTGCCCCCGGCGTTCTCCGAAATCGGCCCGTCGTAGGCCTCGTACTCTTCGTAGGACGACTTGGGGGGCCTCCCGCTGCTCCCGCCCCCGCGGCCGCGTTCGGCGGCTTCTGCAGAGAGCGCAAACAACAGCGCGAGCACAAGGACGAGCGCGAGCACCCGGGCCGCCGCCATCGCGCGATCCGGGCGGACGTCGGACGTCGGTTGCGGGCGGGAAAAGGACGGGTCCGCGGGTCTGGGGGCACCAGCCTTGCGCTCGCCACCGCACAGCTCGCCGCGTGTGCGGCATCTCGCAGCATACCGGGCAACCGGGAGTGTTGCGACAGCCAACAGACTGATTTTTGCTATCATCGATAGTGTGCAATGATTTCCCGCACCGAGCAAGTCAGGGTTGACATCCGCTGGACACAGCCCGCACGCACTTGAAAGCGCCTAGCGCCAAGATACCAATACGTGCCCCCACATTCCTTACCCCG
Organism: Hyaloraphidium curvatum; assembly: GCA_025558095.1. Lineage (NCBI taxonomy): Eukaryota > Fungi > Monoblepharomycota > Hyaloraphidiomycetes > Hyaloraphidiales > Hyaloraphidiaceae > Hyaloraphidium > Hyaloraphidium curvatum. The sequence goes on along the minus strand of JAIVFI010000027.1, from coordinate 142,471 downwards.
ATCGACTGCAACGAGCTGGAAAATGCCTTCGAAGTGCGGCGACAAGACGTGCGTTGTGCTACCCCTGCGCGGTTGCCGAGCGCCCGGCCTTGCGCAACGGAGCAGTTTCGAGGGACACGGACAGCTTCGGATCGCGGAAATGGGAGGAGGGAGCCGCTCAGCTACTGTTTCTCTCTGAAGGAAAGAGATCCTTGGCGAAAGCAATCCGGAATCGAAGTCTTCATAGAGTTCGGTGCTTGGTTTTGGGTCTCCGAGCCACAACGCAGCCGCCCGGAACGGATCGATGGTGTGGTCGAGGAACTTGCGGTCTCCTAGCAGCGTGCAAACGCAAAGCGAGGCGTCGATGGCCGATGGGAACGGTGGGATTGCGACGGGAACGGCGGGATCCCATTTGGGGGACAGTGGGGACAGTGGGACGCAAACTCACTCTCGTATTTCGGTTCCCCGACCGACTACAGGCATCCATTGCCCACAGCTAGTTGCAAACGGCAGTGACGCACACGTGCCGGTGCATCTGCACGGCGACTGAGGACGGCAGCGAGCTCGCTGCCCCGGTGGCAAGGGTCCGTGCCCTTGCGTCTGGAACGGAAGCCGGCCGGGAAAGGAGACGTCCCGCGAATGAGGAAAACACCGGAGCGTGATACACCGGAACGTGCTACAAGCCATCAGGTTGAAAACACCGGCTCGAACCACGATGTCGGTGCCGGGGCGTACTTGCCTTTTCGGTGCGGACCGGCGGCCAGGTGAGTCGGGTGCGGCCACCGCCGCAGCAGCCAGTGCGGCAGCGAGGAGGCCGGCCCACTTTCTAGCAGGCGTGCGGTGTGGGGTTGTGGAAGTCGGCACCGGGGATCCGGAAAACAGGGTTCAGGGGGTCGGTGTGAGCCGCCCGCCCGCCGTCAGCGATCCCCCAAACTCGAGAATATCGACCCCCGGCGCTTCGGCGGCCGCCCGGAGCCATGCGGCTGCGCCGGCGCTTCTGCTTCGAGCTCGTCGCAACGGTCCTCGCGGCGCTCGCGGTCCGCACCCTCCGCGCGGCGGCGTCCGCGCTCGCGGGCGGCGTCCCTGCTGCCCCCGGCCCGGCGCGGCCCGCGCTGCGGTTCGTCGACATCCCCGAGAGCGGCGCGGCGTTCGTCACGGTGCTGCGCAACTTCCTGCCCGAGTGCGCCGTGAAGGGCTTCGGCTGCCCCGCCAAAGGGCGGCCGCACCCCGCGGGCGTCGACCCGCGCGCGGCCGCGGCAGACGTGGCGTGCGGCGGCGCGCTGCTCGCCTGCGCGCCGGCCGGCAACGAGACGGACCTTCAAAATGCTGCCTGGCCGCCGCACGGCGAGCACGCCGCCGTCGTGATGCTGCGCGATCCCGCCGCACGGCTTCTCGCGCACTGGGCGAGGGACGCCGCCGGGAGGGAGCCGCGGACCACGCGGGACATCGCCGCCGCCTACTCGGATTTCGTCGAGGGCTGCCTGCGCGAGCCCGATCCCGCCCCGAGCAGGACCGTCTGCGCGCGCGACATGGGCCCCGCCGGGCGCGCCGTGGCCGCCACCAAGGCGCTCGCCGGCATCGGCGGCATCCGCGCACCCTCGGACGACGACCACGCCATGGCGAGGCGGAGGCTGTTCTCCGAGGCCGCCTTCTTCGGCATCGCGGAGCGGTTCGCCGCCAGCGCGTGCGTGTTCCACTGCGAGCTGGGCGGGACGCCCGGGCCGAACGAGGCGATCGGCGCGGGGGACGACGATGGCTTCTCGGCGGCGGATTGGGAGGCGCTCAGCGTCAAGGCGCGGGAGCACCTGGACGACATTCTGAGCGGGGAGAGGAAATTGTACAGGGAGGCTTTGGAGCGGTTCGAGGAGAGGGCGAGGCGGTGCGGTTGCGAGGGGTGACGGACCTGACGGCGGGCGGTGGTCGTGCACAAGCCGCTTTCCGGCTACCCTCTCCTGCCTTCTTGGCCGTGCAGGTCCCGCTGTGCGGCCGGACCGCTCTGCGCGCTGCGCCCTCTCCGTGCGATCGGACGCTTTCGGAGGCACAAAGGGGACAATTGGAGGCCCCCCACACGCGAGGTTTTTGGGGGATGTTCGGGCCGCAGTTGGCTGTAGTAAAGTGGGTTGACATACAGTCGCCTCCTGCCGCATCCAACGGCCAGATGCCACCCACCCGAATCCCGAACCGCGGAATCCCCCGCGGCCTACACGTCCCGGCACGTCCCCGTGAGCGAGAGCGAGTTCTTGGTGAGGACGACGATCCACCCTGTGGACGCCCAACGGTAGTTGGCTGCCAGGGTCGCGACCCCCGCGAAGTTCTTGGTGGGGCTGCTGCTCGACCAGGTGGCGGCCGCGGTGCCGGCGGCCTCGATCTGCACCTCGAAGGCGGTGCCGTTGCCGTACACCCGCGCGGGGTCGCCGGCCGAGTAGGTGTAGGCGGCGACGGAGCCCTCGGCGACCGCGTCCGAGGTGGTGAAGGTGTCGAGGATGTTGGCCGCCGGGTCGCTGCTCTTCTGGGAGCGGATGGTGACGGCGGGCAGGCTCCCGCCGCTCGAAACCAGCAGGCGGAGCACGGCCGCGGCGAGCCGGCACTCCTTCCCGGCCGGCAGCGTGAACCTGAGCGCCCTCTTCTGGCCGTTGCCGACCGCGCTGCCGATGAGGCTGGTGACCTCGTTGGTCGGCGGGAGGTTGCTGGCGATGTCGATCGTGGCGGCGCCCGCCCAAGCGTCGGCGTCGCCGCCGTAGCGCCGGTAGAGCGAGCGGCGGTCACCGCCCTGCACGCACGGCACCGTGTCCGGGGGCGCGTCGGGGTGGCCGAAGTCGCTGGAGGAGCCCGGCCGTCAGCTGTTGTTCTCCCGTCCCACTTGGTCCGCGACCCCGCTCAACGGGGCGCCGTCGAGGCACAGGATCGCGCCGAGGAGCACCGACAGCCACCATGGTGCGGTCGCCATCGCTGTACGGTCTGTGGTTCGTATCGCAGGGGGGTGCGCGGCACGTCGGCACGTCGGGCCTCGGCAGTCACCGTCTGCCGACCGGCCGTAATCGCGCCGCCAGGGACCAACACCAACGCGCATGAGGCCGATGTCGGCGCATGGATCCAACAGACAGAACCATGATCGGACTCGTCGTGCCCGCATGGTTCCGAACGCCGGCACGAGCACGCTCTGACGTGGGGGAAAGGAAAGTCGGCGCACCGGTCCCTTCCCAGCCGCCATCAGCACTTTCATCCCGGCCGCCGGCCCGCATATCGCGGTCCCAATTATCCGCCGGCCACTACGCTACCCCGGCCTCATCTACGCTGGCATAAGGCAACTCGACTACTTTGGACCCCTCCTCTTTCAAGAGGGGGTCACAATCGATCTCATCCGCCTTCTTTGTGGCTGCTGAACAGGCCGCCGCGCATTACTCGTTGCGTTGGTTGCAAATGTGACATGATGGCGAAACAGAAGGCATTTGATGAGCAGTGCGGGCGCATGATGGCATAGATATCATCTTTTCGGCCAACCGCGATATCTAGTCCGCCGCGAACGACTCCCCCCCTTTGGGAGCGTCGTCGGGATCCAGGTAGAACCCCCCCTGCGCCAACCCCCTCGTCCTCCTCTCGAACTCCTCCGCCATCTTCCCAAAAGCCGGATCCGCCACTATTTCCGCCACCCCCGCCCTCCTTCTCGGATCCACCTCCATCATCCTCCTCACCAGCCGCGCCCGGTCCTCCATGATCACCCCGCGCGCCCCGGCGGAGCGGAAGTACCGCTCGGCCTCCTTCCCCCCGTACGGCACCCGCATCGCCTCCCAATCCTCCATCACCTTGCTCCCCTTGCCCTCGCGCCACCGCCTGTACGCCGCCTCGGTCTCTGTCGCCGACGCCCACGGGATCCTCCGCGAGGACAGGTACAGGTAGAGCACCCCGCACATCCACGCGTCCACGGGGCGGGGGTCGTACCACCCCGTCGCATCGGACGGGTCCGGGCGGCGGGGGCTGAGGTACTGCTCGGGGGCGATGTAGGCGGCGGTGCCGACGGTGCCGAAGGTCAGGCGGATGGGGCAGGAGGGGGCGGTGGGGTCGTCCGAGGGGGAGAAGGCGGGGGGGACGGGGCCCTCGTAGTTGCGCGCGGGGTCGCGGTACCGGGAAGGGCGGCGGAATTCGGTGGGGGAGAGGGGGAGGTGCCCTTTGAACGCGGCCTCGTCGATGCGGCCCTCGGCTTCCTCCGAGGAGCCGGCGGGGGATTGGAAAAAGGCGCTGGGGCTGGTGGGATCGTCGAGCTGCGGGCGGGGGATGCCGCGGGCGGAGGAGCGGGAGGAGGCGAGGGAGCCGACCGAGGCGCGGGGTGGGGAGTGCGAGCCGTCCTCGGTTTCGGGGTCCGAATCGTCGTCCCCCGCGGAAAAGAGCTTGCCCGGGGGCGGCTTGCCGGCCGCTTTGCCGTTGCCCGTGGCGGGCTTGGCGTCGGCGACCACGCGGCCGCCGAGGTAGGCCAGGTCGCCGCCGGCGGCCTGGACCATCTGGCCCGCCGACATGGTCCCCGTCATCCCCGTGCCCTTGAGGATGGCCTCGCTGAGGTGCCGCTCCTCGGCGCGCTTCTTGAACGCCGCGGCGCCCAGGTTGTCGGCCCCGCCAAAGGTCCCGTCCGCGAAGCCCTTTGCGTTCCAAAACACGTCGGCGTTGCCAAAGTCCGCCAGCTTGGCCAGCGGCCTGCGCGGATGCCACATGACGTTCTCCAGCTTGATGTCCCTGTGGGCCACGCCCATGGCGTGCATCCACAGGAGTGCACGGCACAGCTGGACAAAGATGCCGTCGGCCACGGCCTGGCTGCGGATGTAGCCCGGCTTGGCCATGGCCATGCGCAGGTTGCCCCCGGGCACGTACTCCATCACCGTGAAGGCGAGGTCGTTGGCGCGGGTCAGGTCCAGGATCTGCACGAGGTTGGGGTGGCCGCCGACGGCGAAGCCGATGGTGCGCTCGAACGAGGCGCGCACCAGGTGGATGCCGTCGGGCGACGGCCTGAACACCTTTGCGGCCAGGAACGCGCCGTCCCTGCGGCGCTTCACGATGCGCACGGTGCCCTCTGCGCCCCAGCCGATCTGGCGCGGCGTCGAGAGGTACGTCTCGCCGGCGAGCGACGGCGGGCCGAGCGGCAGCAGCAGGTCCTGCGGGGCCGACGCGCCGGCGAGCTGCGAGAAGCCGACGAACGACGCCGTTTTGGCCAGAGCGGCGCGCATCGACGGGCGGAAGGCGGCGATCGACGAGCCGGAGGACTGCGTCGACTTGGAGTCTGTCGACGGGCGGCGCCTCCCCGTCCCCGCTGCGGGGGTTTTTGGCGCGGGCGACGGCCGGCAGCAGCCGAAGCAGCCGCCCGGCTCCTCCTCGATTTTGGGGGCGGCCGCCCCGCGGAGGTGCGCCGCGAGCTCGTCCGCGCCGATGGTCTGCTGCGGCGGCGGGCGCTCCGCGACGGGCACCGACTGCAGCGACACCGTCGACGGCGACGTGCGCACCACGCGGCCCGCCTCGGCATCGAACCGCGCGGGCGACCCCGGCGGCGGCGCGGCGGAGGGTGACGCCATGGCGGCCCCGGCGGCGTGTTTGGGTCGGCGTCGCGCCGGCTCGGTCCTCGGGCCGCCGCTGTCTGACTGTCGAATCATCGCGCAACCGTCCGACCGACGACGACCGGATCGTTCCGTAGACAAGTCAACAGTAGTAGGAATGGAATACTCTACATGGATGCCGCAGCGTGACCCTTCTCCAAGACACACGCCAAAACAAAGGCATCCTCCACACTTCAAGGCGCTCAGCAGCCCCAGAACCGGATGACGACGTTGACGCAGTCCCCCTCCTGCACCTCCAAAAGGCACCAATCCTCCGGCTCCGTGCCCGAGAAAATGATCCGCGGCATCTCGGGCGGGGTGCCCTTCCTGCCCTGTATCGCCAGTTTCAGATCCTCGACGGTGTCGATCGGCCTCACGATGAGCTTGAGGTGCTTGCCCGTCAGCGTCTTGGTGGTTCTCCTGTCACTTCTTCGTCGTCTTGTGTGCATCTCGGCGACCGATCGATCGGAAGTGGGCAGCGAGGCACCGGTGACTCCAACGCCGCCCGTACAAGCCTTTGCGTTACCGCCCCTCCGACCAGATAACAATCCACGCCACTCCGCCGCGCCCTACCGCAGCCTGGGTGCCCATTCTCTGTAATAGGGTCGATCCGCAGGGTGCGAGCGACGGAGAACCGTGCCGCCGCTCGGGCCGCCATCTCCGCCTGGGCCCCCGCGACTCCGCCCCGCTCCGCCGCCAAACCAGGCCGTCGCCGCTGGCCATTTTTGTCGAGGGGCTCCCGGCAAACCCACTAGTCGCGTGTCGCTCAGCAGCTCCTTGACTTCGTGCGAGCAGGCCTCCGCCCGCCGCCGCGCGTGCGATAACGGATCCTCGTGCACCGAACCCGCTTGGACGGAAGATGGCCTCCCCGCGGGCACCGCGCCTCCTTTTCCTGCTACTCGCGGCCGCGCTGGCTCTCGGCGCGTCCGCAGGGGAGAACACGGGCGTGCCCTGCACTTCGTTCGGTGAGTCTCGGACTCCGCTTTTCGTGGTCTTGAAGAAGCCATGTTAAATGCGCTCTTCATGCTCCGGCCTTCCTTCCAATCCTCTACAGGTCCCGTCGGATCTTGCACGGGGAGCGCTTTCAGCATCTTCCAGGTGCGGACAGCCACCGCCCCGATTGTGACTCAGAGATGCACAGGCGTGACGGGGACCGCATGTGGGTCGATCGTGGCCCGTCTTGGCAATCTACGTACAATGACACGCTATCCAGCCGGAAGTTTCAGCATTCAACTGAGCGATCCTGCGGATAACGTGTACGACATCGGTGCGATTCGACGACGACAATCATCGTCCTCCCCGACCTTGCCATGCCGCAGGACTCTGGATCGTCCCGTCGAATTCGACGCAGGATCCCTTTCAGGTCGATTTCGGCACCACGTGCTCCGCGGTCAGCTACACCCCGGCGCAAACGGGAAGCGACATCGACTCGGACGCCTGCGGGGACATCCAACGCATCGGCTTCGGATCCCTCGTCCTGCGCACGGACCTGACCACCATTCCCTGCGACCACGCCACCCCGTCCTCGGTCATCTTCAGGGCGTGCGTGGCATACAAGACCCCGTCCACCGACATAACTTGCTCCCTCGACGAGCCGAGCACGTTCAGTGCCGCGGACTCGCAGTACTGCCAGTGCACGACGCTCACCGTTCCCGGGAACTGGGGGCCCGGGCCGTCGTCGAGCACCAGCTCGCTGACTAGGATCACTTCGGAGACTCCCGTCACGACCTCGTCGACTTCCACGACGTCGGAGACCCCAGCGTCGACTTCGGAGGCGCCCAGCAGCACGAGCTCGCCAACGACGACGGTGTCCACGCCGCCACCGATCTGCGGCTCGGATAGTGCTTTCGGGTACCTCCCCAGCACCGGATTCACAAGTTGGCAAGGTTCTCGCTGGGGGCTTTTCATCGGGTGCGGTTCGCCGGCGCAGCGTCCGTCGCCCGCACTCACACGCGATTCGATCGCACGCAGCGCCGTCGCCCAGGGCACCAATCTCGGCACCGGCATCCTGGTCGCCGGCGGCTCGGCCTTCTCGAACGGCCCGTCGAACCCCGCGTGCGCGCCCGGTTCGGGGGCGTCGATCCCGCGCCGCGGGAGCTGCGGGACAAACGTGGGCACCTTCGCCGTACAGTGGACCGGCTCGGGCGTTTCGGTGGCCTTTTCGACCTCGGGTACGGCGGTGGTCAAGGACGCGCACCTGAACGTGTGGTGCGGAAGCTCTCTGGTTGGTCTGCTTCCCGATCGGGACGCTTCGGCTGAACCTTCCCGTCCTTTGCAGCCCGACGCGCGCTCCCAGTCCGTCTACGCCTTCGGAAAGTGGCCCGGCAGCAAGGACTACTGCCCATCCGGCGCCACAGTCGGCACCGTGGGACCCGTCGCCCTGCCGGCCTGCAGCTCTGGCACGTACTACCTCGGCCTGCACGTGTCGGTCGGGTACGTCACCGGAGGGTGCGCCTTGGATGGGTGGGTTGCAGACAGGGCTCAGGGGAAGGCGCTATCGCTGCTGACAGGTGGTCGCAGGTGTTCGCTGGGACGCAGGCTTATCGCTTGACGCCGCGCGAAGCGTTGTCAGGGAGATACACCAGAAACGCTTGAGACGGATGCGATGACCGACCACTTGTTTAGCTAGCTGTTGCATGGATATAAGACTCTTCTTCGAGTAGGATTGCTGAAGAGTGATAGAGCGACATAGATCTTTCGCTACCTCCCACACGGACACACCGTCACTGCCACGGGCACACCAGCTCCGGCGTGAAGAACACGCCAAGCCCCCTGATCACACCCCAAAGCGCCACGGCGACCGTGAAGAATGTCGCCACAACGGTCCGAATGACGGGGTAATCGATCGCGAACCCGAAAAGCCTGGCGCGCAGCCTCTTCGCGCCCGCGAACGAGCCCAGCACGGCCGCGTGGCCCTCCGCCGACGCCCGCACCGCGGAAGCCGAGGGCGCGCCGGCGGCGAGGACGAGAAGCTGCTCCCTCGCCGCCTCGTACGCCAGCGCCACCCTGCCGACCTCGGAGTTGGCCCCCGCGGCGATGAAGAAGGTGTACAGCAGGACCAGGCTCCACAGCGCAAACACGGCGAGCATCAGCAGCGGGATGCAACCGCCCCCCGCGGCGTCGAGGGCCATGGCGAGGATGACGCTGGCGTAGGACGCGAAGAGGACGTCGATGCCGAGGCTCGCGTGGATCCGGCGCTGCCATTCGGCGGCGAGGTGGGCGTGCAGGAGCTGGTAGTGTTCCGTGCCGGGGCAACGGGGGACCAGGACGGAGCCGTCCTCGGCAAACGCGCGGCGGTGGCGCTCCAGCAGCTCCGTGAGGGCGAGCGAGACGGCGCGCACGCGCAGCCGGCGAGAAAGCTGGAAGAGCGGAGGCGGGGGCAGCAGGAACGGCACGACGTCCAGGAAAATGCCAGAGGAGTGGAGCGCGACGAGGAAGACGACAAGGAAGGCGCTCCATGGGGTCGACCAGGTCCGCGCGGCGAACGTCACGGCGGGCGTGTAGACGTTCAGGAAGCTGATGAGGAGGCAGGAGATGGCGAAGATGGATCCGTTGTACGCCAAGCGCACGTAACGCGCCCGGACCGGCACCGATCCGGCGCACGAGGCAAGGGAGCACGGGCACAGCTCGTCGTCCGGATCGTGCTGCAGCAGACGCGATCCGTCCTTGAGACCCGCCAGCTGCGTCCAGCGCGCGAGCTGGGCCAGCGGGTGCCCGTCCTGCGGGCCTTTTGTCCGGACGGCGGGGTCCGCGGCCAGGAGGCCCCGCCAGAGGAGCAGGAGCGAGACGGAGAGCATGCACGCGAGGGCCACAGCGCCCACCGCCAGCTGCCGCGAGCCGAACCGCCCGTCGTTGAAGATGGCCGTCGGAATAAACGCCAACATCGGGCAGAAGCCGACGGCAAACAGGGCGAGTGCGCGGCGGGCGAGGATCGGCTCCAGCGCGGCATGCAGCGCCAGTCCCCAGCGCAGCCAGAGCGACAGCTTGGCCGCGTCGCGCAGGTCGGCGAAAGAAAGCGGCTCGGACGCGCGCAGCTCCTCGGCGGGGTCGGGCGGGACGGGCGCGCCAAAGACGGGCTGCGGCGACGGCTGCGCGGGGAACAGCGCCGCCCATTCCGCGGGCGAGAACGCGGGCGGACGAGCATCCGGCGGCTCCGCTTCGGAGGCCATTGTCCGGCAAACAGCTGTCGGTGGCGGTGCGGATCCGGGGAAAGTCGGTGATGGCCGTCTGAAGCTTTGCGGCAAGGCGAAGGCCCAGGGCAAGCTGCTGGAGGATCCGAACGAACTCCTCTGCGGCCCGGACGCGCGGTGCTTCGCCCTCCCCGGCGATCGGGTCCCCTCGGTCGCCATGAGCACCGTGGAGCACGTGCCCAACACACTGGACCTCCCCGTGGGGACCGCGGACCTGAACGAGGAGACGGGCGTGATCCGCGCGCTGACCAACGACGGCTGGATCCTGAAGCGGCTGGGCGACAGCTTCCCGGAGCTGTTCGCGGCGCGGACGCAGTGCGTGTGTGACAACTGCCTGAACCGCAAGCCGCGCAGCAGTCGCTGGAAGAAGCAGTACAGGGAGGTGATCGTGGGCGGGGACCGGGACCTTCACGATGGTCCTGGACGCGTTCTCGCCAGACGAAGCGGTGGGCCATGCGCTACATGTGTAGTGCGATTGAGGCGCTCCACCTTGGACTAAGGCTTATCTTATGTGCAGTTGGTTCTGCATACGAGTAGAACCACCTCCCGGCACGCGAGGTTCTTCAGAGCATGGACCGTAGACGTCGAGGGATGTCATCGCGGTGTCGCATTGTCGCGAATCGTCCCGTCGAGGCTTTGGCAACGCTGTGTTGGACATTGCTTCGTCGAATGGGGCGCAGCTGGACCCGCTTTATTCCCCGGTCACCCGGCCACCCTTCCGTCACTCCCCCGGATCCTCGGCCCACCGGAGCCGCCGCGCCCCGCCGCAGTGCAGAACCCGCGCTCGTCCGCCGAGCCGTTGCCGCGGGGGCCGCCGGTGGGGAGGAACCGCGCTGCCGCTCGGGCCGCATGATTGGGCGGCCGTCCCCCTTCGCACGCCAAACAAGGCCGCCGCCGGCAGCCGGGTCGACTCTGCCCCGGCGAACCGGCCGGACCTTCCCCCGGCAGAGGCGTCTCAGCTCCCGCGACCGCGCAGGCCTTCGTCTGCCCGGACCCGCCGGATCTCGCGGACAGAAGCCGCGTTAAAACACGACCTGTGCCCCGCTCGGACGGAAGATGGCCGGCCCGCGGGCATCACTGCTCCCTTTTCTGCTGCTAACGCTTGGGCTGGCGCTCGGGGTGTCCGCCGGGGAGAACACGGGCGAGCCCTGCACTTCGTTCGGTGAGGCCCCGTCGCCGGCCGTCCGTGGCCCTTAAGAGCGCTGACGGCCCTTGTCGTGCTCTTCTTCGGGCATCTTCTCGACCAGGGCCCGTCGCTTCTTGCACGGGGACCATGTTTCCTCTGTTTCAGGTGTGGACCAGCAGTGCGCCCGTCATCACGAAGAAATGCACCAGCACTTCGGGCACCGCATGTGAGTCGCGGCCCGTCCGGGTAACCTGCACACATTCACGTTCATCGCAGCCGGCTCGTTCAGGGTCCAGCTGGGCGTACCTACCGGATCCGACGCGTATGACATCGGTAAACCCGACCGCCCGAGGTCGTCTTCGCCCGGGCTGACCCCTTGCCGCACCTCAGGACTATGGTTCGTCCCCTCAAATTCGGGCCAAGATCCCTTTCAGGCCGATTTCGGCTCCACGTGCACGGCAATCAGCTACACCCCGAGCCAAACGGGAAACGACATCGACTCGGACGCGTGCGGGGACATCCAGAGCGGCACCGGATCCGTCCTGCTGAACACCGCCTTTACCACGCTTCCCTGCGACCGCGCTAGCACGACCTCGCTCGTCTTCCGGGCGTGCGTGGCGTACAAGACCCCGTCCAACGATGCCACCTGCGCCCTCGACACCCCGAGCATGTTCAGCGCCGCGGACTCGTCGTACTGCCAATGCACGACGCTCACCGTTCCCGGAAACTGGCTGGACCAGACGACGTCGACGACAACCACCCGGACGCGGACCTCGTCGAGCCTGACCGCCACGACGTCGCAGACGCCGAGCACCAGTTCCCTCACGGCCACGACATCGCAGACTCCGACCACGAGCTCGCTGACGGCCACGACGTCGCAAACTCGCACCTCCAGCTCTCTGACGGCCACTACTTCGGAGACGCCGACCACCAGCTCGCTAACGGCAACGACGTCGGAGACCCAGACGAGCACCTCGCTGACGGCGACGACCTCCACCCTGTCTAGCACGTCGGGGACCGTGACCAGTTCGACGCTTTCGAGCACCTCGCAGACTGCTACCAGTTCAACGCTGTCTAGCACGTCGCAGACGGCGACGAGCTCGACGCTGTCGAGCACCTCGCAGACAGCAACGAGTTCGACGCTCTCTAGCACCTCGCAGACTGCTACCACTTCGACACTCTCTAGCACCTCGCAGACTGCTACCACTTCGACACTCTCTAGCACCTCGCAGACTGCTACCACTTCGACGCTGTCGAGCACCTCGCAGACTGCTACCAGCTCCACCCTGACCACCTCCTCGCCCACCAAGACCGCCACGGAAACGGCGACAACGAGCACGACCACCCAGACTCCCGCGCCGATCACCTCGACCGCGACGAGGTTGGCCCTCGCGGTAGGTTCCTCGCCCGCAGGGAAGCCCCATCCGGCCCTAATTCCGGATCCGCTCCGCAGGTCACGACTTCGAAAGCCGTCCGGACGACGAGCAGGGCGCGGCGGACGACGAGCAAGGTCGCGCGGACGACTACGAAAGGGTGCGTTCCCCCTCGCCGCACCCGAATCTCATTGCCGACGCCCCACCCCTGCAGGCCCGCCGCCACCGGCGTCTTTGTCCTCTCCGTCCCCCCCCGCGCCCGCGCCAACGCCGGTCCCGCCTCTGGACGGGTCACCTGCCCCCTGGCCGAGCGCGCGTGCGCTCTCGGGGCGTCGGGCGGGACGCCGTGGAGGGCGTACAAGAACGGGGCGCCGGCGGGGAGGATCGTCGTGGGGGACCTGGTCAGCCTGCGGCGGTGTCCGCGGGCGGCGCCGCAGGCGTGCCTTTCGGTGGATGTCAAGGGCTGTGGGTGTTTGTGCCTGGGGACCGCGCGCCTCCGTCGCTGACGGGTTCCGCTGCAGCGATACCCTTCCTCTACTCGGCGACGTGCCAGGCTGCCAGCGCCCGCCGGGACCTCTCCCCGAACTGGTGGGCAGATCCTTCTGTTTTGCCGGGCAACTGGCCTATCTGATCGGCGTTCCTTCCGCAGGGCAACGAGGCCGCCGATGCAGCGCTTCAGGGTCCTGGCGTCGCCGGCCGGGGCCAACCTGTACCGGCTGCGCGCTACCGACGGCCGCTGCGTCGGCATGAACGTGAGTCGACGGCCCAGCCCGTAGTGGCGGAGCTGATCGGACATCTCTCCACAGGGCCAGGGGAAGCTGCTCCTCGTCGCCTGCGCATCGGCGGCATCCTTCTCGTTCCCGCCTGCGGGCTCCCAGACTTGCTGATCGGCTTGAAGAAGCTTGATTGACATGCTGTTTGTGGAAGAGAGCCACGACTTTTCGGCTAATCCATGGCACTATTGATAGAAACATCATGTAGACTCTGTCGCATACACTAATATTCTAGAGAATCAACCGACCCACGGCGCGTTCTTGACCATCTGTATCTCGTACAGACGCCTCGCAGTCGCCAGATCGTGGATTCCCCTCGTCTCCCGCAGGGTATCCAGCTTCTCCTTGGCAGGTAGCGTCGGCGTGCGCGAGCGCCCGAGTGTGGCGTCCTCGTCGCCCTCGCCCTGCCGGATCTTGTCCGAGTCCGTGCCCGCCACTGCCACCGCGATCGCCTCCGAGTCCAGCGGCTTCCCTTCCGGGTCCACGAGCCCGAGCTCGGCGCAATCCGCGTCCGTCAGGACGGGGAGCCTCGGCAGCGTGCCCGCGCGCAGCTTCTCCTTGTCCTTGGTCCACGGATCCGACCCGAACGCGCGCTCGAGCCACCATACCGTGCCGGGCTCCACCACCCCGAATTCGGCCAGCTTGGCCGCGGCCTCGGCGGGCGTCGATCCGCGCACGATCTTGATCTTGTCCAGCGTCCGCGAGTCGGCCAGCGCCTTGCCGGCACGGTAGAAGATGTCGAACACGCCAGGCGGGTTGACGAGGACGAGCGATCCGAGCCGCTCGGGGAGGTGGTTGGCGAACATAGAGGCCCAGGTAAGCGCCAAGCGGGCCTGCGTGGCCTCGCGGATCCCGAACCCGCGGAAATCAACGACGTAGGTGAACTGCCCGCTGGAAGCCGGGTGGTTCCACGCCAGCTCCAAGAACCTCATGCAATGAAACACGGTGCCCTCGGGCGACGTCTGCTTCATCCTCGGCTGGGAACCATAGGCAATCGGTCGTCGGGAAGAGTCCCACCCGACCAAGATGAAACAGTGCGCGAGCGGGTCCGCGGTGCAAGCTTCGCAGACCAGATGAGGAGCGCCCGGCGGGACGAGGGTGCGCGAGATGGTGGTGGCCCTCCACTTCAGGGTACCCTTCAGAAGGGACAGCGCCGGTTCGGGGGAGAAGTTCCGCGCGGCCAGGTACCGGTGCAGCGTGGTGTCCGAGGTCCACTCGACGGCCTCGCGCTGCAGTTCCTTGCGGACCTGCTGCGGCCTGTCGCCGAACAGCTCGTCCACGGCGGCGCCGCCCTCGAGGCCGTCTTTCCTCCACGACGCCAGGATGTCGAACGCCTCCCGCTGCGCCACGGAAAACGTCGACAGGTCCACGGAGCAGTACGGCCGGGCGGGATCCGTTGCCATTCTGGCCTATGGGGCCCGAGGCTCCGGGAATGGGTCGGCGACGTGTCGGGGTCCGCGGCGCCCTGAACAGGGGCGGGCGCTTCGTGCAGTGCCGGCCAACGCTTCGTGAGCTTCTTGAAAGGCGCACAGCGGGAGTTCGGCCGCGATGTAGTCCTCTAGGCCGCCCGGTGAGCCGAGAGAAAGATGCCTTCGAGGGCAGCTCCGTCACATCCGATTGCGGCTAAACTCTCTGAAGAATGGGAGTATACACGGAGCTCGACCTTCGAAAACAAGTCTCTCTCTCCCCGGGAATGGGGCTTTATTGCGTCGATCATCGAGAAGTCGGCGTGCGTGCTGGACGCCTCAACTAAATCTTGCTCTCCTTCCCGCTCCCGGCCTCGATAACCAGCACGCTCTCGGCGATCGCGACGCAGATGGATCGGCCGCGCTCGTCGCCGTTGATGCCCGGCTCGAGCAGATTAGGCGCGTAGCTGATGGAGTTTCAGCGATGGGAGCACGAGAGAAAGGAACGTCCAGCATGGCTCACCCTGCGGCGACGTTGTAGTCCGGGTTGCACTGGATGTGGCTGCCTCCGAGACCGAACTGGAGAGCGAGGTCCCATCAGACAGATATCCACGGCACTTCTCCACAGCGGGTTGCCTACCCATCCGTACCACGTGAACTCCTTCTCCTTGGGCACGGGCGGATACTTCTTGATGCGCGGCCGCTTGACGTCCGAATAGTCGATGATGACCTGCGGCCAGTTGGTCCCCGGGTTGCTCTTTACCATCCCCGAGTGCGTGACCGAGAGCACCAGCCCGACGTGCAGGTCGCGCTGCGTCCTGTTTTCCTCCTCGAACCTGAACGCGCGCTCCCACGCCGCGTGGGAGACCACGCGCTTCCCGTTGAGCCACCCTCCGTTGGCCATCACCGCGGCGTAGGTGGCCAGCCCGTGCCCGTTGGTGACGCAGAACCCCGAGGCCGACTCGCCGCGGAGGATGGATAGGTTGTTGCTGTTGATCCCGCCCGGGACCGTCGTGGGCTCCGTCGGGATGGGCTGGGAGTCGTTGAGCGACCTCGCAGCGGGGTTGTCGGCCGGCGTCGCGGCGTCGACCGTCCGGCGGAAGTCCGAGTCGACCACGGGGCAGCGGAAGGCGTCGGCGGCGGGGGGGAGGCCGCAGTAGGCGCGCGTGCCGAGCTCGTGCCCGAGCTGCAGCATGATCTGCCCGATGGAGGCGCCTCGCGTGCGGCGAATGACCCTGAAAGGAAGGTGAGGACCGTGACAGGGTGCAGTGGGCGCGCGGAAACTAACTCTCCAAGAAACCAGTCCTTCGTAATGGCATGATAGGCACGTGTCGTCTTTCCTCCATGGTTGTGGGGCTGCTTGGCGATGAGCTCGGCGAGTTTGGGCAGATTTTCGGTGAGCGTGAGCTCTGCAGACGGGCGGTAAGGAGGATCGACATAGGCAACGCCTTGGAACGAGGAAACCGATAAACGGCAGGACTCGAGGACGCGCTCGAAGAGCGGACCAACCTGCCGAGTGCTCGAGCAGCTCCTTGACCGTCACCTTCTCCTTCCCGCCCACCCCGAACTCGGGCCACACGTACGCGATCCTGTCGTCGTACTCGAAAGCGCCGAGCCCGATGCTCTGCACGGCGACGATGGCGGCGAGGATCTTGCCCGAGGAGTGGACCACGTGGATTGTGCCAAAGTCGTAAGGCACAGTTCGGGCCGTGTCGCGCCAACCGCCGACGAGGTCGACGACCACGCGTCCCCTGTCTGCGGAACGCGTTCGGGGTCAGTAGCCGCGACGACAAGACAAGCGCAGAACGCACGGTACACGCAGCACGACGAGCCCAGCTCCCGGTCCTCCGCAAAGTTCTTCTCGAACGCGGTGCCGACGGCCTCGAAGCCGGGCGCGACGAACCCCTTCACGGGGAAGCGCGCGCCCGACTTGGACGCGATCGTCCTGTCGACATTGATGATGCGCGGCTCCGGACGCGGGAGGAGCGGGGAGGGCGCGTTGGAGGACATCGACAGAGCTCACGTTTATTTGCCACCTCCTTTCCCCCCGAATCTCGGAGCAGGTCGCCGAATCTGAAGCGAGATGGCCGACAAAGCCATAAAATAAGAACACAGAGATATATATGTCGGACCTAATCCATGCTCGCCCATGCCACATTTGTGCCTAACCGGGTCTGGTGATGACGCCCGGCGAGTCGAGGGAGGTGAACACGCTGACCGCCGATGCGCAGTTCGGGTACGCCGCGAGGGACATCCCTGGTCCTTTTACTGCGGATGACGGGCGGCGTTCCGATCAGAGAGAGTGCAGAGATCGGTGGGAAGCTGCGGGAACTCACCGAGCGGGTAATCCGCCATCGTCGTCCGCACCTTGCCCGTCCCTTTCTTGAAGTAATAACACATCATCGAGTAGTAGTTGGGCGGGAAGTGTTGCCACTCCAGCTGCGCGCCCCACGGGCTGCCCGGGTAGGTCTGGTTCGCGGCGGGCGCGTACCGCCCGCGCATCCAGTTGTGCGGCGTCGGATGCGTGTACCCGATATCCTTGATCAGGTCGGCGGCGAGGAGGGTGAGGGGCACGAGGGGTGCGGGGGTTGCGGGGCCGCCGTAGAGGAACCAGAGGCCCAGCGTGGGGAGGACGAATTGGTAGCCGTGCGGAACAAAGTCTGTCAAGGGAGGCTGGTTCAATGATGTTGCAGCGGATGGTAGAGGCAATCGGCCCACCGAGAGTGTTCATGTAGAGCTGCGACCTGGCGCCCAAGGTCGAGGTGAAGAGCGAGGCAAAGGCTGCCGATGGAGTCAGATCGAGCACGCTCTGGTCCCTCGAATGACCCACGTTTGTTGCCAGCGGTCGCCGGCGCAATAGGGAAAGCTCCGACCTTCACCGCCGTCCCTCCCGTCACCCTGGCCTGGAGGTACATGGCCAGCATCGTGGTCTGGGTCCCTCCGAGCGAGTGTCCCGTGACCAACACGGGCACAGAGCTGCCCCACCGCGCCACGAAGGCGTTGAGGAACCCCAGCGCGTTCGCCGGCCCGCCCCCGAGGGAGGCGGGACGGGAGGTGAGCGCCATGAGGGACTTGAGGCCGATGCACGATCCCCAGGCCACCGCGGGCGACGGGAAAGGGGCCGAGACGTTGCTGTTGCTGTTGTTGCCGCCGCCGATCGGAAGGGGGCAGCGGATAGCCAGGGGACCACGGGAGGCAATGTTGGAGCTCCAGTCGACGGTGGTGAAGGGCTGGAAGTCCTCGAGGAGTTGAAGGACTAATGCGGTGCCTGGAGACGGGCTGCCGTAAGTACACCAACTGCTGGCCGGCGCTTTCGAGACCCACCGTTGGTCAGGGTATCGGTGCCCCGGAT
Source organism: Hyaloraphidium curvatum (assembly GCA_025558095.1). Classification (NCBI taxonomy): domain Eukaryota; kingdom Fungi; phylum Monoblepharomycota; class Hyaloraphidiomycetes; order Hyaloraphidiales; family Hyaloraphidiaceae; genus Hyaloraphidium; species Hyaloraphidium curvatum. Next base: position 124,696 of record JAIVFI010000027.1, on the reverse strand, counting down.
CGCAAAGGCGAGGAAGACGGGCGGAAAGGCCGAAGAGTTGGCGCTGAACGGCACGTTCGTCGTGTTGGTGTTCAGACGGTAGGAAACCGCGTAGACGAAGTTGGCGTTGTCCCGCGACACGGCCGGTCCCCATTCGAGAAACCACCGGCCGGGCACCTTTGGCTTCGTGGCGACGTAGGGGCACGGCAGCTGGGGCAGGACAGTGTTCACCGTCGTGTTTATGTCCGCAGCCGCGCTGGCGACGCTGCCCGTAGATTCGTCGGTGTATGCGATGCTGGCCAGGTTGAGGTACGGGAGCGCCCAGACTTCTTTCTGCGCGAAGGAGCGGAGCCGCGCGAGGTCGCCGCACGGGACGGTGGCCGAGACCGGCGCGGCGAGCAGGATCGCGGCGGCGAGGGCCAGCGCCGCCACGCGGAAGGCCATCGCGGGTCGGAGATAGGCCAACGGAAGGTGCGCAGGCGGGTGGAGCAGACCGCCCGCGTGGCCACTGCCGGGCGGAGGTGGGAGGGCTCGGGGGACCTCCGTCGGAGAGGCTGCTGCTGCGCCTCGTTGCGGGCGGCGTTCCGTTCCTGGGTCCTCACTCTCTCCATGAGCCCAGCGCGGAGAGTTCCAATAGATGTATGGCATACAGCTCACTGGCAACTGAAATGTTCCCCGGATCCCCAGTCTGCGTACGTTGCTGAAACAGGACGAGGTGGAGGTCGGTATCGCACTGAATCGAATTCGGCTCAATACATGTTGCCGTCCCATACTACGTCCCAGTACTAGGCCTTCGGCGGCGGCGTCTCGAAAGCCGCGCGCAGCTCGTCCCGGCTCAGGTGCGCGTCGATCATGTTCGCGACGATGTCCAGCGCCCCGTCCGGGGATCCAAATGCCTTGGTCGCGATCCCGTTGCCCTCGCCCGCCAGGAACAGCACCAGCCTCAGCATGCCCGCGACCTCGGCGCCGTTCCGGGGCTTCCTCCCGTCCTCCACCGCGCCCACCAGCGCATTCCACCATTGAAAGCTCCACACCTCCCCGCCGATCTCGTGGGCGGGGACCACGATGTCCTCGTCCTCGCCGACCGCGGAGAGGTAGGCCTGCATGATGCTCGAGGAGTTCCAGACCGGGTCGCGGAGCTCGAGCATGCCCTCGGGGCCAAAGTCCAAAGTGAGGAGGGCCCTCGAAGAGGGAGCGCCGTCGGTGCGGGGGCGCTTCTCGGTATTCGAACCCGCGTCGTCGTCGGCCTTCCTCTTTGCCGACGTGAGACCCGATGCAGATCCGCCCTCGGCCTTTGGGAGGGAGAACTTCTCGGCGCATTTGCACGAACGCTTCTTGTCGGAGGAAGCAGCCGCCTCGCCGCCCTCGCCGCAGAAGGGGCATTCTCTCCCCGCCCGCGCAGTCCGTACGGTGTGGTCAAAGTCCTGGTTCAGCCGCTCCAGAAACTCGAGGTGCGGGATAAAGCACCCGCTCACGCGTGCGGACCCGTCTTCGTCGATCTTGACCCCGACAGTCTGGTCGATACCCGACCAAATCGCGTTCTCCATCCGGATCTCGATGCGCTCCTCACGCCGAGGAACATATGCAAGGCGATCGACGCCGCGCGCCGTGGCCTCGCTGAAGGCACGTGTATCGTCCTCAATGTGCGAGTAGTACTGGATCTCGATGGAGGGTACCCGCAAGGGCGCTCCGCCGCGACCGCGGCACTCCACGACGAACGCATCCTGGTCCTTGAAGGCGAAATCGAACCCACAGGCGCGCGCAGCGGTGCTGGGAAGCCATTCCCTCTCCGTGTCTCGCGCGCTCCTGTTCCCGAAGCGCGCGTCGATGCGACGGTTGGTGTGCTCGAACCCGTACCGCTCGCACTCCTCCACGACCCTTTCGATGTTCCGAAGCACGTCCTTGCACGAGCTCCCGTTCCGAAGGGCGGCGGCGATGGCGGCGACGTTGGTCGAGTGCGTCTCCATCTCGCTCTCCGTGCGGGCCGTCGCGTATGCGGACCACGCTCGATCGATCTTGTCCAGCTTCTTGATGGCGGAGCGGACAATCTTGGCTGAACATTGCCATGCCAGTTTCTCCGGAAGATCGCGCATTGACATGCCTTCGAGGTATGACTTCAGTTCTGGTTCCCGCAGGTGCCTGATGCCGGCAAGTGCTTCATCCACCCATTCCTGAGGGTTGCTGAAGGCATAGCGTAGGATCGCTGCCCCGCGAACCAGCCTCTCGAAGAATGTCGACTTGACATGGGCTGCCCAGGCACGGACTTTCGCCAGCTCCCTGTCGGCGGCCTTCTCCAACCACGATTTGGCCGCCCGGAATCTCTCCAGCAAGGGCGTGAACATCCCCACCGGCAACCTCAGGGCGGGTTCTTTCCCGGCCCTGATTACCGCCAGCTGGTCCCGCACCTCGGCAAAGACAGCCGGATCGATCCTTCTGCGGTCCTCAGCGCCATTGGGACCTTGAAACAGCCGTTTAGTCGTCGGACCTCCTCCTCCTGGGCATACTGCGCGATAGCGGAACGGAAAAAGGCATCGTCCCGCCGCGGATTCCGGAGCAGGACCTTTAGATCCAGGAACGGAACCGCTTCGCGGGCAGAGCCGACAAAAGGATCGAAGCGGGTAACGTTCTCTCCCTTGAAGTAGATTCGAGCACCGTCCGACACATGGAACCATGGTTGACCGTGAACAGCTTCGTCGCACCTGGCAAAGCGCCGTACGTAGGCCATCTGGCGGTCGTACTCCACCAGGTACTCCTCCTTGGTCAGGAGCCTGCCGTCCGTGTGGTGCGAATGAATGGCCTGGGATGTACCATAGCGGCTGTCAATAGACCGATGACGAAGACGCGGTCCGAACACGGCCGGAAACATTTCGGCGAGCAGGAACGCCGCGTAGAGCGTCACGCGTTGGAGCAGCGGGGTTTGAATTGTCGGGGCAGTCAGGATGAACGAAAGGATCCCGGGTGCCAGCTTCATCCCCTCAATCGGTTCTCGCGGGGCCGGAACGAACTCGGGAGGCGGCTTGCGAGGCCGCGGCGTCGCGGGTGGGGTCAGAAGCGGCAGTGGCACGTCCGGTTTGCCCCTGCTTCAGGTCTTCGGGGTCCGTGGCGATCGCATTGTCCCCCGTCGAAGCACGTCGGCATCTGCAGGTCCATTATTGGCCTCGCCGAGCCCAAGCAGCTCGTCGAGGAAGCCCGGAGGATAGCGCCGGCGGACTCGCGGGCCCCCAGCGCCAGGCGGTCCTCCAGATTCACCTCTCTCCTCATCGGCGCGTTCCAGTGCCTCGAGAAACCCAGGGGGATATCGCCGCCTCACTCGCAGAACCGCCCGGGCGCGATTCGCGACCGATGCTGCGCGCACGGGGTCCACGGGTCCCCCGCGGTCACGTCCTTCCGGCGGCGCATCGCGGTCGGCGGGACCCGCATCCGCCGGCAAATCGATGTCCGCAAGCATGGCGCGCCAAAAGGGGGAGAGGTCGGTGAACAGCGCCGCGAGAAGGGGGACAACCGGCGCCAACAAACTCGGAGGTCGCCTTGTGTCCCACGGCGCCCACGGCATCCGTCATCCTGTACCACTGGAGATAGGTCTGGAGGTCATTGTCGCTCAGGAGCTGGGCCTTGGAGCTGGTAGACCATTTGCAGCTTCGAAAAGGTCGTCGTCCGGGTTGATCGCAGAGAGGTATTCGCGATGGTTGCCGCTTCCAGCCAACTACCCACAAAAACAAACGGGACGGTCATCTTCGGGTCACACGGAGCCCGGAGCACTGGTTGGCGATGCAACGCCTGTCTGCCGATGCGTTGCGCGCCATGGGGCTAGCGCGGTGCGGGGGTTGCCGGCGTCCCTACGCCGCAAACGCCTCTTGTGCCGGGGTTTCTGGACAGCACACCTCGTGCAACCCGGACGCAGCTAACCCGCCACTCGGCGTTTCTTTAGCTTCGCTTCCACCAGATCTCGTCGAGTTCCTCGATCGCGTGCGTGCCGATCGGGCGGCTGCCACGGGACGCGCGGAGGGACCGGCGTCACCGGCGGCATCTTCGGCATCTCCCCGTGCTTCGCCACCCGCGCCCGCGCTGATGGCGGCCCCTGCGGCCGCCCGGGTTGCGGTCGACGCCCCGCAGGACGGCCAGGCGCAACGGGCGGCGCTGGCGGCGGCGGCCGGACGGCGGTGATCCCCCAGGCGGCGACCGCGCGCCGGGCGGCAACGCCGCGGCTGGCGGGCACGGCAAAAGCGGTGAGCCGGGCGACCCGGGCGACGGTGGTCCACCCGGGGGTCCCGGGCCTGATCCGCCGCCGGGCGGGGGCGCGGGGGCGCCGCCGCCGATGCCGCTGAAGCACCGCTACCGGACCACCACCTGGAGCACGCTCGCCTTCCGGGCCAGCGAGTCTTTCCAACGGGCCTACGAGGACCCGGCGGCACCGGAATCCGACCTGCACCGCGCTCTCACCGCCTACCTTGCGTTTGGCGGCTACGTCATGTCGGGGGATTACATGTACGAGCAGAACTACTTCGCCGCCCGTCAGGTCAACCGGGGCGCGCGGCGGGACGGGCTGCGGCCGCTCAACTACCAGCTCTTCAAGGCCATCGTGCTTGCCGCCCTGAAGGGCGCTCCTGGTGCTGCGTCCGCGGCCCTCTCGGGGGAGGCCGTTCCGGCTGGCTTCACGCCCACGCTGCAGGCGGAACTGGAGGAGCTGTACCCAGGGCCGCGGGAGGGAGAGCCGCTGTGTCGGCTGTCTCTGCCCCCCAACGCGCCCGCGCCCTGTCCTGCCTACACGGACGCGGCTTTCCTGGGGGACATCTGGGCTCGGTTGCGCCGGAAGAAGGACGGCGTGGGGGCCGGCATGTCGGGTTTCAGCATGGCCAAAACTTTTCATCGTGCACAACTGCGAGAACGACGCGACGCGGCGGAAGCTCCGCCCGCTGGCGGCCATGGTGCACGGCGTGTGCACTGGCCGACTCGACACCCCCATGCTCCGGCCGCTCCTCCCGGATCAAATCCTCGTTCCTTTGCTCAAGCCGGAGGGGGGGGGCTCCGGCCGATTGGCATTATGGAGGGCATCACGCGGCTCGCGGGCTCGTACCTGGCCGCGCGGTACAAGGATCTCCTGAGGAAGCTCTAACAGCAGGAGGACCTGGGTCACGGGGTGGACGGGGGCGCGGAGGCGACCGCCCACGCGGTGAACGCGTGGCTGGCGGCCTTCCCCGACCACGTCGTCATCTTCTTGCTGAAACATTCCCTTGCGGAGAGGTGCCCGGGTGCACGTACGTCCTCCTGAGGATCCTCCCCCTCCCCATCCGCTGGGCGCCGCACCAGCTCGCCGTACGCTCCCTGCAGACGCCAGTTTCTTCGCTCAGCCGGTTTGGCACTGCTTGCAGAGCGACCTCACGCGTCTCGAGGACCAGCGCCGCCTCGTGGCTCTGATTGCTTTGCAACCTGACACCTCCGCGGGTCTGGAGCGGCGCAAGCGGCTTGTGCAGGCGCAGGACGGCCTGTCGGCTTTCCTGACTGCCTCTCCCGCGCTGCTTGCCAACCACATTCGCAACAACTTTTTCCGCTTACTTGTGCGCTTCCGGCTTTGCCTCCCGCTGCTGCACGAGGCCGACTACCCTGGTCTTTCCTTGCCCTGCCGGCGGGGCTGCAAGCGATCGGCCATGTCGCTGACGGGGGAGCACGCGTTCTCGGGCTGCTATGGCCGCGATCTCTTCAGTCCTGGTCACGACGACATTTGCGCGGCCATCCGCGCGGCGCTTCTCCTCCGCGTGCACCCCATGCCGCCAAACCTCTTTGCGCATGGCTACGAGACTGTCACCCCGCCCACGCCTGCGGATGCTGGCCGCCTTGGAGACGTTCTCATCACGCACCGCGAAACCCGGAAACGGTGGTTGCTCGAGATCAAGACCCTCACTTCTATGGCCCATTTGCACACGGGCCTGGTCTTCTCGGTCCCGGGCCACGCAGTCGAACGGCGGGTCGAGGCCGCCAGGAAGGACTACTCCCGTTTCGTCTTCAACGCCAACTTCTACCCTCTGATCGTGGTTGCTTTTGTTTCGTACAGCGCTGTCTCTGACACTTTCTCGCGCTTCTCCTCGGAGATGGGGCGCATCCAGTACCCCGGGATCGTCGGCCGCGATGGGCAGCCCGTGGACCTCGATGGCCTTTACTCTCGTTTTGTGCGGCGCTTCCGCGAGCGGATCGCGGTGGCCTGGGCTCTTGGCGTCGCGGCCCAACTCCAACACTGGCTTCAGCTGTGCACCGAAGCCGCCGCTGTCAACGCTCCGGCCCCCGCGCCGGTCGCTTTTGGTTTGAATGTAGATGAGGAGCTGATTCTTGGGGCGTAGGGGGATTTCTAAGTGTATGGTGGGATTGCTAGCTCCTCATTACATCCGTTTGAGTTGAGGCTGAGCTCCGACCCGGATGACTCCAACCGGAACTACATTCTCAAAGTCAGACATTACGGACACCATGCCGTGGGAAAGCAGGCGCTCCCGCTCCTACGTGGGCCCCGGCACGCGGACATTCGGAACTGCGCTCGCCCTGGCGGCGGCGCTGGTCGCGACAGCGTCCCTCGGGGCCTCGGCGACCTCGAGCAGCTCCTTCACAAGAACCGAGGTCATCGACCCCGGAACGGGTTTCCTGGTGTGCCGCGAAAGGTCACGCAGCCTTTCGGGTCCCTCTGAAAGCGACAGCGTGGCGCAGTGCATCGGACGGTGCCCGGGCGGCAACTTTTCTAGCTACTCCCGGTACCGTCGCCAGCCGGCGCCCTACAAGTGCGCCGCCGTGGGATCCTGTATTCGCAGCCCCTCGAATGGCTGCAATTGGGTCGGGGTAGACTATTCCTACAATGCAAGCAGCGGCAGCTCCAACTACAACCTGAGTTGCCGCGGCCCGAGCAACGGGACGTGCACCTGGTACTCAGATCCCCTCTGTACGGCCATCATTTCCCCGGGAATGCCTCCGCAGAAAGGCGGGGGAGTCGCCTGCAACCCGTCGGGCGAAGGGTGGGAGGGCACATGGTGTCGGGATGCCCACGATTATCTGGTCAAGCAAATCAAACCTGTGTCGTGTCCCGACGTGACGGAGAAGCAGGAGTTCGGCCTTTCTACAGCGTGGGGCCCCCCGTGGGCGTGGACCTGCATCAAGAGCTGTGATGATTGGGGGCTCTACGTGCAGGTCAGGAGGACCACAGCTGACAACTTCGTGGAGTGCCTGGGGACGTATCCATCCGCCGAAGAACCAGTGACCTGCACTTTCTATTCGGATGTGGACTGCTCCATCGTGGCCCCTGGCTCAAAGAGGCCGGACACGAGTTCCAACACCCCCGTGGCCGGCGGGTTGAGGTGCAACGCAGGAATACGCGGGTGGTGCAAAGCTGCTATGGACGTCCTCGTCCGTAATCAGACCGCGGCCGCCGAGTGCTTGGGCCCGCCCTGGTTCGGTCCTTGGACTTGCCTGAGGAGCTGCAATGACGGGGGCCTCTACCTGCAGGTCAGGAGGGCCAATGACACGGTGGTGTGCCTGGGGACGGACGACTTCTTTGGGGCACCCGCGACGTGCTCCTTCTTTACGGACGCAAACTGCGGCGTCCTGGCTCCTGGCTCGAATGAGCCGCACACGAATCCGTACCTCTGGGAGGATTCGGAAGGAATCATATGCACCTCCACAGCCACGGGGTGGTGCAAGGTTGCCGCCGACGTTGTCCTCAACAACCAGACCGCTCCGACCCAGTGCACGGCAACAGGCATCACGGCAACGGGCACGGCGACATCGACACCCACCCCTGGACCCTGGACCTGCTTCACCAGCTGCCCCGACAAGGCTCACTCTGTCCTCGTGCGGCTCACTCCGGAGCGGCAAACCGTGCAGTGCCAGGGTCCGAACGCCACCATGTGCTCGTGGTTCGACGACGGGGCGTGCATGCGACTTGCTCCCGGCGAGCCAATGCCCGGGATCGGCGGCTTACAGGGCTACGTGTGCACCCAGACCGCCGAAGGATGGTGCGGGGAGGCCTGGAGGGTGCTGAACGGCGGGGCCCCCGAGGCGTGCCCGGCCGCCACGGCTCCGACGGCGTCCAGCACCGGTGCGACCGTATCCCCAACAGGGCCGATCAGTACGCCATTCACAACTTCCTTCAGCCGCGTGTCGGCTGCGATGCCGGTGCGCTGGTCATTCACTATAGCCCGCATTGCATATTTGTCTCTGGCACTGATCGCAATGTGACCGCACCTCTCATGATTGAACAAGGTGGATTTGCATGGGTCTCTTCATCGCCGAGCTGGTTTGACGCTCCTATATCCGAGCAAGGAGCTTCCACCCCACCTTTTTGTACCTCAGCAGGTAAATGAGCGCCAGTCCCGCCCCTCCTGTGGAGCACCCGGACATCGCGGCGAGGATCCAGAGCTGGGACGCCGCGCACACGGCGTGCTGGTCGGTGCCGAAGGACCTCCGATCCCGACCGGACGCGAGAACTTCGGCGTGATCCACGGTGACCTCAGCGTGAGCAACTTCCGCGTCACCGCGCTTCGAACGGCGCGATTGAGCTGGACGTGTTCGACTGGGACGTGCCAGGCCTGGACGTGGACGCCTTCGTCGGATGGCTCTGCGAGGGGTACGGGGAGGCGGTGGACATGGAGGGGCTGATGGGGCGTGCGGCTGAGGAGGGATATGATCGAGCGGTTCTTCCGCAGGGCAAAGGAGGAGGGCGGATACCCGCCCGAGGCGGCCGCGGTCATCGATTGGAAGATCGCGGCGTTCGACGCGAATCTATTGTGAGGCTCGCGAAGCCCGCAATTTTCAGGCTGCATCCGGGACCGTCTGCTGGTTCTTCTTCTTCCCCTTCGTATGCCTCTTCCTCGGGGCCTTCTTCTTGCCCTGCGCGGGCGGGGCTCCGGGCGGCTCGAGGGCAGACCGAAGGGGCTGGTTGATGCCGAGCTGATCCATCTGGGCCGCCAGATCGTCTTGTCCCACCGAAGCGGATCCGGATTGCTTCACAGTACGGTGAGAACAAAACCAACGGCGCCGAACGGCACCAGACGAGCCCACCGATGACATTGCGAGCAGCATGTCCAGCATCTCGGCCGAAGACGCCCACCCGGCTTCAATGAGGCGCCCAAGCAGAGGCCGCGCCTGGTCCGCGTGCTCAATGAGCCACTCCATCTCGCTGGCCATCACGCTCTGCACGTCGGCGGCCGTCTTGATGCCCCAGAACTTGTAGGTGGTGGTCACGGGTGGGAAACCCCCCGGCCCCGTCGCGAGCTTCTCCGGGATGAGGCGGCCAGTGTTGGCGTCCAGGAAGCTCGAGAGCTCGGCAAACTCGAGGACGCGGCGGAATGTGGCCATCGGAGGATCAGAGTGACGGAGGCGGTGTGCTTCGCTGCGCTCCATCGCGTGTGGATGTGGTTCGGTGTGCGATGCGCTGGCGTTAAGAGCGACTCACCGACACTTCACCAACAACAAGGACCGTTTTCCCCCGCACTTCCCGAATCCCCTCTCGTGTCTCTCGTGTCGAAACGGCGACATGCAGACCGCTCTGGAGAAGCCCCGGGTGCGCGGCCCCATTGCGCCGAACGCGCGCGTGGGACGCAAGGAAGTCCCCATCCTGCTCACCGTGCAGCTGGTCGTCGGCGGGGAGCCGCGCCCCCGGCTCCTCGAAGGCACGTTTGCGGTCAACCGCGCCGCGGTGCCCAAGGAATTCCGCGACATCAACCTCCGGGAGGCGGTGAGGCGGGTCTGCGGGGATTGGTACGAGGACCAGCTCGCTTCCTCGACCTGCGCTGCTTCGGGTGCGGGGCTCGTTTCGCGCCGGGAGTGGGCAAGCCGGGGCCGACGCTTCCCTCCATGCATTGCCAGGGAAACGAGGGCGGGGAACTCAGGGTCTTGTGCCGGTGGATGGTGGCGGTCACCTGCGACGTGCTCATCGGACCGGCCTGTGCCGAGACGGCGCGGCGCCACCTCAGCAAGCTGCAGAAGGAGTGGTTGGGCGAAGACAGTAACGCTCCCGAGCCGCTGCGCGTTTGCTCCAATCCCGGGTGCCGCAACCACGGGACGAAGGAGACCTTCAAGCGATGCGCCGGGTGCAAGCTGTCGAACTACTGCTCGAGGGAGTGCCAGAAGGCCCACTGGCCGGAGCATCGGAAGCTCTGCCGGCACGAGGAAGCTGGCGCGGTCTGATCACCGAACTCAGGCAGGAGTCCACCCGCCTTGAGGCAGGGCTCGAGTGACCGGCCGATCGGCCAGCCCCACCTGCTCGCTGGTCATCAAGGCTTCGAAGTGAAGCAGTACTGAGTCACCGAAACTGTAATGCTGCAGCTAGATCGTGTTCACACAATGTACGAGTTGTGCGATGCGCCAGGTTGAGAGGCTCACTTCGTTCCAAAGAGGCTTCCACCTGGTCCCCGAACACTTCCGTCTCGGACGCCGGCACAAATGATGGCCTTCGAGCAGAACAATTCATTGGCTCTGCTTGCAAAGGATGATATCCCCGGCTTGATGTCCGCAGGGGTGGAGGGGGGCATGCGTGGGTCTGCTCCGCCACATCTCACTGCCTCAGCAAATCGCGGAGCGACGTCCCTTGCGCGCGGGCCCCTGACGCCCCTCCTGTCTCCCGCTCCGGCACGCTGCCTCGCCGCGCAATCAGCGCCGGGGCGTCGCGGGGGCTGCGGCCCCCGTGGCGGCCGCCATGGCCGCTCCCTCTCTTCGCGCTCCTCGGCTTGCTCCTCGCCCTCCTCTGCGCCGTGGCGCCCGCTGCCGCCGCCGACCTCCCCGTGACCTCATTTAATTCCACCGAGGATGCGCTGCGGCAGGTCAAAATGGCAGAGTTCAAGGCCGCGTTCGAGGCCGCGTTCGAGGCCCGGCTCGCGCGAGCTTCGCCCGAGGAACGCGCCCTCGTGGCCCGCGGCTTCGACTTTACCGATTTCTGGAACATGTTCAATAAGCGGTTGTCAATCGGCTGCTTCTTTGCGCTGCTGGACCTGAAGCTCGTTCGGATCCTGTTTGACTGCAACCTGTTCGCGCTGCTCTCGGGCATCTCGCTCGTCATGTCTCCCAACCTGCAGATCAATTACGACGCCGCCGTGGCGTTCCGGAACACCTTGCCCGGCGTCTGCGGCGTAAGCTGCCTGAACACGATTCGCGAGTACGGAAACGTGGTCAACCCGCGCTGCGGCGACGAGTTCATCATCGACATTGCCCCCGTGCTGGACCGTCACCAGGCCGAGATCTCCCCCACCGTCTCCACCTTTCTCCAACCCATCGGGACCCGCTTCACCTCCACCGACATCACCTCCCTCGCCCTCGCCGCCCTCGACATTGGGTGCCAGCGCCCGCCGTCGGCCCAGGATTGGTGCGTCTTCGACATGGTCCGTACTGTCGGCCCCGTGCTTTCGGGCATCGGCGGCTCCGGAGCCGAAGGCGCGCTCTCCTCGGCGCTCTCTGTCCTCACGGACCCGGGCTTCCTCTGCACCATGTGCACCATCTCCATCGTCAGGGCTTTGGACCGCGCGGTCTACACGTCGCGCGTCATAGGGTCATACAAGCCGTACATCGACCTGATCGTCGGCTTCACCATGGCCGTCTGCGACCCCAACGGCGGCCCCAAAGCCAACTCGACGTACGCCATGCCGACCCTCCCCGGCGGCACCACCCGGCCCCTGGGCATGAACTCGACGACGCCCGCCGGAGGGCGGGGAAACACCTCGATCCCCGTGCTTTCCGCGGGGACGGGCACGTCGGCGTGCCGGAACGGGTTCGCGGGGCCGGACTGCAACATCTGCGTCACGGACGCCGGCTGCGCGGGCGCGGACCCGGCCAGGGGCGTCTGCGGGAAGGGGAGCGCGGTCGTTGCTGGACAGAGCAACGGTATCTGCCTAGTCGAAGGTACGCTGATTGCGCCCCAGACTCGATCCTCCATTCACTGACTGCCTCGCAACAGAGCCGATGCTCACGACCCTCTTTCCGGGAGACCGCATCACGGCGTCCCTCGCTCGCTCTCTACCGGGCAGTGCCGCGTCAGCTTCGGTCTTTTACGGCCAGCAGCTCAACTTCCGTTGCTCCTTCTCCTCCTGCTCGCGGCAGCTCGCTGTCTCGGCGGACGTCTGGACCTGCCAGACCGCCGCCTGCTCCTGCATTCGCGGCACCATGATGTGCGGCGACCCATCGGTGCTCGTGGACCTCACGGGAGCGCTGGAGCATGTCCACGGGCCCTTTGCGCTCGAGTGTCCCTTCGGGCCGGACGGCAACGGGACAGAGTGCACCTTTGTCGTGGAGCAGCTGCGCGGGATCCTGCCGCGGGGGCTGAAACTGACCAACTGCGCTCACGGGGAGTGCGTCGCCTCCGCATCGGCCCACCAAGAACTCGTTTCCGCGGCGGCCGCCGCCCCGCCCTCTTCGTCTGCGACTTCCCCACCTCCCTCTTCTGGCGGCCCGAGCACCATCGCGATCGGCATCGGCGGCGCCATCGTCGGCTCCGCATTCATCGCGCTCACAGGCATGTTCGCGTGGGCAAAGTCGGTGCAGCTGCAGCTCGCAAAGTTGCCCGTCGGGAATGTCGGCACGCCGGGGGTGGATGTGGGGTTCAAGGGCGTCGGGTACACGATCGGCGGGCCGGCGGCTCCCCTGCCGGGCGGAGCACCTGCGACATCGGTCACCCCGCCTGCTGGAGGACCCGCGGTTTCGGTGGTATCGGGCGTCACTGCCCCCGGCGCACCTCTCGCCGCTCCCGGTGCGACGGTGGGCCTGCCCACACTCATAGGTGTTCCTGCCGGGGCAATCCCGCCCGTCGCTCCGCCAGTCCAACCTCGGGCGCGCACGGACACGGACGACACGGACGTCTCGGACGCTGACGGACCCGAGAACCAGGACCAGACGACGAGCAACCGCGACCGCAAGTCCGAGAAGGAGAAGAAGAACAAGAAGCGCCGGCGCCGGGACGACGAGGGGACACCGTGTCGGTGCTGCAGCCTGCCCAAGCTGCGGCGGAAGAAGAACAAGAAGAAGCCCAAGGTTGTCCTGCAGGGCGTGGACTTCCAGTGCCTATCCGGGCGGGTCACGGCCATCATGGGACCCAGCGGTTCCGGCAAGTCCTCGCTCCTGGACATCGTCGCCGGCCGCAGCAAGGAGGGATCCGTCGCCGGCACCGCCGCTCTCGAGGGCGCCGAGGTGCGCCGCGAGGACCTGCGCAGGCTCGTCTCGTTCGTCGACCAGGAGGACCATTTCCTGCCCTACATGACGGTCCGCGAGTGCGTAGCCTTCTCTGCGCGGTGCAGGCTCCCCGAGGCGTTCCCCGCGCGCGAGCGGGAGGCCCGGGTCGAGGCAGTGCTGCGGACGCTGGGGCTCGAGCACGTCGCGGACACCCGTGTCGGCGGGCGCGGCGTGCGGGGCGTCAGCGGTGGCGAGCGCCGCCGCGTGTCGATCGCCTGCGAGCTGGTTACGGGCAGCGGTGTCCTGGTGCTGGACGAGCCGACCTCCGGACTCGACGCGCACACGGCGGCTTCGCTCCTCCGCACGCTCAAGGATCTGGCGCTGGCCGAGGGCAAGACCGTCGTCCTGTCGATCCACCAGCCCAGCTCCGAGTCGTTCAAGCTCATCGACGACCTGGTCGTGCTGGCCAAGGGTAGGGTGATCTACTCCGGCGAGGCCAAGGCGGCCAAGAGCTACTTTGGGGCGCTGGGTCACATCTGCCCGCAGGACTACAACGTCGCCGACTTTCTTCGTGGGTGCTTTCTCTCCGGTTGCCTTTGGTCGTGTGCTCACAGTTATCCCTGCAGTTGACCTGGCCGTCGAACATGGCGATGCGCAGGCCCAGGAAGCCACCGTCCGATGCCTCGCTCCGACGGTCCACAAGAAGGACAGGTCGGAGACGAGGTACAGCGTGGAAGGGCACGCGCAGCTTCCCGTGTTTGGGACAAGCGGCATCGCCCCGGCTTCCGGATCGAACGAGCAGGGCAGCCACGGCCTCAGGAAGCCGGCAGGCAACCGCACCTCGGGCCTCACCCGTTTCGGAGCGGTCATGTCCCGCAGCCTGCGCTCCCTGTTCCGGGACCCGTCGCTCATGGCCGCGCACTTCCTCATCGCGGTCTTCCTGGGCGTGCTCGTCGGCGGGCTCTACTTCCGCTCGCCGTCAACCATCGGCGGCTTGCAGAACAAGCTCGGCGGGATCGTCTTCATCCTCGCCCTCCTGGCCTTCTCGTCGCTCTCGGCGCTGGGCATCTTTGCCGGCGAGCGGCTGCTCTTCGTGCGGGAGCGCAGCGCCTCGTACTACGGCCCCGCCAGCTTCGCGGGAAGCAAGCTCGTGCTGGACCTCGTCCCCCTCCGCATCCTCCCAGCCCTCATCGTCGGCTCCATCTCCTACTGGATGATCGGCCTCGTGCCCGCCGCCGGCAACTTCCTGCGGTTCCTGCTGGTGCTCGTCCTCTTCAACTGCGCCGCCGCCTTGATTTGCATGGTGGTCGCCGCTGGGATCGAGAATCAGGGGACCGCGAACCTCCTTGCCAGCATTGTCATGCTCTTCTCTCTCCTCTTTGGCGGGTTCCTGATCAATCTCGGTGCGTTGCCCTTCCGCGCTTCCGCTTTCGCCTGCCTGATCGCGCACTCCCGCCAGCGAACATCCCCGCCGCCCTTTCGTGGATCCAGTACCTCTCCATCTTCCGCTATGCGACCGAGGCTCTTGCCGTCAACGAGGCCGCGGGCGCCCAGGTCTCGGACAACCTCGGCGGGATCCCCATCAGCATCCCCGCCTCTACGGTGCTCACGAAGCTCTTTGGTTTCAATGTGGATGCGTTCTGGACCGACGCGGTCGCGCTCATGGTCTGGGTGGCGGGGCTGGCGGGGCTGTTCTTTGTCTTGGTGCGGTGGAGGTTGGTGGAGAGGCGGTGAGGGGTCTGTGGCGTGGTATCTTCTTTTCTCTTTTCTGTTCATGTACTTTTCCATGTTTGCCTCATCCGCCACGTTCACGCCGGGCACACGGACTGTATCGTCACGCCCACCCCCGCGCCCCGCAGGATCCCGAACAGACCCACCCCCAGCGTCAGCCCCGTCGCCAGCAGCCCCCTGACCACGCCCCAATCCACCGCGAACCCGAACATCCGCGCCAGATCCGCCCGCGCCGCAGCTTCGAAGCGCGCCAGCACCTCGGCGTGGGCCCTCCACCGCGGCGCGTCGGGCGAGCGGTCGACCAGGGACCGGGAGCATGCCGCCGCGGGGCATGTGCACGTGTCATCCAGAGGGTCGTGCCGCACGAGGGGATCTGTGCCGCCGCCAGGCCCGAGTTCGGTTCCGTCCGCAGTAGGGCACGACGGTTGCCCTGCCCCCTCCTCGTAGAGCTGCCTCCACCTTGCATAGCACGCAAAAGGATGCTCGTCCGGAACATGTCGCAATGCTTGCGTGGCCTTTGTCGTCACGGGGGCCAGGATGGCGAATGCGAGCTCGAAAGCGGTGTACAGGCTAAAGCCAGTCACGATTCCCCTCTTGATGAACTCGCCCGAGTCCACGGCGACGGGCCACAGCGTGCAGGCGAAGAGCACGACACGGGGTGCCGAATAAGTAACGAAGCGGACGAAAATGTTGCCGTTGATCCCCGGGTTGTGCCCCTCAACCGCCAGCAGCGCGCGGTGGACGGGCGAGCCCGCGAACGCGCGTGCGAGCTCGGCCCGGGTCAGCGGCAATGCCTCACGTGCTTCCTTCGCGGGGTCGGTTTCCGCGAACCCGGGCGGCGCGCCTTCGGGGGCCGCAGAGGGCTTGGTGGCCCCGGGGAGAAGGCAGAGCCACGCGGTCGCGCTGAGGAACGGGCCGGCGGCCACCCGATCGACCTGGTCGGCCCCAGACATCGCCGTGGCGTTGCCGGGCAATGAGGCGGATGGGAGGCCTGGCAGTTCGCGAAACGCGCGCGGATCGATGGGCAGGAATTTGCGCGGCCAAATCCCTTGACTTCGGTAAACAACATGGATCGCCTCGCGCTGCTGGCGGAGCTGGTGGCCCCGCACCTGGCCCATTGTCTCCGTTCTGCGGTGGCCTTTGAAATCTTTGTCGAGCG
The DNA here is from genome assembly GCA_025558095.1 of Hyaloraphidium curvatum. Taxonomy (NCBI): domain Eukaryota; kingdom Fungi; phylum Monoblepharomycota; class Hyaloraphidiomycetes; order Hyaloraphidiales; family Hyaloraphidiaceae; genus Hyaloraphidium; species Hyaloraphidium curvatum. Next base: position 108,699 of record JAIVFI010000027.1, on the reverse strand, counting down.
GGAGGGCCTCCCGGCGGACCTTTCGCCGATGTGGCGCGCCGCGACGGCGGACGCGCCGGAATGCGTCGCGGACGCGCTGCCCGGCTACCGCGGCGTGCCGCTCGACGAATCGGCCTTTGCGGGCGCCGTGACGCAAGACGACCTGAAAGGCTGCTCCCGCGCCTCGTTCATGCGCGTCCTCCGCCGCGTGCGCGAACGCCTCGCCGACGAACCCGCCGGCCCAACCATGACCCGCTTCCCCTCCCGCCCCCCCTCGGCCCCGCTCGACGTGCTCGACGCACTGGGCGAGTTCGAATCGGGCAGATTCATGCTGCTGCGGCAGCTCGAAGCTCGGAAGGACTGGCTGCGCGTTCTGGACGCCGCGCTGCGGGTGTGCCTGGGGCAGGATCCGGGGCCGTTCCCGCGGGTGGCGATGCCGAGGACGACGGTGGCGGAAAGGTGGGAGATGCTTCTTGAGAGTATGGCGGAGGAATCCGTGCCGGTTTCCAAGGTGCGTTTCGCTGTCACGGCTCTCCTTCCCGCGACGCTGACTGGTGCGCAGCTCCGCGAGGCCCGCGAGACCGGCAACTCCCGCCCTTCCGATTTTGTCCTCCGCCCCCAACGGCGCGACCTGGACAGCGTCATCGAGACTCTGCGGGACCCCCGCGACTCCGATTTGCCCAACTTCGAGCGGTCCGCATTCGCGAAAAGGACGACGGCCGAGGACTACGCCCGCCTGCTGTCCGGCTTCCTCGCCGACGGAAACCTGAAGCTCTTTGGCCCCGTGCACGGGCTCTACTCGAAGGAGAGGAAGCGGCTGCACGAGGCCGCGGACGGATTGGGGCTCGCGACGTACAGCCTGGGCCAGGACGACGGGGCGGTGGGGAGGTTCGTGTACGTCGAGAAGAGGGGAGGGCCGCGGGAAGATGGCGGGGATTCTTTTACCGCAGCAGCGGGTCAATAGAACGGGCAGGCGACGTCCGGCGTGACGAATATCCCCGACCCCCGCATGATCCTGCCAAACAGAGCGTCAGCACCTCCCTGGGGGGGCGTGCGGAACGCGGCGACCCACCCCAGAGCACGATCGCCACGGTGAACAGGAGTTCCTGCCGCGCGAGGCCGTACAGCGCGACCACCTGCGCCAGCTGGCCTATGGAGGCGGCGATGTTGACCAGGTCGATGAGGAGGATGAGGAGGGTGCCGAGGAGGTGGAAGAGGATGTAGGCGGGGACGCAGGAGCCGCCGATCTGCGAACGTCGTCAGCAAGGAACAAGAATGGGATGCGGGTGACGCATGCACCAGGTTGATGACGATGGCGAGGAAGCACGAAAAGACGGCGCCGGCGAGGTAGCCGCCCGAGGTCATCAGCGCGGCGGTGAACTGCTTCTCCCAGGTGGTCCGCAGCGCGGCGTGGAGCCGGACGTAGAGTTCCTCCTCCCCGTGGGGAGGCGGCGCACCGGCCCGAAGCCGGTCGAGCAGCCGGCGCAGGGCGGAGGTGGCGGCGCGGTGCCTGCACGCGGAGCGCGAGGCGGAGGACGGCGACGTTGGTGCCGAAGCGGCCGATGCTGCTCACCACGACGGCGTTGACGAACGAGACGACTGGCGGGCGGGCGGGTCAAGCACGGCGGCAGCAACGGCTCCGGGGGGAACGCACCGAGCAATGCCCCCGCCGCCGCCCAGCCGCTCGTCCAGAAATCGGCGGCAAAGGTGACCATGGGCGTCCAGGCAACGCAGACGGTGAATGCGGCGGACACGGCGATCCGCGCGAGCATCTCGAGCAGCCGCACGGCGGCGGCCCGCGCCAGGGCGGTGCCGGAACACGCGGGGTTGGGGCAGGGGCAGAGCGGGTCGTCGTCCCTGTGCTCCAGGAGGGCAGCTGTGCGCGTCGGATCGCGGTCAGGGGCCTTGAGCAAGTCGGAGGGGGCCGATTCGGAGGAAGCGAGCCGGGCCCAGAGCGCCAGCGGGGCGAACGGGTGAGCGCAGGCGTCCGCCGCGGCGGGATCTCGGGTTGCGGGGCCGGCGGGTGCCTGCTTCCACTGCAGATAGGAGCCCCGGAAGGTGGCGGCGATCGCCCACGTGGCCAGCGTCAGGGCATTGAACAGCGCGGCGGCGACGGTGCCGGCCACAAGCTGCCGGAAGCCGAAGCGCCCCGCGTTGAGCGTCCACAGCGGCACGAGCAGCACCATCGACACGGCGATCACGAGCAACATGCGCAGGAGCACGCGCCCCGTCCACGGGCCGAGCTCCAATTGCGCGCGCAGCAGCGCGTGCAGCAGGCCGCTGCCGCGCGTCCAGCGGAGGAGCTCGGCGCGAGTCAGAGGGCGGGCCGCGCGGGCCTCGGCCGCGCCGTCGTCGGGCGAACCTGAGGTAAACACGTTGCCCTGAGGCGGTAGCGGCACCAAGAGGAACCACTCGTCCGGAGTGAACGACATTTGAGAGCTATTGAAGGCGGATGCCGAATCCCTTGGGTCGAGCTTGGGCCCCATGGCGACGGCATGATCGACGGAAGCCTGGCTCGGACCGCGGCAGGACCGTCAATCCGGATGAGCCTGAAGGCAGTGTCGTTCTCGGAGGCTCGGGTTTCCGTGAGCGGATCCTCCCGCGGCGTGTCCTTCCGGTGCCCCTTGCGATACCACACCGGCAACCGCCTACCGCACGGCACGTGCGGATCCGATGCACCGATGCCGTGGTGCTACGGAAACGTCTGCCGGCCCCAAGTCCGGCGGGCTCAATTTCAGGGGATCGAGTCGAGGGACGCATCGGGCCCAGCCAGGGGGTTCGGGCGGCGGGACGGCGGGACTCCTCCTCCCTCGTCACTTCTCTTGCGCCATCCGGCACGGATCGCGCCGCCGGACCTCGTGATTGCAGCGCGGCGCCCGCGATGCCCCGCACCGTGGCCATCTTCGGCACCTTCGACGTCGAGAACTACGGGGATTTGCTGTTCCCCCTCGTCGCCGCGGCGCGGCTCGCGCCGCACGGCATCGCCCCCGTCGCGGTGTCGCCCACCGGCCGCCGCGCGGGGTACGACGACGCGCCGCGCCCGGAGGCGCAGGCCGGGTTCCGCCCGCGGGAGGGGCTGGCGGCGGTGCTGGTCGGCGGCGGCAACATCGTGCACGCGCTGGATTTCGGGCTGCCGGGCTACGGCCCGCGGGCGTACCGGGACCTGTGGGCCGGCGCGACGGAGATGGCGGCGCGGACGGGGCTGCCCGTGGCTTGGAACTCGCCGGGCGTGCTGGCACCCGACGGCGCCGGGACGGGCCCGCCTGCGGATTGGGTGCGCCGCACGGCGGATGCCGCGGCGAGGCTGGCGGTGCGCGATGCCGGGAGTGCCGACGCGTTCGAGAAATGGGCCGGGATCCGGCCGCAGGTGATGCCCGACACGGCGCTGGACCTGCCCCTGGTCTGGCCCGCAGCAAGGCTGGCGGCGCGCTGGGAGGCCATCCGCGGGCGGCTCGGGCTCGTCGGCGACGGACCGATCGTCGCCGTGCACGCCAAGGAGCGGAGCCTGCACGGTACGAACGCGACCTCCTTCGCCGTCGCCCTCGACGCGGCGCTCGCCGCCTCGGGCGCCCGCGCGATCCTCCTCGCTCTGGGCCGATGCCATGGCGACCACCACACCGTGCGCGCCATTCACGCCGCCGCCCCCCTCCGCACCATCCCCTTCGACGACCCCCCCGCGCTCGAGGACATCGCGGCCGCGATCGCCTCTTCCTCCGCCGTCCTCACCTCGTCGCTGCACGGGCACATCACCGCCGCCGCGTACGGTGTCCCCGCGCGCCTCGTCGCCGTGCCGTACCTGCACAAGTTCGAGGGGCAGGCGGGGCAGATGGGCAGGCGGGACGAGGTGGTCGGAAGCTGGGGGAGGGCGCTGGAGGCTCTCCCGGGGTTGCTTGGGGAGAAGGGGAGGGGACCGCCGCGGGCCGCGCGGGAGAAGCTGGACGCGCATTGGGAGCAGGTGGTGCGGCTTGCCGGCGGCAGTCCGGCCGCAGGGGGTTCGGAACTTGCGGGCCATGCCGCAGGGGGCGACGCCTCCGCCCAGGGCGCATCCTTTCCTGCCCTCGGCGCGATCGCCGCCGACAGCGGCCTTTTCCTCCCCCTCCTCGTGCTTCTCGCGCAGTGCCTCGCCGCCGCCGCCGTCCTGCGCCGCAAGGCGTCCAACCGCCCGGAGGCGTTCCGCGCCCTGCTGGCGCTCGCGGTGGTCATCGCAGCCGGCACTTTGGTGCCGCTCGCTGGGCAGGTGGGAGGGGCGGCGGGGTAATGGATCGGCGGCTCGGGGCCGGATGTGATACCCGGGCGATCGCAGCTCCGCCTGATGGGGGAGAAAAGACGGCCCGCTTCGGACTTCCGGCACCGGTCTGGATTGGGCGCTCCCGTGAAGGCAGGGCAGAGAAACCGCGCCGCGGGCGGATTCAAGGCATGTCGCAAGATTCCTTAGCTCGAAGGGCATTAGAGCAGCCTCCCGCGGCGGCGAGAGGTGCGTCGTCCTCGTGCTTGATGAGGATCGTAAGTGGCGCCCGTCAGCGGCAAAAGGTCCTCAGAGTCCCCACACTCCTTCCCTCCCTCCAGCGCACCCCGCCATGCGCCGCCGCCTCCCCGCGCTCCTGCTGCTCGGCCTCGCCGTCGCCGCGCTCAGCCTGCTCCCCGCGGCCGCCGCCGGCCTCGCGCGCTTCAACGGGGCGTCGCGGTGCGCCGCGTGCCGCCCGCGCCGCACCCAATCCGGGCGCGCCCCCGTCCCGGGCTACTACCGCCCCGAGACCGCCCCGCCGGGTAACGCGACCGTCGTCTCGGTCGGGTTCTACGCCATGAACGCCTACGACCTCGACACTTCGAAAAACACGTACTGGCTCACGGGCTACCTCTGGTTCCGCTGGCCCAACGGGACGGACTACGACCCGATAAAATCGCTCGAGATCAACAACGGCGTCCAGGACGTCGACTTTACCGTGCAGAAGGTCACGGAGCAGCCCACGGTCGCCGCCGACGGCATGCTCGTGCAGGAGCTGCACATCCAGGGCCTGATGTACCAGCCTTTCGACCTGCGCAACTTCCCGCTGGACCAGCAGCGGCTCACGCTCAACGTCGAGGATTCGGTGCACCAGCGGGACCACATCGTGTACGTCCCCGACTTTGCCGAATCGGGGCTGGACGCGCTCCTGGTGGTCCCCGGCTGGAACCTCGTGGACCTGCAGGCCGAGACCATGATCCACGACTACGAGAGCAACTTCGGGGTCACGGGCGCGCCCGAGGACGAGGAGTACTCGGCCGTGCGCTTCTCGCTGGTCATCGAGCGCGGGCAGAACTTCTTCATCTGGCGGCTGCTCCTCCCGCTCTGCCTCGTCGTCATCTCCTCGTGGTTCTCGCTCGTGCTGCACCCCAAGTACGTCGAGGTGCGCACGGCCATGAGCGCCACCGCGCTCCTCACGGCCGTCTTTCTGCAACAAACCAACCTCGTCATCTCGGGGCTCACGCTGATGGACGAGATCTACGTCTTCTGCTACCTCCTGATCATCTCCACCTTCGGTCTCGTGGTCTGGGACAACAACCGGATCCTCGAGTTCCGCGCGGACGAGAAGGAAGCGCACAGGGAGGAGGAGGAGCTCATGGACGAGGACGAGAAGCGCACGCGCAAGGCGGAGCTCAGGAAGAACAAGGTCAAGGAGAAGGAGGTCATCAAGAGCATCCGGTTCTGGAACACCGTGGCGCTGGCCACCGAGTTCGTCGTTGCGATCGTGGTGATTACGACCATCTGCGTCATGCAGTCGAGGACCTAGGCCGCGGTGCGCCGTTGCGGTGGCGGGTCGTTGCGCCCTGCGGAAGCGACAGGCCCGGCCGTTTGCACCCTCGGCCTCCCGGGGCCCCCGAACGGAGTGCAACTGCACGCAGGGGCCTGATTGGAGGATCGGAGGCTCCGTGCGAGAGCTACGTGGATGGGCACGGGTGCGGCCCGGTTTCCGAGCAAGCCGGGCATCGCGACGCAGCCAATGACGCTGGTGAACGCGCCCCGCAGTGCTATGTCCGGTGCCGGACGGGTTTGGGGTCACGGAGACGTGCAGAGGGTGCCCGTTGAGGCGGTAAGAGGGTTGCTGTTGAGCGGACTCGGCCATTTCGCGCGGCGGCCGGAGCCCGACAAACGTGAATTGCTATTTGAATCAGGAGAGAATAATCAAACTACGATCGACCTCACTAGCATCCGAGCTAGTGACTCCGAGGGCGATGCGGGGGTAACGAGCCACGGCCTGGGGCGGGAATCCCCTGGATCCCGAGGCAACACTGCATGCTCCACACTCCGCTAGAAATAAATGCCGGGCCTCACATCCGCTTCATTGCCCAACAACGCGACGGCCATGTTCCCCACCAACCACGCGGATCGGGTGGCCGCCGGCCCGTTCCTGAGCGCGGCCGCGTGGCTCTGCCTGCTCCCGGGGGCCACCAGGCCCTCTGCGGCCCCTACCGGGGCCCCGCCCGGGTTCGCTGAAAGCGACCCCGCAAAGGAAGCGCGTGAGGCGTCGTCGCTGACCCGGGACGGGCTGGCACGCGCGTTCGCGGGCTCGCCCGTCCACCGCGCGCTGCTGGCGGTCGAGTGGAACAACCCGGGGATCAATGGCAACGTAATCGCCCGCTTCTTGCTATACTCGGCACCCCGTTTCGCACTCTTTGCCTGCACGCTGTGGCCCGTCGCAATGGACTCGGGCGACTTCAACACGAGGGGAATCGTGACTGGCCTAACCGTCTTCCTCGCTCTCGAGCTACCCTCTGCCTTCCTGGCCCGTATGACAACAAATGCCGCTCATGCACTGCTCAAGTTTCCCGATCAGCACGCGTTCGCGTGCTACGCGAGGTGGAGACAACTCTGTGGAAGCGAAGGGCAACTGCGGTTGCCCGGCGGGGACGCAACCGAGCTCGGCTTGGGCGGCGGCACAGACCCGCTGGTAAGGCACGACCCTGGAGACGACGCGTGCACCTGCCCCGCGGAATCATGCTCCGGATCTCTCGTCCGCCGGTCGGCGTGGCTCCAGGCCACTTCGGTTTTCCTCCATGCTTCATCTGGCTTATTTATCTGGGCTCCGCTCCAGTTCTGGACCGCTATGGTCTACTTTGGCAGCATTACGTGGAACTCCCCATGGCGTGCTCTCCTGGCTGCCTGGGTGCTCGCCTACCACACCTTTTCCATTTGCAGCATCGCCATGGACGCATTATCGAGCGACCCCGCGCTCCTCGCCCTGCAGGCCCGCCTTCGCTCTCGGGCTGTTTCTCTCGCCCTCTCGGACCTGCTTCGCAGGTGCTACCTCTCCCTGGACGACGCCCAAAACATCCCCTGGCCCAAGGAAGAGCCCTACGTCCCCCTGCACTCCTCCCTTCTACCTGCGTGGCGCACCCTCGGCCACAACGTAGCCACCTCGTCCTCCGTCAGTGCCGCCATGGTCGGGATGGTCGTGCTGGTCGGCTGCGTCTCCATGGTCGCGGCCGGCTGCCTCCCTGGTTACGTCCTGGGCACACTCGCCATCAGCGTGTTCTTCTTCCTGCGCGTCGTCGTGACGGTGGTCTCCGCCAACGCCGGCGTCTCCCGAATCGCGGAGCTGTATTCACGCGCCCGGACCCAGCTCTCACTGTGCGCCGCCCGAGAGCCGGACCACCACGACGCGCCGCGGTGGAGGGCCCACGCCGAGGTGCTGGCTCGGTTCGACGCCGCTGCAAGGGCGGATCTGGCGCGGATGTTCGGGTTCGTGGTGGATTGGGGCGTGGTCAGGGGGCTGGTGGCGACGGGGCTGACGCTGGGGGTGGGTCTGTTCGGGATCCTGCGGGGCGCGGGGGTGGGCGTGACGATACAGTCCGTGTGCCCGGCTTGATGCATGCAAAAAACGAACATGCATGGCGCCTACTCGTAAGCTGACCGGCAGAGCCCAGGCCGGGGGGTTGCACAGCTGGGTCACCCTGGGTAAACAGTCAGCCGCGACCCATCCGCATCTGCGCAAGTTACGTTACGTTTTTCGGACGAGAACTGGCAGATTCGTTCCACAGCAGCTCCTCAGGTTGTGCCAGGGTCGGGTCCTGATCTTTGTTGGTGTCGCCGCGCCGCATCGCGTGTCAACGACGCCTATATGCGATCGTGGTGATCACGACCATCTGCGTCATGCAGACGAGTACTAGGCCGCGGTAACGGCGCGGCGGCGGGTGATTTTTGGCCTGTTTAGGGTCGGAAGAGGATGTGCGTGGTACTGTTGGCTGCCATGGCGAGTTTGCATTGTGTATGGGCTACATAGATGGTCTATTCTTGGAGGATGAGTTGATTTCGTCGCTCATCTGGCTGCCGTAATTCGGGGCGGACCGAGCTTTTGCCTGCAAAACCCGCCGTCGCAAAAGTGCCATAATGCAGAGCCGCCCAGTGCTGCTTTACCGCTTCCTTCGACTGCCTTTGTTTGCCGAGGAAAGGTGGGTTGGCCGTTTGCCGGTCTGTCCGGGCCGGCGGGCAAGTTGTTTTCGACGCCTCAACGACGCCCCAGCCAAACAACCCGCTCTCCATACCGGTCAAGGAAAAGATTCAGGTCCATCAACAGCCCCTGCTACAACGAAAACGCCTAGATCTAATATACACCGATATCTTACGGCATCCCCTGTGCCGTTTGCCACCCCCCGCCGCGCATCACTCCATCTCCTCGGGCGACAGCGAGCCCGACCCGGGGACGGTGGCGAACCCGCGGTGCTCCTTGCCGTTCTGGTGCCGCCGCAGGCCGTCCGCGCGGGCGAATTTGGCGCCGCAGGAGCAGATGAACTTGTGGTCGGCCTGGTGGAGCCTGGGGGTTTGGGGGATGGGTGCGAAGAAAATGGAAAAGAGGCGTAAGGAGACGGGAGCGGGTGAGAGCTTGCAACTCACCTCTGATGCCGCCTCAGGTCGAAGTTTCTGGAGAAGCCTTTGCCGCAGACGCCGCACTGGAACTTTTTGAGCTCGTGGTGCGAGTGCCGGATGTGGTATTCTGCGGAACGCGTCGCGGGAGGGCATAATCAGCCCCGATGCGCCCAGCAGCAGTCCCGGGCGGCCCCACGGTATGCCGTCAGCGTCTCGAACGACTCCCCGCAGCCGTCCACGCTGCACACGATCGCCACGTCGCGCGCCGACTTGCCGACGACCCTCTTGGGCGCGGGCAGCGCGCTCTTCTTCCCGCTGGGCCTGCCCGTCTTGTTCTTCTTTTTCCCGCGCGGCTCCGAGTCGTCCTCGTCCCAGTCGCCCTCCGAGTCGTCTTCCTCGTCCTCCGAGGGGTCGTCCGCGGGCGGCGGCCGGGGCTTCGGCGGGTTGGCGCGCGCGCGCGGCGGGGCGTCGGGGAGCCCGCGCGAGGCGTTGGACGGGCGGCCCGGCGGGCGGCGCGGCGGCGGCGGCGAGTCCGACAGCGAGTCGTATTCCGACGGGGCCGGCGGCGGCGGCGACGGGATGCGCCGCTTGCCGCCCCGCGCCGCCCGCACCCGCGCGAGGAACTCGTCCGTGAGCCGCAGCGTGGCGCGCACTCGCGGGATTCCCGCGCCGCGGGCGCGATGGGGGAGGGAAAACAGCGGGGGCCTGAGAGGGGTAAACGCCTCGACGCGCCTCCGACGCCTCCCCCGGCCGGCCCGCACAAACGAATTCCGGGGGGCAGCAAGCACGAATAAGTGCTATTTTATATTGCAGAAAGATGAGATGGTTCATTTGGCCGGCGGGGCGGATTCCTTCAGCGTCCCCCCAACCTCCACTTGAGAAGCAGGCTGTTCGCCATCACGGCCAGCGACGACGCCGCCATGAAACCCCCCGCGACGCTCGGCGGCAGCACCACGCCGTACGCCGGCAGCAGCGCCCCCGCCGCCACGGGAATCCCGACCAGGTTGTACCCCAGCGCCCACGCCAAATTGCCCCGGATCGTGCCCATCGTCTTGCGCCCCAGCACCACCGCCTCGGCCACCTGGCCCAGCCTGTCCCCGAGCACCACGTCCGCCGCGCTCCCCGCCGCGTCCAGCCCGCCGCGGAGCGCGATCCCGACGTCCGCGGCGGCCAACGCGGGGGCGTCGTTGGCCCCATCCCCGACCATGGCCACCTTGAGGCCTTGGAAGCGCAATGACTCGATAGCGCGGAGCTTGCCGTCGGGGGTGAGGCCGCCGGTGATTTCATGGGGGAGTAGACCGGCGGCAGTGCCAACTGCGAGGGCGGCGGCGGGGCGGTCGCCAGAGAGCATGGCGAGGCGGATGCCCATGGCGCGGAGGGCCGCGACGGTCGATGCCGCGTCGCTGCGGAGCCGGTCCGCGAGGAAGATGGTGCCGAGGGGGCGGCCGGCCGCGGCCACAAAGACCTCGGTGTGTCCCACGTCGTCCTGCTCGCCGACTTGCCCGCGTCCCTCATCAGCGATCCCGAGCTTGGAAAGCACCCAATCCCGCCTGCCGACGAGCACCTCGGCCACCTCCCCACCGCGGTTGATGGAAGCTGCGAGCCCCGCGCCCGTCTCGGTCGACGCCTCGGCGTGGATCGCGGCCGGCACGTCCAAGCCTCTGTCCCGCGCTGCCGCCACAATGGCCTCGGCGAGCGGGTGCTTGGTCGTCGACTCCGCGGCCGCCGCGAGAGCCAGCATCTCCTCCTCCCGCACGTGCCCCACCGCCTCGATCCGCACGACCGCCAGCCTCCCCTCCGTCAGCGTCCCCGTCTTGTCCAGCGCCACCGCATCCACACCCCCCAACCTCTCCACAGCCTCCCCTCCCCCCCGCAACAGCAAACCCCTCCTCGCCGCCGCCCCCGACGCCACCAGCACCGCCGCGGGCGTCGCCAGCCCCAGCGCGCACGGGCACGCGACGACGAGCACCCCGATCGCGAGCTTTGCCGCCGTCGCCAGCGCCGGGCCCGAAAGCGCGGCGCCCCCGGCGGCGGCCGGGAACCACGCCGCGCCGAGCGTGCTCCAGAACCCGAACGTCGCCGCCGCGGCAGCCATCACCCCCGCGCAGAACCTCCCCGCCGCCCAATCCGCCAGCCGTTGGACCGGCGCCTCCCTCGCCTGCGCTTCCCTCACGAGCCTCGCGATCCCGGCCAGCTGCGTCGCCCTGCCCGCCCTCTCCGCTCTGACGTCCATCGGTGCGCCCCAGGCCACCGTGCCCGCGGACACCTTGGCACCGGGGGGTTTGGGTACCGCCGCGGGTTCGCCGGTGAGCACCGATTCGTCCGCAGAGCCCTTGCCAGACAGCACAATGCCGTCGACGGGTATGCGTTCCCCGGGTAGCACGCGCACCGCATCACCCTCGCGGACCTCCCCCGCAGGAACGTCGACCACCGCGCTCGGATCCGCGGGGTCGAGCACGATCCTCGCGCGGGCGGGCACGAGCGCGGCCAAGGAGCCGAGGTCGGCCGCGGCACGCGCGCGGGCGCGGGATTCCAAAGCGCGGCCGAGCAGCACCGCCGCGAGAAGCATCGCCGGCTCCCCAAGGAACGACGGCGCGTCCCCGGCCAGCCCCGCCAAGGGCGACCCCGCGGGGGCCAGCATCGACGCGGCGCCGGCGAGGAAGCTGCCGCCCGTTCCGAGCGCGACGAGGGAGTCCATGTCCGGCTCGCGGCGGCGGAGCGCGCGGAAGCCCGAGAGGAGGATGGTGCGGCCGGGGCCGAGCAGCGCGGCGAGCCCGACGGCCCCGGAGACGAGGGGTGTGCCCAGGGCGTGCAGGAGTGGGGAATGGGCGAGGGAGGGGAAGCCCAGGGCGGAGAGCAGGTGGCCGGCGTGGTGCAGGCCGACGGTGCCGGCAAGCAGCCAGGCGAGGGCGAGGTCCCGGCGGTTGCGTCGGTCCGCTTCGGGGGAGGATTCGGCGGGGGCGAGGAACGGGTCGTCGTCCGGCTTCCGTACCGTCGCCGGGTAGCCGCGGGCCGTGAGCAGTTTGGCGAGCGCCGATGCGGCGTCGGCGGTGCCGCCCTTGAGTCGGACGGCCGCGGTGTGCGTCAGAAGGTTGACGGTCGCCGACGCCACGCGGTCGTCGGCGGCGAGCGCCTTCTTTACGTTGGCGGCGCAGCCGGCGCACTTCATGCCGCCGACGTCGAGGAGCACCGCGTCGGTGGCCGCGGCGTGGGCGTGTCGGCGGCCAATTGCTGGCAGCACGAACGGGCTGACAGGAATGTGGGCGCCGGACGGCCTCCTAGCCACGGCCCACGCCGGCAGCGCCACGGCAGACGTCCGTAGCGTCCTTTTGCACAGCAGCATCCCGGTTTCGTAGCGGAAGGAACCCCCGAAAGCGGTCCGGAGCGGGGACGCCATCGCGGCGAGGATTCGTCAGACGAGGGAGAATCGCCGCCCCCACGCGCCTTCATCCGGCAGGCGGCAAAAGTCCCGCCATCAGAGATCGGAATCAGTCCGGATAACGCATTCTTTCTTTCAGGCGAGCACACTCGTCCGTCACGGTGTTATGCTCGGCGTCGTCCATCCAATCCCTTGCCCAGTCTCGAATCCCGATCTTCCGCGCTCGTCAGGCTCCTATTCAGGGCGCATCGCGGCTGGAGCGCTGCTGATCGCGTTAAAATCGAGAACCGCACTTTTTGACCAATTTTCCTTGTTGCCGGCTCCCCTCCCCCCTTCCGCCCTCTCCGCACGACCCGATGTCCCCCACAGCGAAACCGCCCGGCGAGCTCCTCGCGCCGACCCTCTTCTCGCCCATCAAGTGCGGCGACATGCGTCTGCAGCACCGCATCGCGATGGCGCCCCTCACGCGCTCCCGCTCCCCCGGCGAGATCGCGGGCAGCTGGCAGGCGGAGCACTACGGCGCCCGCGCGACGCCCGGCGGCCTGCTCATCTCCGAGGGCACGTGGTGCTCGCCCACCGCGCGGGCACACGACGCAGTGCCGGGAATCATGACCGAAGAGCAGGCCGCGGGGTGGAAGAAGACGACCGAGGCGGTGCACGCGAAGGGCGGTTACATCTTTGCCCAGCTCTGGCACGTGGGGATGGCGTCGGTGCCGCAGTACCAGCCGGGGAACCAGGCGCCGGTGTCGGCGTCGGAAGGCAACACGTCGGCAAAGGGCAAGCCGGCTTCGAGGGCGCTGTCGGTGGGCGAGATCAAGGAGATTGTGGAGGAGTACCGCATCGGCGCCAGGCGGGCCAAGGAGGCCGGGTTTGACGGGGTCGAGATCCACGGCGCGCACGGATACCTGATCGAGCAGGTGGGCTGACCGGCGGCCTTGACCGAACCCCGCGCTCACCATTCGTCGGGTACAGTTCCTCCACACATCGACCAACCGCCGCACGGACCAATACGGCGGCCCTTGCGAGAACCGCGCCCGCTTCCTCTTCGAGGTCCTCGACGCGTGCCTCCTCGAGCTTCCGCCCTCCAAGGTCGCCCTCCGGCTCTCGCCCGACTTCCGGAACATGGGCGTGCGCGACGCCGACCCCACCGCGCTCTTCACCCACGTCCTCACCCGGCTGCAAAAGTACCCGCTGGCCTACCTGCAGTTCACCGTGGGATCCCCCTGCGCTTTTGCCCCGCCTTCCACACTCTCACCCTCCGCGTTCGCAGGAACCCGTTTGGGGCGGCTGGCGCACCTCCCCCATCCCGCACTCCCGCTCCCCCCTCATCCCCCTCCTCACCCTCGTCCGCCCGCCCACCCTGATCATGCTCACGGGCGGCTACCTCACCCCCGACCTCTCCCGCGCCGAGGACGCCGTGCGCACGCGGTGCGCGCTGGTGGGCATCGGGCGTGGGTTCATCACCATGCCCGACCTCGTCGACCGGCTGCGCGGCGGGGAAGGGCTGGCGCAGTGGGAGGAGTTCCAGAAGTTCTCGTACGGCGGGGACCAGGGGAACTACAACGACTTCCCGACGGCGGCCGAGGTCAAGGCCGCGGGCGGGGACGAGGCCAAGGCCAAGAGGGAGAGGCTGGAGAGGGTCAACAGGGAGGTGCCGCTGGACGTGGTCGGGAAGGTCGCGAAGCCGAGGTTCTGAGGCCGGGTTGCAGCGGACGTCGAGGCGCCGGAGGTGTTGGACGGCCACGAGTTCCAAACAAAAGATCTATCTTTTCTCGCACGAAAAGCCCTATACTGAAGAGCCGCTACATTCCCAAAGCCGACGCCCGACAAATCCACACGCCGACGCGACAGCCTACTTGCCGAACGACATCTCGAGGTACTTGCCCGAGACCTTGACCTTGATGTTGCCGACGCCCGAGGCGCCCTGGACGATGAGGTAGAACCACTCGCCCTCGAGCTTGCCGCCGGTCTCGGCGGAGACGATGATCTTGATGGAGCAGGCTGCGTGCGGAAAGGGACGGGAACGGGCCGGGTGAGCGGCGATCGGCGGCAGAGTCGGCGATCGCCCCACTCTTGCCGGTGATGTAGAGCTCCCCGTACACGCGCGAGCCGACGATGTCGATCTCGCCCTTGATGGTGACCTGCCCACACGGCGAGAGCTCGCCGGCGCCGTCGATCTGGTACTTGCCGTCCTTGGTCTGCTGGTCTGCGAGGCGGAGGGAGATCAGCGCATGCCCGCGCATCCGCGTGCGACGGGAACGCACACTTGGCCTTGGCGGCGCCGGTGAAGTAGGGCTTGATCACGCACTCAATGATCGGCGGGCAGGGCTTCTGGTGCGGGGCCGGAGGGCACTTGGGCGGGTAGGCGGGCGGGCACTTCTTGTTGGCGGTCACGGTCTGGTAGGCAGTGGTCGTGACGGTGACGGTCTTCTTGTCGACGGGCTTGGTGACCGTGACGTACTTGGTCTCGACCTGGGTGACTGCGAGGAAAGAGGGCGTCAGGGGGCGCCAACAAGATCGGCGCGGGTGGAACGAACCCGTGGCGTACTTCTTGGAGGTCACCGTCTGGTACACGGTGACGTACTTGGTCTCGACCTGCGGCTTGTTGTGGCCGCCCTGGCTGCCGGAGCCGCTGCCGTAGCCGCTGCCCTGGCCGGACGAAGCACCGCCGAGGTTGGCGGGGCGGCTGGCGTCGGTGGCGTCAGCTGTGCGGGAGGGAAGGGAGAGCAAAGTCAGCGACCGGAAGGCGCCTCAGTGGCTTCGGAAGGTGCCGACCTTGTGCGCGGACGAGGCCGGCGAAGAGCGCGAGGAGCGCGAAGAACAGGGCGAGGCGGAGCGGGCGGGAGAACATTGCGGTGCGAGGAGGGCGTGCGGCGAGAGACTGCGAGGGCAAATGCGTGTCGAGGGGGAGTGGAAACGGAACGGCGTGCGGCGGGATGGCGAGGCTTTCGTTTTCTCGACGGAATTCCCTGGATGGAAACCGCTTTGTTTTCTATTGTGATCGACGCTGCATTGTAACGCTGCATTGTCTGTGCGGCAGGCCACGTCATCCGCCGATCCCCGCATTCTCCCAGGCCCCCCGTCCGTTTCGCCCCGCTCGCCTAATGGCTCGCGATCCCGGATCAACTGCGGGTACTTGCACGTATTGGAAATAGGAATGGGATCGTCCGGAGGTCACGGGGGCGTGCGGACAGGCCAGCTCATTTGATTGGTCACACGTGAAATCGGGAAAGGCGGCCGCCGGCACGGACCACGATCCCCAAGTGGAACATGAGGCGCGGAAAGCTGCTGTACAATTCACTCAAAAGGACGAAACATTACAATCGCGCTGGCGCAAGAATCCGCCCCGCGGCGTGCCCATGCCCGCACCCAGATCCCAAGACCTCCTCCGTCTTCCGGCGCCGCAATCAATCAGCCTGAGCTTCGCCGAGGTCGACGCCGTAGCTCTCCAGATGGTCGCCACCGACGCTGCTGAAGTTGTGGGTCTTGCCGTCGGGCCCGAGGACGTGAACGGCATAGGTGCCCCTTCATCGCCGGAGCGCGGCGAGCGACAACCATGCGGCGGAGGTAGACGACGATACGGCGGAGATCGCTCGCTCGTCAGCGAAGGCGCGCTTCGAAGCAATAGATCACGTACCGCTTGGTCTCCTTGATGTCCTGGACCTTGCCCCCGCTCTTCATCACTGCGGTGATCTGGCGATCAGACGCCGGCGCCGGCAGCCCCAGCGCAAAGCGACCCACGGGAATCGAAAGGGCTCTCTTCTCCCTTCTTGCCGCCGCCGTGGCTCCCGCTCCTGCCCCTCCCGCCGCCGCCGCCCGACTCCCCCTCGCCGCCGCCGTTCTCGGGGTCGCGCCCGAGGTAGCCGCGGAGGTGCTCGTTCGTTACATTGGTGTACACATGCTCGGTGCCGGACTTGTCCTTGACGTGCACCTGGAGACGAGCGGGGTCAGGACTTTTGACCGCGGGGAGCGTCGAATCATCCCGCGCACAGTGTAGTTGCTGCCGGACTCGTGCTTCGTGTAGGAGGAGATAGTGGACCCCGAGTCCATCTCCTCGGCGAGGGGCTTGCTGGGACGGGTGCCGCTGCCTCCTTTCGACATCGTGACTGGAGCGCGAGTGTTGGTGTTGTGGATGGTGATGAGTCGATGTTGATGACTCGACGCGCGACGCGGCCAGCTAAGCATACTTTGCTACCTTGTATCTGCGCAACGCTAACCGGCTGCCGCCTGGCGTACTTCCATAAACATTGTTAGAAAATTGGTTGATCGGCTGCCGCTTGGGATCCGGAGCCGCGCGGAACGGACCCTCTACAGACCCAGACCTCGAAGCCCGACGCGAATGGGGTTTCACGTCCGCCGTCCACCTGCCCGCCCCAGAGAGCGTCACCGTGACCCCGAATCCATTCAGCACCGAGAAGAGGGCCACCGCGAGTGTCACCATTGTCACCAGCAGCGTCCTGATCACCCCGTAGCTCACCACGATCCCCAGGAACCGGACGGTGTACCGATCCGCATCCAAATACGTCGCCAGCAGGTCGGCGTCGGCGCCCGCGGCGTCGAGCAGGCCCGCTGGCGCGAGCAGGTGGGCCCTGGCCGTGTTGAACCAGTTGATGCGGCCGCGCCAGGCGGCCGTCAGGTGCGATTGCAGGATCCTCATGATGTCAAGCCCAGGATCGCGGCCGCAGCGCCGGCTGCGAGCCCCGCCCACCCGACAGCCATCCTCCCCGCCGCCGCCGGCCTGGTCGTCGTGGTCGCCACGAACGCCGCGCATCCCGTCGCATTCCCTTCCCCGGGCCGCTCCCGGCTCGGCAGCAGGTTCACCGTGATGTTGCGCGGCGAGTCCGGGTTGAACAGGTCCGCCGGCACCGCGCTGCCGTTGCTGTACGTCGCGTTCCACCTGGACGCGAACGAGATGAACACCGTCGCGTTGGTCGTGCGGCAGGGGGCGGCGAACTGGTCCTGCCGCTGGCATATGCCCCCAGTGCTGCTAGAGTTGACGGGGACGGTGGGGAAGCTGACGGCGAGGTACTTCAGCTCCGTGCCGTTCCTGATTTCTTCCGGGAGGTGGCAGGGTACGGTGCTCGGGATCGGGGAGGAGGCGGGGATCGATTCCGAGGGGAGGTAGGTGGCGGCCAGCGCGTACCTGGAGGCCGGGCGTGAGCGACAAGACGAGGGGAGGTGCCGCGGGACCCACTCCGGCTCCGAGCAGACGGCGAAGATCCTGTAGGTGTTGGCGGGAACCGTCGTGTAGTACACCTGGCAGAAATCGCGGAACCGCGAAGGGTCGAAGACGAAGGTCGTGTTCAGGGGAAGCGGCAGGGGCGCGGACGCGGTCTGCGCGGCGGCGCCCGCGGACAAGGCCGCCAGCAGCGCTGCGAGGACGATTGGACGCGTTGGGCGCATTTCTGCCGCAGGGACGGGGAGTGGCGTCGCGTCCCTGATCGGGTCTGGGGGTGGGTGCGGCGCCCGCGATCGCGGCGCGGCCTGCGGAACAAACCGTCGACCGGCCGTCCGTTTCCCTTCAAGTCAGCACCCAGACAGCGCCACGATGGTGGGTGTCGCGTCCAATTGAGCGTCTCAAAGGGAGGACTGACGGCATGCCGGGATTCTCTGCTGCTTCGCGCTTCCGACTCCGCCGCGCGGAATGTCCCCCGCGGCGATTCGCCACCCCTTGTCGCCGGATTTCCTCTCTCGGTCTCGCACTGCTCTCCGCCGCTTTGCACGACTCTGCAGTCCGCCCGCACCGGCAAGGAGGTTGCGTACCATGTTCAGATGAAGGTCAAGCCCGGGAAGCTCAAGGAGTACGAGGCCCTGATGGAGGAGATGTCCGCGGCCGTCGAGAAGGACAAGCTGTCAATTGACTACTCGTGGTACGTCACCGACGACGGCTCCGAGGTGGGTTTCGTCGGGGGGTGGGATCAAGAGCGGTGCTGACGTCTGCCCGTCGCCAGGTCCACATCTACGAGAGGTAACCTCCGTTCCGCTCGCTTGCCGCAGTGCAATCCGACCCGTTCTGCTGCAGGTACCAGGGCGTCGAGGGCTGCATGGAGCACAACGCGTCGTTCGCGCCGTTCGCGGCCCGCTTCATGGGCTGCGCCGACTTTGGCGACTTCTGGGTGTTTGTGGGTCCTTCTTCCTCGTTCGACGATCGAACGGAGCTGAATTGGTCCGCAGGGCGACGTGCCCACCGACGGCGACGGGGCCAAGCTCAGGGAGGGTCTCAAGGGGCTGAACGCCAAGTTCCTGGTGCGTGCTTCTCTTTCCCAGGCGCTTTTCTCCACCCTGACCAGTCGATTTCAGGGCAAGTTCGGATCCGGAGGGTTCAGCAAGTAGGCGCTCGAGGAGGAGACTTTTCAAGGCATTGCGCCCCCGAAAGCAGCGGAAAAAGTTCCTCCACTAGCTTAATGAAGGACTCTGAGCGGGACAAACGCGCCTGAAGGCTGTCCTTTGGATATTTCGTTGGAGGGATCCGTAGGGGACGGTGGCCGGTTCGGCCCGAGAGGGTCACCACCCCGATGGATCCTCGTTCCAGACGCACGCGGCCGGTGACCCCATGCCTTCCGCGTGCCGCGAGGAGAATGCGCCAGCGCCTGCTCCGCGCCCTCGTCCCGCTCGCGCTCGCGGCGCTGTGGGCGCTTCACGCGTGGCGGCCTGCGCGGGCGCCGCACTGCGTGCTGGTCACGGCGCTTTCCCCGCTCTCGATCAACGGGCCGTCGAACCAGTACCTCAGCCTGGGGTACATGCTGGCGCTGCGGCGGCTGTGGGCCGAGCTGGAGCTGTCGCGCGCGGTCGGCGGGCGCGCGCGGGTGCGGTGCGCGTCGGTGCGCGTGGCGCTGCCGCGCTTCGCCTTTGTCGGCGACTGGAAGACGCCCAACACGGACGTCGGGCTGCTTTTCGACGTCAGGGTGGGCCGGCTGGGCGAGGCCGACGCGTCGGGACGCGGGGCGCCGTTCGTGCGGGAGGACGAGGTGCTCGAGGCGCTGGGGCGGACCCCGGGCAGGCCGGTGCCGATGGACTGCCTGACCAGCGCGGACTACTGGGACTACTGGCAGAAGGCGCGGAAGGACCAGAGGATGCTGAGCCAGGCGAAAGGCGCGGCCACGCGGAGCGTCAACCTCGACTCGGACGTTTTTGAGGGCAAGTACGAGTGCCGGAACTACCTGCGGGTATCGACGGACGCCATCGCCCGCGGCGGGCGTTCCCGCTTTTGGCCTCGCGCGCTCTGGAAGCCCGCTGCCCGGAACTGGGCTCCGCACGGGGCGACGGAGGACTTGGCCGTGCTGGGCGTGGCGCTGCCGTTCCGCCTCTTCTACCCTATCGTACATTCGACCTACAGGGGCGTCAAGGACCGCCTGACGTCGCATGAGGAGGACATGAAGTTCCATCCCTGGCTCTGGGACCTTGCCCTGTCTTCACTGCATCTGGCTCTTGCCGGCAAGTCCGCCACTCCCAAACGAACGCCTTCCCTGGACGCCTTTTTGGCTTCCGCATCCGGCCTGAACTCCGATGGTCTTGCGGTGCGCGGGCTTTCGTCGGCGGGCACCCATACCTTGTCCGCACTTGCAGCTTGCCTCGAACCGCCTCAATCCGGCCAGCTCGAAGAGCCCATCCCGGCCTTCAACGCGCTGCAAATTCGCCTCAAGGACCTGTTGTCGGGTTTCTGCAGCTACAAGCGCTGGCTTGAGAAGGATCTTCCCCCCCAGATCTGCGGGCCGGACATAACCCGCCTGGCCACGCTCGAGCCCCAGCTCGGCACGAACCTCCCCACCGTCGTCGGAACGGACGGCAACGCCACCGAGCGGCGGTTGATCGCCGCCTCCCTGCCGCGCACGGTGTTCCTCGACCCCGTGCTCCCCGAATCCTGCCGCTCGGCGGGGCCCATCGCCTACATCCTGCCGGGGCTGATGGTGCAGCTGGCGCTCGCCTGCGCCGAGGCCGTCTGGATCACGCCCAACAGCAGCTTTTCGCAGGTGATCGCGGAGATGGCCGAGGACGGGTGGTGCCGGGGGAGGAGGGGGAGGACGGGGATGGTGCCGGCGTTGCCGCTGTAGCCGATCGTTGCAATGCTGCGCATGATTTTTCGGGTTTCACTTTTCCGCGCTTTCATCGCGCTATATGCGACCATCTCGGGAGACAACGGGTGGTGGCTGTGCCTGTAAGACCTCCGCCTCCGCTCGCACAATCCTCAACGCGGTCCATCGTTGGGGCGGAAAGAAATCGACAAATCCAACGGAGCATGCTTTCGTCTTTCACCAGGGCCGGCGTACGTGCACTGTGTCCGCGGTTCTGGCGTTGGCCGATCGCGTTTTCCCGATCGCGTGCTGGCCGGAATTGCTGGGGACGCCCTCAGCAAGTTCGGAGATTGCACATAACGACGCCGCGCGCGGGGAATTCCGCCCGTCAGCACAATGCGCATCCCGGTGGCCGCGTTCGCGGTGCTGGCCTTTGCCGGCGTCGCGCGGGCGCTGCCGTACGCGCAGCAGACCGTCGGTTCCGACCTCGAAGTCCCCGCGGCCGACGCGCGCTCCGTCGCCGGCATCCTCGACACCGACCCGCAGCTGCACCTCCTCGGCAAGATCGTCGGCAAGGATGAGGACGTCAAGAAGCTGCTCGACGGCCCCGGGTGCGTTCTCGCGGCGGCGCGATTGTTCCGCGTCGGGCTGACGGACTGCGCAGCCCGCTCACCCTGTTCGCCCCCAACGACGACGCCATCCTCCGCATCCTGATGCACGGCCCCCACGGCCCCGGCGGTCCTCCTGGCCGCGGTGGTCCTCCTGGTCACGGTGGTCCTCCTGGCCATGGCGGTCCTCCCGGTCACGGCGGCCCTCCCGGTCACGGCGGTCCTCCCGGTCACGGCGGCCCTCCCGGTCACGGCGGCCCTCCCGGTCACGGCGGTCCTCCCGGTCACGGCGGCCCTCCCGGTCACGGCGGCCCTCCTGGTCACGGCGGTCCTCCCGGCCCTCCTGGTCACGGTGGACCCGGAGGCCCCCCTCCCGGCGGCCCTGGCAAGTTCCCCCCTCCCCCGCACGGCGGCCCCGGCGGACCTCCTCGCCCTCCCCGCGGGCCTGGCGGACCCCCCGACGGGCCCCCGCCGCCAGGTGGGCCTGGCAAGTTCCCTCCCCCGCCCTTCGGCAAGCGTCCCGGCCCCCCTGGAAGAAAGCCCGATTGGTTCGAGGACAGCGACGAAGTGGTCAGCAGCGATGAGTGGGAGAGGCCCGCCCCACCTGACGGCCCTGGCGGAGCCCCGCCCTTCGAGCCTCCTGGACCGCCCGGCCCTCCTGGACCCCCGATCGAAGGCCCTCCGCTCGGCCCCCCGTTCCCTCCTCGCGGTCCTCCCGGCCCTCCCGGCGTCGTCGGTCCCCCCGGGCCCCCCGGCCCGGTGCCGGCCCTGCCCTTCGAGGACCCGCTGCTCTCGGACCTGCTCGGCGACGGCAAGAACGAGAGCGAGCGCCGCAGGGAGTTCCTCCACAAGGCGCTGCTCTACCACGCGCTCGGCAAGTCCGTCGGGGCCTCGGACCTCAAGGACGGCTCGCTCCTCGAGACGGCGCTGGAGCTCGAGAGCCTCAAGGGCGGCAAGCAGGTGATCAAGGTCTGCGCGTTCGGCGGTGAGGATGACGACGACGAGGACGAGGAGTCTGTGGTACGTCTCGCCCGCAGCGCGCGGGTGCGTTGGATGCGTTTGCTCACGGTCTTCCGCTACAGGACAAGGTCTTCCTGCTCAACTGCCGTGCCCCGGTCCGCCGCGCCGACATCGAAGCCTCGAACGGCTTGGTCCACGAGATTGGCGGGTGAGTTCCGTCCGCACTGCACCGCGTTGTCTTCGAACTCACGCCCTGCTTACCAGACCTCTGATTCCCCCCGCACCCGTCGTTTTCGAGCTCGCGCGCCTCCCCTTCTTCCATCTTTTCTCCGCAGCCGTGCGACGTGCGGAAGTCACCGGTCTCCTCGTGCATTCGTCGGCCATCACCGTGTTTGCCCCGACCGACCGCGCCTTCATGAAGGTCTGCGTCTCGTCAATGATGCATCGCCCGCCCAATACTGACGTGACTCGCCTCTTCAGCTCGGATTCAAGAAGCTCCGGTACCTCCTCAGCCCACTCGGCTTCACCAAGCTCCGCAAGATCCTCCTGCATCACGTCTCGGCCAACCTCGCCTACTCGCCCCCCGTGTTCGAGGCCGGATCCGCCAAGCTCGGGATGCTGGACGGCACGGAACTCTCGCTGACCGTCGAGGAGGAGAAGGAGCGCGGCAAGACCCGCAAGGTCGTGGGTATATCCTGTCCCCGCGCAGCTCGCCGCCTCGGGCTGACCCTTTTCCCGCCCGGTGCCAGATCAAGATCGACGGCGAGACGACGGTCAAGTTCGCCGACATCCCCGCGGCCAACGGCGTCGTCCACGTGGTCGGCGACGTGCTCGTCCCGCCCAAGCTGCTCGCCGAGATCGAGAGGGAGGCCGAGAAGGAGTTCGACGGCGTGCCCGAGGCGCTCTACGGCTTCGACTGGGATGCCGAGGAGGGCGAGGAGAACGTCGCGGAGGCTCTCGTCGCCGCCTGACCGGGCGGCAAAGGAAATCGTCGTCAAAACAAACACCGATCGTCGTCATCAACTGTCGGCGCCATCGTCGTCTGAAAGCACGACCAAGCGTCGTCACCATCATAAGTCTATCGAACGTATGCCTATGCCCTACTTGGAATTGAAGCGAACATACGCATTGTAGATACATCCATCTGATAGAACAAAAGTGTTGTGTGAAATGGGATCGACTCATCGAGAAGCCCGCTGAGCGACAGCTGGCTCAGTCGGTCTCGCACGCGCACACAACAGCCTCCTTCCAAATGGACTCGCAAAACACGCCGGAGGACGCCGTGGACGGAGTCGATGTCGTCCCGTCGGGCGCGGCGTTCTCGAGCGAAGCCGCGCCCGGGCCTGGCGCCGTTGCCGACCCCAGGGAGGGGGCCGAAAACAGAGACGCTTGGGCCAAGCTGGACCACAGTGCTCTCTTATATCGGATCTCGACACTACTGGAATCCTTCGCCGCTTCGTACTACCCCTTCCTGGACGATATTGCGGCGTCCCGTCCTCCTGCGGAACCTTCTCCCGAACCGCCTTTGCCGCACGACTTTCTGGACACCTATCAGCTTTGCTGGTTTGTCTGCTCCTCATCCAATGAGGACGAGAACCAGAGCTCCGATTGGTTGCTTGTGAAGAGGGCTTTGTTCCGCGGCGGACCAGTTCCTCGGCACGCCGGCCCTTCAAAGCTGCGGGCCGAGCTCGCTCTCACCATTTTCCGGGCGGAGTACCACATTCTACGCCGCGCGGCTGTCATCTTGGCCGATTCGGAGCGCAACTCATCTTGGACGAGAGCACTCCCGGCGAGCGATGTCGTCCGCATGGCTTTCGCCATGTCCTTCGCCGTTTGCAGCATTAGAGCGGTGGACATCCTGTTCATCCTTGCTTCTGCTTCCAAAGCTGTGGTGAAAAGGCTGGGGGACGATACCGGACTGCTGATATCGCTCATGACCGTTTTCGGGGAGGTTGTGAAAAGGAGTGGAGATTTCGGAGATCGTTCGCCCACGGGAGACGAGAAGCACGACTTCCTTCCAACGATAACTGATTTGTTGGTGGCGATCCTCGGACAGAACGCAAAGACGCTGGGAGAGAGCTTGAATGGAGGCCGAGGGACGGCGATCATGGAAAGTGCGACCACGGCTTTCGAGACTTTTGAAAAAGGCTCCGCCGCGCTTGCCGGTCCATTCATTGGCAACGGCGACATTTTTCGAATGTGCCGGAACACTGTCATGATCGCTGTGCTTACGAAGGGCAAGGAAGCCGCCCAAGCGGTCGCGGCGAACATGCCTGTGGGATCTTGGCTGCACGAGAATCAGCACCATCCGGGAATACCGGTCTTCCTCAAGAAACTCTCGCGCACACTGTCGACAACCGTTGCGGACATGTGCGATAACTGCGGCGCCGGCGGAAAGCTGAAGCGCTGCGCCCGGTGCGGCGTGGCGAGGTACTGCGGAACTGAGTGCCAGCGCGCGGCGTGGAAGGAGCACAAGAACGTATGCGGGACGAACAAGCTTGCCTAGGGATGCAACTGTATCTTGTCCACTGCATACAAAGGTCGTTCCGATAAACCACCGTCCGCTGTGCACCTCAACCCAAAGGACACGCTGTCTCGACGGTGAACCCCACGCCGACCCCCCTGAGCACGCTCCACAGCGCCACCGCCAGCGTCACTACGGTCACCACCGCGGTCTTGGCAAGCCCCCACGTGACCACGATCCCAACGAACGTCGCACGCAGGTTGTCCGAGGCGCCAAAGGACGCCAGCAGGCCAAGGTGCTCCTTGAGCTCCCGCGCGGCGGTTCTGGTGCCCAGCCGCGCGGATTCGGCGAGCATGGACTGGAGCGCGGTACGGGCGTCGATGTAGAGCGAGAGGACGGCGTCGATCTGGTCGTTGGCGGCGGGGAGCTGGGCGAGGTCGATGAAGAGAAGCGCGAAGGTGAGGAGCAGGAAGAGGAGGAGCCACAGGGGGATGCAGGATCCCACGGCGATGTTGGCGACGGCGCCGGCCACCAGGAGGAGCGGGTAGAGGACTGAGATGATGGTAGTGAAGGCGTTGGAGGAGAATGCCGTGACGGCACGTGCCGCACGCCAGCGGGATTCGTAGGCAGCATGCAGGGAGGCGTAGAGTTCCGTAGTGCCCGGACCGTCGACCGCAGTGCCGTGGAGGAGCGCCGCACGCGCTCGCGCGAGGAAATCGCGGAGCGCGAGGTCGGTCGCGCGGCGGTAAATCCTCGTGCGGAGGCGGACGTCCGCGGTGCTGGAAGCCGAGACCCGCGTGAGCGCGCTCGTGAGGTTCCACGCGATTTCAGCAACGATAAAGGCAATGCCGAGGGCCATGCCGTACCAGCGGGACCAAAAGACCGGGCCGAAGCGCACCAGCGGGGTCCAGAGGGGGACAAAAAAGATGAAGATGGCGAGTGTGTGGAAGAGACCGGGACGAACCACGCGGTCCCAGACGGCCAAGCGAAGGAGTCCAGCGCAGCAGTCGCGGCAGGTGCAGTATTGATCCCCAGGGACGTGCTCCACGAGCTTGCTTGCCCTCCCTGGCTCGCAAAGCTCCAACCACCGGCAAGTCTGCGTCAGAGTCGCCGCGAACCAGGCGTTGTACGCAGGCCTGTTCGACGAACCGCGGCGCGCCGCGGCAAGAGCGAAGACAACGACGACAACGGTGCAGGCGCCGCCCAAGAAAAGTGCACCCACGGACGCCACTGCGACCGCGATTTGCGCGGTACCAAAGGATCCGTCGTTCAGCGGGAACATCGTGGCCGAGATGGCGATTACCAACGCGGTTGTCGCGATGCCGCAGAGTGAGATCAGGCCGGGCGCGACGGCGGGGGTGCCGCAGGCGCGGACCAGGATGGCCAGCGCCTTGAGGCCGGCATCCTCCAGCCGCCGAATCACGTCCACCGGGGTCAGGGGCGCAGCACCTGCTGCCAACGTGTCGAATACATCGTTGGGCTTGGAACGGACATCGCCGGGGCCGAGGGAACGTGGGTAGGGCGGCGGAGCGTTGCCAGGCACCGGAAGGGGGAAAATAGCGAGCAGCCCCGAGGCGTCGAGCGAAAAACGGCCCGGCAGCGCGTCGGTCGATGCCATTGTTCTGTTCAGACTTCACTGTTTGCCGGTTCCGCGCGTGCCTTCCGCGCCTAGCTTCGGCTGTTTCTCCAGACTGTCTCCCTCAAGCCGCGCGGCCCGAAACTAGGCCATCTCGCGCGCATCCTCGGCGCCATGAAAGCCATTCTCATCCGCCGGGCGATGCCGAACCCGCGGGACGCGGCGGGCTGCGTGGAGGACGTGCCGGCGCCAGCGTGTCCCCCGGACGGCCTGCTCATCAAGATCGTCCACGTTTCCGTCAACTTCCCGGACATCTTGCTGCTCGCGGGCACGTACCAGTACAAGCCCGAGCTGCCCTTCGTTCCTTGCCACGAGTACAGTGGTGTCGTGGCGGAGGTCGGCCCGCGCGCGGCCCAGAACCCGCACTTGAAGCACCTCCTCCCCCTGCAACCCGGCACCCGCGTCTACGGCTCCGTCGCGCCCTATATCACCGGTGGCTGTGCACGGGAGCTGCTCGCCGTGGTCCCGCGGTCTTCGCACGACGTGAACCGGGTGCCGCCCGAGCTCAGCTTGCGCGAGGCGTGCGGGTTCAGGGGCAACTATGTGACCAGCTGGCACGGGCTCGTGGACCGGGCCAAGATCAGGGAGGGGGAGTGGGTGCTCGTGAACGCAGCTGCCGGGGGCGTGGGCTGCGCGGCCGTGCAGATCGCAAAGTACTTCAACTGCACGGTCGTCGCGACGTGCGGGTCGGCGGAGAAGATGGAGGTGTGCAGGCAGCTGGGGGCAGATTACGTTTTCGACTACTCGGCGGACCCGGACTGGGCGGTCAAGGTCAAGGAGCTCACCGTCAAGGCGGGCAAGAAGTTCCCCGGAGTCGACGTGTTCTGTGGGTCTTGTCTTCTGCCGCAGACGTGATCCCGTGTTCATTTGCTTCCCGCAGTCGACATCGTCGGCCAGCTCGAGGCCGGCCTCAAGTGCTGCGCCCCCCACTCGCGCGTCATGCTCGTCGGCTTCACCGGCCGCACCCCGCAGACCCCCGAGCGCGTGCGCACCAACATCCTCCTCGTCAAGCAGATCAACGTGCTCCACGTGACCCAGGGCGGCACGTTCGCGCAGTTCCCCGAGTTGTGGGAGCCCGCGATCGAGGGCGTCGGGAGGCTGTTTGCGAGCCGGCTCAAGCCCAAGCCGCTGGTGTTTGGGAAGAGGTACAAGGGGCTGGACAAGGTCGGGGAGGCGCTGGAGGATCTGGCGTCGAGGAAGTCGTACGGCAAGGTCGTCATCGACGTTGCCGAGGATCCCAGCAGCGAGGCTGCGAAGTTGTAGGCGCCTTCAACAGGTAGTGAGAGTACGACGTATCTTCGATGTCGCCAAGACTTTCCGAAATGATCATCTCCATTGCCAGTCTAATCAGTTCTAGCCCGACTAAGTCTGTTTCCTGTTCCTCGTGCCGCAAACCGAGGCAATTCCCGGCCGCTTTCAAGATGGAGCTCAAGCCGCTTTGGCTACGGCGTTCCCCTCCGCGACGCTCTCCACCACCGCCTTCTTCTCCGCCGGTTTGTTCTTCTTGGTCCCTTCCCACGCCGCCTTGGCGCTTTCCCATCCCTGGTCGAAAGCGTCAGCTCCGTCACAACCTCACCCCACGCGAGAAACCCACCCTGTACTTGACAAAGTAGGGCAGCGCCGAAAACACGACGTCGAAATCCGGATCCAGCTGCAGGATCAGCCCCTCGGCGATCGAGATGGTCATGATGCTCGCGGCCACGTCGCCGCGGAGCTTCATCCGGAACTTTTGCAGGTTGATCAGAAGGCTCCCCACGAGGTCGCCCAGGGCGGGCGACGACCCTTCCTCGAACTCCTCCGCCACGCCCGGCTGCGTCGAGGGTTTCCGCGCGCCGGTCTCGTCCCGCGCCGTCGACGTGGCCGAGGCCTTCCACTGGTCCACCAGGCGCTGCACCGACGCGCGGAACTCGCCCTCGTCGACCGGCGAGCTCGAGACGTTGAACTCGAGCAGCTTTTCGGTGATGGTGTCCACGTTCCCGGCGCACAGCCCGCGCATGAAGTCGCCGAAGGCGTTGTACGCGTCCGGGTCCAGCGTGGCCACGAGGCCCGCGTCGATCACCGTCACCTGCCCGTGGACGGGCGAGAAGATGAGGTTGCCGCCGTGCATGTCCGAGTGGGCCATATTGTCGCGCAAAAACATCTTGGCGTTGATGTCGAACAGCAGGCGGGCGAGCTGCTTCTTCTTCTCGCGCGCGGCGGCGGAGAAGCGGTCGCCCAGGGTCCGGTTGCGCGCGTTGGCCCACGAGCCGTCGTACGAGTGGATCTCCGAGAACATGGTCTCGATGGTGTCGCCCTCGGCCCACGATTCGACGAGCACAGAGTCGGAGACGAGGGATTTGGTGACGCGGGGGAAGTGGATCAGGCCCGAGCTGAGCTCGGCGTGGAAGTTGCGGGCAAAGACCGACAGGTTGTAGGCCTCCCAGCGGAAATCGAGCTGCTGCTGGATGATCCGGGCCAGCTCGTCCTGCGAGCACGGCAGCGCGTAGGTGGTGGGCAGGAAGGTGTCGACGAAGAGGAAGATGAGGTCCAGGTCCACGAAGGATTCCGCGATGGCGTTGGGGTGGCGGACCTTGACGGCCACCTGCTCCGTGCCGCCGATCTTTTCGTTGCGGAGCACGGCGCGGTGGACCTGCGCCACGGTGCCGCTCGAGGAGGGCTTCTCCTCGAACGACTCGAAGATGTCCTCGAGGTCGCGGCCGAAGCTGTCCCGGATCTCCCGGCGCGTGTGCTCGATCGGGTGTGGCGGCACGCCCGTCCGGAGCGTCGCCATGGCGGCGATGATGTCGGGCGGGAACAGGTCCGGCCGCATCGAGATCCACTGGCCCAGCTTCATGAAGCAGCACCCGCCCTTCTCCATGGCCCGCAGGAACGACTCCACGAGGGCCTCCCGGAAATACTCCGATTTCGGAAAGAGCGACGAGAAAAAGAGCCTCACGCCGACGGGGAAAAAGACCCATGCCAGGTATAGCGACCGCCTGACGGAGAAGAGGAACCGCCACCACCACGGCTTGAGCGAGTACGGGTGGACGAACACCTCCGGCGGCGGGTCTGGCGCGTCGGGCGCCATGACAGCCGGCTCCTCCTGCAGCTTGAACAGGTAGAACCAGTATGCGAGGCCCGCGGCGGTGGCGGCGCCGAGGAATCCCCGCGCCGCACGGAACGGCAGGCCGTGCTTCGGCCGCGCCTTCTGCTGCTGCTGCCCGCCCGCGGCCGGCGCGGCCTGCTGAGACATCGCGCGGAAGCGCGGCGCACCGGCGAGGGCGGGCCACGGCCGGAGCGCCACGGGCATCGGCGCCGGGTGGGGCTGCCGCAGCGTCCGCAGGGGCGCCGGGGCAGCCGCAGTCCGCACGGCCGGCTGCGTGCCCGGTCGCCGCAGCGCGGACGAGAGCGCCGCGCGGAGCATGGCGGGGTGCGGTCGGGCGGTGACTGGATCGCGGCGCTCAGTCAGCAGGGGCAAGTCGCGAGGCGCCTAAACTTGTTCATCAAACACCAGTTTACACGAAAGATAGAGCCCTGCCCCCCTTAAACTTGTTCCGGCTCCCGGATCCGGAGCACGAGCGTTTCTCCGGATACTCTATGCTGCTCAATAGTCGAGATGGATGGATTTCAGGAGACTCAAAAGTCGACAGCTCGTTCACGTCGTGAGGCCCGGATCGTTATGGCCGCTCGCTGTCAATCGAGCACGTACAGTCATTCGCTGTCACTGCTACTGCTGCTGCTGCTACTGCTGTCGCTAGGCGGGGCAGCATATCATCCTCCATCAAAGATGACGCCGAGCTGCTCCTCCACCAGGTCCCTTTCCTGCTTCGCAGTGGACTTCCGAGGGGTAGCACGGATCTTTTTATAGGCCTCGGCAATCCGTTCGATGTAGAGATGGTTCAGGTCGGCGGCGATACCGTGTCCGTTCGGGAGATCGCTGATGGTCTTGACGATGTCCTTGAACTTCCACCGCCGCGTCACGACGGCCGACACGTCCTCGCAGAAGAATTTGCAGTTCACGGTATGGAATGTACCACAGCCACCGCGGGAGAGGGAAGGCGCTGGTCCTGCACGTCAACCAAGGCAGAGCCGCCATGCCGCCGATCCTCCCACCTCGTCCGCACCGTCGCAGTCCGCGCACATCTGGTCGATGACCGTCGACGCCATCCGGAGCAGCAGCCGGTGCGCCTTGAACGCGACGGCCTTGTCGCCCTGGCCCGCGGTGATTTCGCAGTCGTGCGGGGCGCTGGCAGCCTGGAACTCCTCCACATTCGGCGCGGCCATCGCTGAGGCCGCGTAGCGCGCGCGTGGGACGCGCTTCGGGCGCGATGCGGGGGGACGGAGCGCCTTCGATCGCCGCTTCTCAATCGTCGGGCTCACGGCGGCCGCCAGACTCTTCTCCACCTGGTCCGTGTTGATTTCCAGCCCCGCCACCTCCCCAAAGCAGCCAACAAGCGTTCTAATCGTCCACGTTCGCGTGTCGAATCTGCAGCAGTTTCGAGGGGCAGGTCCCCGCGGCCTCAAAGCAGCGCGTC
Organism: Hyaloraphidium curvatum; assembly: GCA_025558095.1. Classification (NCBI taxonomy): domain Eukaryota; kingdom Fungi; phylum Monoblepharomycota; class Hyaloraphidiomycetes; order Hyaloraphidiales; family Hyaloraphidiaceae; genus Hyaloraphidium; species Hyaloraphidium curvatum. The sequence continues at coordinate 78,302 of JAIVFI010000027.1, read as the reverse complement.
CGTCATGCCCCAGTTCAGGTGCTCCGCGCCGTAGTGCATTTCGCTCGACTCTACAGCGCTGCTGCGCTCGGGCCACTCGGTTCTCGAAAGCTAGTTGCATATCATAGAAGTGACGGAAACAACCTGCGTATCAAGCAGCTTGCCTAGCTTTCTTATTTTTGGTGGAAGCTTGTCAGCGAAGTAGCGTGAGTGTTGCGAAGTTGCGCTCACTCGGATCGCCTCGTTGACTTTCCATGCTCCCTTCAGGCTCCGTCTTGGTATCCGTGGCTCCGTCTTGGCATCCGTCACGCGAGACGCGAGCAAACGGCACCGCCGCCGCCTGTAGCCCAACATGTCCCATGCTTGTTGGCCACGGATGGTGAAATCGTTACGCATCCTGCATGGAGTGAGCCTCGTCGGCGTATGACTATCGGCTTTGCCCCCGGCCAGGGAGCGGGTCGCGTGCTTCGCTGCTCCTGGGGGCCGCGCTGCAGGTCTCGGCCAATGTCGCCGCGTCGTTCGTCTGCACAACGTCGGTCGGCGGGGTGCTGGCCACGCAGGGCGTCGTGTTTGGGATCGGCTGCGCGTTCGCGGGCAACGGAGCCACCAGCGCTCCCTCGGGGTGGTTCGCAAAGAAGCTCCCCCTGGCATTCGGACTGGCGATGAGCGGCACCGGGATCGGCGGGCTGGTGTGGTCCCTGGCGACGGGAAGGATGCTCGCGAGCCTCGGCCCGGCTTGGACCCTGCGCATCTACGCTGTCGTCAACGCGGCCGTCATGGGCTTTTGCGCGATCATCTTCCGCCCCCGGATCCCCCTCTCGGCGCGGCCCAAACCGTCGCCGGACACCCCCAAACGACCCTTCTTCTCCGTCGCCCTGTTCAAGGACTCGCTCTTCCTCCGCCTCTTCCTCGGCCTCTTCCTCGCCGCCTGGGCCTTCCCCTCCCCTTTCTTCCTCCCCTCCTACGCCTACGACATGAAGCTGAGCCCGCAGATGGGCTCCAACCTCCTCGCCATCAACGGCGGCGTTGGCTCGCTCTCCTCCGTGGTGGTCGGCTCGCTCGTGCACCGGGCGGGGTCGCTGAACCTGCTCTGCCTGATGCAGGCGCTCACCGCCCTGTCCATCTTTGCGCTCTGGGTGCCGGCTGGGACCAGCGAAGCCATGCTGTACGCGTTCGCGGTGTGCTGGGGCCTCTTCTGGGGCCCGCTCTTTGGTCTGGTGGGGACCAACGTCGCCAAGCTCTTTGCGCGCATCGAAGCGTTCCCCGTGGCCATCGGAACGCTGTACGTCGCCTTCTCACTCGCCTTCTTCGGCAACGCGCCGCTGTTTGGGGCGCTGGTGGACCGCGGGGCCGTGTACATCGACGGGGTGAAGGTGTCGGCGAGCTACTTGTACGCCCAGCTGTGGGCGGGGTGCATCTACGCGGTTGGGGTGTGTTTTCTGGTGTGGGTGAGGATGTCGGTGGCGGGGTGGAAGATGCTTGTCAAGGTGTAGGACTTGTTGAGCTCGTCAACGTTGATTATGATCCTGGAGAACGTACAGCTCTGTGGACGGTCTACGCCTTTACGCCCGCCTCTGCGACCTAAACGTACTGGCGTTGGTTTTAATGATCTGAGCCCCGACCGAGCGCATCGGCGTAGAGATCAGCCCCGAACGGATGCGGAGGACTTGGGATCCGCGGCCGCATGGCTACGGCTTCTCCCCCACAACGCGGACGCGCGAACTGCCCAGTTGGCGGACCACGAGGCGTTGTTGGGCCTGCTGGGAGACCTCGGCGAGGGGCAAGTGGCTTGGCTTCGCGATCGACTACGGAGCCGCGCGGGCTTTTGCCGTCACGGCCCTTACCGCCGCCTTGGGCTTGTGGACGTTGGTCCGGGGGGCGGGCATCAAATTCAGCATGGATAACGTGTGTCCGACCCCGTAGACGTTTCCTTTTTCCTAGGACCGAAAACGAAGCTTGCTGCCGGATGAAGCGGAGAGGCGTGACAACTGCATCGCAAACAATCGAAGGCAGAACCAGGCTCGGATAAGTAAAATGTGATTGATGAACTCTGCTGTTGGCAACGCGCGGTTTGGATATCCGCGTGATGGTATAAGTGGACGGTCAAAGTGCCCAAGGCGCGAGAGAAATTGGCGCCGGCACGCCATTAGAGCCGCGGATTTAGCCGACGGCCGTCACCCATTACGAAAGTCGAGTCTTTTTCCCTCCAGGATGCCGAAAACGAAGGCCGTTACGCTCGCGAAGGTCCCCGTCGGCGAGCCGACGCGTGAGGACTTTGCCATCGTCGAGGTGGACGCGCCGGAAGATGCCCCCGCGGACGGGCTCCTCGTCCAGGTTCGGAGGCCGCGTCGAACCCGTTTGCCCGTCTCTTACGCGTGTCTACTCTTCATCTGCACGGGTGCTTCGTGTCTACTTGTCGCTTACATGGGCTGCAGGTGCTCGCCATGTCGGTCGACCCGTACCTGCGGGGCACAATGCGGCCCGGCCGCGGGCAGACCGTCGGCAAGCCCATCAACGCGTACGTCTCGGGCAAGGTGCTCAAGTCCAACAACGCCGCCTTCAAGGCCGGCGACCGCTTCGGCGCCAACCTCCCGCTGGTCGCCGTCCAGGCCGTCCCCGGCGCTGCGGTGTCCGGCAACGTGCGGAACCTGACTCCCTACCTCAAGGAGTCGGAGATTTCGCTCGGGATCGGGCTGCTCGGGATGCCTGGTAGCACCGCATATGCCGGCGCGGACCTTCTTGCGCTGCAGCCCACGGACCGGGTGTGGATCTCGACCGCCACCGGCGCCGTCGGGTCGGTCCTCGGCCAGATCGCCAAGAACGTAAACAAGGCCGAGCTGGTCATCGGCAGCGCGGGCAGTGATGCCAAGTGCAAGATTGCCGTCGACAAGTTCTCGTTCGACAAGTGCTTCAACTACAAGGAGGCCAAGGACGCCGCCGAGCTCACCAAGCTCGTCGCGAGCCAGTCGCCCGATGGTTAGTGTCGGTCCAGATCCCGCGATCATCCTCCAGGTTGCTTACCCGCCAATCGACAGGGATTACCGCCTACTTTGAAAACGTCGGAGGCGCGCACTTCACGGCCGCCCTGAACACGCTGCAGAGCAAGGGCCGGATCGTCGTTTGCGGCGCGATCGAGGGCTACAACAAGGAGGACACACCCCTCAACCTCCCCCTCGATGCGGCAATCTGCATCTACAAGCAGCTCAACGTGCAGGGCCTCTTCTGCCAGCCGTGGCTGGCGGGCGAGCGCGGCAAGTTCCTCGAGGACATGAGCAAGTGGTGGCGCGAGGGCCTCGTCAAGACGGAGGAGACCTTTTTCCAGGGCGTGGAGTCCTGGCCGGACGCGTTCATGGCCATCTTCAAGCCCGGTGGCGACGCGCTGGGCAAGGTCGTCGTCAAAGTCTGAATGGGACAGACTTCGCCCTGGGATCTTTCGCAACTAGTGTAATCAAGATTCCGGAGAAAAAGAGGTACAAGACCCTCATCGCTTCTTCCCGCCGACAAAGTCGCCCTTGCCCTTGAGCTTCCCCGCCTTCTTTTCCAACCTGGCCCAGACGCTGCCCTTGTCCTCCCTCTTCTTCTTTTCTGCGGCCGACTCCGTCTGCTGCGCCGCGATCAGCCCGATGAGACCGAGCTTGGGCACGACAGGTCCGGCCGGCTCCGCGGGCTTGGGAGCGACGGGCGCCGGTGCTGCGGCGGGGATCGCCTTGCGCTTCTTCTTCTGCGGTGCGCGGTCCTTTCCGGGAATCAGACTCCTCGGGCCCGCAAGCGGCGGTTCAGCATCGGCCTTCTTCTTTTTGGCCTTCGGAGGGCCGATCGAGAGGTCCATCCCGGCAAACGCGCGACGTGACTTGCCCGCAGCGGGCTTGGGCTCCGCGTACTCGTCGCCCGCATCGGATTCCACGGACTCCGAGTCCAGATCCGCGGACCCCGAGTCCGAACCGGAACCTTTGCCTTCCGACGAGGATCCCGAAGCGGCACGACGCCTGACCTTCTGCTTCGCAGGTGCAGGCTTCGAATCCCGGGTTGACGCTTTCGAGCGGGGAGCGCGGCTGCTCGAAGAGGAATCGGATCCCGAAGACGACGAAGAAGAGGGGGCGGCTTTCCGCTTCTTGGTCAACTTGTCCTTCATCGGTCTGACTCCCGATGCTTCAGGCGCGGCAGCTTTCGGTTCGTCGGAGACAGCGGGCTCGGCACCAGCAGCTCGGATCTTGAGCTTGAGCTTCGGCGGCGAAGGAGGTAGGGGATCCACAACACGAGTCGTGACTGGTGGTTCGAGTTTCGGCGGCGACGCCGGGACCCAGTCGCCGGCCCCATCCAGGTCGAACAGCTCTCGTTTCGCGCTCACAGGCTCGTCCGCGGGCGGTACGGGGACCCAGTCCCCGGATCCTTCGAGATCGAAAAGTTCCCGCTGGTCCTCCCCAGCTTTCGTCGCGGGTACCCACTCGCCGGCGCCGTCGAGATCAAAGAGCTCCTTCTTTGGAGACGCGTTCGGAGCAGGTGTTTCGCCAATGGGTTCGGCCTCGTGGTCGCCCTCCCGCACCTCTTCAGCCTCGCTGGCGGCGTCCTCGGTGGAACGCTTGAGCTCCCGCTTCAGCTCCTTCCACAGCTTCTTGGTGCTCCCGATCCATGCCGGCACCTCTTCGCGCATCTTCCGCGCCTTTTCCTTCTCCCGATCCCCGCCGTCCTCCAGATCCCTGGTCTCCTCGGCCCTCTTCTTGCACCACCTCACCAGCTCCGCGATGCCCTTCCTCTCCGCCTCGCCGAACCTCTCCCCCGCGGCAAGCCGGCCGCGATACCACGCCGCGGCACGCCAGAACCACCCGTAACCCCCCGGCATCCTGAACGCCCTCCGCATGCCGATCTCCTCCTCCATCGCAGCCACGCGGGCCTGCATCGCCGACGAGAGCACGTGCAGGAAGTTTCCCCCGACGACGCTCGAGTCCTCGGGCGTCAGGACCGCGTGGATCCAGCCCGAGGGGATCAGCAGGCACTCGCCGGGGCCGACGTCGGCGTATGTGCAGCCGCCTTCGGCGTCGAGGAGGCCGCGCGGGATCATGGCGGGGAGGAAGGTGCCGTGCTGGTTCGGGGAGGCGAGCCAACCGTTATAGAGGGAGAGGAGGGTCGGCGTGGGACGCAGGAAGAGGAAGCGCTTGAGGCCGGAGATGGGGGCGTAGAAGACGGAGGTGCCGCCAAAGTCGATGTGGAAGCTAGGATCGAGAGGTCGCAATCAGTCCTGGGCAATGGGCGCCAAACGCGAAGGAGCTTACTCGGTATAGCTCCCTTTGGCTCCGCAGAGCCAATAGAGCGCAATCTTCTTCGGCTGGTTCTCCTCCCCGGCCCACACCCCGAGCGTGTCCCAATCCAGCTCCTTGACTACGTCCGGCCGTTCGACCAGCTCCTCCATCGGCGTGCCCGAGAACTCGACCGAGATCGAGTTGAGAACCCTCGACCGCTCGGCCTCGGGCGTTTCCATGTACGCGACAAAGTCTGCCAAGCTCATGGGCTCGGCGGTCTGGAAGCGCACGTCCATCGCGCCGATCGGGTACTCGGCGCCCAGTCGCTCCATGGCCTCGCGCGGGGTCAGGGTTCTCGGTAGCCGCATCCCGAGGCCATCGAGGGATTTGATCAGGATGGGGGCGTCGAAGCCGTCCTCCTTGAGCTGGTCCCGCGACAGGTCGAAGCCCGATTCGACGACGCGGAACGAGTGCGGCTGCACGATGTCCCAGTGCTGTTCCAGGAGAGCGGGGTAGTCCACCGCTTCCTGCAGTCCGGCCTCCGTGAGCACGGTCGCGGGCGGCGGCTTGGCGGTGCCCGCGGTGGTGCGCAAGGTCTTCTTCCGCTCAATCATCCGAGCCGGATCAATCTCGGCGACCTTGTCGGAGCCGTCCTTCCCCGCACCGCGCCAAACGACCCTCGCCCGCCGGGTACCGGTGCATTCGTGGCACGTGAATGCGGAAACTCGGCGAGAAAACTCGGCGGCGTCCATGGGGCCCCCAAGAAGGCACGCGGGGTGGAACCAGTTCGAACACGACGGTGCCGGCTCGTCCTCCTCCCCGAAAAGGTCCTCGATGGCAGTGTTCCGCGGGGGCCCATCACAGCCGAACATGAAAACACCCTCGACGTAGGGACGACGGCATATGCAGAACAGCTGGACGTCCTCCTCGGCCCCGCCGTTGGCCTGCGAGCCCTCCACCTCGGCGGAAGCGTCGCGGTGGCCGTTCCCCGCATGCACATCGGGCTCGTCCCCGAATAACTCCTGTTCCAATGTCTTTGGTGCCGCGGGAACCTCAATCCCCGCGTCCGAAGGGCGGGGGAGACCCTCGGCTGCTGCGCTGTTCGCCCTCTCTTCCGGGCCCTCCGAGACCGCTGGGGCCGTCGCCGGCCCGCGAAGCTTAAGCTTCAGCATATTCGCAGCTCATGCTCGCTACCTGCGACCTCGGTGGCCCTCCAACGAATGACCGACTCGACGCGGCGAAAGGGCTGCGCGATCCCTTCGCCCTCACGCGTCGTTTCCGAATCAGACGCGCAGAACCTCCCGTTTCCTGAATGAAATGATGGCGACGACCGCGGAAAAGCTAAAGGCCGAGGGCAACGTGCTTTACGCCGCGAGGCACCTCGAGGAGGCCCTCGCAAAGTACCGCGAGGCCTTCGCCCGGAACGCGAGTGCGGTGTACCTTTCCAACGCGGTTGCGGCCTTGTTCGAGTCCGGACGGTACAAGGAAGCGGCTGAAACTGCGCGACAGGTGGCAGACCTCATTGACGAGGAAGCAAAGCGGGGCAGGATCTCTCCCCGCTCAGGACCAAGAAAGCGTTGCGCTGGGCCAAAGCGCTGTTCTTTTCCGGGGACTTTCGGGCCTGCCTGGACCTCGCTTCCTCCCTCTCTGGCGCGGAGGCATCCAAGCTCGCGTCCGACGCGCGTGCTCTCGAATCGGTGTCTCCCGGCAAACCGGCCGAACTGCAGAGGAAACTCCTGGTCGATAAGCCCTGGTTTCGACTGCAAGAAGATACTACCTTCAGGGAGCTCTACACCGTTGGCCACGACAGAGCTTTCTCGGCCTTTGCCGGCGACGACCTCAAGGTCCCGAACCGCGACGAGGGAGAACCTCGCGGCTTTGACCCTTTCTCGGACGATCCCGAATCTCGATGCCCCGTGCCGGGCCCCGATGAAGAGCCGTTCGAGCTGTTTTTCGGCGGCTGCAACGATGCGCGGCACATGCTGCTCTCGCTGCTGGACATGTCAAGGTTCGTAGAGGATCCCGACTCGTACGAGGACCCTAAGGTACACTTTGTACTCAACGACGTGAAGTACCCCGTCCTCGCAAGGCTCGCGCTCATGCTGAGGATTCTCCGCCGTCTGGGCTGGCTCGAGCCGGGGGACGAACTCGTAGCCTTAAAACCTGGCGGCCCTGGCTTCCTACCTCTTCGTCGGGGCCGTGATGCCCGGACATATCTACGACCAGCTCGTGGCCCTGATCCAGCACGTGCGGGGCCTGGACACCGAGGAACTCGAAGATTACACGGGCTTGTTCGTGGACGAGGCCATGTGGAATTCGGATGAGCTGGCGAGGCTCTGGGACTACTGGTCGGACCGTTCCCGGATCCGTTCCGCCGAGACGGTCTGCGTGAGCACAGCGTGGTCACCAACACCACGTACTTGGGCGCCCCCGCCAAGATCGCCTACGAGGCGCAGCGCCAGAAAGGCATCGAGCACGAGGCCAAGTTGTTCCAGGAACGGTTCAGCGAGTTCCCGGCCAGCTTCTTCGACAAGCTCTTTGCGTCAGCTCCGGGGGACACGATGGAGGGAGAAAAGGCGGCGAAAGTTCGGGTCCATCGCCGAGGCGATGTACGTGAGCTGCCTCGCTGAGGACCTCCCCGGCGTCGGAGCCGAGTTCCGCTGCGTTCTGCAGAAGCCCATGAGCGGGTTCCTGATTCCAACTTGGAACCTCTTGCGCTTCGAGCCGAAGGAGCTTATCGAGCCGATTTCCCTGATCAAACGGGAGCTGGACAAGACGTACCACATCGCGCTCCTCGACCTCCTCGACACGGACGGGTTCAATGTCGTTGCGGTCGAAGCCGCGCGGCAGCAAGCCCTCGATCTCGTGCTGAAGCACTGGGTCTCGAACCCCGTGTTATGGGAATCCGAGATCGAGGACAAGGGGCTCGATTGGAACCCCGCCAGCGCGGTCAGGAGCCTCTACATGTGCTAGATCGTCGCGCCGCCGCCCGAAGATCGGGCGGACGGGCTGCTCGGTTGGGCAATGCACTGGTTCAAGCAGGTCGCCGAGGCCGCGTCGGCATGCCGCAACGTCTGGAGGGTGTCGTTTGTCCTTGGAGACCTTTCGCAGACGCTGGAGCAGTGCAGGCTCGGGGGCATTTCCTTCGACCGGATCTTCATGAGCAACGTGGGTCTTGTCTGTCGTTGGCAGTCGAAATGTCGCTGATCCCCTTCAAATCAGGTTCCCGACTACACCTCGAGTCTTGTGGCCCACCTGTGCGCAGCTCGCACCCTCAAGCGACACCCCAAAGCTTACTTCAGGTACAACGTGCTCCTCAACAACAGCTACTGGAAAAGCCGCGCACACGCCCTGAACGCCACGACGCTCATCCAGGACGACTCCATGTACCCGAAGCTGCTCGGCACCCGCCATCTTTCCGGGGAACTATACGACGACTTGAAGTACGCCGCATTGGACCCCCTCGCCCCCGCCGACCTCGCATCCCCCGCGGACGTCAAGACATGGCTGTCCCGTCTGCTCCTCTCGATCCTAGCGCCGCCGATGCGCGAGTCCAGACAGGGCTTCCGCGAGTGCTGCCCCAACTCGATCCACGCTTGGTTCCGCGCCGTCGAAGGGCTGCTGGAGATCGGATACCCGAAGCATTTGCTGGTGCCGATCGTCGACCTCGTCGTGGCGGCGGGGCAGCGGACCGAGCTGCAGGCTCGCTGGCCCGAAGAAAGCCCCACGCCGCTGTCGCTGTCGGACCCCGTGCCAGCGCGCAGCTTCGATCTGACCCCTTTCCGGGCCGACATCCGCGCCGCGGCCGCTAGCTGGATCCCCGCATTGGGGCTTCCCGTCAACCTGCGCGGGACCGAGATGCGGCCCATCGAGCTGCGCATGGGGCTGGACGCCACGTTCATGCCCACCACGGCGTGGGAGATCATGCGGGCCGGCTTCGGCAGCCACCACAATCCCAGGGCCGAGGTGCTTGGGATCCTGTTCTGGAACGCCCGTGCGGTGGGGCCGCCCGCCAAGATCCGCGACGAAATCGTGCTCCCGCGGGACTACACCAAGGGCGAGCTGTTACAGCTCGTCAGCGCGTACGAGTGGGATGCGGTCAGCCGGATCGCCAAGGTGTGGATCGACGAGGAGGAGATGAAGAAGATGCGGAGGGAGGGGTGGTCCGTGTGCTTTGTGCGTACGGACCAGCTGGACGCTTTCGGGGAAGATGGCAGGGCTCGGTGCCAGGCGCGATGCCTACCCGTCGCTCCTGGATTGGCTCCTGGATGCGTAATGATGGAAGGGGAGGTATCATTCCGTGTACACCGCAGACGGCGGCCATGGCAGGCCCTGGGCCTCCAATCCGAACACCATCCTCGTCCCGCCCGTCGCCCCGAGCAGCACGTTGGGCACCGACTTCCAAAACTCCCGCTCGGCCCTCCCCATCTCGTCCTTCCAGACCGGCGCCGACACGTCGACGATCAGCAGCTTGAGGTTCGACTCCGCGAGGCGCGCGCGGAGGGAAGAGAACAGCGAGGGCGGGATGGAGGGGTGGATGTAGGTCAGGGCGAGGACCCGGAGCGTGGGAGGGAAGGAGGCGGTCGGGAGCAGGCTGGCGGCCGAGGGTCCCGCGATCATGAGCCGTTTGAGCTTCGGCATGAGGCCGAATAGCTTGTCCAATAGGCCCGGGAACATTGACGGGTCGCCCTCCTGCGACGCGAGGCAGAAGTTGGTGACGGTGAGGCCCGGAATGCCGTGGGGGACGGGGAAGGCGGGGCGGGGAACGAGCAAACAATCGTCGCCAGCGAGAGAAGGGTCGGCGGTCGTTCGCCAGAGGTAATCTCCGTCCGGCGAGGCGTATTCGTAGAACGGAATCTCGGTGCGATGGAACCACACCTTGGCTGACGGTCGAGAGACGTCCAGCTCGGGCTGGGGCTCCGAGAGACGCAGAATAGCGTGTTCAGAGTTGCCCATGGGGAACCGAACCGAGCTGTCCGGGTGAATGTAGGCCCAATTTGCGTGTTCGACGCGCGTCTCCAGAACGCGGAGGCGCGGCGCGTGCCTGCATACCCGGACCAGCGCCTCGACCGCCCCGTGCCGGTCGTTGTGTTCCGCCAGGTAGGTAATGCGCTCGAGAAAGGGCGCGCATCGCCAGAGCACGCGCTGGCGCGAGGGACGGTATCCGATGCCCTCGAGACGGATCTTTCGAACAAGGGCGAACTTGCCGGCGCCCTCGACCGGAGGCGGTGTTTCGAGGCAGGGGTCCAGCAGAAATCCGTAGGGCCACTTCGCGGAAGGCGTGGCGGCGGTCGACGGATCGTCGCCCAGAAAGGCCCACACCTTGCGTTCGTCGCGGAACCCGCCCGTCGCTGTCAGGTCCAAATCGCGGAGCAGCACCGGCAAGGCAATGTCGCGGCACAATCTCGAAGCCAAGGCGAAGGCAGCGAGGGCCGATTTCGCGCCGGCGCCCGACTCGGCGAGCGCAGAAACAACGGCTTCCAGCAGTTCGACCGGCAGCGTCGGCCGGCGTTCGCGCTCCGCGGCGCACGGAGTCGCGGTCCCGTCGGCAGCCGCGGAGCCCTGGCAGTCCTCGGCCGCCATATCGGCCCGTCGAAGCTGCAGATTCCGGGAAGCCAGTCGTGGGACTTGCTTGGGCACAGCACCGCGCTCCGCTCGCCACTCCAAGGCCGCCTCACGCAGCCTCGTCCGGCTGCCCGCGTTTTGCATGCAAATCCATCAAAACCTTTCCTGCCGTGACGAGCTGCTCAAAAGCTCTTCTGCTCATCGCAGTGGAGGGATTCGCGCCGTTGTCGCTGTCATTCATCCCCATGGTCCCTGGCCTTGTCCCTGGCCTTGGCAGCAACGCAGGGAGCGACATGCAAGAGCTACCGTGCACCGCATGGGTCCCCTTCTCATTCAATGCAAATCATGGAGCACGTTTGCCGGTCCTCAGTCGCCATCGACGGCCGAATCCCCTCGTTGTCGGAGGTCGGCATCAGGGTCCTTCGTCCGACCGCCTCCCATATAAGCAGGGACCACGAGCTCGGGGTCCTCGCGCCGCCCGCAAACCCCGACACCAACTACCGCCCCTCCACACCTGCATTCCACGCGAAATGGGTCTCGGCGACAGGCGCGATGGTCCCCTCGGCGGCGGCCCCGGCGGGCAGGTCGGCGACAGGCGGTTCAAGGTCCGTCGCGCGCCGCCCGTTTCCTGCCTCCCGCGGAGCTGATCCCGCTCGCCGCCCTCCAGATGAGGCAGAACATGGTCTCCATCGGGTAAGCAGCCATGTGGACTCTACCCATCGCCCGCACGGGCCTGACCAGCGACCCTTCGGCCCCGGATCACCCCCCGCTACCCTCCGACGCCACCAGCGACGACTTCTGGATCGAGAACGGTGTCGGCCGCAAGGCCTACAAGATCGACGGCAAGGCCATCACCCTCCGCAACACCCTCGTCATGGAGACCCCGCAGGGCGCCGCGCTGCTCCAGATGCAGGGCAAGGCCGTCTCGGTGCGCCAGGCCATGGACATCGAGCGCCCCGGCGGCAAGGGCGAGCCCTTCTGCACCATCAAGAAGGACCTGGTCAACGTCGTGCGCGACGAGTACGAGGTCAAGATGCGCGGTGGGAAGCCCGACCTCGAGGTCCGCGGGAACATCCTCGGTGGGCGCCCGCGCTGATCGCCCGCGAGGGATCGGTCGCTGATGCGGCATTCGCCTGCCAGACCACGAGTACACCATCGTCGGCCCCGGCAGGAAGCAGATCGCCGAGGTCACCAAGAAGTGGATCGCCCTCGTCGACCACTGTGGGCCCCGCCCCTCTCCCACTTGGCCGACCTTCCCTGATCCTCCCTGCGCAGACACCATCGAGATCTCGCCCGGCGTCGACTACGACGAGCACCTGATAATCGCCATCGCCGTCGCCGTGGACCAGCTCTCGCACGACCAGCGCGGCGCCGCCGAGGAGGGACAGTCCGCCGCCGTGCACACCAACACCCCGGCCAGCGCCCCTGTTGCGGTTAACCCCGTCGCCGTCGGTGGGTTTCGGTGCTCGGCGCCGTTGATCCGAAGCTTATCGTGCTTGTTGCTTGAAGCTGCCGTCGCGGCCCCTGGTGGCCCGCCTCCGGTCGCCACCGCCGCGGTTGTTGCCGCCGCTACGCCCGGTGGTCCTCCTCCGGTCGCCACGGCTGCCGTCGGTGGGTCTCGATGCTTCGCTCTCGCTCCGGGTTCGTAGCGCTGATCCTGTTGCTTTTCCCTCCTATCTCTCTCTCTTGCTCCCTGCGCTGATCGTGCTCGCCGCACTTAGTCGCCGCCGCAGCCCAGCCCGGAGGGATCGAGCACCCCGTTGCGACCGCGGCCGTGGTCAGCAACATCGCCAACCCCGGCCCCGGCGGGCCCGGGATCGACCACCCCGTCGCGGTTGCCGGTAAGCCCCCTCGGGCAGTGTGGTCGGGTTGCGTGCTGATCGTGCTCTTCTGAAGCCGCCGTTGCCGGCCCCGGAGGACCGCCCCCGGTTGCAACTGCTGCCGTCGGTAGGTCTCGACGCTCGTAGCTCCTGCTTCGCACGCTGACCGTGCTCCCCGCACAAAGTCGCCGCGGCCACCCCCGGCGGCCCGTCCCCGCTCGCCACCGCGGCCGTGGTCTCTGCGGTCGCACAGCCCGGCCCCGCCCCCGTCGCCGGTGAGCCCAATCATGCCCTGTCACACCCCTTGTCCCACGCTAACCCCATCCCCTTCCTCGCAGCCCCCGCGCCGCAGCTGCCCCCCGGCTGGATCGCGCAGGTGGACGCCGCCTCGGGCAAGACCTTCTACGTCAACACGACGGTCAATCCCCCCGTGACGCAGTGGAACCCGCCGACCGTCGGCGCGCCGCCCGCCGCCGCCCCGCCGCCGCAGCAGAAGGACGGGATGGGCGTGGTCGGGAAGGCGGCCGTCGTGGCCGCGGTGACCCCCGGGCAGAACAACCACCTCGCCGGAGCCGGTGCGTCAAGTCGGTCGCGCGGGGTGCGGGGATCGGAAGCTCACGCGCGTTCGTTCCATAGCCGCCGTCACCGCCGCGACCGGAAGCGCCGCCGCCGGCGTCGCCACGGCCGTGATGGCCGAGCGCCGCGACGGGCCCCTGGACAACAGGCGCGGGCCCGGGCGCAGGTGAGCAGGTTCCAGGGGTCGAAAAAGGGTGGAGGGCGCGGAGCAGTAGCACGGGGTCATCTTCAGTGTTAGCCTTCGAGACAACAAAACACATTGGGCGTTCAGGCTTTCGGCGCCCCCAGCACGTCCTCGGGCTGCCGCTCGTGCCGCGTCACCCCCGCGACCAAGCTCCACGGCAGCGCGCTCCGGCACCATATCTGCCTAGTCGGCGCCGGGAGCAGCGCCCTCTGCGCGACGGTCCCGATCCGCAGACTGTAGACGGCGCTCGGGCCCTCTGCAGCGGCTCCGTAGATCTGGCACCCGCACTCGGGGCAGAAGTGCAGGGCGCGGCGGGAGCCCGATTCGGAGGTTTTGACGTAGATTTTGGTGGTCCCCGTAAGGAGGGTAAAGTCCGGGGTGGGGACGGGCACGACGGCGCGGTAGGTGTCGCCCGAGGCCTGGCACTGCGTGCAGTGGCAGAGCTGCACGCGCGTGGGGTCGATGCGGGCGCGGTAGGTGATTCGGCCGCACAGACAGGAGCCGTCGACGTCCATGGAGGGCATGGCTTGTAGCTGGAGAGCTTGGCCCGTCAAGCTTTTGGGTTTGGAAGCTGGATAGCTCGACGCGCCGTGCCGTTGTTTGAGATTGTTTACCGCCAAGGGTTTGGTCGCTTCAAGCCGGGCCGCTGTATTCCGCAGGGCGGCAGATGATCCGCGCGGCGTCCCTCGGGGTTCCGCGCGTCCGCGCCGCGTCACTCGCCGGGCGCCTCCGCGGGGCCGCGATGCCCGCGCCGCCCGCGCCGCCCGCCCGCCGCCTGCGCGCGCTAGCCGCGCACCTCCCGCCCGCCCCCGCGCCCGCCGCCGCCCAGTCCCGCATGTTCCACGCCTCGCCCGCCGCCGCGCAGGACGTGCCCTCACCGCTGCACGTGCTGCCGACGGACCCGGAGGTCGTGGCGCGCAAGCTGGGCTCGGCGCGCCTGCTCATCCTCAACAGGCCGAAGGCGCTGAACGCGCTGTCCACCGGCATGTGCACCGAGATGGCAAAGTTCATCGGCGTGGGTATCATTTCGGGGGTGGGGGGAGGACTGGGAGGGGTCGATGGCGTGTTTCGGGCCGCCAGAATGGTGTTTCGACGCGTTCCCTCCCATCGCCTACCTCCTTGCCTGCCCATTTTGGGGGGAAGATCACTGACGCCGATCGCCTTCCAGGAATGGAACCAGCAGGACCTCGCCAAGACCATCATCATCTGCTCGGCCCCCGACGCCCGCGCCTTCTGCGCCGGCGGCGACATCAAGACCGTCGTGCTCGACGCCCAGAAGGGCGACCTGGCCTCGGCGCTCGCCTTCTTCGACGAGGAATACATCCTCGACCACATGATCGCGACCATCGAGACCCCGGTGATTTCCATCATGGACGGGATCACAAGTGGGTTTCGCTGTCGGATTGAGCGCTGGTCCGCCATTCACTCGCTCCTGCCCCTAACCCACAGTGGGCGGTGGCGTCGGCCTCTCGGTCCACGCCCCCATCCGCATCGCCACCGAGCGCACCCTCTTCGCCATGCCCGAAACCGCCATCGGCTTCTTCCCCGACGTCGGCGGCTCCTTCTTCCTCCCGCGCCTGGACGGCGAGATCGGGACCTACCTCGGGCTCACCGGGAAGCGCCTCAAGGGGATCGAGTGCCTGTTCGCGGGCATCGCGACGCACTACGTGCCGAGCGCGAGGGTGGAGGCGCTGGTGAGGAGGTTGGGGGAGGTGGAGGGCAACCTCGGGGTCGTCGAGAGCGTGGTGGAGGAGTTTGCCGGTGGGTGGGCCGTTCCGCTACCCCGGTGCTCGATGCTGACGCCCCGTCTTTCGGGAAGCCGAGGCGCCGACCAAGGAGCAGTGGCTCTCGTGGTCCCTCTCGGGCGACGCCCGCCGCACCATCGACTCGTGCTTCTCCGCCAACACCGTCGAGGAGATCCTCCAGCGTCTGAGCAAGGACGGCTCCCCGTTCGCGCTCGAGACGCTGGCGACGCTGGAGAAGATGTCGCCGACGGCGATGAAGGTGTCCCTGAGGGCGGCGAGGAAGGGGGAGCAGATGGACGTCGCGGAGGTGTTTGGGATGGAGTTCAGGCTTTGCAGGGAGTTCGTCGTGGGTACCTCCCGGACTCCGTCTGCACGCGCTGCCGTTAACAGCAACTGGGTGGCCGGTGCCCACAGGACTTTGAGAACAACTCCCCCGACCTCGCCACCGGCGTCACCGCCGTCCTCATCACCAAGCAGCCCGACCCCGCCTGGACCCCGCCCCTGAGCGCCATCGACACCATCACGGACAAGTACGTCGAGCAGACCTACTTCACCCCGGCGGGCAAGCCCAGGCGCTACACCGAGCTCAAGCTCCGGACGGAGCGGACCTACTTCGAGTACCCGCACCGGTTCGTCTGCGCTCTGCCGAGGGAGCGGGACGTGGAGGCGGTGGTCAAGGGGGATTTCAAGGACGCGCCCGAGTACGCGTTCCGCAAGGAGGAGGTGGTCGACTGGTGCGTTGCCCGTGCCGCCCGCCCGGCCCTCCGCTGACCGTCCCCGCGCGGTGCAGGTTCCTCCTGAACTGGGGCACCCCGCCCACCGAGAACCCGTACTTCAACCGCGCGGACCGCAAGTCGATGGAGCGGGCGCGGGACGTGCTGCTCGCGACGCGGAGGCCGTTCGGCGACAGGGTGCCCGAGGGTTTCGGGAGGGGGAAGGTGGGGCTCAGGGAGAGGGTGGAGGCGGTGATCGAGGAGAGGTGCAGCGTGGACGCGGATGGGCTGCTGTCGTGGAAGGGCGCGGGGAAGGCGTAGAGGGGGTTTGAGAGGAATACTCGGTTTACGCCCGGCGTGAAGTCCCCTTCTAAAGCTGTTGTTGATGCCGTCCGCCAACTTCTGCTTCCACTTGCGAATGCACGTCACCGGATTGATGTGCGCCTCGGATGAGTCAAATGCCCGTCCAGCTGACTGTCCTCCGGGGACCGAAAACCGTGCGCGCGCTTCTAGGCCGCCGCAGGTGTGGTGTCCCAGACCTCCACGATGGCACCCTGCCCGTACATGATGAGCCACAGCCTCCCCCTGGGCCCTTGCACGATCCTGACCACGCCGTACAGCCGCGCAAAGATGCCCATCGCACCTGGCCTGCCGTCCGCGGCTACAGGGACGGTCCTGAGCCGCCCGGAAGCGAGGTCGCCGAACAGGGCACGGTTCCGCAGCGAAGCTCTGAACGAAGAGGGGAAGAACGCCCCGCCGATCATGCAATTGTCCCCGTCGACGTGGGGGTACTCTGCCCAGCGCCTCCTGATCCCCGCGCGCACGGTGGCGTTGCACCTCCCGGCGAGGTGCGGCAGGCTGCCCTCGAAGCACGGCCATCCGCCGTGCTCGCCGGGGCCGACGATGCGCAGGGTCTCGCGGGTTTCCCACCCCGGATCGAAGACGGCGAGAAGGCGCGGGTTGGTCGGGTGGCTGGCGACGGCCCAGGGGTTGCGGAAGCCCCATGAATGAACGCGAGCGCGGTTGGACAAGGGGGATGAGGGGCGGAACCACATGTTGCCGGGGAGGCCGGCGCCGGTGACGGGATCGACTGAGCGGGGAGGTGAGATCAGATCCTGGATCGATCTTGATGCGGAGCGATACTCACTGCGCATGATCTTGCCCCGGAAATCGTCCGCCTGCAAGGCAAAGGCGCACCTGGGCTGGTCGCCGTCGCACTGGCTGTCTTCGCCGCGCGATACCAGGAGTGCGGAGCGGGTCTCGTTGGCCGTAGCGTTCAGGGCCTGCCATCCCAGCCAGCTGCCTGCGTGCCGCGGGTAGACGTAAGGCATGCGGAGCAGCACCCTGGCGCCGGCCGTCCGGAGCGCCGGGGGGGAGAGGGTGAACGGGTACCGCACGACCCGGTGCTCGGCGCCGACGGTGACAAACAGGATCAGCGCCATCTGCGGGGTGCTGTCGTCGACCGCGCAGGCAAGGAGTCCGGTTTCGGCCACGAACGTGGTGGTCACGCGGGCGAAGGAGCGGACGGTCCCGGCCGCGGCGTCGTGCAGGAAGATCCCGCCCTCCTGGGCTGTGATGAAAGCGAGCGAGGGGCGGCGGGGGAAGACGCACGCGTGCGTGACCAGCGGGATCGTGGGCCCGGGCAGGCGGCGCGAGGCGATGCCGGGGGGTGCGCCTGAAAGGACCTGCGCGATGCTCGGGCGCGACGCGACGAGGACCAGCAGCAGCCCGAGCGCGAATGCAATGTGCCGCAACGCAGAGGAGTGCCGCGGCATTTCGCGGGTCAAATCTCTTGCTGTGAACCGGGGGAACGAAGGTCCGAAAGTCAGTCAAGGCAACCTGAAAGTCAGTCAGTCAAGGAACGGGTCCTGCTTCCAGGCTTCCAGCACCAGCCCACGAGCCACTGCCCACGGATCGGCCATGCGAGAGGACACGGGGACACGGAGAGAGGATAAAAAACGACTTTCGTACGGAAAATTACCTCAACGATCCTTCGCGGGGTGTTGGCGGGGTTTTCTCTGCCTCCCACTCCTTGTGTCCGCAAGCAACACGTGGCGTCAAGCTCGTCGCTCGCCGAACGGGAACTGAAGCCTCACTCTTGAAAAGTACGCTCGAATATCGGTACAGTTGAAGGTATTCCGATCACACGTACAACAGCGAAGCTAATCTGACATGTGGCAACAGTAAAAGACAGCCAGTCCGCTTCTACACAAACATCGCGGGGTTCTCAACGGGCACGATCTGCTTGCTCTTGTCCCCCACGATTCCCCTCACGGTCTTCATGATCTCTTCGTACTGGGCCGCCGACACCGACATGCGCAGCGATGTGAGGAAGGCCGCCCGCCCGGAATCAGGGATGCGCGAGAAGACGCCGGCGACGTAGGGGCCGTTGAAGCTCGGCTGGTCCAGCTCCGCCATCATCCTGACCACGTGGATCGCCTCTGGCTGGGTGAAGTCCTCGGGGAGCTTGGGGTTGATCTCCTGCTCCTCGCCGAGCTGGTGGGCCGTGTTGCCGCTGCAGAAGCGGCGCATGGCGGCCATGGCCTCCTCGAAAGCGGCATCAGAGTCCTTTGCCTTGTTGAGGAGGTCGAGCAGGGCGGGGCGCCCGGCCGCGCTGCGGCGGTGGTCCTCCTCGAACCTGTCCGCGAGACCGGGGCGCTTGGTCTCGACCGCGGGGAAGAACACGCCGTCCTCGATCCGCGCATGGAGACGGAGCATGGCAAAAAGGTCGTCCGCCTGCGCGCGGATGGCATCCATCGCCGCGCGGCCGGCCGGGTTGCGCGTGGCCTGCGACATGAGCTCGAGGGCGAGGAAGAGCGCCTGGTGCGACTGGACCATGACCTGCCACGGGTCGGCGTCGCGGCCGAAGCAGATCCAGGGCTCGCGGCAGAAGCCGGCGTAGCAGCACGGGCATTCGATCCCGGAGCCGGTGCAGCGGCCGAAGCAGAGCGAGAGATCCTTCTGGCAGGTACCTTTGATGCAGCACGGGCATTCCAGGCCAGATGCAGTGCAGGACTTGGGGGAATTGAGCTTCTCGCACAGCTCGTAGGGGGCGCAATTGCCGTCGATGAAGCACGGCCTGCGGCAGCGGGGGGGGATGGTTGGGTTGAGCAGCAGCGGGAAGGGCAGCGAGTCAGGAGTCAGAACGGTCAAGGGGCCAGAGCGGAGCGAGGTTCTTACTGGTCACAGGACGTGCAGCCTCCCTGCTGCGTGCAGAGGAGCGCCTTGGAGTTGGTGGCTGCGGCGGGCGACACGGCCACCGTCGCCACGGCGAAGAGCGCCCACAGCAAGGCGATGATACGCGCCATAGCGGCAGGGGCGAGTAGGCGGCTTCGACAGAGGGGGCTCGCTCAGTGGCGTTTTCGTTGTCTGTGCCTGCGCAAGGGCGTCACCCAGGCAGGGAACGCGGGCGGCTAGCAAGAACAGGTTTTCCAGCCGCGCGGGACCCCAAAACACCCCGTCCGCTTTGCTGCGGCTTTGCTGCGCACATCTCCGCACTGCGCATCGACAAGGAGTCGAACGAGCAACGCAACGGACGACATCAATATTCACCAGCTACCGCGCGAGTGCAGCGTTCACCACGGCTGGCACTGTCACCTCGCACGGCCCTTCGACGAACAGGTACGCCCCCCTCCCCCTCCTGCTGGGATCCGCATCCTGCCTGGTCCTCTCCACGTTGAACTCGACCACATTCCCGCCGCGGGCCTGGACCTCCTCCGCGAACCCTGCCGCGGGGTACACAAGTCCGCTCGTCCCCACCACGAACAGGAGATCGCACGCCTGCAGCGCGTCCTGGACCGAAGCCATCACCGCCGGGTCCAAGTTCTCGCCGAACCACACGACAGCGGGGCGGGTGAGCGAGCCGCACTCCCCGCACCGAGGCAGCTCCTCCTCCGGGATCTGCGGGCCCCTCTCCTCGACGTCCGGCGCGCCCCGTCCACGCAGAGCCTCGACGATGGGGCTCCGCCTATCCTCCGTGGCCTTGCTGCTCCCCGGGCAGCGGCTGTTGGTGCACTTGGTGCGGAACAGCGATCCGTGCATCTCGATGCAGGGCGAGCCGGCCAGGGGGTGGATGCCGTCGACGTTCTGGGTCACCAGGACGGCGGAGAGGAGGTTGGCAGGGGGTTTGGATTGCAGCCGGGCAATGGCGAGGTGGGCGCCGTTGGGCAACTTCGTCCGGACCGCTGGAACAGGGATCAGCATCGAACAAGCAACTTCATCCCAAATCAAGAGGCTCACTTTCTCGCCGCCAGTGGTACCACTCCCATACGAGCGACGGATCCCCGGCGAACGCGCGCGGGGTCGCGAGCTCCTCGGACCGGAAGTGGCGCCAGAGCCCGCCCGGGCCGCGGAATGTAGGCACGCCCGATGCCGCTGACACACCTGCACCGGTTAGAATCACGAGGTTCCTGGCGGAGAGCAGCAGCTCGCGGGCGCGAGCCGAGTTCGCCATTGGAGTCGATCGACGCGTCGGAGCACCAACGGAGTCCCTTGCCAGTAAATGCCGCAACTCGAGATGTCGTCGCCGCCGCTGGACTCGCTTTTGGGGCCCGCTGCATTCCTCGCCTGCTTCCCGGCACCGCCTCCTGTGCGGACTCCGAGGGGGCTGCCGGCCACGTTCGCCGCGGGCTTCGCCGACCCGCCCGATGCCGCGGCCCTCCGCGCTCAGAGGCCTCTGGACGCAAAGTCGACGCTCGACGCGCTGCAGACCCTGGATCCGTCGTTGAAGCTTGGTGTCGACATGTACATGCGTTCCAGACCCATGCTCGCCTCCGTATGGTCCCGCCTCGTCTTCCAGGACGCGCCTCAGATTTTCCTCTTCCTCTTGGTGTACCCGTTCAACGACAGGATGTTCGTCACCCGCGGGCTCGCCACTGCGACGGTCGCATTTGTATTCAACATAGCCTGGTGGACCTGGGTCACCCACGGCACCATGCAATGGTGGGGTGCCTTTGCGGACCGTTGGGTCGAGTCCGCGGAACTGCCCTCGGAGGTGGAGACCGCCTTGTCGGATGTTCCGAAGCCTTTGACTGCACCCAATGAAGCTGGTGTGCTCGCTGGCATCGTGCGCTACATGCAGCTCATTCGGGACCAGAATCCGAATGGGATCACATCGGGAATGATGGAGCACGAGCCCGGATGCGAAGATTCGTGCCCATGCGTCGCCTGTACGAAGGAGTTGCTCCGGTCGGCATCGCTGACATCCGCTCTTGTGAACGTTTCGTTTCTTGTCCTTGGCCTGGTTACCTGGCTCCCGCTGCGGAACTGGACGTCCATCGTAACCTTGGGAGGGCTCGTGTGGACGACTCCATGGTCTGGGACCCTTGCGAGTGTTGCCTTGGTAATGTCAACAGCCTACGTTGCCGGATCCTGCTTTCGGCCGACCACCGTGTTCAACAGCCCCATGCTGGACCTGGAACTCCGCCTGCGGACGAGGGCGGTTAGCATCGCGCTCAATGATCTCAAGGCGCGCCTGCGCCGCGCCTTGCTGGAGGGCCATGACGACGCCGCGGAACCCCCGTCCTTGACATCGGCACCCTACATCGCCTTGCATGCGCGGCTATTGAGCGAATGGCGCGACAACTTCACATTCTCCGGATCCCTGGGGTACCTTACGCGCTCCCTCTTCCTTGGCGACGCCGTGGCGATCGTCGTGAACGCTGCGGGCGCGTCGTGCCTGCCCGCATTTTACGTGGCCAGCGTCGGCCTCCTGCTCTACATTGCCATCCTGGGCCTGTTCAGCACGGCTTGGGTCAACCGACAGTGCGACGCCGTGGCCAGTGCGTACCGCAGCGCCGTGCTGGAGCTCACCGCGCTGGCTGACGAGGCCGCGACCGCGCCCCCCGCGGTGCTGTCGTCCATCAAGTCGCACCGCTCGCTGCTGAAGAGATTTGCCGATCTCGACGGGGCGCGGGCCAGGTTCATCGGAATTCCGGTTACAACCGACGTGATCCGCGCACTGGCGACGACAGTGGTGACCCTCGCCGTGGCGCTGTGGTCCGTATTTCGGTCGCTGGGCGTGGGGATCACCATCCAGACCGTTTGGCCAGCGGTGGCCTGAAACTTGGTTATGGGAGTCGCGGGTCAACGGGGCGGCATGCCTGGCCATGATGTATTTGCCTCCCGAAAGTCAATCTATAGTGTCACGAAGCGGACGCTCAGCCGGCCTCTCTGCCCCGGTGTATGGCGCGCAGGGGAACGGCGCCGTCTTGCCCAAAACAGGTCGCGGTTTGCAGCAATTCAGATTGATTAAAGGTGTATCCATAGTCCAATGACTTCCCTCGTTCACAAACATGTCTCTGCAGTCCCCGTCCCGACTCCAGGCATCCCCCGCTGCCATCATCCTTCCGAAAGTGGTCGCTCATGCCACGACAGGACACACCGTTTGGATCGTGATCCCCACGCCCAGCGACCGAAATACGGACCACAGCGCCACGGCGAGGGTCACGAGAGGACCGCGGGCGGCGCGGTCGCGGCCTCATCGGCCATAGCAGTGAGTTCCAGGACGGCGCCGCGGTACACCCTGGCCGTGGGGTCGCACTGCCGGTTGACCCACGCGGTGTTGAACATGGAGAGGGTGGCAAGGTAGAGAAGGAGGCCGATGCTGGCGACGTACGAGGCGGGTACGCACGAGGCGCCGGCGGCGTTGACAAGGATGGCGGCAAAGTCGCCGAGGAAAATGGAGCGGAAGAAGAGTCCGATTGATCCCGAAGTTGTCGCTCCATTCGCTCAGGAGGCGGGCGTGCAGGGCGATGGACGGCAGGCCGGGATCGGAACCGTCCTGCAAGGCACGGCGCAGCTGCCTCTTGAGATCATCGAGCGCTATGCGGACTGCCCGGGTGCGCAGGCGTAGCTCCAAGTCCAGCAAAGGGATCGTGAACACGGTAGTGGGCCGGAAACAGGCCCCGAAAAGTAGACTGCGTCCGCAAGGAGCGCAATGCCGCCCAGAATGGCCGACCACGGCGTCGTCCAGACGAACCCACCCAAGGTGACAATGGACGTCCAGTTCCTCAGGAGGAGCCAGATGACCACGCCGCAGAGAGTCGACAATACAACCGTGAAGGTCATGCTGAGCGACGCGGATCGCAGCACGCTCCTCGTGCAGTCCACGCACGGGTAGAGATCTTCGTCCTCGGGATCATGCTCCAGCGTCACGGTGGATGATGAACTGTCGCCACCTTTTGCAGGTCCTGCAGGAGCTGTTGATAGCGCACGACGCCTGCCAGCACACCGGCCTCGTTGGGCGCTTGCGGTTGCTTTGAAGTTCCGAGAAGGCGTTGTCGAGCTCCGGGGGTGCCTCTGCAGGTTTGTGGTGTTTCGGGGAACGGTCCTCGAAGACGCCGAACCACTGCATACTGCCATGGGCCACCCAGGTCCACCATGCGGTGTCGAGCACGAATGCAACGGTCGCGACGGCAAGTCCCCGCGTCCTGAACATGCCGTCGTTGAACGGAAACACCAAGAGGAAAAGGAAGATCCCCGTCGCGTCGCGGAAGAGCATGCGGAACCACACGGAGGCGAAGACGGGCCGGGAGCGGATGTATATCTCGGCGGCGACCTTCAACGAGGGGTCCAGGCTCTGCAACGTGTCGAGAGTCGACTTGGCGTCTAGTGGCCTCTGCCCTCGGAGGGCCGCGGCATCGGGTCCGCGAAGCCCGCGGCGAACGCCGGGGGCAATCCCTTAGGAGGCCTTGCCGGTAGGGGCGCGGGAAAGCACGCGAGGAAGACATCGGGGCCCAGAAGCTTGTCGAGCGGCGGCGACATCTCGAGAGCAAGTAGTAGTCTCGGGGAGCTTGGCGTGAAGTCCCTTGCACCGCAAACAGGAACGACACTTGGGCCAGTCTAGGGCGCGGAGGTGGCGCCGGGGGCCGCTGGAGCGTTCGCCGGTTCCGTTTTACAGCTCATTGAGAGCGCGACTTGGTGGACCTCGGGCGGCGAACGCGTGGTTTTCGGGTGCCGCCGGGTGCCGGTTTCTTGTCGCTGTTTCGGGACCCCCGGCGAGCAGGGAGCGCGCGCGGTCATTGGACTATCTGACCATCCTATCTTTCGGAGATCACGATGGAGGACGCGCCGGCCGCCTCCCCTGCGCCGCAGAGTCCCTGGTCGGCTTCCCGACACGACGTCGTCCTCGGCTCGGGCCGGGGCGACGTGCGGGAGGAGCACCGCGCCGGACAGGAGCTGGTGGTCGAGTACGCGTCGGAATCCGAGTCGGAGGTCGAGGAGGAGGTCGTGCTCGCCGCCGAGGGCCTGGATCTGCCGTCGGAGCACCGCCACGTGGCAGTCGGGCCTGCGCCGGGTGAGGCAGGAGTCGAGGTCCCCGCCGCCGCACTTCCCAAGCCGGTCAAGCTGGTACACGAGGGTCTGCTCGACCGGCTCCCCATCCACGATTTTGAGCGCGAGATCCTGGACCGCGTGCGCCGCCAGCGCGTAGCAGTGATATGCGGCGAAACAGGTTGTGGCAAGAGCACCGCCATCGGCCCGTTCCTCATCCTCGACGCCCTTACACGCGGTATCTCGCGGCCTCGGATCGTGGTCGCCCAGCCGCGGAGGGTCGCCGCGGTGCGGCTTGCCGAGCGGGTGGACGCGCAGCTCAAGGAGCTGGCGAAGAAGGACAAGAGGTACAAGCACCCCGAGACCGGCAAGAGGTTCACGGCGGGGTACAGGATCATGGCCGACAGCTCGACGGACCGCGGGTCGTCGGCGAGTGTGCTGTTTGCCACCACCGGATGTACGTCGCGCAGTGGCCGCGGTGGATCTGCAGCTGACCCTTCCGTGACTCTCGCAGACCTTGTCTCGTGGATCGCCGCCGATCCTTCGGCCCTCGACGACGCCACCCACGTCGTCCTCGACGAAGCCCACGAGCGTTCCGTAGACATGGACCTCCTGCTGCTCCTCGTTCGGCGACGCCTCGCCGCGGATCCGAGTTCGGGCTTCAAGCTCGTCATCATGTCCGCCACCCTCGACGTCGGCCTGCACGGCGCCTATTTCTCTGCCTTTATGCCCCGCCCCGCCCCCGGTGCGCCCGACCCCGCCGAGCCCGTCGAGATCGCGCAGCGGCGGTACCCTGTCGAACGCATCTTCCTCGAGCAGCTCCTCACGCACCCCCTCACCTCCCCCATCTTCGACCGCCCCTCGCGCGACCTCCAGATGGCCTACCAGGACGCCAACGGCCTCGCGATGGAGCCCTGGGCCTCGCGGGAGGACATGGCGCAGCGCCTGGCCCGCTTCGCCATGGCGGTCGCGGGGAGCTCGGGGAGCAACTACCTCCCGCCGGGAATCGACGACGGCGGGTTCAGGCTCGGGGTGGCGCTGGCGCTGCAGTTCGGCCGGGTGCCGTTCCAGGCCTACGTCCCGGGGGAGCTCGAAGGGGAGGAGTTCGAGCTGAAGAGCACGTCGGTGTTGGTGTTCCTGCCGGGGGAGAACGAAATCCTGGCGTTCTTGGAGGCGCTGGAGGAGGGGCTGTCTCTGTACGTGGACCGGTCGCAGTGGGGGCGGGTGAGGACGCACGTTCTGCATTCGTCGACGGCGAGGGAGGAGCAGGACAGGGCGTTCGTGGTGCGTTGGACCGCTGGACCCGATTGGCGCTCGTGCGCTGATCGATCCGTTCTCCTGATTTCAACGCACAGCCTGCGGATAAGGAGAAGGGCGAAGTCAAGATCGTGCTCGCCACCAACATCGCCGAGAGCTCCATTACCATGCCTGACGCTGAGTACGGTAGGCATCGACTTTGGGGACTAGAACAACTTCGGAAAGTAACGCCATCCCCTCCACCAGTGATTGACTACGGCCTGCGACGCGCGATGGAGTTCAACGCCAACAGGGGCATGCAGCAGCTCGCACTTTCATGGAGTTGGTCATCTCTCTTTCTCATCCGCCCTATTGACTGACCCGCCCTTCCTCAGTCTCCCGCGCTTCATTCAAGCAGCGCTCCGGCCGCGTCGGCCGCTGTTCCCCCGGCACCTACGTCGCCCTCTTCTCCGAAGCTTTCCTGACCAAGGTGTGCCGGGAGCACGAGCCGCCCGAAATCGCGCAGATCACCATCGAGGGCGTCGTGCTGCGCGTCAAGGAGACGTTCCCCGGGGAAAGGGCGAGGGAGCTGCTGAACGGTGGGTCGCCAGCGCTGGTCGTACGTTAACTCCTCAGAAAGGAACTAACGCTCCATGAACTCCGTTCCACAGAGCTCGTGGAACCACCTAGTTCGGACCAGCTCGCAGCCGCCTTCGCCAAGCTCAAGGAGAACGGCGCCCTCCTCCCCCTCTCGTCGGACGCACGCAAGGCCGTCCGCAAGGCGACCGAGATCCCCGGCGCTGTGTTCGCCGACGCGCGCCGAGGCACCGAAGCTGCTGATGCCGTCGACGCCGAGGAAGGGATCGTGACCTTCCTGGGCCGCGTGTTCCCCACCATCGGCGCGGAGCTGAACCAGGTCACGCTGCTGCTCCTCGCCGCCGCTGCCGGCTGCGCGGCCGAGGGCGCCGTGCTCGCCGCGGCGCTGTCGGCCCAGGACGTCTTCAGCCAGCCCGTGCCGACCTTCATCAAGGACCGGAACGAGCTCCAGGAGAAGCTGGCCTTTTCCTTCGCAGGCAGGCTCACCGCGGACGGGGGAAGCCTGAGCGAGCCGATCGGCCTGTTCGAGGCGTTCTGCGCCTGGGCCGATACGCCACCCGGCCAGCGGAGGGGCCTGCTCTTCCAGCTTGCGCTCCACCAGCAGCGGTTCCGACACTTCCGCGCCATGTGTTCGACGTTTGCCCTGCGGCTCGCCCACGTGCTGGAAAAGTTCGTGCTGCTCGACGAAGGGGCCCGGAAGCGGCCGGCACGGCCGGCTGCGGGGATCGGGGGCGAGAGCGCCGCGGCGGCGTCGCCCGAGGACTACATCTACACCAAGAAGCAAGTCAACCGGCTGCGCGCGCTTGCCAAGGTGGCGTACGAAACGGACGTCGCGCAGAGCGACCGGCGGAAGCTGTTCGAGGAGCTCGGGGCGGCGATGGATCCCGAGGGCGGGGAGCCCGCGATCGTGCCGCTGCTCTTTGCCGCGACACGGGACCAGATGCGGGCGCTGCTGCTCGCGTGCTGTGCGCCCAACGTGTTCCAGGGTAGGCCGTCGGAGGCGCCCATGGGGCTGCTGTCGGATGCCGCCGCGAAGCTTGAGAGGCACCGCCGCTGGGCCCTGGGGATCGGCGAGGGGGGGCCCAAGAAGCCGACCAAGGAGATGGCGGGCAAGCTGCTGGGCACCGAGTTGCTGGGCGAGTGGAACGAGACGGACGCGGCCAAGGACGCCAACAACGCCAAGCTCGGCATGCTGCGCAACTTCACCTACGCGGTCCCGCAGTCGAGTTTCCACCCGAGGCCGCTGGGCGAAGCTGGCATCCCTGGTCTGGCGAAGAAGGGGGGACGGAGGCCGGTTTCGGCGGTCCCGCCTGCCGAGGTCAGCTTCTCGGAGAAGCCGCGCTTCCTCGCCTCGCTCCGGGCCCGTTATCGCGACGTCGACCCCAGGCACACGGTGGTGATCACCCTCACGGAGAAGTGCCCGCCGAACATGCGGTCGGCCGACGCCATCAGGAGCGCGCTGGCCTGGCTCGGAGCCGACCGCGCCGTCATGTGCCAAACGCAGAAGGGGAGGAAGGTGGTGCCGGCCGTCGTCGTCGAGTTTGATCCGAGCGCGTCGTGGGGCACGGAGCCGAAGCCGGACGCTGAGGATCCGGACTCGATCTTCCACCCTGCCAACCAGTCTGGTTACGGCGCGCGGATGGCCAACTACCTCTGCATGGGGCGCCACTGGGCCCTGGCTTTACCCCTGCCCGAGACCGGCTTTGCCGGCAAGAACACCTCCGCGCTGTCGTCTGTGGGCACGCCGGCCATGAACCTCGGCCACGACGTCGGGGCGATCGCGCTGCCGGGAGCCTTCAACATCACTTCGGCCAACCCCGTGCACACCAAGATGCAGCTGCGTTGCTACTGGCGCTGCCCCGGGATCTACGGCCTCGCGAGCTTCCGGCTCACCGAGGGCGGCAAGGTGCACGACAAGCCCGCGCCGAACGCCGACGCCCTGCTCTCCGGAATCTCCTCCCCCGTCACCGTTCTCCACCGCTCCCGCGGCGTCGGAAGGCCGGTCTACCTCGTCGCCGGCGCGGTGATGGCCGTTGTCGGCCAGCTCAACATGAACGCCTTCGCCCAGCCCGCCACGCTCAACATCTCGTCGTGCACCGTGGTGCCCGCGGACGACCCCGCTTGGAACCTCCGGCTCCTCGCGCTGGCTCCGGACCCCAAGGAGTGTTACCTTCGGATGCGCGATCCGGCGAGCGCCACCGCCGTGCTGCACCCGTACTGGGACTGCGGGCAGGGCGGGGACTTTCTGCGCCCCTCGTACGCGCTGTTTCCTCCCGCGGTGAGGCCCACGGCCATGGCCTTCGACGCAATGCTGGTCCGCGAGACCCTTGGGGCCGAGGACCGCACCTTGAGGAAGGAGGATCTGGACGCGGTCAACGCTGTGCGGGCGAGCATCCGGAATCTGCTAATCCGCGGCGTCGGGCTGTCGACCGCGGGGCAGGAGCTGGGCAAGGCGCTGTTCGACGGCATCGACGCGGCGGCAAGGAGGATTGTGGCGAGCGAGTTTGAGTTTTCCGGGCCGTCGGGTGCGGCGCCGGGTGAGGGAGGGCCGTACTACGCCAAGCTTGCCATGCAGGCCGCCGCCGTGCCCGACATCGTGGCCGGGATGGCCAGCGCCTGGCTGGGATCGGCGCCCGCGACCAGTATCCCGGGCGACT
Organism: Hyaloraphidium curvatum; assembly: GCA_025558095.1. Classification (NCBI taxonomy): domain Eukaryota; kingdom Fungi; phylum Monoblepharomycota; class Hyaloraphidiomycetes; order Hyaloraphidiales; family Hyaloraphidiaceae; genus Hyaloraphidium; species Hyaloraphidium curvatum. The sequence continues at coordinate 49,722 of JAIVFI010000027.1, read as the reverse complement.
TCAAGTTCACCTTCGACTCCTCGGCGGCTCTCGTGTCGGGAGCGGACAGCCCGTCGCGCGGTCTCCTGCCCGATGCGGCTGCGCTGGCGATCGAGCAGGCGTTCATGGCGCCGCTGGCGTGGCCCAAGTGGGATCCGCCCAAGCCGATCGTCAAGCCCAAGATGCCGTACTACTACCCTGATGAGGACGACGAGGAGGACGACGAAGAGGACTTTAGCGGGGACGATTTCGACTCTGATAACTCGGACTACTACTGAGACACGGTTGGATCTTGCGCTAGGAGATAGATTGTTCATTGTCGCCAGGTCCGTGCGTGGCGCTTACGCCAGCAGACAGCTCGAAAATCGAGTCCCACCAAGGTCTGAGGGTTCCTTCATGCGATGACGCCTCCGCCGCGTGCTCATCAAAGCGGCCACGCGCTCGTCGAACCCCCGTTCATCCGCACATTGATCGAGAATCCCGAGCCCGTCAGCACAAGATTGCCAGAGTGGGTCCACGTGGCGATCCCGGACCCCCACCGGATCACGGCCGAGAAGCCGAACACGAGCACCTCCCCGTCCGGCGTCGTGTTGTTGTAAGTCGCTTTGGCGCTGTACACCCCACTTGGGGCTATGCTGTTGACGATGGCGCTTCCGGCGATGATGGCGTACTGGAACAAGTCGTACCGGGTGAAGGTCGTCGGCGGGAACCCTCCGTCGAGGTTTGGGAGGCAGATCGAGAAGCCCAGCGGGGCGGACTCGATGGAGGTGCCAACAGTGTCGTAGCGGTATGCCCGCGGGCTGCCATTTTCGTTGCCCGGTGGGGCGGTATCGCTGAAAAGCGACTGCGCGAAGATGAACTGGAGCCCGGCGCGGAATGGCAGGCTGCCGTCCGGGGAGCCGTACGTGATGATCGCCCCCGTGGAAGGGTTGGTGAGCTGCAACGAGGTCTCGTTGTAGATGGCCGACCATGTCGTCCCGTCCGCGCTGCCGCCTGTTTGGGCAATCGAGACCTTGGAGCTGGTCGCGCCGATGCCGGTGCTGAGGGCGAAGTAGCCCGCGGCCGGGACCACCAGCGGGCAGCCGAGCGGCTCGGAGGGGCCGGCGTAATCCCGATACAGCCGGCGGGAGGTGCGGTAATCGATGCAGGCCAGGAGGCCCGGGGGTGCGGAGGGGTGCCCGAACTCGCTGCGATGGGCGCCGATTCGTCAGCCTCCCCTCCGGGGCGCTTGCGCGAGCTCGACGCTACCAAAAAGATTCAGCGGGGCAGTCGGCGCAGGACGACACGAACGAAGTCTCGGGGGTGGGACTGTTTGGCCGGATGAGCGGCGTAATTAGATCCTGCGGCCGGCGGCGGCGGTGGCAGGACCGACGCGGCGAGCGACACCCGGGCGAGAGCGACGACGGCCATGAGAGGGGCCAGGGCCGCGAGCATTCCGCAAAGGGGCATTTTGCGGGTCGGTGCGGGTGAATTGGGGTGACGACGGAGGATCGATCGAAACCAGCACAGCCAGATGGCGAGCCTGAAGGGACCATTCGCACAAACGGCCAACTGCTCCGGCGCAACCGCGGGCAAACATCAGCTCGGACTGATGTTAGTCGAGAGGAAGGGTCGAAAATGAAGCTGCTTGTTCGTGCTTGCGCGACTCAGGACTGCTTGGATCGCTGCGCGGCGGCCGCGGCTTGCCACCGGCCGTGCGCACGGCCACAAAGGCGCGAGCAAAATACCCGAGTCCAAGCACCTCGTGAGCCAAAGTCGTGCCCCAGCGCAGCGGTTTCCATACTGTTGTCGGCTGCAAGCCCGGTTGATGGCGGGCCCGTGGCAGAAGCCGAGTTGCGGGATGACGCGCGATGGAACTGGAGTTTCTCCGCACCTGCTACAAGACGTTCAGACGTCCCTGCAACTCCACGAAGTCTCCGCGTGCCTCGGAACCGGTACAATGATCCTCGTCTATGGTGCCGCCGGCTACACGGGCGCCCTCGTCTGCGCCGAGCTCGCCCGCCGCGGGGAGCCGTTTGTCGCCGCGGGCCGCACCGCGGGCCCCGTCCAAGCGCTCGCGGCCAAACACGGCGTCCCGCACCGCGTGTTCCCGGCATCGGAGCCCGATCTCGCCGGCATATCTGTTGTGCTCAACTGCGCCGGGCCGTTCTCGGCCACGGCCCTTCCGCTCGCGCGGGCGTCGGTGGCTGCCGGCGCGCACTACGCGGACCTGTCCGGCGAGGTGGACGAGCACGAGCAATTGAAGGAGCTGCACACGGGGGCTGTGAAGGCCGGCGTCATGGTGCTGCCCGGTGCCGGGTTCGGCGTGGTCGCCACGGAGCCGCTGGCCGCGCTGGCAGTCCGGAGGCTGGGCGGGCAGTGCGAAGAGCTCGTGATCGCCTACGAGACCGCGGGCGGCGCGTCCAAGGGCACCCTCGCGACGGTACTCCCGGCCCTGGGCACCCCCGGCGTGCAGCGCTTCGGCGGCGAGCTGGTGCCGACGTGGGCCGGCGCCGAGGCCCGCGGGTTCGACCTCGGGGGAGACGGCCGCGCCGTGACGGCCGTGACGAACCCGTGGCGGGCCGATCTCATATCCGCGTACGAGTCGTTGGGTGTGCAGAACATCAGCACTTACGCCACCTTTCCCTTGGCCGCGCGCGCGCTGATGGCCGTGGGAAGCTGGATGGCCACCTCAGTGGGGCGCTGGATCGTCCGCACGCTGGTCTCGGGCGCTCCCGACGGACCCTCTGAAAGCGAGCTGGCCGCCGGCTCCGTGCGCGCCCTGGCGATCGCCACCGGCCCGGCGGGCAAGGCCGAGGCGAGGATGGCGGGGCCAGAGGCCTACGTCTTCACTGCGCGGGCGGCAGCGGAGGTCGCTGCGAGGGCCGCCAAAGGGGAGTTCAAGACGGGCGTGACGCAGCCGTCGGTTGCGTATCCGGACCTGCTCGAGAAGTTGGAAGCGGTAACGGTGGTGTAGTAGCCGCGGGAAACACGCTACTCCGCTTTGCCGGCCTTTTCCCTCGCCGCCAGCGCCGCCAGCTTCTCCTTCCGCGCAACCCAGAACGCCTTGTCGTACCCAAAGAGCCAATCGAAGCAGATCAGGATGGTCTGATAGCTGTGGTTGAAGCTCTCGTGATGGTAGTCGTCTGGGTTCGGGCCAAGTCAGCACCACCGCCACCATCCCGGACGACACGGCATACCCACGGTACTCGACGTACTTGAGCACGTGGTTCACGACGTCCCACGGGCACCGGAATCCGCAGTGGTTGTGGATCCCGATCCAGGTCATGAAGCACATCCACGCCGTGCCCGAGAAGAAGGTCGTGCCGGCGAGGGAGTGGGCAAAGTAGAGGCCGAACGAGGTCTCGAAGAGGAGGTCGATGAGGGTGAAGTAGGCACTGACGAGAATCTGTGGACGGGCGAGGTTGTCGGAACGAATCTTGTGGTCCGACGCGTCACGAAAACTCACGTTGGGAGCCGTGAACTCATGATGGTGCTTATGGAGCGTCTGCCGTGGAGGCGTCACTTCCTGCAATGGTTTCACGCCGTCGCGAAGGCAACCCACCGTATACATCCACGGCACCTTGTGGCAGGCAACGTGCCAAGCCCAAACCCAGAAATCGTAGTAGACCGTCGCCAGCGAGCACCTCCACAGCACCTCGATCCACCCGCCCGGATCCCGCGTCCGAATGTCGAAGCCGAAGAAGTTCACGCGGAAGAGGTAGAACGCCGCGGTCATGGGCATCTCGAAGAACAGGAAGCCCGAGAGCCAGTTGGAGATCTGCGTCTCGTACATCTGCGCCGGGCCGTCAGCGCGACCACCACGCTCGAGAGCAAAGCGGAATACCTTTGCGGTATCGGCGTCGCTGGGCATCTTGCCCTTGGGCTGGATCCGGTACCTTTCGAGCCATCCCTCCTTGTCCGCCTTGAGGAAGAACCACACCCCCAGCGTGCGCGCGAGTTTGAACGGCAGCGTCGTCACGAGCACGTAGATGAGCCAATCCCGCAGCCCGAGCGGTCCCGAGAGGAAGTCCACGGCAGAGTAGAACGCGTCGATGAGGGGGGCCGAGGGGGTCGAAAGGCCCCACGAGGCGAGCGCGCCGCCGAGGTGCGCAGCGTCCCAGGAGGAGAGGAGGCTCGGGGCGCCAGGAGAAGACGGGAAGAGGGGAAGGGAGGTGGCGTTGGCCATGGCAAACGCGGGCACGGAAAATCAGGCAGCGGGGGGGACAAGGGATTGAGGTGGCGACGGCTCAGGCCGGAAAGCAGGGTGGCAATCGTTTCTTGATCGATCAGCGTTCCGGGATTCATCGCCAACGGCAGTCGACGGCGTAACGGTTGAGCGGTTGGCAGGTGATCTTGTGGTAACACCGGAGCAACGAGCGAGAGAGTACTATCACAGATCGAAAGCGAGATTACATTGTAGATGAGAATCAGTCAAATACGTCCAACAGCTCGTACAGGCGAGCTCATGGGAGGGACAGCCTCTCCGATATCTGCCTCGCAGCCTCCCCGGGCGGCAGCCCAACGGTGTTGATCCACAGGTCAGTCCGCGGTATCACGGGCGTCTGAAACACCCCGTCCTCTCGCAGCCGGCGGTGCAGTTCCAGGTCCGTGAGCTTCTTGAACCCCTGCCTCTGCTCCGAAGCGAGCCTCGCCTCGATCTCGGATTCCGGAGCCACCAGCTCGACCGAAAACAGGGTCGACCCCGTCTCCCGCGGCAAATCCGCAAACAACCAGTCGATGAATCCCTGCGGCACCGAGTTCTCGGGGTTGAACGTGAAGATGAGCCCGCCCTCTTTTCGCCGAGCGGCGGCACCGAGGTGCTCCCGCCACGCGTCGTCGCGCTCCGCGATGAATCCCGGGGTGCCGAAGGCGTGCCGGCGCAAGACGTCGTCGACGACGAGGTGGTTGTGGTACAGCTCGAAGCGCGTCAGCGCGGCGAGTTCGCGGCCGACGGTGTATTTGCCCGTCGCCGGGGCGCCGTAGAGGAAGACAAGGCGCATCGGCGCGTTTCCGCAAATCAGCAGAGCTTCCGACGCCGACTTCAGCGCCGTAGGTCGTCCGGTGACAAGAGCTCTTCAAATGTGTAAACGCAACTATCCCGCCGCGACGGGGAGATATGTATCCAAGGTGGAGAAGTCGGAGAAGGGTCCGGTGGAGAGACCCAAGGCCGCTCAATTTGTCTCCCGCAGTCTTGACTTCGGACTTCAGACAAGGCCTAGCTCGAGAAAATCCAGTTCATTGCGAATGCCGGCTCTCCATCTTCTACCCCATGCCCCTCTTTTTCTAGAGTGTCCCTTTTTCCGGTCCGCAGAAAGGCTTCTTGGACTCATGGACATCAAGCTTTACCGCTCCTCGGCCGCGCACCCCGAGTCGGACGGCCAGACGGAGCGCATCAATCAGATTTTGGAGCAGTAGGGCGCGAAGCCTCGACCGCCGGCAGCCGGGCGTACCCGGCCGGGAACTTGTACCCGAGCTCCTCGAGCGACTCTTGCACCGCGTGCAGGGTGTACGCAATGTGGTTCAGGTGCGCGTCGACCGAGGAGATGTTCATGTGCCCGATGCTGCCAACGAACAAGGTGAGCGAAGCCAATGACCGCAACAGCTCAGTGCTGCCCACCGGAAGTACTTGGTCGCGTGCTCCTTGATCAGCCCGCCGGCGACCACCACGCCCTTGCCCATCAGCTTGCCCACGAGCTCCCCCTGCGCCACGCCCTCGGGCACCCATGCGGCCGTCATGGTGTTGGCGCTCGCGTCGGCATGCTGCGGCACCAGCTTCAACCCCATGGCCACCAGCGCCTTCTTTGCCTTCCGGGACACCTCGGCGTGCGCGGCCGTGCGCGCGTCCACCGCCGCCTCCACGGCATGGTGCGTGCGGTCCTCCCCCTTGGGCGCCGCCGCGACGGGGTCGACATCCGGCAGGCCACAGAGCTGCCGCAGCGAGGTGCGCAGGGCGAGGATCAGCCCCACGGCCGGGGTGGCGAAGTAGGCAGGCTTGCGGCCCTCGTACGCCTTCATGATGGGGATCCAGTTGGCCCACGAGTTGAAGTAGCCCCACACGGGCTCGGTGCGCGCCTCGAACCTCGCGACGGCGCGAGCGGAAGCGAGGGCCAGGCAGAGGCCGGGCGGGGTGCCGAGGGCCTTCTGCGAGGCGGTGAGGAGGAGGTCCAGGTCCCAGTCGGAGAAGCGGATCTGCTCGCCGCCCAGGGAGCACACGGCGTCGAGCGAGACGAGGGTGGCGGGGGAGTGCTTGCGCACGAGGGCGACGGCGCCGCGGATGTACTCGGGGGTGAGGAGGACGCCGGTGGAGGTGTCGACGTGGGTCAGGGAGACGAGGGCGTAGTGACCCGCGGACTTGGAGGTGAGCTCCTTTTCGAGCGCCTCGAGGGAGGGGAAGGAGCCAAAGTCGGCGCGGAGGTGGGTGGTCTCGACGCGGTAGCCGTTGAAGCAGTCGCCGAAGCGGTCGCCGAAGTAGCCCGTGTTGACGAGCAGGGCGCGGTCGCCGGGGGACAGGGGGTTGGAGGCCGCGAGGTCCCATGCCAGGGTGCCGGAGCCGGAGAGGACGAACGGCTGGGTGGTCTGCGGGAGGGGGGTGGCGGATGATCAGCAAAGGCTCAGCGGGCAGGATCAACGCGGCTCGGGTCGGGAAAGGAGAATCCGACCACCCTGACCGGAATCACATCCGACGAAGTGCTCAAGCACAATATCCGCAGTCGTCAGGCGGCCATATCGGCCCAGATCCGCTCCATGTGGTCCCGCACCCCACCATGTCGCCGCCGGCGACGGCGCGGAACAGCTCCAGTGCCTCGCCGAAGGATTCCCTGAACCTGGGGTCCATGTGGCTGACGGCGGTGCGGCCGGCAGCTTCGAGCACGGCCGGGTGGAACTCGACGGGGCCGGGGACCACTGCGTGCGGGGGGCACACGGGTGCCAGAGGGTTCAAGAGGAGCATTTGTGCCACGGCGGCGAGGGCGAGCAGGAACATAGATCAGAATAAGGCGATTTAGAGAGCGGAAGAGGACGCACTGCACAGCGGGTCGTCGCGGACGTCCGCGGCGTGGGCGGCATGGCCGTTGGCGGCGGCGTGCTCGGCGCCGGGCATCGCGTGGTGGCGGCGGGGGGGCGGAAGGCGGGCGGGCGCGATGCGGGGCGCGGCGGCGGCGAGGAGCGGGCGGCGGGCCGGGCGGAGGAGGAGGGAGGCACGGTGCATTGACCGGAGAAAAAGAAGGGACCACTCGGCCGCCGGCAGTGGAAGAGCCGATGCCCAACCCCGCGAAACTTACCAGACTTGCCAAATGGGAGCTGCTTTCAGGGGAGTCGAAACATATCGAAGAGTGCCAGATGGGTGAGCAGGCCAGCTTTACTTAACCCCCGCCAGTTTCATCGGGAGAGAGATCCCGCAGCGCGACACACAAAGCGTAGTCCATCAGGCCTATCGCGGTCCGGTCCATGCAAGTAGAAAAGCACCCGGAGTTCCGGTCCACACATTCAGGGCACGCGGGGTTTCGAAAGTCAGTCAGTCAAACGAAATCAGTCAGTCAAGTCGCACCAGCCTCAGGCGCCACAGGCACTCGTCTTCCCCTCCGTCCGACGCCACCGCAGGGGAAGGACGACGCGATGGGCATTTTTGACTCGAAGGCAGAGAAGTTCCGGAAAGCGTGCAAAGACGGGAACGTCGCCAGAGCGCGGGAGCTCCTTGCTGCAGACCGGTCGGTCATCACCGCGAAGGACGAATACGGTCGAACGGGCCTTTACTTCGCTTGCGGGGAAGGCAAAGCGGATGTCGTTCGACTTCTCTTGGCAGACCCCAGGCTGGACGTTAACGCTAGAGAAGACGCTGGGTGGACGGCATTTGTGAAGGCGTGCAGGGAAGGGAGAGTGGACGTTGTCCGGCTGCTACTGGCCGACTCCAGGCTTGACATTAATGCGAAGAACGAAGGAGGCGAGACGGGCTTCATACGTGCTTGCTATGAAGGCAAGGCCGACGTCGTGCAGCTGCTGTTGGCGGACAAAAGGGTCGACGTAAACGCTAAGGACCAAGACAACTGGACCGGCCTTTACTTTGCTTGCTCAGCAGGCAAAGCGGACGTTGTCAGGGTGCTATTGAACAGCCCCAGAGTAGACGTGAACACGAAGGAAAAGTCCGGCTGGACAGGCTTCATCAAAGCTTGCGGAGAAGGAAACGCCGACTTAGTTCGGCTACTGCTGGCCGATCCTAGGGTGGATGTCAATGCAAAGGACGTCGATGGCCGAACCGGCTTTATCGTCGCTTGCTGGAATTCCAAGGCAGAAGTTGTTCGGCTCCTGCTGGGCGATCCTAAAGTCGACCTCAATGCGACTACAGAGATCACCAAGCTCACAAACGCAGACAGCAAGGCAGAAGCTTCGCTTTCTGGGCTGACGGCTTTTGTCATTTCATGCTGGAAGGGAAAGGATGAGATGGTTTCCCTGCTTCTCGCGAATCCCAGGATTGATCCCAACCTGGCCGATGCTGACGGCAATACGGCCCTGATCCACGCCTGTGAGCAAAAGCACGACCGCGTGGTACGACTTCTCCTGGGACAGTCTGCTGGCCGGGTGGACGTCACCGTCAAGAACAAGGCCGGTCTTTCAGCAGCGGATGTGGGAACCCCTGACACCAAGCGCCTTATGAAAACGAGGCTTGACGAGGCAGAGGCCGCACAAAAGCAGCAGGAAGCGAAGCTTGAGGCGGAGCGGCTCGAGCGGGAGCGCCGCGAGGCGGAAGCCAGGTCTGCTGTGGCGGAGGAAGCCCGGCTGCGAGAGCGGCGGGAGGCTGAGGCCAGGGCCGCGATTGCGGAGCAGACACGGCAGCGTGAGCTGGACCTGCGGATGAAGGAGCTGGAGCTCAAGGAGAGGGAACTGGTGCTCAAGGAGAAGTTCGGTGCCGCGGCCCCGGCTGCCCTGGGTGGGAACCCGTTACCGCCCAACACGGACATCACCGTGGTCCCTAAGATGTCGGGCGGCTCATCATCCTCGAGCCGTGGATCTGCCAAAACCGCAGGCCCTGATTCGTCGTTCGTCTCGAAGCTGCGGATCGACGCCAACGACGTCAAGTACGACGAAAAGGACGTGCTCGGCGAGGGCGGCTTCGGCAAGGTCTACCGCGGTTCGCTCCGCGGCGCCACGGCTGTGGCGGTTAAGACCATCAAGGGCAGCGTGGGGCCCCGGACAGTCAAGATGTTCCTCGACGAGATCGCGGTCTGGGAAGGGCTGAACCAGCGCAACGGTGGGCAATTCCGACCGGCCTCGATTGGAAGCGCACTGATTGCCCTATCCTCGCAGTCCTCCCTCTCCTGGCATTCTGCGAGACCCCGCCGATGATGGTCTCCGAGTTCTGCACGGACGGCAACCTGCGTGACCGCCTCGAGGACCTGAACTGGGACCAAACCATGGGGCTGCGGTACCTCAAGGGTGTGGCCGAGGGAATGGCGTACCTGCACTCGTTCCGCGTGCTGCACGGGGACCTCAAGTCGCTCAACATCATGATTGGTGGGTCGTTCCGAGCCGCCGCGCGCCTCTTTCGTGCTGACCAGGCGGCCCGCAGACCACGACGTGCCCAAGATCGCCGACTTTGGCCTCTCCCGCGTCCGCACGCACCTCTCCAACTCCTCCAGCATGAACGCCGGCGGCGGCTCCGGCACGCCGCCCTTCATGGCCCCCGAGATCTGGGACGGCGAGAAGCTGAAGGCGCCCGCGGACGTTTACGCGTTCGCCATGGTGTGCTACGAGGTGACGAGCGAGGGGATGTACCCGTTCCAGGGGATGAACGCGATGGCGGTGAGGTCCCCGGTGCTGTGCTGGGGCGCTCGGGACCGAGATTGACCTTTTTGGTCCCGATCTTAGATCATGCGCAAGGTGTGCGACGAGCAGAAGCGGCCGACAAGGCCGGAGGAGGCATCGGACGCCATCTGGGCGCTGATGCAGCGAATGTGGGCGCAGGAGGCGGCGACCAGGCCGGCGTTCGTCGAGGTGGCCGCGGAGATGGCCCGCTGGTAAAACGGGTGTTCGATTCGGAGTCGTAGAGTATCTAGTCTCGCGATTCGTACCTGGTGGAGATGCAACGATAGACATCGGATCCAGATCGCTACCCAGAAGGGGCCCGGATGCAAAGGATAAACGCCGCGAGCAGCCCCGCTGCCGCGGCCCACGCCCACGCCGCGATCCCCTGCCTCTCCCTGGCCCTCGGCTCCGCACTCCCGTCCCGCTGGTCGGTAATGACCTCCCCTCCCTCGTCCCGGCACGGTACCCTCCCCCCATCCGCATCCGCGCACCCCGTCGTCGAGCAGGGTATCGTTCCCCACTTCCGCGCGTCGCCCGAGGGTTCGAGGATCCACCTCCCGTCCGCGTTGCGCCTCGCCGCGCACGACACCTCCGGGTCGCCCCTGTCCAACACGAGCCGCAGGTCGGTCGCCATGAATAGCATCCCCGCGTCGCCGGCCGAGTCGCCCGCCGCCAATGCCGGCCGCGCGTCGGGGCCGAGGAGCTGGCGGATCCAGCAGGGTTTGCCGTCGGCGTAGGTAATTGCGCCAGGCTCGGGGCCGCAAAGCTCGAGATCGGCGGTGTAACGGCCGGAGGGGGAGAGGAGGTTGCGGATACCGACCACGCGGGAGGGGGAAATGCCGAGCGGCGCGGCCCAGGTCTCGACGACGCGCTGTGGGCTCGCGGAGACGATCCAGATGTCGAACCCGTGTGAGAGGAGGGCCGAGACGAGGTCGACCATGTGCGGGCGGTAACGTACCGCCGCGTCCGCCAGGACTCCGCCGACGGAGGATTGGGAGCCCGAGGGCACTGAAAGGGCCTCCTCCCGCGCGGCGGACGCGAGCGCCAAAACTTCCCCCGGGGTGAGGCCGACAAGAAGCTGCGCCGCAAACGCGTACGCGGGATTGTACTGCTTTCTGTTCCACCCGTGGAACGCCGGGTGCCCGACGGCAGTCCGCCCCAGCTTGTACGCGAACCAGAGCTCCGAGTGGCACGCGGAGCCGGAGAGCGCGCCGGAGGTGGGGCACGCGGCGCGGAGCGTGTACAGCGCCTTGTCCGTCAGGTACGGGCTGACCGAGCTCCAGTTGCCGTTTGGAGGAGGTCTGAGCAGCCCGTTCCGCAGCGCGTACGAGAGCGTCGCGTCGGCGACATCGCCCCGCACGACGGTGTTGTCCCAGTCCAAGACTGCGATTGGATGTCTAGACGCGTCGAAACGCGCGCTGGTGTTGCCCAGGGCGAGGAGGAGCGTGTCGACGCGTTCGCGGTTGCACGCGTGCCACGGCAGGGACGGGTCCAGGAGGCGGGCTGCGGACGCAATGCCGGCAAAATCGAGTAGGAAAATTGCGAGGAGGAATAAATGGACGACCATCGCCGTCCTAGACCGTCCAGTCTTAGTGTGTAGTCAACGTCGCGAGTGAAGACGGGACGAAAGTCCCGGCCTCGTCGCGTTCCCACCATGTTCCCGCGGCACCACGTCCTCCACCGCGTCGTGCACGCACGCGCGGTGCCGCCGGTCATCGCGGCCGCGGCGGTCGGCAGCGTGGAGCTCCTGCGCGCGGTGGCGCCGCCGCCCGACGCGCCCGACCGGGACACCCTCGTTGAAGAGCTGCTTGACGCCGAGCTTGAGGACCGAGGGCCCGGGACACGCGCAGCCTCGGAAGACAATGTGGATGTCTATGCGCAACGGACCTTGCTGCCGCGGGCAACCACACCGGGTTTCTGGCAGCCTGGGCAGCGCTAGTTGGGCCATTCGACCTCGAAGTGGCCTTCACGAAAGCGCTGCGGTGGTTCGCGGACGAGACTCTTATCTGGATGCTCGATAATCTTGCGACTCTGAAAGACGACGACGAGGAGGAGGACCTGCGTGCGAAGCTGGCCGACAGAGGGAAGGCGGCCGACTTTATCCTGCATCTAGCGTTGGCGGACAAGGGACACCACGAGCAGTTTCCGATTTTGGGGTGCTTACGGAAACAGACCAATTGCAGGCTAGCAAAGCAGCCCTGCGACGGTGCTACGACGCGCTGAAGGAGCGAGTGTACTCGCGATTCGAAGGATACCCCACTCGTGGCGAACAGTTCGACGCGCGTGGTTGTAGTTTGTTGGTGATCTGCGGCCGCTGGACGACTTACGAGGCGCTCAAGGAACTCGGCCACGGTCCGACCAGGAACTGGTGGCGCCCCCACTTTGACACTCTGCTCTGGTTGCTGGACACCCGCCGAGCTTCCCTCCTGTTCCTCCGCATGCTCGGCGACTTCTTCCCCGACGACACTCCGACGCGCAGCGAGATCCTGCACTGGGTCCGGGACCACGCCGTGGCGCACTGGAGGAACCCTGACTTGCTACGGATGCTCCTCGACTCCGGGCTCGTGGGCGCGGATCCTGTGCTGCTCTCGTCCCTGCTCGACGCCGCCGGCCCGTCCGCGGAATACGTTACCTCGGCCGGTTTCGTTGGACGCCGCGATCTCTTCAACTGCCTTTGGATCGCCGTCCAACGCCTCGCCGCCGCAACGTGAGGCTCCGGCGCCGGCTCGAACGACCTCGCCGCCGCAATCTGCGCCATCCAGGACCGCTCCGGCACGATCGCCGGATGCAGGAGCTTCGTCCTACTCTTGCTTTACTTCGGCGCCGGGAGGCCGTCGGGGATGCTGCGGGGACTGCTCGGCAGAACGGGGTACAGGGGCCTCGCGGGGGACGTGCTCGAGGTTGCGCGGTGGAAGAGGTGGATCGCGCGGGCTTCCTTGGGCGGGCTGCCGCCCGAGATCGCGGAGCGGATCATGTGACTTTCGTGGATCGAGATGCTTCGCTAGGCGGGCAGGCAATAGGAGCACCGAATCGTTTGAATTGTGCCACCCAACTTCCTTCCCCCTCGTACACGACAAGACGATAGATGCTCAGATGATCTTTACCCCCGCGTCCGCCAGGACCTTGCACGTGATCGCCACGAAGCTCGACTCGACGATGGCCACCGGCACCGCGGTGCCCCAGCTGATCTTACCGGCGGCGCCGCCGGCGAGCGCCAGGGCGGCGACGAGGGTGCGCGCGATCACGCTGGACTTGGCAAAGTCGGTGTTGTTGTCTTGGGCGGCCTTCCAGACTTGGAAGAACAGGGAATGAAGGGGCGGGAGCGAGGCGGGAGCGCCTGGACCTACAGTAAACCATGAGAGCCGCGAGGCAGGTGGCCCTCATGTACGCCGTCTTCTCGTCGGACTTGTCCGGGTCGCCCTGCAAACCACGTCAGGCGGGTTCCGTGCGGCCCGCGTCCGGGGCGGCTCACCAGCTTCAGCACCGACGCGACCGGGGCGAAAAAAGCAGTTGCCGACTGCGGAGAGAACATGTCCAGACCCGCGAGGGTGGCGCAGTCTGGGAGGCCGCGATTAGAGGTCTGGAGAGGCGATATCGGAGGCAGGAGGACCCACAGACGCCTGTTGGGGCGCGGTGCCGCGGTGTGCGAGGCGGGAGGATGCGGAGCGATGGCGAACGTGAGCGCCGATCTCGGGAGCGAGCCGGCCGCGAATCCCACTGTTGATCTTCATCAGCATTGCAATGGAGGCCATGGCGGCGGCGGGAATGTGTAGTTGCGCGGGCGGACGCGGCGGAGGGAGTTGAAGGCACGAGGTTGTGACGAACGTTGGAGGAAGGATGGAAGCTTCGGCTTCAGCCAGGTTTCGGAGGGAAGACTGGACCCCGCCCGAAGGCCGGACATGCTCCCGCCTTTGCCCAAGTGTGACAGTGTGCTTGGCATCACATCTCGCCGTCCTCCGTTGGCGGCGTGGGTAGGACTTCACTCTCCGGATGCCACCGCTTACGACTTCTTGTACACCCTTTTGCTTCGACTGTCTCCCACTTCCAAAAGACGCCGGTTGCGGAGCGCGAGCTGATTCTGATGTGGATCGAGGGTTTGGTTCGCTTTCCGGGTCTGCGAGCCTTGTTACTTGGCAGACCGGGCTCGCTACGGACCAGATCCACCCGAGAAGTGTCACCACACGCTGCGGTAGTCAAGGCCCATCCGGGTCCGACCCCAAATCCGCAAGCAGCCGCACGTTTGCCCCCTCCGCCGCGGCCGCCGCCGCCCAGACGGCCGCCTCGCGCGCCATTTCCTCCGCAGCCGCCTCCCTCGCCTCCCCCAACTTCCTCGCCTCCTCCCTGCGTGCTTCGTCCGACGCCAGCTTGACGTCGTCCCGCGGGGGAGGCGGCACCGCGAACCGGTAGATCTTGTTGCCGCCCTTGATCCCCTCCCCCGCCGCGCACCGCTCGATCAGGATGTGCTCCCCGTTCCTCAGATTGCGCCAGTTGTCGAACTCGGTCACGTCCAGCCGCATGAACCGCAGCGAGAAAAGGCGCGCAAGCAGGCCGTGGGTTACGATGATGAGCGTCGTGGGGTGGCGGGGCCAGGCGCGCGCCTGGGAGCGGTACAGGGATTCCAGGAAGATGCTGACGCGGTCGTAGACGTCGGCGCCGGATTCGCCGTGTGGTATGCGGTAGTAGCTGTTCCGGAGGGAGCCGCGGATCAGCGCGTCGTGCGGGTAGCGGAGGCCGGGGATGGCGACCCACAAAGGCCCGTACGCCACCCTCTCGGCCTTAATTTTCTGCATCTCGGCAAAGTTCTGGAAGTTGCCCCAGTCTTGCTCCCTCAGCCTCGGCTCCACCCGCACGTCCCACTCCACACCCCCACCCGTCGCCGCCGGGACCACCGCCTCCCCCTGCCCCCCCGCATCGGTCGCCTGCTCCGGCGTCCCCCCGAAGCTCCGCAGAATCTCCTCGAGCGTCTGCCGCGTCCGCACGTACGGGCTCACGTAGAACCGCACGCGCTCCCCGTCCTCGACCATACCCCGCAGCCGCCTCCCGGCCTCGAACGCGTCGCGCCGGCCGCGCTCGGTGAGCTCGAGGAGGTGGTCCGGGACCGTGGCCATCACGCGCCAGTCGCGGTTGCCCTGCGACTCGCCGTGGCGCACGAGGATGATCCGGGAGGGGAGCGTCGCGTCGGGGTCCGGCGGGCCCGACATCGCGGGCGGGAGGGGCCAGGAACGGCAGCAAACGCGGGGAAAATAACCTGGGAGGGAAAATGAGCGGCTAGGAGGGCCGAGGAGCGGCCTTGGGCGGTGTGGTGGACCGGAGTTGCGGGAAGGGCCAGGGTCCACTTTGGACTTCGGGGCGCACATGGGCCCCAGGTGGACGATCATTCTAATAATCGCGCTTCAAATCGGTCCCTCGGACTTGAAATCTGGCCGCAGTGGCATCCTCTGTCGATGGTTGCAGCGACGACTCGGCTATCAAAGAGCCCCCCAAAGGCTGCGTCATCCTCCGTGCACCGTGCATTCAATCCGGGATCCGGTCTGCGCGGCATTCAAGTACATACATATGTGTAGTGCAGCAGGCGTATCCTGTCCAGCACCAGATCCACCGTCCACTCCCGAGCCTACTCTGTCCGGGGCCCTGGCCAGCTCCTCAAAGTCGTCCCAGAGCGAGAAAGATCGCCAAACCCGGGCCTCCGGCACGCGTCCCGCTGCCCAAGAACGCCCCCCTACCCTACCACGATCTCCTAATCATCCCCATCTGGCCCCGATCGTCGCCCTCACGAAGCACCCCCCGCAGTGTCCCCGCGTCGAGCTCCCCGCCACCGCAGCGCACCGGGGACACATCCCCCCCGCGCACGCGGCGCAGCCCGTCGCGGCGCACGAGGAGACGGGCGAGGAGCAGGAGACGCAGTTCGCGGGGGTGCATGGGGAGACGAGGTTGCACGAGGGGCAGAAGGAAGGGAGGAGGTGTTCTGCCCCGGGGGCGAGGCCGTAAGGGAGGAGGGCAGCGAGGAGGGACGGGAGCAGAGGTTCCGGCGGGGGGGCTCGGGTTGCATGTTGGGGGGAAGTGGTGTCCAAAGGGCCGTGTGGCGGCGCGGGGTTCGCGGCTGGGGAGCGTTGCGCGGGGCACCCGGGGCCGTCCGCAGAAGCGGGGGACGAGTCCGTTGCCACGACCGCGCGCAGGGCCATGTGCAAAGCCGAGAAGGATGGAACTGGCGCGATGTGCCGAGGTGCTGTTCAACCAGGATTCGTTGCGGAACATCCGAATGGAAGCACCAGCCCGGCCGATGACGACACTGAGATAGCGCACGCGCCGCCGCGCCGCCGGTTGGGGGATGACGGGGCCCCTGGGAGGGGGGATGGCGAAGCCAACGGGAACGGGGAGCGGTGCTGCGCCGGGCAGAACGCGCTGGACAGAGCATTGGGCGGAGTTCCGGGGTCGGCCGGACGGCATGTGACAGGCGGACTGGCGCGCGGCCAGGTTGCCAAGGCGAAGGCCCGCGACCCGCAGATAAGAACATAAGTGATCGTCTAGTGGTTCGTCGAACCCCGCAATGTGGCGTCCGTCCGCCCCGTGCAGCTACGTCGTGAGCCCGACAGCCCGTCCCATCCCGATGCGAGCCCCGCCCTTCGCATCTCCCCTTGCTGAACATGGCGCGTCCGGCGAGCCACCATGCGGCGTTCCGAAGACGTCCGTGTCGGAGCGCGCGGCCCAAGAGTGCACCTGCTGGGTGGTCCCCTACACGCCCCCGGGCCGTTCTTCCACCCCTTCTCCGCCGCTCCTCACGCCCCCGCCTCGACCTTCTTCTCCCCCCACCCCCCTTTCCTCCCCGCAATCGCCCCACTCACGAAGCACCCCCCGCACTCGCCCCACCTGAACCTCTCCGCGCCTCCCGCGCACATCCCGCACATCCCTTCGCCGCAGGTGACGCACGCCACGGCGGCGCAGGGAGCGACGGGGGCGGGGCACGAGACGCATTTGGTGGGGGGGCAGGGGGAGAGCAGGCCGCACGCGGGGCAGAACGACGGGGGGAGGAGGTCGGCGATGCAGAGCGCGAGTTCGGGGGGGAAGCCGTAAGGGAGGAGGAGGGGGAGGAGGAGGGGGAGGAGAAGGGTGCGTGGGTTAGAGTCGGGGGGTGGGGGGGGAGGGGCGCAGGGGGTGCCGGGGGTGGCGTCCCCGCGCGGGGAGGGGGCGCGGTGCGGTGCGAGGCAAGGCGCGGCGGGGGTTTCCATGGCCGGGCTGGCAGATCGGCGGGCCTGCAAGGAGCGGCGGAGGTTGACGGGGCGAATGGTTCCGCGCCGTACGTGACTCGTCGCGACGAAGAGCCGAGGGAACGCGCCGGGAACGCGTCCTAGAAGCACCAGCCCGCGTCGCTGACGCGACGAGATAGCGAACGCGGGGCGGATTCGGGGAGGCGCGGAGGGTAGCGCGGTTGCAAGAAGGTGTTTCGAAATTGATCCCGGCGAGGGGAGCGGATGTAGCCAGCGGGAGGGAGGATGGTGCAAGGAGGCGGAAGTCGTCGGGGGTTCTTGGAGGCCGGCACGTGAACTGTGGGACTCGGGGCTTCCTGCGCGGTTCCGGCGCGGGGACGGGTGCAACAATTTCGGGGAGACTGAGAAAAGCTGACGGTGTGCCATTGGAGCTCTGCATGTCGATACTGCCGTCCGAGCGGCCGGGTTGCGTCGTCGGGGCTGAACGCTGGCTGGACGTTCGGGAACGGGACGGGAGCCGCTTCGCCGCAGGCCCATAGGGGGCCGGGGAGGGAGAGACAGGTAGCAGCAAAAACCGAACCTTCGATTGCCTCGACCAGCAGAGGATGGCCGGCGTGGTTGGCCCGGTTCCCCACCGGGATGTGTCCCACGGGGCGACGGCCACGGTTGGACGGCGCTGCGGTGCATGCCCGGCCCCCGCGACGGGCCTGCCCTGAACCGTGCCCGACGCCCGGCGTTCCCGAGGGCCGTAGGGCAGATGGCTCGCCGCTCCAGCTCGGACAGCCCCCTGTTTTGTCCCCCGTCGGTTTTCGGCGGTGGGGCCGGGCTCAGCCATGCCAGGTTGGCCAAAACCACGCACGTCAACAACGGCAGCCCGGCCATGCGCGCGCGGTGGGCGGCGTGGCGGCTCGTGCGGGCCGCGCGGCTGGCGGCGGTGCCGCGTGCGGCGGCGGCGGCGCTGTTCGCGGGCGCGGCGGCGGCGAGTTGTTTGCGGGAGAAACGGTTCCGCGACGTGCTTTGGGTGTGCGCGCTGCTTGCCGGCCTGGCGCTGCTGGCGGCCGGGCTGACGCGCCGCCCCGCCTTCGGGCTGTTTGTCGGCGGGGCCGTGCCGGCGGGGCTGCTCGCGGCGTCGGCGGCAAAGGCGCGCCACGCCGGCCACCCGCTGCTGCCCTACGACGTCGTCTACCTCGGCCCCGAGGCCGCCGTCGTGCTCCTCGACTACCCAATAGTGTTGTTGGGGGCGCTGGTCTCGCTGGGATTCGCGATCCTGGCCGGCGCGTGGCTCTGGCTGGCCGACGCGCCGCTCGACGGAACTGCCTTGCCCGGAGGGGACGGCGACGCCGGCGACCCGTGGAGCCCGCTGCTCCCCGCCCCCGGCGGCTCCCCGGGCTCGGCTTCTCCGGGGTGGACGACGCCGCTCGGCACTCCGCTCCGCACGGTCTCGGGCTCGCCGGGCTCCCCGGGCCCGCCCTCCCTTCCGCAACCCGCCGGCCGCCGGCCCCAGCACCCCCTGCTCTCCTGGATCCTCTCCCACCCCGCCCTCTGCTCCTCGATCCTCGGCCTGTCCCTTCTCTCCCTCTCCCTGGCCGAGCTGACGGTCTGGAAACCCCCGCGGCGCACCGACAGCGTCTGGACCGACATGACCGGCACCTTCACGCTCTCCAACTTCGTCTTCCTCTTCCAGTCCGTCCGCCCGTCGCTCCCCCCGCGGAGCTCGGCCGAAGAGGCGCGCAAGATGTTCGGGCACACCCTCGTCGACGAGTCCCGCATCCCGCCGCCAAAGGAGCGGTACCCGGACGTCTACCTGGTGATGGAGGAGAGCACCTTCGACCCCTGGACCCTCCTCGCGTGCAACGTGACCTCGCTGTGCCTCTGGCCGGGCATGTTCCACGCCGACGCCTCCTCCCTCGCCACCGGCGTCCTGCGCTCCCCGGTCATCGCCTCGGGGACGTGGATCGCCGAGTTCGCCACCCACGCCGGCCTGCTCCCCGAGGACTTTGGCGCGGCGGGGGGCTACGCGCCCTTCTCCCTCGCCCCGCGCATGACGCGGTCCCTCGCCGGGTTCTTCAGGTCGCGGGGGTACAGGACCGTCGCCATCTACCCCGGCTCCCGGCGGCTGCTCAACACCGACCGCGCCTACAAAGCCTACGGCTTCGACCACTTCTACGACTCGCTGATGCTCAAGCTGGGCCACTGGTACGGCCACGCGGACCGCAAGATCCTCGACGCCGCGCTTCGGCTCACCCAGCCGCACCTCGACGACGGCCGCCCGCTGTTCGTCTACGCCATGACCATCCGCAACCACGGCCCGCACGACACCGCGCTGCCCCGCCTCCCGCCGCCGTGGAACGCCCCGCTGTTCCCGTGGGCGGGCGAGCGCGACGCGACGGCGCTGCAGAACTACCTCCGCAGGCTGAACGACTCCCTGGTCGCCCTCGAGGCGTTCAAAAGGCAGGTCGCCGCGCGGAACAGGACGGCCGTGGTCGCCGCGTACGGGGACCACCGCCCTGCCTTTGCCGCTGTCGGCGCGGGCAAGGCCAGGCTCGGCGCGACGCTGGATCCGTCGCGGTACGAAGCCCACGTCGGGGGCGCACTGCAGGCGTGGAACGGGATGATGATGGAGAAGCGCGCGACGTGGTACAAGTTCGCCTCCATCCCCTCCCCCGCCGCCATCCGGACCGCGTCGAACGCCGGGGTGCCGCCCGTGATGGACCTCGCCTACCTCGGCTGGGCGCTGGCGCGGGCGGCGGGGGTGCCCCCGGATTCGTTCCTGGCGTCGCAGGGGGAGCTCGCGCGGCTGTGCGGGGGGAAGATGGCGGGGTGCGATGCCGGGACAAAAGCGAGGTGGTACGCGTGGGTGCTGGACGTGCTGAAGGTGCTGGAGTGACGGTCGGAAGGGCGGGGAGGGGAGGCGGGCGGTGGGAAAGGAGGTGCGGTGCGAGGATGAGGGCGTAATGTATGCTCGAGAAGTACCATGTAGAGCAAGAAGGTGAATGTAATGCAAGGAAGGTTCGTCCCGGTTTGTCCCATCCATTCCGGTCGCTAGCTCCTACACTCTGGGTTTACTGGCTATAGAACAGCATCGGTGTCGACATGTCCGTCCGTCCTCCGAGATATGACAATATCCTCCCGTCCGGCCGGTCCCGCGCTCAAGTCCCAAGGCAGTATGTCCGAGGCACCCTCCGTACCCGAGCCCCGCTCACATCCCCTCCGCCTTGCCCTGCGGCCCCGAAAGCCCGGGCCTTTTCACACCCATCATCCCCCTCACGAAGCACCCGCCGCACGCGCCCCAGCGGAAGTTCCCCGTGCCCCTGGCGCACGCCGTGCACATGCCCCCGCCGCACGTGCGGCAGGCGGTGGCGGCGCAGGGGGGAACGGGGGCGGGGCAGGAGAAGCACTTGGCCGGGGGGCAGGGGGAGCACAGCAGGCACGAGGGGCAGAACGCGGGGGGGAGGTGCTCGGCGATGCAGAGGGCCAGTTCGGGGGGGAGGCCGTGCGGGACGAGGAGGGAGAGGAGGAGGGGGAGCACGGGGGTCGGAATGGCGGGCGGGTGCGGCGGGGCGGAGGCGTGCGGGGCGGCCGACGAGGGGCACGGGTGCGGGCAGGCGGAGGAGGCGGCGGATTCCATTGCTGCTTCGGCGGGGCGCGGGGTGTCGTCGGCGGTCGAGGTGCGGTTGCCCGGCTCGTCGTCCGCCGTCTGATATATGTGCGGCCCCGTCGGGGGAGAATCGTGGAAGCGGACGTGAGGAACGGCGGGAACGGTCCTTGGAACACCGTCACCAGCCGCCCGAGAAAACGGCTGACGCGCGACGAGATAGCCACGCGGAATCGGATCGGACCCATGCCGGGGCGGCGGCCGGGGTGCGACAATTTCGGGGGGTGTTAGGGAGCTCTCCGGAGGCCCGTACGGCCGTCGGGAGCGCCGGCGGGCGGCAGGGGAAAGCAGGTGATGGAGGCTGGAGTGGCTGGCGGACGTTCCCGGCCGAAGCGGCGAACCTGCGGCGATGCGGCGACCGGTCCGGGCCCGGACTTCCACGCGCCTTCCACGAAGAACGCCTGCCGGAACGCATGCGCTCGGGAAAACGGCACCGGCGAACACAGTACCGTCGTCGTGGTCGTCGCCATGCCTGCCGTGACGCCGGGCGGCGCGGAACGCCCCGCTGCCGACCTGCACCGCCCCGACCTGCACCAACACCCGAAATCGCATGCCGGCGACGCGTTTGGCTCGGAGGAAACGGACTTCGGCGCCTCCGGCGACCTCCTTTCCGTCGCCGAGCACTCGGGCGATGCCGCCGGCCCCATGGCCCAGCTCCTCCCCACCTCCCCGGCCCGGGCCGGGGCGTGGCACGCCCTCATCGGAACCCTGTGCCGCACCCCCCGGCCCCGCGGCCACGGCCCTTGCGTGCTCCGCGGCCCCCGAGCCCTCTCCGCCTCCGGCGAGGTGGAGCGCACGGGCGTTTTCGAGCTGCTCTCCCTCCCGTCGGACATCTTGCCGCTCGTCTTTCGGTACCTCTTTGACTGCGAGCTGGGCCGCCTCTCGGAGGCCTCCAAGGCCTCTTACCGTGTTTGCCTCCCCGAGTTCGCCTTCCGTGTACGCCGCATCGAAACCCCGGAGGCCTTGCGCAACGTGAAACGTCCGCGCAGGACGGTGGTGGAGGAGCACAAGAAGATGAAAATCCTGCACATGTCGCTGGCTGGAAGCCCGGTAAAGCATGTGGTGGTGTGTCACCGCAAGGGGTTCCCCAGGGCGACCCTCAACGGCTGCAAGGTACAGTAGGGAACGGCGGAGCACGGCGGCGCACCGCACCGCGTGATCCCGAAGAGTAGTTATTGTACAGATGGCAAAGGGACGAAGGAAGCTTCTTTCACCCACTGGCATGAACTGGAAGCAGAATACAACGGGGACCAAGTGCGCCTCCGTCGGCCCGTGCACGTGAGTCGGACTCCCAGCCCCTCCTCCCAGCTTCACACGTTTCCGATCCTCATTCACCGGACCCGCGCCACGAAGATCCGGATTTCGGATTTATCCAACACGGGTCTTCCGGATGGCGACGGGCGACGGTGGGCCGCCTTCCATCGCGCCCCGAATCGCTCGATCGCCGCTTCGACGACGCCGGGTTCGTCGACTCTCGATCCGTTCCATGCATCTCGGAGAAGAGATTGCAGTTCGTCCTTTCGATTAAGCCTACTACGTACAGCGAGTTCCGCGTTCGATGAGAGCTTCGTCTCGCTCCAATCCGTCAGCCCGTCCACCCCGCCCACCACTTTCCCTCCTCCGCCGATGCCGGAATAAAGCCGCGTCCCTCACTTCTTGCCCTCCTCCGCGCGCCAAAACCGCCCCTTCCTCACCCCCATGATCCCCATCACGAAGCACCTCCCGCACTCGCCCCACCTGAAGTTGCCCGCCGCCCTCGCGCACGAGGGACACATGCCTCCGCCGCAGGTCACGCAGGCCGTCGATGCGCAGGGCGGCACGGGGTGCCGGCACGACATGCAGTTCGAGGGGGTGCAGGGGGAGACGAGGTCGCACGAGGGGCAGACCTGGGCAGGGAGGTAGTCGGCGATGCAGAGGGCGAGTTCGGGGGGGAGGCCGTGCGGGACGAGGAGTGAGAGGAGGAGGGGGAGCACGGGGGTCGGAATGGCGGGCGGGTGCGGCGGGGCGGGGGCGTGAGGGGCAGCGGCCGAGGAGGGGCACGCGTGCGGGAGGGCGGAGGAGGTGGCGGATTCCATTGCTGCTTCGGCGTGGGGCGGGGTGTCGTCGGCGATCGAGTTGGCTTGCCGACTGCGGCGCTGATATACGTGCGGCCCCGTCGGGGAGGAATCGTGGAAGCGGACGTGCGGAACGGCGGGAACGCTCCTTGGAACTCCAGCACCAGCCGCCCGAGAAAACGGCTGACGCCGCGAGATAGCAACGCGGAATGGGATCGGGGCGTTGCGGGGGCGACCGCCGCTGCGCGACAGTTGGGAGGGTGTTCAGGAGCTCTCCAGAGGCCCTCACTGCCTTTCGGGAGCCCGGCGGGCGGCAGGGGCAGGCAGGTGATGGCGGCTGGGTTGGCTCCCAGGACGTTCGCGGCCCGAGGCGGCGAACTTGCGGCGATGCGGGGACCGGTCCGGACCCGCTTCCACCCGAGTTCCACCGAAGAACACCTGCCGGAACACATGCGCTCGAATATAAGGCAGCCGCGAACCCAGCCTCGTCGTCGTGCACACCGCCATGCCTGCCGTGACGCCCAGCGGCGCGGGACGCCCCTTTGCAAACCTGCCTACTCTCCCGAAACCGGGCGCCGGTGACGCGACTCCACCGACCGAGGAGGAGCTTGCCGCCCCTGTCGAGCTCCCCCCCGCCCAGGAAGCTGCCGAGCAGTCGACGGACGATGCCGCCAACCCCCCTGCCGGGCTCATGCCGCCGCTCCTCCCTGCTGCCCACGACATTGCGGCGCGATGGAACGGCCTCATCGACGCCTTGCGACGCTCATTCCCACCCCACCGCGACCACGGCCCGTGCGTGCTCCGCGGCCCCCGTGCCGGCTCCGCCCCCAACGAGCCTCAACGCGGCGGCGCCTTCGAGCTGCTCTCGCTCCCCCCGGACATCTTGCCGCTCATCTTCCGGTACCTCTTCGACTGCGAGTTAGCCCGCCTTTCGGAGGCCTCTAAGGACACATACCGGGCCTGCCTCCCCGAGTTTGCCTTCCGCGTGCGCCGCATCGAAACCCCGGAGGCTTTGCGCAACGTGGACCGTCCGCGGAAGACGGTGGTGGAGGAGCACAAGAAGATGAAGATCTTGCACATGGCGCTGGCAGGGAGCCCGGTAAAGCACGTTGTGGTGTGTCACCGCAAGGGGTTCCCCAGGGCTACGCTGAACGGGTGCAACGTCCAGTAGGCGACCGAATGGGGGGAGTGAACGCAGGGCCCGCAGGCAGAGAATATCGTGTACATCAGAAGCAGGCATACCAGTGAATGTGGAATTGCGGTTCATACTCTGACACTGCCTATGGCGAAGTCTGTGGTGCGGTCGCGAACACTCGAATAGTCGGCACCCCTCGTTTGAGCTCCGCCCAGCCCGCCCCCCCCCGCCCCCCCCGGCCCGGCCTCGTCCCGCCGCGCATTAGTTCCTGTAGTACGTCCCGGTCACGGTAATCGTGAACGGGTTGGACGCCACCGCAGTCTCGATCTGCCCCGACGTCTGCGCCGCGGTGGCGTCGATCGACACGGTAACCGTCGCCGTCCCGACGCTGGCCGCGGTCGACGTGTACTTGAGCCGGAACGGCAGGGGCGACTTGGCTCTGGGCGTTAGGGTCATGGTTTGCGACCCCGCGTAGGAGAAGGAGGCGCTCTTGGTGCTCTGCCCCAGCACCGACACGGTGCGGATGGTCAGGGCGGCGTTGCCCGGGTTCGTGGCCCACAGGGTCGTCGTGAAGGTGTTGACGGTCTCGGAGACGGTGAAGCCGTGCGCCGCGCCAACGTCGACGCTGAGGGTGGCCGTTTGCTGCGTTGCCGCCGCAGGTCAGACTCTGCGCAGGGAGTCTGTTTGCCGAGCCCGCCTCCGACTCACCAGGGAGGTCATCGTGGCGTACCCCATCACGGACGTGGGTTGGAGGAACAGATCGCCGGAATCGCCGCTGGGGTAGAAGATCACCCTGACGGTCTGCTTGGCCGTGCCCCCAGTCGTTGCCGTCCACTTGACCACAGCAGTGACGATAGCCGTGCCCCCCGCCGAGACGGTCTTGGGGTCGGGGCTGCCCAGTGCCCACCCGATCCGGGTTTCGGCGCCCAAGACATCCACGTTTGATGGTATGAACACGCGGGCGTTGCCGAGGTTGGTGAAGGGGTGAGGGCGGTTTCGGAGGTTGCGGTTCCCGGAGACGCGGAGGAGCCGGTGACGCTCCCGCCCTGGCGGCGGAGAAGAGAAGGGATAAGGGGTCAGGCTCAGCGGTGATCCTTTCTTATCGCCGAACCCACCCTCTTCGAAACGGTCGCCGTGGCGTAAAACACGTACGGGTCCGAGGCTACTGGAGTCGCCGCCGTCGCAGTGATCGTGATGCGGGCGCCCGGAGTGGCCGAAACCGTCGCCGGTGCGGTGATCCTGGCGATGAGAGAGAAGGTCGCAGCTTGCCCGCCCGAGATTACCGATGGCTGCAGACTGTCCTCCACGACGTTGATGTTGCCGTTTTGATCGGGCCTCCAGGAATTGTCCTCGTAGATGCCGACGATGGTACAGTCCATGCTGCCCAGGTTCGTGACGGTGAGGGCGGTATACGCCGGCTGGCTGACCGTGTTCCCGAAGGAGGCTGTTGCCGAGGCCGCAAATCCCACCACGCTGAGCGTCGGCGCAATGGCGGCGGGGCCCGTGCACCCGGTCTCCGATGCAGTAGCGGTCGCCGAGCCCGTGCTCGGCGCCTTTGAAGTAGTGTCCGTCGGCGAGCTGGTGCCGGGATCGGCCTACCGCCGGTACAGGTGCTCCGCCCCTGCTCGGCCCTTCGAGTACCCAACGCAGGCCAGCTGCCCCGGCGGCGTCCCTTGAAAGCCGAATTCGCTAGGTGCGGACATGTTTCAGTCTAGGCGGTGCGAGGCGTCCAGTTGGTCCCACCAATAGTAGTCTTCAGGGCACTGGCTGCACAGGCGGCGGAAGAGGACGTGGGGTCCGGTGCCGTTGAGCGACCTGGGCTCCACCGGGGTGGGGCTGCTGGTGCTTCAGCAAAGGCACCACCGCGCTACAGGCACCATTGGCAATGTACCTCGCGTCGGCATTGGGGCCCGCGAACAGCGCAATTGCCACGGCCAGCGCCGCGGCCGTGAACATGCCACCCAGACGGCCTCGGGGGCCCCTCATGTTTACGCGGGCCGCGGTGGCAGAAAGACGTCGAGAGGAAGAGATTCTGCGCGCAAAGAGCGCGGCGCAAGCTTCCCACTAGCGACCTCGGGTGGGCCCAGGGGGCCAAGCGGCGAGGCGGTCCCGATTTCCAGGGTTTTGCAGGGTGTTTGGGGGACAACCCGTTCCCCGTCCGAATCACGCGCCCCGGTGACGCTGTCCTCGCGGCCATCATCGCCATAAGGTCCCACGAGATGGCGCCACCGGCTGTTGCAGGCGCAAACCGCCCGGTGCGCTCCCAAGGGCATGCATCTGCCCGCCCCGTGGGGGACCCTCGAAATGACCCTGGGTGGTCGCCGCAACTTGACGGCCGTTCCGCGCGAGCGTCGAAGCGGGCGCCGACAGCAAGGCATAAGGATCTCGGTGGTTTGGCGCCCTTACATCAACCCTGCAACTTTATTGCCGCGGGAACGCAAGGCCGCCGGCGACCAAGGCCCTTTTCCGCCCTCCTAGTACGGCTGGGCTTCATATAAACGGACGGGTGCTGGTGGATTGCTCAATGAGCCACGATTCGACGTCGCCGCGCGGGCGCCGAGAACGAGATGTATCGCAGACGAAGGCGCCCAACAACCCCTCAGTTGTTCTTGCTCCTCTTCCCCCCTCCACCCTGGTGCCCCCCCTTGCGCTTCCCCCGGCCCCCACCGCCGCCGCCGCCGCCCCTGCCCCCCTTGCCCTTGTCCTCCTTCCCCTTGTCCTGCCCCTTCTTCCCGCGGGGGTTCTGCTTGCGCTCGAAGATGCGGCGCACCTGGGCTTCGTAGTCGTCGAAGAAGGCCGGCTCCTCGAACTCTGCGCCACGCGAAACCCGCATCAGCATCGACCGCCAACCGTGCCGCGAGGGAGGACCAACCGGTGGCCTTGCGCACGTCCGCCGTCGCCTCCCCGATCTTCACCTTGCCCTCCTCCCCCGAGTCCTTGGCGATCCGCGCGAGCACTCTCTCCGCGAGCGGCGTCGACGGGTCCTCGCCGGGCAGCTCGAACGGCGGCTTCTGCGGCGAGGCGTCCGAGGCGGGCTCGGCGGGCGCGGAGGAAGAGGGGTCGACTGCGTGGGCGTCGGAGGAGGCGGGAACGTCCTCGGGCTTGGCGTCGTCGGACCACTTGATCTCGTCGCCCTCGCCGGTCTCGGCCTTCTCCCCGTCCTCCCGGCCCTCGGCCTCCTCATCCTCCTCCTTCGCCTCCTTCATGTCCTCCTCCTTCGCCTCGCCCTCCTTGCCCTCCCCTTCAGCCCCCTTCTCCTCCTCGCTCTTCCTCTTCTTCTCCCCGTAGAGCACAAACGCCGACGTCTCCCCCGGCCTGTACGCCACCCACTCCACCCACCCGTGCTTCCTGAACGCCTCCCTCATCGCGTCCATCCCCGTCCCCTGCGGCACGCCGGAGCAGTAGATCAGGCGGCCGGGGTTGCGCTCGATGGGGCGCGGTTCCGTGGGTTCGGGGGGCGCGGGGGAGAGGTAGTGCAGCGTCTGGGCGGCGGGCTTGGGGGGGCGGGGGAGGGAGGAGTCGAGCGGTTTGGAGGGGTGCGCGGCGATGTAGTCGGCCCTGTCGTTGGACGGAGATCAGCGAGGCACGCGGCGGCGGGTGACGGAGGGACGCACTTGGATACGACCCTGATCTCGTTGCCCGCGTGCTCCCACTTGCGCTCCTTGGCCTTCTTGGCATCCCGCGCGTCGGCAAACTCGACGAAGCACTGGCCAGAGAAGCGCTTCTCGCCGCGGGGAGGGCGGGCGGCGTCGCCGGCCTCGGGGGCGGGCTCGGCACCCTCGGCGGGTTCGGCGGCATTCTCGGCGGCGCCTTCCGCGGACGCGGGGGAGGTGCTGGAGTAGAAGACCTTGACAAAGTCGACCTTGCCGGCCTCGGAGAAGAAGGCCTCGATGGCGGCGAGGGGGTCGGGGAGGTCCATGGGGAAGCCCTCCTGTGAACCGCGCCCGACATCAGTTGCCGTTCCCGAGACCGGTAACGGCACAATGTGCGGGCAACCCACTGCAAAGATTGTCCTGAACTGCGCGCCGGGTTTCTGCTGCAGCTGCTTCCCCCTCCGCACGTTGTCGCCCGCGGCGTCGACCTCCAGCAGCCCCTTGGACGCGCGCAGGGCGGCGGCGACGACGGGCTTGGACGACGAGAGCGCGCGCAAGCGGTTGAAGGTGAGCAGCGTGTCGAGGGGGACCCAGCCCTGCGGGTGGTCCGAGATGGCCTTCCACAGGAACCTAAGACGGCAGGCGGGAAAGAAGGAAGAGAAAGACGAAAGACAGAGAAATAGAAGAAGTCAGAATGGCATTCTACAGCCCGTCGGAGGCCGCGATGGCCACAGGAGACCCACTTGTCCCTCGCGAGGTTGGCGTCCGAAAAGTAGAACTCGACCTGCTTCAGGATCTTGTCGGCCAGCGCAGGGTCGGCGGCCGCGCTGCCGGCGTCGGCGGGCGCCGACGAGGTGTCCATCGGCGCGTCCGCGGGCGCGGGGGCGTCGGGCGTGGACGTGTTTGGTCGAAGGAAAAGTGGAGAGGGCAGCTTAGGAATTTCAGACGTACACCTCTAACGCCCGCCGCCGAGGAGACCCCCGGTCAAACGGCGCGAGCGCCGTCTTTCGTCCGCGTTCGACGGCGCATTGTTGTCGGCAGATTATTGCCAGCAGGCGGGGGCTTCTGGAGGGCGGACGCACCTTCGACCCAGTCAGCGCCATGACCACGCCGTCGTTCCTCGGCGTCGCGCTGCAGGCGAGCGGGCTCGGCGCCGCAACGGCGAATCGGACGGCAATTCGACGGCTCACGGACGCGGACCTCGCCGCCGCCAACGCGCTGAACCCGCGGCTGTCCGACCACGAGACCATGCTCGCGCTGGCCGGCGCGCACACCGGCCGCCCCGAGGAAAGCCAGGTCACGATGTGCGTGGACGACAACGAGGAATGGGTGGCGGAAAGGTGCTGGGGCTGCAAGCGCCGCCCCCGCGCAGGGGAGAAGCTCCTCCGCAGGCTGGAGGAGCGCGAAGGGGGGGCGCTCCGCGACGCGGTGCTGGACGGGTGCAATTTCACCACCGCGATCTCGGCCTCGCGCACGGCTTCTCGCGCTGGACCCCCGAACGCGGCCGCGCGGTGCTCGCGCTGCCGGACCCCCGCGCGAGTAGGGGCATCGCGCTGGGGTACAAATCCGACGGAGCCGCCGCCAAACCGCGCAGGGCGGACCACGGGCCCACTGCAGCGCTGGGCGACGTGCTCCATCGCATTCCCCCGGCCGCCCCTGCCAGCTTTGCGGATTTGGCGGTGATCCACGTCGGGCCCGAGAACGGGGCGGAGGGGTTTCCGACCGCCTTGGAGCAGCGCGTCCCGATCTCGGGCAGGCCCCGCGCGAGGTTCTTTGCCCTTCCGGGGGACGAGCTGGTCACCTTCCTCCAATGCTCCTCCCCCGACGGATCGCTCGCGTTGGGCCTGGAGAAAGGGGGGCGCGCGGCGGTGGTCGACGTCAACACCGCCACGGGCGGCTTCCGGATGCTGGCGCACGGCGGGTGGAAGTTCGGCGCGATCGAGCCGGCGGCGGTGCAGGGGTACCTCAATGCCGAGGGGGGAAGATGTGTGGCATGTGCGGGGAAGGATTCCGGCGGGCCGCAGGGGCGGAGGTGGCCGGACGGGAAGCGGAGGTGGTTCGTCGAGAGGGTAGCGAGGTTCGGGCGGGCCGGCTGCGGAGAGCACGGAGGGGAGGGACATCCGCCGCCCGCTTCTGCCGGGTGAAATGGAATCTTGTTGCAGATCGCCGACTGACTTTGATCTCGTGATGCTGTCTGCGGGTGTGAAGGAAGACGTCGCGGGGTTTCGTAACTGGGATTGGGAGCACAGGGACGTGGAGGGGGAGGGGGAGGGCGGAAGGGGAGGGGAAAAGGAGGGGCCTGGAGATGGAAATACTGACGGGGAAGTTCGGGATGCAGGCGGAGAGCTTCTCGAATGCCACGTATTGAGTCGTCGCCGCCGCCCACGCCCTGGCTGTACGGTGACCACCCCGATCTTGTACTACGGTGAGTGTCACAACTACACCACGGCGGCCCGCAAAAGACGACATCAAGTCATTGGCCTTTGCCGTGATTGTTGGGTCAGGATCGCGGTATCGGGTCAGGACGGGTTAGGCGTCAAAAAGCCCACTCGCCCCGCGCCTATACGTCCAGCCCACCGCAGAAGAAAGAGCTTCGAACGGGCCGCTGGAACGAGCTTCTCCTTCGGAAGCCGCTCCTCTGCGGAGTTCTGGCCGCGGTGCGACCGACATTCGCTTCACGTCACCGTTGCCGATGGGCCCGGGAAAGCAGCTGGCGCCGCCCTTGGAGGCCCCGACCGTCGCGGATCTGCTCATGGACGAGGATCGGGAGGCCGCCGAGGCGCTCAACCCGACCCTGAGGGAGGAGGAGCTCGAAGCCGAAGCGCGCCGCCTCTCGGCCGACGCGGGCAGCGACACGATGCACGTCGTCATGTGCGTCGACGACAACGAGATGTGGGTCCAGCAAACGTGGTCCGCGGAGCCGGCGGACGTCAGCCTCAGGCGCTGCAAGCCGTGCGGCACCGCGGTCTACAGCTCGGCACCGCGGTCTACAGCTCCCCCTAGTGCCAGAAGGACCACTGGGCCCAGTGCAAACCCACCTGCTCCGCCTTGAAGTACCTGCGCGACTTTGTGTGGGCTGCCGTCTGCGGTGCGGTGCGGATCAGGATCGAGTTCATGTACGGGCAGCACGGCCCGACCGGGTTGAGCGCCAACATGCGCGGCCGGTGCCAGGTCATCAACATCCGGGTCGCGGGCCCAGAGACGCCGTTCACGAAGATCCTGGTCAAGTACACCAAGGCACCGTGCTCGCGGGAGGTGCTGAGGCGGCTCGAGTCGAGGTCCGTAGGGAGCGCGATGCCCGACGTGCGTGGATGCGAAGCCGGAGGGGCCGCGGGGATGGAGATGGCCGGATGGGAAGCGGAGGTGGTTCGACGAGCGGATGGCGAGGTTCTGTGGGCGGAGTGCAGAGAGCACGGCGGGGAGGGACATCCGCCGGCCCCGTCAACTGCGTGAGATGGAGTGTTGATGTGCAGCTTTGTTTCGCTTTCATTTCGTCGAGCTGTCTGGGGCGGGCGGAATGGGGGACAAGAGTTTCGCAGAGTCTTCTAGAATTCCTCGCCCCTTCTTCCGATCTCCGTTCCTCTCTCAACCTTGCGCGTATTCCAGCAACTACGCGCCCTCCAAGATGGACATCCCGCCCTTCCGCTTCCTCCCCAGCGGTCCGGGCCCCGTGGACCCGCCACTCACGGACGACGAGGCCCTGCGCTACCTTGCCCGGATTGGCTTCCCGGGCGACGCGTTGCCGCCGCCCACGATGGACACCCTGCGCAAACTGGTCTTCCTCCACAACACCTCCGTTCCGTGGGAGAATGCCGGCGTCGCCCACCCGTCGACGGCCGACGCAGAGCGCAAGGCCGCGCCCGGGCTGCAGCCGCACGTGTCCTACAGCCACGGCGACGCGTACGAGCGCATCGCGGCGCTGCGCAAGGGCGGGTACTGCGTCGTCATCAACGGCGCGTTCAAGCGGCTGCTCGTCAAGGTCGGGTTCCAGGTGACCAACTACAGCGGACGCGTCGCGTTCCCGCACCCGGCCGACCCGAAGCTGCTGCTGCTCGGGGCCGCGCTGACGCACCGCGGGCTGATCGTGTGGAACCTGCCCGATCCTGACGGCTCGGAGACGATCAACTGGCTCGTCGACGTCGGGCTGGCGGGGTTGACGCCGCTCGCGCCCGTGCCCTTCGGGTCGTCGACGATGGACGAGCTGCTCATGGGCAAGACGGGCGCCGAGCTGAAGGAAGTGAGTTCGAAGGGGGCCGCAGCTAGTTCCTAGGCCCTCATCCGCTCGCCTTCGCCCTTCAGGTCTTCATTTCCCGCGACACGGACGAGTATCGCCTCGGCTACCGCATCCGCCACGGCGTGCCCGGGTACAAGGAGGACGCAGAAGACCGCCCTGACCTCCCCACGGGCCTCGCCGACTCGCCCTATCCCCTGCGGAAGGGCTTCTACCTCCAGTCGTGGGCCAAGAACGGCTGCGGACACGATGTTCTTCGACGTCTACCCTTTCCTGGTTCGTCCCCGCCCCGATCCCCATCTGTTCGGTGCTGATAGTCATGGGTTTACCCAGGATTCGGACTACGAGACCGCAAACTTCTTCCTCTGCATGGCCCCCACCTCCCCTTGGTCCTACACTGTCCGCGCCAACGTCTTCCAGCTCGCCGACCCCACCACATTCGACCCCGCCGCCGCCCTTTCCTTCCCATACCCGGGCGTTAAGAGGGTGACCTACTTCGACAACTACTACACTTCGCGCAACTTTGTCTCGGGGGAGAAGGAGCACAGGGACGTGCAGGGTGAGTGGGAGGCCGAAGGGGAGGCGAAGAAGAGGGAGCTGGAGCTGGAGATACTGACGGGGAAGTTCGGGATGCCGGCGGAGAGCTTTTCGAACGCCACGTATTGAGTGGTCGCCACGCCGGGTTCCCTCGGCTTCACGGATCATGTACGGTGCCCCCGATCCTCTACTACGTAATGGATAGACACTGCGAGCGACAACTACACCGCCTCCTCGATGGTGGCCCTCAACGCGTCCGCGACCTCTCTGAACGTCGGCCTCGCGGCGGCATCGAACGCCCAGCACCGACTCATAAGCTCCCACGCCGAGTCGGGGCACGGATCGGGCCGCTTAGGCCGGAACTCGGACTCCTTGTCCTCTTTGATCCGCTCGCCGAGGTGCATGGCCGAATGGATGTCCTCGTCCGCCATCTCCTCCTCCAGGGGGATGTCGCCCTCGGACCAGAGCTCCCACATCATCATGCCGAAGGCGTAGACGTCCGAGGGGCGCCCGCGGCGGTTGGCCCACACTGCGGAAATTAGGTCGTCAGCGCGATCGCCGCTGGAGGAAGGCGGGGAATGCACCTTCGGGAGCCATGTACGGCGGCGTCCCCCCGAGGAAGTTGGTCTGCCTCGTCGACCCCGAGCGAACCTTGCTCAGCCCGAAATCGGCCACCTTGGCCGTCCCGTTCTCGTCCACGAGCACGTTGGCGCCCTTGAGGTCCGAGTGCAGGATCGGCGTGGGGCGGGAGTACAGGTGGTTCATCCCGCGCGCGACGTCGAAGAGCACGGCGAGGATGGTGGGGCGGTGCCATCGCTGTTTGCGGAGGTAGTCCAGCGCCGTGCCATTGGGCATGAAGCGGGTGACCATGCAGAAGGGCTCGGCACACCATCCGATGAGTGGTTGAACTGCAGGTTCAGCATCGTCAGAGCAGAACGGCGGCAACGGGCAGCCAGCTCACCGAACATTCGCTTGATTCCGCCGACTCGCCGCGCCCCATGGCGGCCGTAGCCATGGCGGACGTCGATGGCGGCACGAAGGCCGGCTTCTTCTCTGCCGAGGACTGGGCCGCCGCGTTCCCAGTTGCGGTTCCGCTGGCGCCGACGCTCTCCGGCGCGGCGCCACCCCGCGACCCCGCAGCGGGCGTGCGCGCGGGGCCGCCAAGCAAGGACGCGTTACTCGCTTCCCTGGCTCCCTGGCCGACCTTCCGGGCCCTCGTTTCCATGTGTTTCGCGCTGTCTGCGTGGTCTCCTTTCCTTTTTCCGCGGCATCTTCTGGGTTTCGCGGTTGCGGCGGCCTTCGTCGCGTCTGCTTTCGCGTTCTCAGACCCCGTAACCACCAAGCTCGCCGGCGGCTTCGCTGTGGTGGCCATAGCGTGCGTCGCGGACCCCGCAATCTGGCTCGCAGGCCAAGTGTTGCTCGTCCTCAACCGCGGCATCGCGTCCGACGCGGGCAAAGCACTGCGGTTCATCTTGTCGGGCGTGCTGGTTTCCGGGCGGCACCGAGTATACCCCGAACTCTCCTTCCGGGCGCACTTCGCCATCCTGCCCGCCTGGATCCGGTGCGTCGGCGACCCGGCGGGGCAGGCCTGCAGCATGCTCGGCCACGAGGAAGGCGACAAGGAGTGCACGTGCTCGGGGCCGGATTGTTCCGGGTCTCTCCCGCGGACGGCGGGTCATCAATGGGTGGCGGAGCACGCCGTCCGGATGGTGGTCTTTATGGCAGCGTGGATCTTCCTCGTCTGGACACCCCTCGTCCTGGTGCCTCAGGTCTGGAAGAACGGTTGGAGCATATTCCTCGGGGTGGCATCATGTAAGTCTTGCTCGAGGCGAATCGCCACCGTGTCTCACGATGAGCAACGCAGGCGCCGCGGCCCTCGCTTTCTGTGTCGAAGTCTTGACCGTCCCGCCCTCGGACAAGACCCTCGTCAAGCTAGAGGGTCGGATACGCCGGCGGCTGCTGCGGCGCTCGCTAGCAGCTCTTCTGAGCCGCGCTCGGCTCGCCATTGCAGATGGGACGCCGTTTGCAAAGCCTGCGGATCTGTGGGGCACGGCCGAGCCCTACATCGAGTTGCACGCCCAGCTCGTTCCTATATGGCGCCACGACTTCATCTTCTTCTCCATCCCTTTTGTCTTCCCGATCTTCATCGTCCTCTACCTCTTTCTGATGATTCTCAGCATCGTGGGCTTTCCCCGGCCCCCATTTTGCCCGGCGCTGACGCCCGCCTTCCCCCCTGATCCAGGCCATCGGCGGCTGCATCCCTGCCTGGACCGTCGCCTTCCTCGCCCTCTACCTCCTCATGCTCTTTGGCAGCCTCTGGAGCGCCGCCATCGCCAACCGCGAGATCGCCGCCATCGGCGAGCTCTACTCCTCCGCGCTCGCCGAGGCGCGGGAGCTCCTCGTGCTCGCCGTCCCCCCCGACGCGCCCGCGGGGCCGGCGGCGGCGCACCTCGCGGCCCACGCGGGGGTGCTGGAGAGGTATCTCGGCGAGTCGGAGAAGGCGAGGAGGAGGTTCCTGGGGTTCGCGGTCGGGTACGGGTCGCTCAGGGCGCTGCTGGTTTCCTTGGCGACGGTCGGTTTCGCAGCGTGGGGTGCCGCGAGGGGTTTCGGAGTGAGCGCGGTGCTGGCGAGCGTGTGCCCAGGTAGAGGCGGATATGACCGGAGGCGGCCGCCTTCCGCGAGGGCATTTCATTCCGCGACTTGCTCATACAGGCTTTCTTCTTGATGTGTTGCCGTCCAGGCAGTCGCACTCTCTTTGCCACAAATCAGGCCGGCATGATGCAGTTGATCCCCACCAGCACCGGCGTGTCGAACTGCCTCTTCTTCTTGATCTCCCCTCGTCCCCAGCAGTAAGCGAGCCCCCGATCCCACAGCGATCCCTCGACTTCGGCCTTGTAGCCGCCTCCCTCGAAGCCCCGCCCCACATTCTTTGGCATGCCGCGATCGCCGTCGGCCATGGGCAACTGCTCCTCCCAACGCATCGCAAACGATCCCCAATCTTCCCCACGGCGCGCCCAGAACCGCTTGGCATCGGCGACGGCGGCGGCGGTGCCGGCGGCGCTCGTGGCCCGCATCTGGGACAGGTCCAGCATGCGCAGCTGCTTGCCGAGCCCTTTCCTGAGCATGGCGTTGAACATCGGCCTCAGCTCGAAAGCCTTCATCTCGTTGTCGAACGGCCCGGGCACCGAGAGCATGGCGAGCTTGGGGAAGGCGCGCAGGGCGGCGAGGATCGCGTCGATCTCGCTGCCGTCGGGGAAGAAGGCGTCGATCTGCACCCTGAGAACCTCGAGCTCGGGAAACGCGGTGGCGAAGGAGGGGTGGTCGATGTCCCAGCGCTGCTGCGACGTCGTGACGGTGACTTCGCGCAGCGATCTCGAGACCTTGCCAGCGGGCGCGCGGAGCGGGCCGCCGACCGGGTACACGGTGCCCGCAAAGTGGAGGTAGAGCTTCTCGAGCACGGGGCAGGTGTCAATCACGCGGGCAAGAAGGGCGGCGATCTCTTCGGCCGATCCCAGGCGCAGCGGATCCCGCTCCTCCTGATCCTCCTCCACGTCCGGGCCGTCCAGCTTGCCGTCGAGCCTGATACCGTTGCCCGTGACCGCCAGAGAAAGCTCGAGGTGCTTCAGAACCGGGAACCTGGGGCGCGTGGAGCGGAGCAGTTCGTGCCACACCCGCGGGCTCAGGGCGTCGGAGGCGTACTCCCCGTGCTCCACCACCAGCGTGTGCAGCGTGGCGCCGTGGCTCAGGATCGACGTGAATGCTCCGTACGACAGCCTCGACTGTGCGATCCATCCGACGGAAAGCCTCGCTTCCTTTAGCCCGCCACGGCCCTGGTCGGCGGCGTCCCCGAGGCGCCCGAGGATGCCGAGCACGACGAGCGGCGGCACCCCGTCGAGCCAGTCGTACCCGCACATGTGGCGCCCGTTGATCGAGAGTCCGGCCCAGAGCGACGGGTGGAAGACGAGCGCGCGAAGATCCTTGGAGGCGCTGGCGAGGCGGAAGAGCGCGCGGGGATGGGTGGCGCGGAGCCGGTCGAGGACCATCATGAGCGGGTTACTGTCGAACTGCATGAAGCGGGCCGTTTCAGAGACGCATTCGAAGGGCAACGTGCATGAATGCCCACGTCGCCGGGAGCCAGGACCGCCAGGTGGCCGAGACCCGGACGCGCCCCGCCGGGCTGCTCGACCGCCCCAACCGCAGCGTTGCTTGCAACGCCGCTGAGCATTGTGCTTTTGCCGGAAACGAGGGTATTGGCTCGTGGAATGCCTCTGTTGTCGACGTGTTGGTTGTCGCGGGCAGAGTCGCCGCGGAAGCCTCTCGGACGCGCTTGGCCGGTGGGCCTGGACCCGACATTGACGGCCGCTAGGCTCCCCGGATCGCCGGGCACTTCTTTCGTACTAGATTTTCCATCCGTCGTTCTGACCCACTCCGATCCAATTCGCCCGCCCAGTCGGCTCGCCGGCCGCCCCACTCACCCCGCAAAAAAAGCACCTGCAGAGACCTGACCACGGAGGGCCTAGTTGATGCACATGGTCGTCGCCTGCGTGAACCCGGGCAGGCAGTGCTTGTAGCACATCCCGTTGTACCTCTGCGGGTGCGACTTGGGGCAGTCGTCGGCGACGATCGTGTCGGGCGTGCTGCGCGACGATATCAGCAATCCCGTCCGAGGCATCTCAGCAGCGAAGGATCCCACTAGGCACGGTCCCTGGTCTTCCACGGGGGCTTCTTCTGCGTGCAGCTCGTGGCGTAGGTGTCCCAGCCGTCGGGGCAGGACTTCTTGCACATGGAGCCGGAGTACCTGTACCCGTCCTGATGGCGGCCGCGGATCAGCCACACAAGACGCGAGATCGGACCGCGCGGCGAGCCTACGCGGCAGTCTTCCATGCAGAGCCCCGCCGAGCGCATCGTGTAGCCTTCGCGGCACCCAAGCGGTTTGCCCGGCCCGCGGTCGTACGTGTCAACGGAGCAGACGTAATCGGCGATCTCGTCGGCGACGAGTTCGATGGCGTTGCCGCTGCGCGTCCCGTGGATCAGGCACCTTCCCCGTGAGAGCGGGGCCGCGGAATTGGGACCCACCACGACGAGGCCGAGGAGGATGACATGCAAATCATCGCGTTCAGAAAAGCCTGGGCGGCCGCAACCCCGTCGATGGCGGTCTGCATCGCGCCGAGGGAGGCGACCATCGCGGAGCAGGCCGACGCCGCCGAAGGGCTGCGGGCGACATCCGAGAGGGTGCCGAAGAGGGAGCTGCAGTCCGGGCACCCGGACAGGGCCGGCGTCTGGGAGATGGCGAGGTCGGCGATGCACGACAAGGATTCCACGCTGGATTCGTCCGGGGCGGGGCGGTCAGCGGGGGACATCGGCCGCGGAGGGCGGTGCACGCCCACCAGTCGTTGGACGCGCTTTTGCGACGCGAAACGGCGGCCGCCGATGCAGATCCGGCGGCCATCAGGGCGGCGGCGGCGAGGAGAACCGCGCCGCGCAGCATGTTGCGCGAATGAGAACGGTGGCGAACCGAGGACTATTTTGAGGGCCGATGGCCTTGCGCGCAGGGACATTTCGCCGTTTACCCCCCGTCTTCGTCAGCGTCCGTTGACCAGTTCACGCCGATTTGCATTCAACGCAGCCGATGAGGCTCACATCTTCGGCTTGGACCCCTTCTTCAGGTCCACGCCGTACATCGCCACCAGCACCCCCTTGCCCTCGGCCAGCAGCACGTCCCACTCCCCCTCCCACCCCCCGCTTTCGTCGCCCTCCAGCGCCGTCGTCCGCGTCGTCCGTTTGCCCCATATCTCGGCGGTGATGTGGATCCGCTTCCCCTCGAGCTTGGTCATCCGCCCGCGCGTGACGAGCCGCGTCAGGAGGGGAACGCGCCGGCGCAGGCGGCACGAGATCTCCGACACCAAGCCCGTCGGCGGACTCGCGGAGCCGGGAATGTCGGGCATCTCGCGGATGGTCCGGGAGAGGGCGGAGAAGATGAAGGCGATCTCGGCGGGGGAGTAGGGGAGCAGCTTGTCGCGGCGGGCTTCGAGGTCCGCGAGGGTGACGGAGGGGTGGAACCGGAACGCGGCCTTTTCCGCGGCGGGGAGCCGGTGGTACTTGTCCAGCGCGTCGGCGATGTAGGTGTGCGTGTCGGCGGGCACGTCCTTGAACTCCTCCTGCGCCTGGAGTGTGCCGGCCAAATGGAGCTGCAGCGTGCAGCACATCCCCGCGACGCCGATGATGTCGTCCAGGATCGCGGCGATGGATCCGCCGTGCCCCGACCCGGGCGGGCCCTGCGCGGCCGCGCCGAGCATCAGCCTGCCCTTCTGGCAGAACGCGTCGGCCGACCAGCCGTACTTGAGGTGGTACAGGTCGCCTCTCTCGATGGCCGCCGAACCATCCCACTCGGCAGTCGGCTCCGGTGCGCCGGGCGGCCGATGGACCATCGAGATGGGCGGGTCCGGCACGAAGAAGAGCGTCGGCGGCGGGGTCGCGAACCACGCGTCGGGGTCGCCCGGCACGCGCGGAAGGGGTTCGGAGGGCGGGACCGGGGGCGCCCCGAAGATGGTGTTGGAGAAAACGCCCGCGGTGGGGTCCTTTCCGCTCGCAGTGGTCGCCGCCATGCTGCGATGTGGGGAGGTCCACCCGGCGGCCACCGCAGTCGTTCGGCTCAATGGGACCCGAGTCCCCGCCGAGCATGGCCAAGACGACGGATCCGGCCCTCGAGACACAATGCCAATGCATCAGTATTGCCAGATATCCGTCCCCGGCCTACGACAAGCGGCCTACACCTCCTCCACCTCCTCGTACCCCGGCGGCCCCGGTTCCCCGATCCCCCAATCCTCCTCCCCCGGCGGATCGCCCCACATGAACGGCCCCCCAAAGTTGGCCAGCATCTGCGCGGCGCCCCGGCTCCCCAGCGCCGGGTACAGCGCCGCCGCCTCCTCGGCGGGATCCATGTCCACCAACGCCTCCTCGAGCGTGCAGGGCGCGTCCTTGCTCGTCGCCTTTTTGGAGGTCGCCAGCGCGCGCCCGTTCACGGTCGCGAACGCCGCCAGCTGCCCCGACGGGCGGCGGACCACGCCGAGGCCGATGACGTCGCCCTCGCGCACCTTGGCGGCCTCGTACCGCACGACGGTGCCGCCGCGCCTTCCCGGGCCCGGGATCGAGAGCACGGGGCGGCCGCACCATGCCAGGACGGCGGCGCCGCCGGCGTACCGCCCTGGAACGAGGAAGGGGGGGTGCGGGCGGCGCACGAAGCCGAGGGAGACGAGGGTGCGCGGGGGGTTGCGACGGGAGGAGGGTTCGCGCCGGGACGGGGCGTCGGGGGCCTGGAAGAGGCCGCCTTGGAGGGGGTTGTTGTCCCGTCGGGGGCCGTAGGCGTTGATCGTCGAGAAGCCCGAGATGGAGGCGGGCTCGGAGGGGTAGGAAGCGAAGGGAACGGTGGATGCGCGGCGCACGGGGGGAAAGTCCGAGTAGGCTGGGGGGTCGTCGAGGGGGTGCTGCAGCTCCGCGGGGGCGGTCGATGCGTGCAGGGGAGGGAAGAATGCGGGTTCGGGGGAGGAGGGGGGGTCGATCCGGATGGCGACCGAGTCGGGCGACGCGGGCTGCCTCGGGCTCCCCGGCGGAGACCTCGCGCTGGCAGGAACCCGCGCATCCGACCCTGCCCGCGGCCTCGCCTCCGCATCCGCAGCCACCCTCGGGCTCCCCGGCCCCGCCCCCTCCGAGACCGACCCCATCCTCGGGCTCCCCACCGCCCTCGGGCTCCCCGGTACCTCCCTCGGGCTCGCGGGCACCTCCTCCCCCTCCCTCTGCAGCGCCCTCGCCTCCACCTCGTCCAGCCCCCTCCCTTCCGCCTCGCGCAGCCCGGCCTCGTACCGCCACACCTCGCCCCTCCACGCATCCCCCTCTTCCTCGCTCGCAAGGCGGGCCATCTCCTCCGCCGAGCGGCCGGTGCCCAGGACGGCGACCAATGCTTCGGCGTACGCGACCAGCTCGCCGCCCGGCACCGCCGCGCCGGCGAACGGGCACGGGATCTCCGACAGCGGGCGATCGGAAACCACGCACCGCTCCGTCCGCAGCAACCCGGGCGAGCACAGGAACGCCGCGGAGGAGCCGCCGCCGTGGAGCACCACGGCCCCCTGCACCCCGTACACCAGGTCGCCGGCGTCGGGGCAGTCCGCCGGGTTCCTGAACTCCGGGCGCGGGGGCAGGTCCGGGTGCACCAGCAGCCGCGGGTTGCCCGCCGGCCCGGGGTGCGAGAAGCTCACGCTCCGCCGCCGCTCGGACATCTCGATCCCCTGGGGAGGGTCCAGGCCGGTGGTGGGCTTGGCGGCGGCGCGCCACGCGTCCAGCGCGGCATGCAGCCGCTCGCGGCGGCCCTTCCAGAACGGCCTCCTTTCCTCGTCGCCGGGCTGCTCGCGGTTCGGGGGCGGGGGGTGCAGGAACCAGTCCGGTTCCTCGGGGGGGGAGCCCAGAAGGGCGCGGTGCTGCTTGCGGCGGAGGTGCACGAGGTATGTGCGCACGCCCAGCGAGAGGAGCAGCAGGGCGACTGCGGGGCAGGGGGGAAACGGATCAGCAGCTGCCGGTATCTCCAACGCAGGGAGCGGGCCCACGGATGCCGATCAGCGGCTCGAAGATGCTCCACGAGGCGGTGAAGGTCGTCGGCGGGGGGCGCGGCGTGGCGGTGGCGGAGGGGGTGAGCATCGACGGCGGGGCCGTGGGGGTCGGGTCGGGCGGGGAGGCCATGGTTGCGAGGTGCCGGGGACGGTGTCCGCCTTCCGCGGTGCTATAGAGGGCACCCTAACCGCCTTCCAGTTTCGTCTTTAGCCCACTAACGGCGGTGTGGTCGCGGTCGGGTCGGCCGGCGGAGGTCGCTCCGGTGCGGCCCAGGGACGCGGCCGCCCGCTGCGCTGCCCTCCGCGGTGTCCACCGGCGTTCCCGCCCCCGCTGCCGAGCGTCTCAGCGGCGCGCGGCGTGCGCTGCCGGCGGGATGGAGGCGTGCCGGCCGTGCGGGACGGCGAGGTGACTTTGCGTTCGGGTCGGCAGCGGATCGATTCACGCACCAGAATGCTCAGCCACAGCGGCTCAACGTCCTTCCGAGGCACAGCTGGACGGCGCTGGGGGAGCGGAGGAGGGCGGAAGAGGCCAATGTCAAGATTGTGAGACCATTCTGGTCATCTGGCGGGCAGGATTCGCTTGGCGACGAGGAGCAAAGAGGCATGTGACTCGACAACCCTTACGTCCATTCACCAAGGCATCCGACCACATACGACCAATACCAACACGGTCACACCTGCAGCCCGCCCGTCCCCGCCCCGCAACCGCATCCGATCCACGCCACGTTGCCCAGGG
Organism: Hyaloraphidium curvatum; assembly: GCA_025558095.1. Classification (NCBI taxonomy): domain Eukaryota; kingdom Fungi; phylum Monoblepharomycota; class Hyaloraphidiomycetes; order Hyaloraphidiales; family Hyaloraphidiaceae; genus Hyaloraphidium; species Hyaloraphidium curvatum. The sequence goes on along the minus strand of JAIVFI010000027.1, from coordinate 8,217 downwards.
ACCGCCACAGCTCGCGCTCCTCGGCCGCGGCCTCCCACGCCGGGCTGCCCTCCGATACAGCGAACACCAGCCTAGGCACGAGGGCAGCGTTCAAAACGGCCGCGGAAAAGTCCCCGGGTGAGAGATCCGGCATCGGGCCGGCAAACACCACGGTCCCCGCGCGAGGCAGGCCGGCCAGAACCCGCGACGTGGAGGTCTGCGCCAGCACCACGACGTCGGCCTCCAGCGCGGAACAGAGGTTGGCCCACGAATCAAGGTCCAACTCCTCGGCCGACCGCAGCACCAGCCGCCCCATCCTCATCCTCAGGCCCGGAGGCAGCCCCGCGAGGTCCGCGGCGTCCGTCTCCAGCGCGTCCAGCTTCCCCAGCAGCCCCGGGAACGCGGCCAGGCCGCCGGCGCCGAAATCCGGGGCGACGTAGTCCAGATCCCGCAGTCCCGGCGCGGCCTCGAGGGCGCGCAGGACGGCGTCTGCGCCCGAGACGGCGCGCACCTTGGCCCTGCGCAGGGAGGGCGGGAACGCGACCGCAGCGGGCTCGCCGCCTTCGGTGGATTCCCAGCCCGCGCCGAGCTCGACGTCCAGCTCCTCCAGCCGGCGCAGCGAGGGCAGCGCGGCCAGCAGCCCCCGCGCCCCCGCCGCCTCCCACGCGCACGCCTCCAACGCCCGCACATTCAGGCACGCCCTGACAAGCTCCAGCGCGCCGTCCTCGTTGCACGCCACGCTCAGCCTCCGCACGTCCCCCGCGGAGCCCAGCAGCGCCGCCCGCCGCGCCTTGCGCCACCCGCGCGCGCAGACGCTCCGCAGCAGCTCGCCCCGCCCCGCCGCGCGGCACCCCCGCGACGCCGCGCACAGCCGGGCGGCAGTGGCCTCCGCACCCGCCGCGAGCAGCGCGCGGACGAGGTGCGGGAGGATGTCCAGGGGGAGCATTGTCGGGCGGGAGATTCCAGGCGCGGGTGGCTGGGTGCGGCGGGTCGCGTTCAACCACGGCGTTGGGCAAGATAGACGGGCAAACGGTGCGCGATATTTGCGGACGGCGGGTACAACGAACAATACGGGACTCGCGGATCCAACGGCCTCCGACCGGCGTCACGGTGCTCACATCTTGATCACGGCGCGTGCGACGCCGCCGGCCTTGAGCAGGTCGAAGCTGGGCGAACGGGGCGGGTCAACATCGGCAAATGGCGTGCGCCGGCCTGTTCTGCCCACCCCTCGTTGATCTCGTCGAGGGTGACGGTCTTGGAGATGAGCTCGTCGAGCTTGACGCGGCCTGCGATCGCGCGCGACGGATCAGTGGGGACCACGGCGCCGCGAAGGGAGACGCACCCTGTTTGTAGAGGTTCAGGATGCGCGGCATGTCGACCTCGTAGCGCGCCGAGCCGTACAGCGAGCCCTTGATGGTCTTTTCCATGAGCGCGAGCGAGAACTGCCACCCATCCCCCTGATCAGCTCCGAAACCACACAGCCGACAAGGGGTGGACCCACGGGATTGATGCTGGCCATCTGCTGCACCGGCGCCACGCCGACCTCGACCACCGTCCCGCCCGGCCTAGTCATGGCGAAGATCTGCTCGAGCACCTTGCTGTTCCCGATGGCGTCGAACGCGTACTCGACGCCGCCGGGGCAGATCTTCATCACCTCGGCGATGGCGTCGGCGTTTGCGCCGTTGATCGTGTGCGTGGCGCCAAACTGCTTCGCATACTCGAGCTTGTTGTCCAGCAGGTCGATCGCGATGATGGTGCTGGCGTTGAGCAGGCGGGCGCCCTGGATCACGTTCAGCCCGACGCCGCCGCAGCCCACCACGGCGACGGTGGCGCCGAACTCGAGCTTGGCGGTGTTGGTCGCCGCGCAGACGCCCGTGGTCACGGCGCAGCCGACGATGGCGCACCGGTCCAGGGGGATGTTCTTGTCCGGGACCACGACGAGCTGGTCCTCTGGCGGGCGCGGCGCGCCGTCAGCCCCTTCCCGGCTTACGTCCACCCGGAGGTGCTCACCGGCAACAACGACGTACTCCGAGTACAGCCCCAGCCCGGACATCACCGGGATCCCCTTGCCGTTGTAGGTGCACCGGAAGGTGCCGTCGTGGTGCGTGCCGGAGCCGGTGCCGCGGTTGCCCTGGCAGATGTTGGGGCGGCCGACCTGGCACCTGCGACGGACGGGAAGTGAGCGCGGGTGATGGGGGATGGGGAGGGATGGACGTGCATGTTGCACTTGCCGCAGTTGTCCCAGAAGAGGAAGATGGTGTCTATGGTTCGGTCCGGTCGGTCAGCTCCATGCGGAGATGACGAGCCCGGCCGATGACCCACGGTCGCCCTCCTTGACGCGCGAGCACCCGGGCCCGGTCTTGACGACGACGCCGGCGCCCTCGTGCCCGAGCAACTGACGCGCACGCGAGAATGAGTCACTGTCCCCGGGAACCAACGGTCAGGACGGCACTTACCATGGGAAGCCCGCCGATGGCGCCGGTCCAGTCACCTGCGCAACAATGCAAGCGGTCAGCATCGGTCCGACGGGCTGATGTAGCGCCGCGTGTGTGCCGCGACCAATCTCCGGTCGACGTGGGAGACGTCCGCCCGCTCCCTCCCCTACCCGTCCCCCGGCTCCCCTCCACGCCCTCCCTTCCGCCACTCCTCACCCTTGATAATGTGCAGATCCTGCCCCCGTCGCGCATCAGCCCCCGCCTATCCCGCGGGAGACGCCGCAACGGCACCCACCGAGTGGCACACCCCCGCCGTGTGCACCTTGACCAGCACCTCGCCGACGCGGGGCTCGTCCCAGGTGACTTCCTTGATCACGAGGGGCTGGTTGTACCTGTCCGCATGGGGGCACGGTGAGGTTCGGGCGCCCGTTCCGTGGGACGGGAGACAGACTCCTCCAGGATCGCGGCGCGGCATTTCAGGGGGAAGGTGACGGACGACATCGTTTTCAGGGGGTCCGAGGCACGAGGGATGACGGGGGAATGCGGTGGCAGTGGGGCGGCGGCGGGCGCGTCGTCGGTGCGGGAGAGGGTCGAGGAATGTTCGATGGAGCGGGCCGCGCCCCGAAGTCGGACCCTAGCGCGTATAACACCGCCTTGGCGAAACCTGGGATCTCACAAAAGCTTCGTGAAATACATCGCAAATTGGGTTCGCGGGCCGTCTAGTGCATTCGTGTCGTGGATGCATCTGTTCGACATCCGCTGGACGGGATGGAGGGGATGCCGTCGGCGAAGCGAGAAGGCATCTTCCCATCATGGCCCTTTTCTCCCGTCGGATCGGCTTCCGACCAAGAATGGATTGACGGACCTTTGATTCCAGGTTCACGACGGCACCTTCGCGGCCTGACTCAATCCAAGATCCTCGTTGGGGAATCCCTTGCTGCATCGCGAGGAGCGCCACGTCGTTCTGGAGATAGGCCAACCCGCCTCCAATCGCGGCCTTATCGGTGCCACCTCGCCTTCCGACGACAAAGCAGGCCGCTCCGCGTGAGACGCACGGTCCTCAGAACGCCCGGAACTCGCCGGAAGCGCCATGTCCGCCGCGTGCTGCTCCTGCTCGTGCGCGTGCCACGCGCGGGAGCCTTCCTCCTCCGAGTACATGCCGCGCAAGATCATCCTCGTGCGGCACGGCCAGAGCGAAGGCAACGTCGATTGGAGCGTCATGGCCACCAAGCCCGACCATATGCTGGAGCTGACGGAAAAGGGCCGCGACGAGGCTCTGCAGGTCGGCAAGCAGCTCCGCCGCCTCGTCGACCGCGACGACCGCGTGCGATTCTACGTGTCGCCGTACGTCCGCGCGCGTCAGACGCTCGACGGGATCCTGCGGAGCTTCGGGGGCGCGCGGCCGCCGGCGGAGGAGGCGAGGAAGGTCACGGACGCGAGCCTGACGGCGGAGCCGGACGAGGATCCCATGGACAACGAGGGGGCGGGGGATGTGGTGTACGACGTGAGGGAGGAGCCGAGGCTCAGGGAGCAGGATTGGGGCAACTTCCAGAACTTCGTCGAGATGGAGAAGATCAAGGCCGAGAGGATGGCCTACGGGCACTTGTGAGTGGGGTCATTGGTGGCCGCCGCGTCGGAGCTGATTGCAGGCCCGCCAGCTTCTACCGCATCCCCCACGGCGAGTCGGGCGCCGACGTCCACGACCGCCTCTCCATCTTCCTCGACGCCCTCGCCCGCTCGCAGGCCCGCTCGTACCCCAACCACCCCACCGTGCTCATCGTCGTCACGCACGGGCTCCTCGCGCGCCTATTCGTCATGCGGTTCATGCGCCTGAGCGTGGCCGAGTTCGAGAAGTGGAAGAACCTCCGCAACTGCGAGTACCTCGTCATGGAGCGCGTCGACGCCAGCGAGCGCACGCGCGAGGCCGACGCGTTCCCGCCCCCGCCCGACGCCCTCAACTCGTACCGCCTGACGGTGCCGCCGTCGTACCGCGACGACTCGCCGTCCAAGAGGGAGCGGGACGGGCAGAGGAGGGAGATGACGCGCAGGCTGACGATGGAGAGGCGGGCGACGGTGGAGGATCTGGCAAAGAGGATGGGGGCGGGGTTCTTTGGGCTCGGGTCGGGCGGGCTGACCAAGCTCGACAAAGGAGGAGCGGGGGACGGCCCCCTTTCGCCCAACGCGACCGGCTCGCCGTCGTCACCGTCGTCGGACGACTCGGATTCCGACGGGGAATAGAGATCCGGTCAGATCCTCGTCGAGAATCAATGTCTTTTGCGTTCGCGGTTGCGAAGCCAGGAAGGCACGTTGGCCAGTCCGAATGCGGCCATGGCTAGCACCGCGATTCCCCTCAGCATCCAGCTTCCGTATGCTCCCGATGTCCCGAGGACCCAAGAAAGCGTCCGTTCCGCTGCGGTGCCCCAGACCAGGGCCGTCGACGTCCCGAGCGCAAATCCGACGAGCACCTGCGCCGCGGTGTGGTACCCCACGTGCACGCGGAGCCACGAAAGGAGCGCGCCGAGCGCAACGACGGTCCACCGCCCGTAGCCAGGTTGGAGATGGAGCGCCGCGGTGGTGGCCAGGAACGACAGGCTGTTTGCGTGCGACGACGGCATCCCCGGGTCCTCCTTGGCCGCACCATCGGGCCGGGCATGGTTCAGGACGCGCTTCAGGGCTTTGCAGATGGCCGAGGAAACGATGGCGCCGGCCACGTCGTAGCACGCGCGGGGAGAGAGGCCGGTTCGGAGGACCGCAACCAGGACGGCGAGGCTGACGACGTATTGAGTCGACGAGTTGATGAACGCGAGCACCATCGCCTCGACACCATCTGCAGACGCGTCGGAGGTTGCTGCTGGTCGACACGTTGCCTCGTAGCGATGAAGTCGCGTCAAGCGGACGAACGATCAACAATCAAACATTGGGACAAGATGGGCTACGAAAAGACGTTTCCGCAGCTCGAATCGGGCTACTATGGCGTTCCAAAAGACCACCTTGTCACGATCGTGACATACTTGGAGATGCTGGAACGCCCCGAAGGCGGCGCGCCCCCGCTTCGCGAGGACCTCGCCATCGGCCTCGAGGAAATGATGCCGCTGGACCGCTACCGCCGCCTCTTCCGGCGTGTCGGCGAGCCCTGGTTGTGGTCTTCGCGGCTGAGGATGTCGGACGCGGAGCTGGCGGCCGAGATCCACGACGCAAAGGTGGAGGTGTGGACGGCGGTCCATCCAGGGGAAACGGAGCCCGCGGGCATCTTCGAGCTGGATTTCCGCAAGCCGGGGGAGTGCGAGATACAGTTCTTTGCGCTCGTACCCGGGTTCACGGGCCGCGGGGTCGGGAGCTGGCTCATGGGCAACGCGCTGCACCGTGCGTGGGGACGGGACGGGGTCGCGCGGGTGCATCTCCACACGTGCCACCTGGATTCGCCGCCCGCGATGGCATTCTACCTCAAGATGGGGTTCAAGGCTTTCGCCAGGAGCGTGGAGGTCAAGCCGGACCCCAGGGCGGAGGGGATCCTGTCCAAGGACGTGCGGCCTGTGTTCCCAATCTTGTAGCCTCTTGGCAGGATGATTTCAGGACTAGGAGTGTGGAATGGGCGGAAGAATGGAATTGAATGAATCTGCGGACGAGCCGTTTAGTGTCCGCCGGGTGACTTTGGCGGGCAGAGTGTTGGGCTCACTGCCGGCTCCAAAACCACGCGAATCGCACCCAGCAGAGCTCGCTGGAACCCCGGTCGCTCGGTGCCGCGCACCAGGAGCCATCTCATTTTGAGCGGCTTTGTGCGGCCCGGGTACCCGTTTCCCGCGCTCGGCTCCCCTGCGGGCGCACGGTCCGCCGAAATACTTGGAAGCCCGCGGACTGTGGGCGAGCCCGCGACCTCTGCCCCCGCCTCCTGCCCCGAGCTTTTGCCCTTTTCCGAGGATTGCTGCTTGAAATGACGAGTTTGGACGCCTCTGCGGTCGGAGCGGCCGACCGGGTTCGGGCGCCGACCGCTGACTCTGCGGTCCCGAATCAGACCCCTCCTCGGCGCCGGGCCGGGGAGAGCCAGAGCTTGCCGGGCAGCCCTTCCCGTGGTCACGACTCGGATTTCCCCATCGTCGCTGACACACTGAACTGCTACTTGGAGATGCACCGCGCCGCCCACCGCACGACGTCCGTCCGCGTGCGGCCCCGCGCCATCGACACATCCCCCCCCCGGCCCATCATCAAGCCGCAATCCCCCGAACGCACCGCCGCGGCTGACCCGGACGCGCCGGCGAAGAAGGTGGGCTTCAGCCCGAACAAGGAGAGGCGCTTCTTCAAGGACCTGCCCAACGGGACGGTCAGGCACCACCTGGACGAGAGCCCGCCGTCGTCGGAGTCCGCTGAGGGCCCGGACCGCACCGAACCGCTCCTGTCTCCTGCCTCCAACAACTCGGTCTTCTCCCCCTTTTCGTACCAACGCCTGTCCTCCTCCGACCGTGCGTCGGACGGAAGCCCCGGATCAAGCGCCTCGGACTCCTCCGACGACGACGAGCTCATGCACTCCTTCGTCTCGGCCCTCTCCGCCAGCCCCCTGCCGGTGATCCCCGCCCCGATCTGCCTCGTTGCGCAGGGGGACGACGGCAGCCGTGACGAAGAGGCGGGCGAGGCGCCGCTGCCCGAGCTGCCGCGAAGCCCGTCGCCGTTTGGGAAGGGGGCGCAGAGGGAGCTGAAGGCGCGCGCGGCGGCGGGGGAGGCCGTGGAGGCTGGGGAGGTCACGGACGACGGGCGCTGAGCGAGGTCAATGAGGCCCAGCTCAGCACGGGCGGATGATCGCGCTGGATTGCGAACCGCATCGCTGCTGAATCTGGCAGAAGCGGACGACCCAGAGGACGGCGTTGGAGGGGGACGGGAGGGGCGTGTGGGAGGGGGAGTGGGACGTGCTGCTGGCCGAGGGGAAGGGGGTTGCTGGTGGACATGTGCGGCGTGGACCTGAAGAAGGGGTCCAAGCCGAGGATGTGAAGATTAGCACGTAGAGTGGTTGCTTCCAGGAAGTGATCTGGGTGAATTGGGAAGGCCCGGAACCCGGATTGCGGGCGATTCGCTACCTTTTGCCCTCCAGCAACCACCGTATAACGATTGCTCAGCTTTCTCTCTGCGAGAGCCAGGGTCGACGTCAATGCCAAGACCAAATATGGTCTTGCGACGGGCTTCATCTTTGCTTGCCTCAACGGTCACGTCCAGGTCGTATCTCTACGACCCCAGGATCGATCCGAACCTGGCCGACGCCGACGGCAACACGGGCCTGAACTATGCCTGGAACAAAAGGCACGAGAGCGTGGTCAAGCTCCTCCTGGAAAGGCCCGTCCGGGTCAACGTCGCGGCCGGGAAGCCGCTCGCGAAAGCGGGCTCCAAAGCCAGCACGAAGTGCCCCTTACGATGCCGCAAAACGGCGCGGCCGACGACTACATCCAGAACCAATTCCTGCTCAGCCTGTACGTGCAGGAGGCTGCTTCCGACCACGGACACCATGGTGGCGGATACGGCGGGAATGATTCAGGCGAGGGCTACCACGGCGGGTACGATGGCGGGGGCGATTACTCGTCCGGAGGGGGCGATGGGGGCTACTCAGGAGAATGAAGGCGGCTTCAATCCTACTGTGTATGAGCGCCGAATGGCTAGAATACCGTCGCTGATGCCCCTGCTGACTTGAGCCGGTCGTCGCTGCCTGAAGGGGCCACGTCCGCGTCATCAACGGAGCCCGGCCAGAACTACAGGCCGGTTCCAGGCGAACTGAAGGTCGGCTTCTTCAGGTTCGGGACGTTCGGCATCCGCTGGCGACGCG